>JARQZJ010000104.1:2088314-2729129 GCA_030704895.1 Henosepilachna vigintioctopunctata | reverse complement strand
TTTATCTCTTTATTCTTTATCTCTTTATCTCTTATCTTTATCTCTTTATCTCTTTTTATCTCTTATCTCTTTATCTCTTATCTCTTTATCTCTTTATCTTTATCTCTTATCTCTATCTTTATTCTCTCTTATCTCTTTATCTCTTTATCTCTTTATCTCTTTATCTCTTTATCTCTTTCTTCTCTTTATCTCTTTATCTTTATCTCTTTATCTCTTTATCTTTATTCTTTATCTTTTTCTTTATCTCTTTATCTCTTATCTCTTATCTCTTTTTATCTCTTTCTCTTTATCTCTTATCTCTTTATCTCTTATATCTTATCTCTTTATCTTTATCTCTTTATCTCTTTCTCTTTATCTTTATCTCTTTATCTTTATTTTTATCTCTTTATCTCTTTATCTTTTTTCTTTATCTCTTTATCTCTTTATCTCTTTATCTCTTTATCTTTTTATCTCTTTATCTTTATCTTTATCTCTTTATCTCTTTATCTTTATCTTTATCTCTTTATCTCTTTTATCTCTTCTTTTTATCTCTTCTCTTTATCTCTTCTCTTTTATCTCTTTATCTCTTTATCTCTTTATCTCTTTATCTCTTTATCTCTTTATCTCTCTCTATCTCTTTATCTCTTTATCTTTATCTCTTTCTCTTTATTTATCTTTATCTTCTCTCTTCATCTCATCTTCATCTTCATCTTCATCTTCATCTTCATCTTCATCTTCATCTTCATCTTCATCTTCATCTTCATCTTCATCTTCATCTTCATCTTCATCTTCATCTTCATCTTCTTCATCTTCATCTTCATCTTCATCTTCATCCTTCACCTTCATTCACCTTCACCTTCACCTTCACCTTCACCTTCACCTTCACCTTCACCTTCACCTTCACCTTCACCTTCACCTTCACCTTCACCTTCACCTTCACCTTCACCTTCACCTTCACCTTCACCTTCACCTTCACCTTCACCTTCACCTTCACCTTCACCTTCACCTTCACCTTCACCTTCACCTTCACCTTCACCTTCACCTTCACCTTCACCTTCACCTTCACCTTCACCTTCACCTTCACCTTCACCTTCACCTTCACCTTCACCTTCACCTTCACCTTCACCTTCACCTTCACCTTCACCTTCACCTTCACCTTCACCTTCACCTTCACCTTCACCTTCACCTTCACCTTCACCTTCACCTTCACCTTCACCTTCACCTTCACCTTCACCTTCACCTTCACCTTCACCTTCACCTTCACCTTCACCTTCACCTTCACCTTCACCTTCACCTTCACCTTCACCTTCACCTTCACCTTCACCTTCACCTTCACCTTCACCTTCACACTTCACCTTCACCTTCACCTTCACCACCACCTTCACCTTCACCTTCACCTTCACCTTCACCTTCACCTTCACCTTCACCTTCACCTTCACCTTCACCTTCACCTTCACCTTCACCTTCACCTTCACCTTCACCTTCACCTTCACCTTCACCTTCACCTTCACCTTCACCTTCACCTTCACCTTCACCTTCACCTTCACCTTCACCTTCACCTTCACCTTCACCTTCACCTTCACCTTCACCTTCACCTTCACCTTCACCTTCACCTTCACCTTCACCTTCACCTTCACCTTCACCTTCACCTTCACCTTCACCTTCACCTTCACCTTCACCTTCACCTTCACCTTCACCTTCACCTTCACCTTCACCTTCACCTTCACCTTCACCTTCACCTTCACCTTCACCTTCACCTTCACCTTCACCTTCACCTTCACCTTCACCTTCACCTTCACCTTCACCTTCACCTTCACCTTCACCTTCACCTTCACCTTCACCTTCACCTTCACCTTCACCTTCACCTTCACCTTCACCTTCACCTTCACCTTCACCTTCACCTTCACCTTCACCTTCACCTTCACCTTCACCTTCACCTTCACCTTCACCTTCACCTTCACCTTCACCTTCACCTTCACCTTCACCTTCACCTTCACCTTCACCTTCACCTTCACCTTCACCTTCACCTTCACCTTCACCTTCACCTTCACCTTCACCTTCACCTTCACCTTCACCTTCACCTTCACCTTCACCTTCACCTTCACCTTCACCTTCACCTTCACCTTCACCTTCACCTTCACCTTCACCTTCACCTTCACCTTCACCTTCACCTTCACCTTCACCTTCACCTTCACCTTCACCTTCACCTTCACCTTCACCTTCACCTTCACCTTCACCTTCACCTTCACCTTCACCTTCACCTTCACCTTCACCTTCACCTTCACCTTCACCTTCACCTTCACCTTCACCTTCACCTTCACCTTCACCTTCACCTTCACCTTCACCTTCACCACCTTCACCTTCACCTTCACCTTCACCACCTTCACCTTCACCACCTTCACCTTCACCTTCACCTTCACCTTCACCTTCACCTTCACCTTCACCTTCACCTTCACCTTCACCTTCACCTTCACCTTCACCTTCACCTTCACCTTCACCTTCACCTTCACCTTCACCTTCACCTTCACCTTCACCTTCACCTTCACCTTCACCTTCACCTTCACCTTCACCTTCACCTTCACCTTCACCTTCACCTTCACCTTCACCTTCACCTTCACCTTCACCTTCACCTTCACCTTCACCTTCACCTTCACCTTCACCTTCACCTTCACCTTCACCTTCACCTTCACCTTCACCTTCACCTTCACCTTCACCTTCACCTTCACCTTCACCTTCACCTTCACCTTCACCTTCACCTTCACCTTCACCTTCACCTTCACCTTCACCTTCACCTTCACCTTCACCTTCACCTTCACCTTCACCTTCACCTTCACCTTCACCTTCACCTTCACCTTCACCTTCACCTTCACCTTCACCTTCACCTTCACCTTCACCTTCACCTTCACCTTCACCTTCACCTTCACCTTCACCTTCACCTTCACCTTCACCTTCACCTTCACCTTCACCTTCACCTTCACCTTCACCTTCACCTTCACCTTCACCTTCACCTTCACCTTCACCTTCACCTTCACCTTCACCTTCACCTTCACCTTCACCTTCACCTTCACCTTCACCTTCACCTTCACCTTCACCTTCACCTTCACCTTCACCTTCACCTTCACCTTCACCTTCACCTTCACCTTCACCTTCACCTTCACCTTCACCTTCACCTTCACCTTCACCTTCACCTTCACCTCACCTTCACCTTCACCTCACCTTCACCTCACCTTCACCTTCACCTCACCACCACCACCTCACCTTCACCTCACCCTCACCTCACCTCACCTCACCTCACCTCACACCTCACCTCACCCTCACCTCACCTCACCTCACACCTTCACCTCACCTCACCTCACCTCACCTCACCTCACCACTCACCCTCACCTCCTCACCTCACCATCACCTCATCCTCACCTCACCTCATCACCTCATCTCATCCTCATCCTCACCTCATCCTCATCCTCATCCTCATCCTCATCCTCATCCTCATCCTCATCTCTCATCTCATCCTCATCTCATCTCATCCTCATCTCATCTCATCTCATCTCTCATCTTCATCTCTCATCTTTATCTCATCTTATCTCATCTCTCATCTCATTTCTCATCTCATCTCTCTCTTTATCTCTTTATCTCTCTTCTCTCATTTATCTCTTATCTTTTCTTCTCTTTATCTTTATCTTTATCTTTATCTCTCTCTCATCTCTTCATCTCTTATCTTCATCTCTTATCTTTTCATCTTCTCCTCTTTCTCTCATCTCATCTCTTATCTTTATCTTCATCTTCATCTCTTTTTATCTCTCATCTCATCCTCATCTCTTTTATCTCTTATCTCTTTATCTCTTTATCTCTTTCTCTTTATCTCTTCTCTCATCTCTCTTTATCTCTTCTTTATCTCTTTATTCTCTTATCTTTATCTTTATCTCTTTCTCTTTATCTCTTCCTTTATCTCTTTATCTCTTCTTATCTTTATCTCTTATCTCATCTTTATCTTTATCATCTTTATCTTTATTCTTATCTCTTTATCTCTTTATCTTTATCTTTCATCTTTATCTCTTATCTTTATCTCTCATCTCTTTATCTCTTTATCTTTATCTCTTTCTCTTCTTTATCTTTATCTCTTTATCTTTATCTTTCTCTCATCTCTTTATCTCTTTATCTCTTTATCTCTCTTATCTCATCTCTCATCTCTTTATCTCTTTATCTCTCATCTCTCATCTTTATCTTCTTTCTCTCATCTTTATCTCTCATCTTCATCTCATCTTTATCTCTCTTTCTCTCTCTTTATCTCTCATCTCATCTCTTCTTTATCTTTATCTTCATCTTCATCTTTCTCTTCTTTATCTTTATCTTCATCTTTATCTTCATCTTTATCTTCATCTTCATCTTCATCTTCATCTCTTTATCTCTCATCTTCATCTTCATCTCATCTTCTCTCATCTTCATCTTTCTTCATCTTCATCTTTATCTCTTTATCTTCATCTCTCATCTCTCATCTCTCATCTCATCCTCATCCTCATCCTCATTCTCATCCTCATCCTCATCCTCATCCTCATCCTCATCCTCATCCTCATCCTCATCCTCATCCTCATCCTCATCCTCATCCTCATCCTCATCCTCATCCTCATCCTCATCCTCATCCTCATCCTCATCCTCATCCTCATCCTCATCCTCATCCTCATCCTCATCCTCATCCTCATCCTCATCCTCATCCTCATCCTCATCCTCATCCTCATCCTCATCCTCATCCTCATCCTCATCCTCATCCTCATCCTCATCCTCATCCTCATCCTCATCCTCATCTTCATCTTCATCTTCATCTTCATCTTCATCTTCATCTTCATCTTCATCTTCATCCTTCATCTTCATCTTCACCTTCACCTTCACCTTCACCTTCACCTTCACCTTCACCTTCACCTTCACCTTCACCTTCACCTTCACCTTCACCTTCACCTTCACCTTCACCTTCACCTTCACCTTCACCTTCACCATCACCATCACCATCACCCTCACCATCACCATCACCATCACCATCACCATCACCATCACCATCACCATCACCATCACCATCACCATCACCATCACCATCACCATCACCATCACCATCACCATCACCATCACCATCACCATCACCATCACCATCACCATCACCATCACATCACCATCACCATCACCATCACCATCACCATCACCATCACCATCACCATCACCATCACCATCACCATCACCATCACCATCACCATCACCATCACCATCACCATCACCATCACCATCACCATCACCATCACCATCACCATCACCATCACCATCACCATCACCATCACCATCACCATCACCATCACCATCACCATCACCATCACCATCACCATCACCATCACCATCACCATCACCATCACCATCACCATCACCATCACCATCACCATCACCATCACCATCACCATCACCATCACCATCACCATCACCATCACCATCACCATCACCATCACCATCACCATCACCATCACCATCACATCACCATCACCATCACCATCACCATCACCATCACCATCACCATCACCATCACCATCACCATCACCATCACCATCACCATCACCATCACCATCACCATCACCATCACCATCACCATCACCATCACCATCACCATCACCATCACCATCACCATCACCATCACCATCACCATCACCATCACCATCACCATCACCATCACCATCACCATCACCATCACCATCACCATCACCATCACCATCACCATCACCATCACCATCACCATCACCATCACCATCACCATCACCATCACCATCACCATCACCATCACCATCACCATCACCATCACCACCATCACCATCACCATCACCATCACCATCACCATCACCATCACCATCACCATCACCATCACCATCACCATCACCATCACCATCACCATCACCTTCACCTTCACCTTCACCTTCACCTTCACCTTCACCTTCACCTTCACCTTCACCTTCACCTTCACCTTCACCTTCACCTTCACCATCACCTTCACCATCACCATCACCATCACCTTCACCTCACCTTCACCATCACCTTCACCATCACCATCACCATCACCATCACCATCACCATCACCATCACCATCACCATCACCATCACCATCACCATCACCATCACCATCACCATCACCATCACCATCACCATCACCATCACCATCACCATCACCATCACCATCACCATCACCATCACCATCACCATCACCATCACCATCACCATCACCATCACCATCACCATCACCATCACCATCACCATCACCATCACCATCACCATCACCATCACCATCACCATCACCATCACCATCACCATCACCATCACCATCACCATCACCATCACCATCACCATCACCATCACCATCACCATCACCATCACCATCACCATCACCATCACCATCACCATCACCATCACCATCACCATCACCATCACCATCACCATCACCATCACCATCACCATCACCATCACCATCACCATCACCATCACCATCACCATCACCATCACCATCACCATCACCATCACCATCACCATCACCATCACCATCACCATCACCATCACCATCACCATCACCATCACCATCACCATCACCATCACCATCACCATCACCATCACCATCACCATCACCATCACCATCACCATCACCATCACCATCACCATCACCATCACCATCACCATCACCATCACCATCACCATCACCATCACCATCACCATCACCATCACCATCACCATCACCATCACCATCACCATCACCATCACCATCACCATCACCATCACCATCACCATCACCATCACCATCACCATCACCATCACCATCACCATCACCATCACCATCACCATCACCATCACCATCACCATCACCATCACCATCACCATCACCATCACCATCACCATCACCATCACCATCACCATCACCATCACCTTCACCATCACCTTCACCATCACCTTCACCATCACCTTCACCATCACCTTCACCATCACCTTCACCATCACCTTCACCATCACCTTCACCATCACCTTCACCATCACCTTCACCATCACCTTCACCATCACCACCATCACCTTCACCATCACCTTCACCATCACCTTCACCATCACCTTCACCATCACCTTCACCATCACCTTCACCATCACCTTCACCATCACCTTCACCATCACCTTCACCATCACCTTCACCATCACCTTCACCATCACCTTCACCATCACCTTCACCATCACCTTCACCATCACCTTCACCATCACCTTCACCATCACCTTCACCATCACCTTCACCATCACCTTCACCATCACCTTCACCATCACCTTCACCATCACCTTCACCATCACCTTCACCATCACCTTCACCATCACCTCACCATCACCTTCACCATCACCTTCACCATCACCTTCACCATCACCTTCACCATCACCTTCACCCTCACCTTCACCATCACCTTCACCATCACCTTCACCTTCACCTCACCTTCACCATCACCTTCACCATCACCTTCACCATCACCTTCACCACCTTCACCCTTCACCATCACCTTCACCTTCACCTTCACCTTCACACCATCACCATCACCTTCACCATCACTCACCATCACCATCACCATCACCATCACCATCACCATCACCATCACCATCACCATCACCATCACCATCACCATCACCATCACCATCACCATCACCATCACCATCACCTTCACCTTCACCTTCACCTTCACCTTCACCTTCACCTTCACCTTCACCTTCACCTTCACCTTCACCTTCACCTTCACCTTCACCTTCACCTTCACCTTCACCTTCACCTTCACCTTCACCTTCACCTTCACCTTCACCTTCACCTTCACCTTCACCTTCACCTTCACCTTCACCTTCACCTTCACCTTCACCTTCACCTTCACCTTCACCTTCACCTTCACCTTCACCTTCACCTTCACCTTCACCTTCACCTTCACCTTCACCTTCACCTTCACCTTCACCTTCACCTTCACCTTCACCTTCACCTTCACCTTCACCTTCACCTTCACCTTCACCTTCACCTTCACCTTCACCTTCACCTTCACCTTCACCTTCACCTTCACCTTCACCTTCACTTCACCTCACCTCACCTTCACCTTCACCTTCACCTTCACCTTCACCTTCACCTTCACCTTCACCTTCACCTTCACCTTCACCTTCACCTTCACCTTCACCTTCACCTTCACCTTCACCTTCACCTTCACCATCACCTTCACCATCACCTTCACCATCACCTTCACCTTCACCTTCACCTTCACCTTCACCTTCACCTTCACCATCACCTTCACCTTCACCTTCACCTTCACCTTCACCTTCACCTTCACCTTCACCTTCACCTTCACCTTCACCTTCACCTTCACCTTCACCTTCACCTTCACCTTCACCTTCACCTTCACCTTCACCTTCACCTTCACCTTCACCTTCACCTTCACCTTCACCTTCACCTTCACCTTCACCTTCACCTTCACCTTCACCTTCACCTTCACCTTCACCTTCACCTTCACCTTCACCTTCACCTTCACCTTCACCTTCACCTTCACCTTCACCTTCACCTTCACCTTCACCTTCACCTTCACCTTCACCTTCACCTTCACCTTCACCTTCACCTTCACCTTCACCTTCACCTTCACCTTCACCTTCACCTTCACCTTCACCTTCACCTTCACCTTCACCTTCACCTTCACCTTCACCTTCACCTTCACCTTCACCTTCACCTTCACCTTCACCTTCACCTTCACCTTCACCTTCACCTTCACCTTCACCTTCACCTTCACCTTCACCTTCACCTTCACCTTCACCTTCACCTTCACCTTCACCTTCACCTTCACCTTCACCTTCACCTTCACCTTCACCTTCACCTTCACCTTCACCTTCACCTTCACCTTCACCTTCACCTTCACCTTCACCTTCACCTTCACCTTCACCTTCACCTTCACCTTCACCTTCACCTTCACCTTCACCTTCACCTTCACCTTCACCTTCACCTTCACCTTCACCTTCACCTTCACCTTCACCTTCACCTTCACCTTCACCTTCACCTTCACCTTCACCTTCACCTTCACCTTCACCTTCACCTTCACCTTCACCTTCACCTTCACCTTCACCTTCACCTTCACCTTCACCACCTTCATTCTTCACCTTCACCTTCACCTTCACCTTCACCTTCACCTTCACCTTCACCTTCACCTTCACCTTCACCTTCACCTTCACCTTCACCTTCACCTTCACCTTCACCTTCACCTTCACCTTCACCTTCACCTTCACCTTCACCTTCACCTTCACCTTCACCTTCACCTTCACCTTCACCTTCACCTTCACCTTCACCTTCACCTTCACCTTCACCTTCACCTTCACCTTCACCTTCACCTTCACCTTCACCTTCACCTTCACCTTCACCTTCACCTTCACCTTCACCTTCACCTTCACCTTCACCTTCACCTTCACCTTCACCTTCACCTTCACCTTCACCTTCACCTTCACCTTCACCTTCACCTTCACCTTCACCTTCACCTTCACCTTCACCTTCACCTCACCTCACCTCACCTCACCTCACCTCACCTCACCTCACCTTCACCTCACCTCACCCTCACCTCACCTCACCCTCACCTCACCTCACCTCACCTCACCTCACCCTCACCTCACCCACCTCACCTCACCTTCACCTCACCTCACCTCACCCTCACCCTCACCCTCACCTCACCTCACCTCACCTCACCTCACCTCACCTCACCTCATCCTCATCTCATCCTCATCCTCATCCTCATCCTCATCCTCATCCTCATCCTCATCCTCATCCTCATCCTCATCCTCATCCTCATCCTCATCCTCATCCTCATCCTCATCCTCATCCTCATCTCATCTCATCCTCATCTCATCATCTCATCTCATCCTCATCTCTCATCATCTCATCTCTCTCTCATCTCATCTTCATCTCATCCTCATCTCATCTCTTTCTCATCTCATCTCTCATCTCTCATCTCTCTCATCTCTTTATCTCATCTCATCTCATCTCTCATCTCTTTATCTCATCTCATCTCATCTCATCTCATCTCATCTCATCTTCATCCTCTTCTCATCTTCATTCTCATCTCATCTCATTCATCTCTCTTATCTCTTCATCTCATCTTTCTTCTCATCTTTATCTCATCTCATCTTTATCTCATCTCATCTCATTATCTCTTTATCATCTCATCTTATCTCTTTATCTACTCTTTATCTCTTTCATCTCTTTATCTCTTTATCTCTTTATCTCTTATCTCTTTATCTCTTTATCTCTTTCTCTTTATCTCTTTATCTCTTCTCATCTCTTATCTCTTTATCTCTCTCATCTCATCTCTTATCTCATCTCTCTCTCTTTCTCATCTCATCTCATCTCATCTCATCTCATCTCTTTATCTCTTTATCTCATCTCATCTCTTATCTTATCTCATCTCATCTCTCTCATCTCTCTCTCTCATCTCATCTCATCTCTCATCTCATCTCATCTCTTCTCATCTCATCTCATCTCATCTCATCTCATCTCATCTCATCTCATCTCATCTCATCTCTCATCTCATCTCATCTCATCTCATCTCATCTCATCTCATCTCATCTCATCTCATCTCATCTCATCTCATCTCATCTCATCTCATCTCATCTCATCATCTCATCTCATCTCATCTCATCTCATCTCATCATCATCTCATCTCATCTCATCCTCTCTCATCTCATCTTCATCTTCATCTCCTCATCTTCATCTTCATCTTCATCTTCATCTTCATCTTCATCTTCATCTTCATCTTCATCTTCATCTTCATCTTCATCTTCATCTTCATCCTTCACCTTCACCTTCACCTTCACCTTCACCTTCACCTTCACCTTCACCTTCACCTTCACCTTCACCTTCACCTTCACCTTCACCTTCACCTTCACCTTCACCTTCACCTTCACCTTCACCTTCACCTTCACCTTCACCTTCACCTTCACCTTCACCTTCACCTTCACCTTCACCTTCACCTTCACCTTCACCTTCACCTTCACCTTCACCTTCACCTTCACCTTCACCTTCACCTTCACCTTCACCTTCACCTTCACCTTCACCTTCACCTTCACCTTCACCTTCACCTTCACCTTCACCTTCACCTTCACCTTCACCTTCACCTTCACCTTCACCTTCACCTTCACCACCTTCACCTTCACCTTCACCTTCACCTTCACCTTCACCACCTTCACCTTCACCCACCTTCACCTTCACCTTCACCTTCACCTTCACCTTCACCTTCACCTTCACCTTCACCTTCACCTTCACCTTCACCTTCACCTTCACCTTCACCTTCACCTTCACCTTCACCTTCACCTTCACCTTCACCTTCACCTTCACCTTCACCTTCACCTTCACCTTCACCTTCACCTTCACCTTCACCTTCACCTTCACCTTCACCTTCACCTTCACCTTCACCTTCACCTTCACCTTCACCTTCACCTTCACCTTCACCTTCACCTTCACCTTCACCTTCACCTTCACCTTCACCTTCACCTTCACCTTCACCTTCACCTTCACCTTCACCTTCACCTTCACCTTCACCTTCACCTTCACCTTCACCTTCACCTTCACCTTCACCTTCACCTTCACCTTCACCTTCACCTTCACCTTCACCTTCACCTTCACCTTCACCTTCACCTTCACCTTCACCTTCACCTTCACCTTCACCTTCACCTTCACCTTCACCATCACCTTCACCACCTTCACCTTCACCTTCACCTTCACCTTCACCTTCACCTTCACCTTCACCTTCACCTTCACCTTCACCTTCACCTTCACCTTCACCTTCACCTTCACCTTCACCTTCACCTTCACCTTCACCTTCACCTTCACCTTCACCTTCACCTTCACCTTCACCTTCACCTTCACCTTCACCTTCACCTTCACCTTCACCTTCACCTTCACCTTCACCTTCACCTTCACCTTCACCTTCACCTTCACCTTCACCTTCACCTTCACCTTCACCTTCACCTTCACCTTCACCTTCACCTTCACCTTCACCTTCACCTTCACCTTCACCTTCACCTTCACCTTCACCTTCACCTTCACCTTCACCTTCACCTTCACCTTCACCTTCACCTTCACCTTCACCTTCACCTTCACCTTCACCTTCACCTTCACCTTCACCTTCACCTTCACCTTCACCTTCACCTTCACCTTCACCTTCACCTTCACCTTCACCTTCACACCTTCACCTTCACCTTCACCTTCACCTTCTTCACCTTCACCTTCACCTTCACCTTCACCTTCACCTTCACCTTCACCTTCACCTTCACCTTCACCTTCACCATTCACCTTCACCTTCACCTTCACCTTCACCTTCACCTTCACCTTCACCTTCACCTTCACCTTCACCTTCACCTTCACCTTCACCTTCACCTTCACCTTCACCTTCACCTTCACCTTCACCTTCACCTTCACCTTCACCTTCACCTTCACCTTCACCTTCACCTTCACCTTCACCTTCACCTTCACCTTCACCTTCACCTTCACCTTCACCTTCACCTTCACCTTCACCTTCACCTTCACCTTCACCTTCACCTTCACCTTCACCTTCACCTTCACCTTCACCTTCACCTTCACCTTCACCTTCACCTTCACCTTCACCTTCACCTTCACCTTCACCTTCACCTTCACCTTCACCTTCACCTTCACCTTCACCTTCACCTTCACCTTCACCTTCACCTTCACCTTCACCTTCACCTTCACCTTCTTCACCCTCACCTTCACCTTCACCTTCACCTTCACCTTCACCTTCACCTTCACCTTCACCTTCACCTTCACCTTCACCTTCACCTTCACCTTCACCTTCACCTTCACCTTCACCTTCACCTTCACCTTCACCTTCACCTTCACCTTCACCTTCACCTTCACCTTCACCTTCACCTTCACCTTCACCTTCACCTTCACCTTCACCTTCACCTTCACCTTCACCTTCACCTTCACCTTCACCTTCACCTTCACCTTCACCTTCACCTTCACCTTCACCTTCACCTTCACCTTCACCTTCACCTTCACCTTCACCTTCACCTTCACCTTCACCTTCACCTTCACCTTCACCTTCACCTTCACCTTCACCTTCACCTTCACCTTCACCTTCACCTTCACCTTCACCTTCACCTTCACCTTCACCTTCACCTTCACCTTCACCTTCACCTTCACCTTCACCTTCACCTTCACCTTCACCTTCACCTTCACCTTCACCATCTTCACCTTCACCTTCACCTTCACCATCTCCTTCACCTTCACCTTCACCTTCACCTTCACCTTCACCTTCACCTTCACCATCTCCATCTTCACCTTCACCTTCTCACCTCCTTCCACCTTCAGCTTCACCTTCACCTTCACCTTCATCTTCATCACCTTCATCTTCATCTTCACCTCATCTCCATCTCCATCTCCATCTCCATCTCCATCTCCATCTCCATCTCCATCTCCATCTCCATCTCCATCTCCATCTCCATCTCCATCTCCATCTCCATCTCCATCTCCATCTCCATCTCCATCTCCATCTCCATCTCCATCTCCATCTCCATCTCCATCTCCATCTCCATCTCCATCTCCATCTCCATCTCCATCTCCATCTCCATCTCCATCTCCATCTCCATCTCCATCTCCATCTCCATCTCCATCTCCATCTCCATCTCCATCTCCATCTCCATCTCCATCTCCATCTCCATCTCCATCTCCATCTCATCTCCATCTCCATCTCCATCTCCATCTCCATCTCCATCTCCATCTCTCCATCTCCATCCATCTCCATCACCATCTCCTCTCATCTCCATCTCCATCTCCATCTCCATCTCCATCTCCATCTCCATCTCCATCTCCATCTCCATCTCCATCTCCATCTCCATCTCCATCTCCATCTCCATCTCCATCTCCATCTCCATCTCCATCTCCATCTCCATCTCCATCTCCATCTCCATCTCCATCTCCATCTCCATCTCCATCTCCATCTCCATCTCCATCTCCATCTCCATCTCCATCTCCATCTCCATCTCCATCTCCATCTCCATCTCCATCTCCATCTCCATCTCCATCTCCATCTCCATCTCCATCTCCATCTCCATCTCCATCTCCATCTCCATCTCCATCTCCATCTCCATCTCCATCTCCATCTCCATCTCCATCTCCATCTCCATCATCTCACATCCCATCTCCATCTCCATCTCCATCTCCATCTCCATCTCCATCTCCATCTCCATCTCCATCTCCATCTCCTCATCTCCCATCTCCATCTCATCCTCCATCCCATCTCCATCTCATCTCCATCTCCATCCATCTCTCATCTCCATCTCCATCTCATCTCCATCTCATCTCCATCTCCATCTCCATCTCCATCTCCATCTCCATCTCATCTCATCATCCATCTCATCTCCATCTCATCATCTCATCTCCACCTCACCTTCACCTTCACCTTCACCTTCACCTTCACCTTCACCTTCACCTTCACCTTCACCTTCACCTTCACCTTCACCTTCACCTTCACCTTCACCTTCACCTTCACCTTCACCTTCACCTTCACCTTCACCTTCACCTTCACCTTCACCTTCACCTTCACCTCACCTTCACCTTCACCTTCACCTTCACCTTCACCTTCACCTTCCTCACCTCACCTCACCTCACCTCCTCACCTCATCCTCACCTCACCTCACCTCACCTCACCTCACCTCACCTCACCTCATCCCTCACCTCACCTCACCCTCACCCTCACCTCTCACCCTCACCTCACCCTCACCACTCACCCTCACCTCACCTCACCTCACCCACCTCATCCACCTCCTCACCTCACCCTCATCCTCATCCTCATCCTCACCTCATCCTCATCCTCATCCTCATCCTCATCCTCATCCTCATCCTCATCCTCATCCTCATCCTCATCCTCATCCTCATCCTCATCCTCATCCTCATCCTCATCCTCATCCTCATCCTCATCCTCATCCTCATCCTCATCCTCATCCTCATCCTCATCCTCATCCTCATCCTCATCCTCATCCTCATCCTCATCCTCATCCTCATCCTCATCCTCATCCTCATCCTCATCCTCATCCTCATCCTCATCCTCATCCTCATCCTCATCCTCATCCTCATCCTCATCCTCATCCTCATCCTCATCCTCATCCTCATCCTCATCCTCATCCTCATCCTCATCCTCATCCTCATCCTCATCCTCATCCTCATCCTCATCCTCATCCTCATCCTCATCCTCATCCTCATCCTCATCCTCATCCTCATCCTCATCCTCATCCTCATCCTCATCCTCATCCTCATCCTCATCCTCATCCTCCTCATCATCATCATCCTCATCCTCATCATCTCATCCTCATCCTCATCCTCATCCTCATCCTCATCCTCATCCTCATCCTCATCCTCATCCTCATCCTCATCCTCATCCTCATCCTCATCCTCATCCTCATCCTCATCCTCATCCTCATCCTCATCCTCATCCTCATCCTCATCCTCATCCTCATCCTCATCTTCATCTTCATCTTCATCTTCATCTTCATCTTCATCTTCACCTTCACCTTCACCTTCACCTTCACCTTCACCTTCACCTTCACCTTCACCTTCACCTTCACCTTCACCTTCACCTTCACCTTCACCTTCACCTTCACCTTCACCTTCACCTTCACCTTCACCTTCACCTTCACCTTCACCTTCACCTTCACCTTCACCACCTCACCTTCACCTTCACCACCTTCACCTTCACCTTCACCTTCACCTTCACCTTCACCTTCACCTTCACCTTCACCTTCACCTTCACCTTCACCTCCACCTTCACCTTCACCTTCACCTTCACCTTCACCTTCACCTTCACCTTCACCTTCACCTTCACCTTCACCTTCACCTTCACCTTCACCTTCACCTTCACCTTCACCTTCACCTTCACCTTCACCTTCACCTTCACCTTCACCTTCACCTTCACCTTCACCTTCACCTTCACCTTCACCTTCACCTTCACCTTCACCTTCACCTTCACCTTCACCTTCACCTTCACCTTCACCTTCACCTTCACCTTCACCTTCACCTTCACCTTCACCTTCACCTTCACCTTCACCTTCACCTTCACCTTCACCTTCACCTTCACCTTCACCTTCACCTTCACCTTCACCTTCACCTTCACCTTCACCTTCACCTTCACCTTCACCTTCACCTTCACCTTCACCTTCACCTTCACCTTCACCTTCACCTTCACCTTCACCTTCACCTTCACCTTCACCTTCACCTTCACCTTCACCTTCACCTTCACCTTCACCTTCCTTCACCTTCACCTTCACTTCACCTTCACCTTCACCTTCACCTTCACCTTCACCTTCACCTTCACCTTCACCTTCACCTTCACCTTCACCTTCACCTTCACCTTCACCTTCACCTTCACCTTCACCTTCACCTTCACCTTCACCACCTTCACCTTCACCTTCACCTTCACCTTCACCACACCTTCACCTTCACCTTCACCTTCACCTTCACCTTCACCTTCACCTTCACCTTCACCTTCACCTTCACCTTCACCTTCACCACCTTCACCTTCACCTTCACCTTCACCTTCACCTTCACCTTCACCTTCACCTTCACCTTCACCTCACCTTCACCTTCACCTTCACCTTCACCTTCACCTTCACCTTCACATAATTCACCTTCACCTTCACCTTCACCTTCTTAAAGCCCATGTACACAATAAGTATTTAGTGCATGTAATTTTATGTAATTTATAAATAATGAAATACAAAATTACTTACAAAATTAAATACCCATAATAATGTATATTTCTATTTTTCTATAGGATACACTTAAGTTTTTCATGGTTCTCCTTGGACCTTTCAACTGTGCTATCTTTCCCACTACCCCAAGGTGCAATGAAGAAATGAGATTAATTGGTTTTAACTAAATAGGACAATAGATGACAATTTGCAGCTGCTCTGTTGGATAAGAATGAGCAATTTTGGTTACATTGGATCCATATACTGCTAATTGCAATTGGTAAAGGATTGTTGAACAAAAGTAAATAGAATAATTTGTACATTATTCAATGCATTCAATTAGTTGAAGATTGCTATTTTCATGAATATCTAGACAATGCTACAGAGATTCTGGGCTCAAATTATTGAGTACTGTTTTGTAAAGCCTATTTGGTAGAAATAATAATTAAATCTTAGGTATAAAATCTAATTGCTGTAATTACTGTAGAATTTGACTTCAATTGACAAAATTTGAAATATTTAACATATTCCTTTTCAATTCTAAATGCATGGTTATTTATGTAAATATGTCTTCATGTAAATAATATGATTTACAAGTTGAAATAGCCATTATTAATGTATATTTTCATATAACTCAATCTAAGTATGTACTATAATTTAGAGTAACAAATTCAATGCTTAAAATTACTTGAATTTTTATATTTTCATAAATACCTGTACAATGCTACAGACATTCTGGGCTCAAATTATTGAATACTGTTTATTGAAGCTCAATAATTAATAGAAACAATAATTAAAGCTCATGTACACAAAAAGTATTTAGTGCATGTAAATTTATGTAATTTATAAATAATGAAATACAAAAGTACTTACAAAATGAAATACCCATAATAATGTATATTTCTATTTTTCTTTAGGATATGCTCAAGTTTTCCATGGTTTTCCTTGGGCCTTTCAACTGTGCTATCTTTCCCACTACCCCAAGGTGCAATGAAGAAATGAGATTAATTGGTTTTAACTAAATAGGACAATAGATGACAATTTGCAGCTGCTCTGGTGGATAAGAATGAGCAATTTTGGTTACATTGGATCCATATACTGCTAATTGCAATTGGTAAAGGATTGTTAAACAAGTACATTATGAATTCAATGCATTAAATTAGTTGAAGATTGCTATTTTCATGAATATCTAGACTATGCTACAGAGATTCTGGGCTCAAATGATTGAGTACTGTTTTGTAAAGCCTATTTGGTATAAAGAATAATTAGATCTTAGGAAAATCAGTAATTACTGTAGAATTTGACTTCAATTCACAAAATTTGTAATATTTGACATACTCCTTTTCAATTCTCAATGCATGGTTATCTAAATGGATATATCTATATGTAAATAATATGATTTACAGGTTGAAATAGCCAATATAATGTGTATTTTTATTTTGTTATAGGAAGGAATAGTTTAACATTTTCTTTGGACATTCTACAAGTTTTTATGGTTTTCCTTGGGCCATTTAACTGTGCTATCTTTCCCACTACCCCAAGCTGCAAATATGACAATGATCAATTTGATGCTTTTCTGGTGGACACAAATTGTTAATTTCTGCATTTACTTCCTTGATTTATCTTAGGAAGGAGAACAATAAAGTATGTATAATATTAGGAAGCCTCAAATTGTGTATTTAAAAGAAAATGAGTTCCTTAAAATTTTTCTATAATGAAATAAATGCCCTGAAGAGTCAATTTCATAAAAATGAAATGAGCTTTCATGAACTGTATTGATATTTATTACAAATATTAATATTTAGGGTAGAATTTTGTTTAAATTTACATCATTTGTAATTTAAAGTAGGTTTATTGAAAAAGCAAAGTTATAGCTGAATATATATCCAAATTAGAATACCGTAAATAATTGGAAATTTTATTTTGTTGCCTTTTATGAAATGACTATATATTTGTAATTAATATTTTAGGATAATCAAGCCATTAAACTCACAGACCTACCCTCTGTATTTTAACAACTTAAATTTACTACATGTTTTTTCATAAATTGAGTGGTATTTGCATGTATATCCAAAATATAATAGCAATAATCTAAATTTATGTTTTATATAAGAAAAAAAAATAATGTATATTTTCATTTTGTTACAGAAAGGAATAGCTTAACGTTTGCTGTGGACATTTCTACTGATTATCAAGGTTTCCTCAGGCCATTTAACTGTGCTATCTTTCCCACAACCCCAAGGTGTAATTAAGAAAGGAGGTTTATAACATAGGTTAAGCAAATTTGACAGTACTCAATTTGAAGCTTTTCCGATGGACTAAAATATGTTATTTTTGCTTTTACTGCCTCTATTTAAGTAAGGAGGAAGGATTACTATATCAAAGTAGGTATAATAATTTGAAACCACAAATTTTGTATTTAGAATAAAGTAAATCCTTCAAATTTTTGTGTAATCAAATAAATTTTTTTTAGTCAATTAAATGAAAATGAATTAGCTTTCATGAGCAGGATTAGTATTTAGTATACAATTTCTCCAGAATCTATCCTCTTTTCAAACATATAATTAGTGGAAGTAACTCCTATTGCTGATATGCAGTGTGAATTGCAGTAGTCATATTAAGCAGCACCAAATATAATTATGGATTTTTTATTTTTCTGACTCTCTATATGGGTAGATTTGCATGTGTGACATAATAACTAAATCAAAATAAATATCATAACTTGAGGTAACAAATCCAATGAATGAACTTTAGTAAACCTTAGAAGAATCCTCAGTTTCTTCATATTCATATACAACTAATAAATTCAATGATTCTGGACACCATTCAGCTTTTTTTGTTTAGTATGTTGTTCCCAGAAAAATAGATACATCAAAAAAAAAAGTTCCTCAAGAGCAGGAGCAATAAGTCCCTGTAAAATTTTATGTCGTTTTAATAATTAAAATATTATGCATATTTCTTTATGAACTGAAATGGTATCTGCATGTAATCTAACATGTTATAGCAAACATACCATACAAACATACCATATATGTACAAATTGAAATTGCCATAATAATGTATATTTCTCTTCTGTATTAGGAAAGAATAGTTCAAAGTTAGATTACATGCAGATACCATTTCATTTATTAGTAATTAAACTTTATATGTAGTAGTAATTAAACTTTATATGTAGTAGTAATTAAACTTTATATGCAAAACAATTATTGGTAACTGTTTCTGATTTTGAAAAAATGCTCATATTTTTTTTTCAGATATGGTAGAAGATTTTCAATTGCATTTTTATGATTACCAATTACAATCAACAATTTTGGTACAAAATTCAATGGACCAAGAAACGTGCTGAACCTACACAAGAATATGGATTTTTCAATTCAAAATTTTTTATATCTATTTACTTGCATTTTCAAAATAATAGCTTTTTGTTTATAACTGAAGGTATTTCCTAAATTGCCCAATATATTAACTACTACAATGAAGAAAATGTAAGATTCATGCTATTGTAAAATTTTTAAGAAACATTATTTTGCTTATTTAATTTGTGAATTTAAGAATGATACAAATTTCTAAAGATCTATGAATTACTGCTCAAAAATTTGATACATATGCAGTATATGTTACATTTTCTTCTGTATTGGATCATCAATATCAATACAAAGGAAAGTGTATGCAGAATTCATTTGTTGTATTTGTTACTTGAATAATTTATTCGGAAACTTTTCCAAAAATACTTTTAGTAAAAATTCATTTGTTACTTGGAAAATTTAAACATAGTTATAAAATGCATAACATTTTTCAATATGTACATTAAACTATATAAAAGATTTTGCTGAATATTTGTATTTTCATATGTACGATTTGCAACATGTTCATTTACTAATAATTCAGAATGAAATTATTATATATTATTTATTGCATTATATATATATATATATATATATATATATATATATATATATATATATATATATATATATATATATATATATATATATATATATATATATATATATATATATATATATATATATATATATATATATATATATATATATATATATATATATATATATATATATATATAAACCCTATAATCTCTATCGTAGGTGTAATACTGTAATGCAGTACAAAAGCGTTGGTCACGGTGTGATAAAAACATTCGAATGATTTTGGTTTTTTACAGTTTGAACTTCAAATTGAACCACAGATTATTGTCACTTTTTATGGTGCTTCATAGACGATCTGGATTATTTCTGTGGATCTATATTTTCAGTGATCTGGCTACATTGCCGATTTGGCCGGTTAGGTGGATCTATATTTTTATTGATCAACTTATTTATTGATCAACTGATTCATTGATCAACTGATTTATGAATCTACTTATCTACTAATCAACTGATTCACTAGTCTATATAACTAAACGCGTAAGAGTTGTGAGGGGTAACAAAAACAAGTGACTATTGTATGGGGACTTTGAAGCGGAATAACTTGGGGGCGAGGGGTTTTTTTGGGTCCGCGATAATTTTCGGTGATAGATTGGGGTCGGGGCTTTCCAACGGTGTACGGCAATCGGGGGTAGGGGGCCCCGTTTGGGGGCTAGGGCCCCTCAAAATTTTTTTCAAAAAGTGCGCCCAGCCCAAACGGGGCCACTTGCGGGGACAATTCCTTCGGATTTCGGTAGCGTAAACGTTCGGAACGAGGTGGACACTTTTTACCGGATCGAAATCGGACGAAAAGGGGCCCAAAAAAATTTTTGAAAAAAAAACACCCATTTTTCGGACCAAAAAGGTACCCTCACCTTTTGCGGAACTCCTCCTAGGATAATTCACGTAGGGCGTTGTGGGGTATTTTCTTAGAAAGACTAGGGTTTGGGACAGTGCGTAGTCGGGGTTTCGTTTCGATCCGACCGGCGGTTCCGGAGATACCGATTTTCAAAATTTCCAAATTTTTTCGAAATTAAAAAATTACGAAAAAGACGCGATTCTTATGGCTCAGAAAGTTGGCTGGGTACCACCACTTTTAGGATTTTTCGTACAGTGTTGCAAATTCAACATATCTGTGCCATTCTTTTCCGTGCGATAGAAAGAGCGCACGTCGACAACGAAAAACGCTGTCGGTTGCCGTATTCTCCTACCTTCCCTTATTGGCTAAATTTGTCATGTGACCGTGCTGTAAGCACCGTTAAACGAACGTTGTTCGAACTACATTCGTTCGAACACATAGGCGTAGAACATAGTTTGACAATTTGACGGACATTTTGAAATTTTCGATTTCCAATTAATTTCATGCAATTTATGGATGGAAAAATACATTTACGGCTCTACAGGTAAGTTTTATTCATTTAAAATGTATGCAAATACTTTCGTTCATCGATAATGTCATTTTTCTCTTCAGATAATTATTTTTTATTGCGATACTGTACACGGCGCACGCCGCTGCATCTCCAATTTTCAAGCTTGATTTGAATGGAATGAAATATCGTATTACTTTCGACGGGAACATAATTTGATATTTCGACGGACATTTTGAAATTTTCAATTCTCAATTAATTTCGTGCAATTTATGGATGAAATAATACATTTGAGGCTCTACAGGTAAGTTTTATTCTTTTAAAATGTGTGTATAAATACTTTTGTTTATCGATAATGTCATTTTTCTTTTGAAATAATTAATTTTCATTCACGGCGGTAGCCGCTGCATTTCCAATTTTCAACTCTGAATTGAATGGAATGAAAAATCGTATATTTGCACACTTTTCTAATGAAATTATTTCAGAATGTATATCAAAATAGCTACTTATCAAGATTACGACGGAGATAAATAAGTATTTTCGTTGGATTAGCGTAATTACATGTGTTTGAATAGATCGCGTTCAGAGGTCATAACCTTTACAGGTAGGTTTGGAAAAATACGTAAAAATAACCTTTAATCAATAATATTGATTTCAGGATTAATTCTTTTGACTCAAATTCACTGTGAAATGAATTTCAATTCAATTCAATGCTCTCGATGGAAGAACAGAAAATGCTACCTAGGACAATTTGGATGGAATGAATTCTCACAAATATGAAGAATACATACACATTGAACCCATCTCTATGTTATAACCAAACATATTACCCCAATTTCAATCAATAATATTGAGAAATCACAGGATATAATTCAGCAGTATAGTGAGACACCTTACAATGTACAAGTTATAATGGGGCCAAGTAATAACATCTTAAGCAGCTTTGGGCAATATTAAAAAAGGTAGGTACACCTAAATTCGTTTAATAGAAACGGTGGTAATCATGCTCTACGTGTTTTGCGTATTTAATGTAGAAAAAGTGTGCTAAACAACGACATTTCTGTTGTATTCCAGTATTTTCAAGAATTATCATACAATCAATGAGATTCTGAGGATAACCGTAACCACCAGGGTCCATACCAAGTTCTCGCTATTCCAATATTGAGCATGGAAAGAAGTTCTTATACAGTAAACATAATATTAAACGATTTTGAGCTGCTCTGGTGGACAAGAATGAACAATTTGTGATTTGGTTGGATACATATATAGCTAATTGCAATGGGAAAAGGATTACTGCATCAAAGTATGTAGAATAATTTTGAGATTATGAAATCAATGTATTAAATTTTCTAAATTTTTGAATATTCATAAATACCATTGTCACAGACATTGTGTTTTGCATATTTCATGTATTAAAAGTATGCTAAACAACATTTCTGTTTTATTTCAGGATTCTCAAGAATTATTATACATTCAATGAGGATCTGAGGATAAACGTAAGCACCAGGGTCCATACCAAGTTCTCGCTATTTCAAGATTGAGCATGAAAAGAAGTTGTTCTGAAGTAAATGTAATATTAGATGGTTTTGAGCTGTTCTGGTGGACAAGAATGAGTGATATTTGATATTGTTGGATCCATATATATCTATTTTCAATTGGAAAAGGATTGCTGAAGCAAAGTATGTACAATAATTTGGACTAACAAGTTCAATGTATTAAAAATTTCACGTTTTCTATTTTCATAAATATTTGCACAATGTCACAGTGGTTCTGAGCTTAAATTATTGAGTACAGTTTAGTAAAGCTTAATAATTAATACAAACAATAATTAAAGCCCATGAACACAATTAGTAGTTAGAGTAGATGAGCAATTAGTGTAGAATTCAACGGTAATTTACAAAATGTGTAATGTTCAACATATTCCCTCTCAATTATAAATGCATGAAGAATATATCAATATATTCACATGTAGAATGATAATACAGCCATAATAATGTACATTTCTATTTTATTGCAGGTAGCAGTAGCTAAACCTTTTCAGTGAATAATCTACAGGTTCTCATGATGTTTTACAAGCCACATTGGAGCTGTTTTGTGTTTTGTGTGATGATTTGGAGCTGTTCTGGAGGACAAGAATGAGCAATTTTTGATTAAATTGGATTCATATATTGCTAATTGCAATTGGCAAAGGATTACTGAATCTAAGTATGTACTATAATTTAGAGTAACAAACTCAATGCTTGAAATTACTTGAATTTTTACTTTTTCATAAATATCTAGACTATGCTGCAGAGGTTCTGAGTTTAAGTTATTGGGTGCAGTTTAGTAAAGCTAATAATTAATAGAAACAATAATTGAAGCCTATGTAGTTAATAAGTATTTAGTGTATAGATATACATGTAAATTTATATAATTTATGAATAACAAAATGCAAAATTACTTACAAAATGAAATACCCATAATAAAGTATATTTCTAATTTTCTTTAGGATATGCTTAAGTTTTTCATGGTTTTCCTTGGGCCTTTCAACTGTGCTATCTTTCCCACTACCCCAAGGTGCAATGACGAAATGAGGTTCACAACTATTGATTGGTTTCAACTAAATAGGACAAAAGATTTGGCTACATTGGATCCATATACTGCTAATTGCAATTGGTAAAGGATTGTTGAATCAAAGTAAGTTGAATAATTTGTAGATTATGAATTCAATGTATTAAATTAGTTGAATTTTTCTATTTTCAAGAATATCTAGACAATGCTACAGAGATTCTGGGCTCAAATTATTGAGTATTGTTTTTAAAGCCTATTTGGAAGAAAAAATAATTAGATCTTAGGTATAAATTCAGTAATTACTGTAGAATTCAACTTTAATTTACAAAATTTGTAATATTTCACATATTCCTTTTCAATTCTGAATGCATGGTTATCTATATGAATATATCTATATGTAAATAATATGATTTACAAGTTGAAATAGCCATTATAATGTATATTTTTATTTTGTTATAGGAAGGAATAGCTTAACGTTTGCTGTGGACGTTTATACAGGTTTTCATGGTTTCCTTGGGCCATTCAACTATTGATTGATTTTGACACAATAGATGACAATTTGGAGCTGCTATGGTGGACAAGAATGAGCAATTTTGGCTACATTGGATCCATATACTGCTAATTGCAATTGGCAAAGGATTGTTGAATAAAAGTAAATAGAATAATTTGTAGATTAAGAATTCATTATATTAAATTAGTTGAATTTTTGAATGCTATAGAGATTCTGGGCTCAAATTATTGTTTACTGTTTTGTAAAGCCTATTTGGTAGAAATAATAATTAGATCTTAGGTATAAAATTAATAATTACTGTAGAATTCAACCTCGATTTACAGAATTTGTAATATTTAACAATTTCCTTTTCAATTCTGAATGCATGGTTATCTATATGAATATATCTATATGTAAATAATATGATTTACAAGTTGAAATACCCATTATAATGTATTTTTTTATTTTATTATAGGAAGGAATAGCTTAACATTTTCTGTGGACATTCTACAAGTTTTCATGGTTTTCCTTGGGTCATTTAACTGTGTTGCCTTTCCCAATACTCCAAGGTGCAGTGGAGAAAGGAATATCATAACTATTGGACTTAAGCAAATATGACAATAATCAATTTGAAGCTTTTCTGGTGGACTAAAATATGTTATTTCTGCTTTTGCTGCCGTGATTCATCTTAAGAAGGAGAAAGGGTTACTACAATAAAGTACGTATAATATTATAAAGCCGCAAATTTTGACTTTAGAATAAAGTGAATTTCTTAAAATTATTCTGTAATCAAAGAAATGTTCTGAAGAGTTAATTTAATGAAAATGAAATGAGGTTCCATAAATTGTTTTAGTATTTAGGGTAGAATTTTGTTTAAATTTACACCATGTGTAAGTTAAAGTAGATTCATTGAAAAATCAAAGTTATAGCTAAATATATATCCAAATGAGAATATCACAAATATTTGGAAATTTTATTATGTTGCCTTTTATGGTATGCCTATACATTTATAATTAATATTCAAGGATAATGGAGCCATTAAACACACAGGACCTACCCTCTGTATTTTAACAACATAAATTTACTACATATTTTCCATGAACTGATTAGTGTCTGCATGTATATACAAAATATACATATCTTATATGTATATAAGCCACATATCTTATATTAAGAATAAAGTAAATTCTTTCCAATTATTATGTAATCAAATAAATATCCTGAATATTATTCAATTCAATGAAAATGAAATAAGCTTTCATGAGCAGGATCACTATGTAGTATAGACTTTCTACAGAATCTCTCCTCCTTTCAAACATACAATAAGTAGAATTAATTTATATAATTGCTGATATGCAGTGTGAACCACAGTAAACATATTAAGCAGCAAATAAATCAGGATATTTCAATTTTACTGACTCCCTGTATTATATGTGTGAAATGATAAATCAAATTATAATTATTTAAGATGAAAAATCCAACGCATCAATTTAGTTCAATTTCTTCATATTTAGAAATAACTGTAATATGTTCCTGTTATTATAATCTAATAATTATTTTGGATCCCATTCAGATCATATTGTTCAGTAGGTGGTTCTGGGAATAAGATATACATTACAAAAATTATTTTCAAGATCCATAATTATTGTAGAATTATATATGAATGTAACATCTATAATTTGAGGCATTGCATTGAATTTTTGCAATTTTCACTGAACGTTTTGAAAAAATGCATTGAAATAACTTTTATTTCACAATGCCTTCCACAAAAAAAATTATTCAAAACCACTTTTCTAATAGGGCACCCAGTAATCAGGATCTATACTATTTTTTCTGAAAATATGTTTCCAAATATCCCTTTTTCTATTCTAATTACATAAATTTATGTTCTGTTTCAGAAAGGAATGGTTTAAGATTTCCAATGAATGTATAGATACATCTAGGCCAAAATATTATCCGGGTTTTTTAAGATTTAGTGACATTAAGTAGCAGATACTGTAAAAATCCTGTTAAATCAACAATGACTGTGCTGAAGCAGTTCACATGGTGAATGCTATGAAATTATCAAATTTAATGCCTCTATATTTGGTTATTTGTACGTGTGAGGATTACTATATCAAGGTTTGTATAATTTTATTTTATTGCTTGACCACAATTTCTCAAAACTCATAAACCATTTCATAATTATTCAATGATGATGAACATTTATAAATTCATGATTATCCAATGTAATTTTTGAAACTCAAAAAAGTAAATTCAGAGAACAAAATATTCAAAATAGAAATTGGTGTAGTATTTGATGTAAATTTAAACCCTCTGTGGTTTTAAGTTATTTTCATTAAACACTTCAATTTTGAAAGAATTGTGCAATTACTCCAGTTTTTATAGAGATCTTTAAACAATTATGGATCAAAAGAGCATTATCCATAAAAATATCTCAATTTGGTTTTCTCTGGAGTCTACCCCAGAAAAATTATTCAGAATAACTTTATGCAGATTATTCAATAGGATTATTGGTAAATGTTTCTGATCCTGTAAAAATGCTCACATTTTCTTCTCATTTTTTCAGATCTGATAGAGGGTTTCAATTACATTTTTCGGATTACTAAACCCTTTGGGTATATATCCCAAGAATTACTATGAATATTCAGATCGTATGAACTAACTCAATAGGACCAATAATGAAGATGCTGATTCAGCACAAGAATATGGAGTTTTCTATTCAAAAGATTCCATATGTGTTTACTTGCATATACAAATCGATGAGGTACCAATCAAAGTATGTAGAAACATTTGAAGTAACGAATTTCATTTTTAAAATTACCTCAATTTCTTCAAATTCATAAATATAACTATATACTATTCTAAATCACCTATGAAATAATAAATCCTATTAAAAAACCATTAAGGCCAATAATAAACATGCTGAAGAATAACAAGATTATGTTTTTTTCTATGCAAAAGATTTGTTATATATATATATATATATATATATATATATATATATGCATATAGCAAAAGAAGAGGTGCTTCATCAAATTACGTAAATTCATTTGGGGTAACATTCCATTTCTGAAACTATAAATTTCTTCAAATTTATAAATAGATATATTTTCAGAAAATTTAAAATTTTTTATTCGAAATTTTGAAATTTTGAATTGAAAGTAGAGGTGAATCAGTTTTCAAGCTGAAATATTGAACAAATTATGTTGTGCCATGTTCAGAGCAATTTATTGCAAATGTATCATTTTATTTCTAATTTAAATGATACCTACATGAATCTAAATAAAAATTTGAAAATATAGAAATGAATATTTTGCATATATATTTCAGTTTGCAATGTTATATTAATTCAACAAAAATAGCGAACTAATTTTATAATTATAAAGCAATTTTTATAATTAAACATTGCTGATTCAGTTAAGGCAAGGTCAGAAATTGCCGTAGTATTTGAGAAACATTTAACCATGTTTGATTTCAAGTAATTTCCATTAAAGACTCTAGATTCAAATTTTTAAACCATGATGGAATTACAAAATATATATCTTTTGTGTTGAGCCTGCTTCAGAAAATCATCTAAAGAACTTTATATAGCTATCCAAAACAATTATAGCAAACTGTTTCTGATTCTCAAAATATGCTCACGATTGTTTTGTTTTTCAGATATAGTAGAAGGTTTTCAATTACATTTGAGGGATTAGAACAACCACTTGGGTCCATATTTCAAGATTCACTATTAAGAGATAGATCCTATTGCTGAAACCCATTAGGATGAACAATGAAACATGCTAATGCAACACAAGTGTGTGGATCTTATTTATTGGCCAGATTCTCTATACGTTTACTTGCATATACAACAGGATGAGGTACTTAGTCAAAGTAGAATTATTTGGAATACTAAATTCTATTTATAAAATTACCTCAGTTTGCCCAAATTTATGAAACTATTCAGATCAATTATTTTCCAAAATTAGAAATTTGGAGAAAGAAATGTAGGAGAAAATCAGTTAATCAGTAGAAATGTGTAGAAAATTATATAGTGCTAACAAAAAAGTACAAATATATAATAAATACTTCATTTATCACATATATAGATAGGCAGAATCTTTCAGCTTGCAATTTTATGTTAACTTAAAAGAAATAGCTTAGTAATTATGCAGAAATATAAATGATATCATTGATTCTTTAGAAATCTGCCCTTTCACATGTATGTTTCACATCCAATAATGATAATCAAACAAAATGACAAATCCAATGTAATTTTTGAGGCTTGGAAATGTAAATTCAGATTATAAAGTATTCAAGATAGAAATTGCAGTAGTATTTGAGGTAAATTTGACCCTATGTAATTTCAATTACTTTTCATTTAACACCAAATAAGATTCAAAAGAGCATTCTCCATCAATATATCTTAATTATATTATTAATTAATATTATTTATTAATTATAATTATTACTTCCATATGAAAAAGTATGAGGTGCTTCATCAAATTACGTAGAATTATTTTATAATTATTCTTCATCAAAATATCTTACTTTGGTTTTCTGTGACCCTAGAAAAATCATTTAAAAGAACTTTATGCACAGTATTCAAAACACTTATTGAAAATTGTTTATGATTTTGAAAAATTCTCATATGTTTTTTTATTTTTTCAGATGTGGTAGAACATTTTCAACAATTTGGGTATAAAATTCAATGGGACCAATAAACATGCCAAACCTGCAGGAGAATATTGATTTTTCAATTCAAAAGAATTAATATATGTTTACTTGCATATACAATATAATAGCTTTGTTTATACCTGAAGGTACTTCCTAAATTGCCCAATATATAAACTACTATTGAACACTAAGAAGAAAATTTAAGATCCATAATATTGTAAAATTTGGAAATTTTGGAGAAACATTATCTTGCTTGATCATCTATATCAATAAAAAAAAATTTATCATAGTAATTTCTCCTGTAATTCCTAAGAAAATTCAAACATATTTGTAACATGCATAACATTTTTCATTTTGAATTCTCCAAATGAAATGTACGTTAAACTATATCAAAGATTTTGTTGAATATTAGTAATTCCATATATACGATTTGCATCATGTTTATTTATTAATTATACACAATGAAATTAATATTATATATTATTTATTGTAATATATATATATATAAACCCCTATATAATGTTTATGGTAGGTGTAATACCGCAATGCAGTACAAAAGCGTTGGTCACGGTGTGATAAAAACATTCAAATAATTTTGGTTTTTTACAGTTTAAACTTCAAATTGAACCACAGATTACTATTCTCACTATTGATGGTGCTCCAACGATCTGGATTATTTCTGTGGATCTATATTTTCAATGATCTGGCTACATAGCCGATTTGGCCGGTTAGATGGATCTATATTTTCATTGATCTGCCCGTTTATATGGATCTATATTTTTATTGATCTACTTATCTATTGATCAACTGATTTATTGATTTACCAATCTATTGATCGGAACCCTCACTAAGATACCGATTTTCAAAATTTCCAAGCGTTGTCGAAATGTTGAAAATTACGAAAAAGACGCGATTCGAATGGTTCAGAAAGAGTGCTGTGTACCACTACTTTTTGATTTTACGTATTGCCGTATTCCCCTATCTTACCTTATTGGCTAAATTTGTCACGTGACCGTGATCAAAACCCCCATAGGCGTAGACTATGTTCGAACATAGTTTTACAATTCGACGGACATTTTGAAATTTTCGATTTCCAATTAATTTCATGCAATTTATGGATGGAAAATTACATTTACGGCTCTACAGGTAAGTTTTATTCATTTAAAATGTATGCAAATACTTTCGTTCATCGATAATGTCATTTTTCTCTTCAGATAATTATTTTTTATTGCGATACTGTACACGGCGCACGCCGCTGCATCTCCAATTTTCAAGCTTGAATTGAATGGAATGAAATATCGTATTACTTTCGCCGGGAACATAATATGACATTTCGACGGACATTTTGAAATTTTCAATTCTCAATTAATTTCGTGCAATTTATGGATGAAATAATACATTTGAGGGTCTACAGGTAAGTTTTATTCCTTTAAAATGTGTGTATAAATACTTTTGTTTATCGATAATGTCATTTTTCTTTTGAAATAATTAATTTTCATTCACGGCGGTAGCCGCTGCATTTCCAATTTTCAACTCTGAATTGAATGGAATGAAAAATCGTATATTTGTACACTTTTCTACCGAAATTATTTCAGAATGTATATCAAAATAGCTATTTATCAAGATTACGAAGGAGATAAACAAGTATTTTCGTTGGATTGGCGTAATTAGATGTGTTTGAAAAGATCGCGTTCAGAGGTCATAACCTTCACAGGTAGGTTTGGAAAAATACATAACAATAACCTTTAATCAATAATATTGATTTCAGGATTAATTCTTCTCAAAATTCAAACTCACGGTGAAATGAATTTCAATTTAATTCAATGCTCTCGATGGAAGAACAGAAAATGCTACGTAGGACAATTTGGATGGAATGAATTCTCACAAATATGAAGAATACATACACGTTGAACCCATCTCTATGTTATAACCAAACATATTACCCCAATTTCAATCAATAATATTGATGAATCAAAGGATTAAATTCAGCTATATAATGAGACACCTTACACTGTACAAGTTATAATGGGGCCAAGTAATAACATCTTAAGCAGCTTTGGGCAATATTAAAAAAGGTAGGTACACCTAAATTCGTTCAATAGAAACGGTGGTAATCATGCTCTACGTGTTTTGCGTATTTAATGTAGAAAAACTGTGCTAAACAACGACATTTCTGTTGTATTCCAGTATTTTCAAGAATAACTATACATTCAATGAGATTCTGAGGATAACCGTAACCACCAGGGTCCATACCAAGTTCTCGCTATTCCAATATTGAGCATGGAAAGAAGTTCTTATGCAGTAAACATAATATTAAACGATTTTGAGCTGCTCTGGTGGACAAGAATAAACAATTTGTGATTTGGTTGGATACATATGTAGCTAATTGCAATGGGAAAAGGATTACCGAATCAAAGTATGTAGAATAATTTTGAGATTATGAAATCAATGTATTAAATTTTCTAAATTTTTGAATATTCATTAATACCATTGTCACAGACATTGTGTTTTGCATATTTCATGTATTAAAAGGATGCTAAACAACATTTCTGTTGTATTTCAGGATTCTCAAGAATTATTATACATCTAATGAGAACCTGAGGATATGTGTAACCACCATGGTCCATACCATGTCCTCGCTATTCCAGCATTCACCATGTAAAGAAGTTCCTATGCAGTACACATAATATTAGACGATTTTGAGCTGTTCTGGTGAACAAGAATGAGCAATTTTCGATTTGGGTGGATCCATATATAGCTATTTTGTATTGGAAAAGGATTACTGAATCAAAGTATGTACAATTATTTGGACTAACAAGTTCAATGTATAAAATTATTTCACGTTTTCTATTTTCATAAATATTTGCACAGTGTCACAGAGATTCTGAGCTCAAATTATTGAGTACAGTTTAATAAAGCTTAATAATTAATACAAACAATAATTAAAGCCCATGAACACATTTAGTAGTTAGTGTATAATTGAACTACTATATATATACATTTAATATAATTTACAAAATGTGTAATATTCAACATATCCATTCTCAATTATAAATGCATGTAAATTAAATAAATATATTCACATATAGAATAATAATACAGCCATAATAATGTACATTTCTATTTTATTGCAGGTAGATGTAGCTACACCTTTTTATTGATCGATCTACAGGTTTTCATGATTTTTGGAGCTAATTTTTGAGCTGTTCTGGTGGACAAGAATGGGCAATTTTTGATTTGGTTGGATTCATATTATATAGCTAATTGCAATTGGCAAAGGATAACTGAATCTAAGTATGTACTATAATTTAGAGTAACAAATTCTTGAAATTACTTGAATTTTTATATTTTCATAAATACCTGTACAATGCTAAAGACATTCTGGGCCCAAATTTTTGAGTACTGCTTATTGAAGCTTAATAATCAATAGAAACAATAATTAAAGCCCATGTACACAATAAGTATTCAGTGCATGTACATTTATGTAATTTATAAATAATGAAATACAAAATTACTTACAAAATGAAATACTCATAATAATGTATTTTTCTTTGGGATGTGCTAGAGTTTTTCATGGTTTTGCTTGGGCCTTTCAACTGTACTATCTTTCCCACTACCCCAAGGTGCAATGAAGAAATGAGATTAATTGGTTTTAACTAAATAGGACAACAGATGACAATTTGCAGCTGCTCTGGTGGATAAGAATGAGCAATTTTGGCTACATTGGATCCATATACTGCTAATTGCAATTGGCAAAGGATTGTTGGATGATAGTAAGTAGAATGATTTGTAGATTATGAATTCAATATATTAAATTAGTTGAATTTTTGAATGCTATAAAGATTCTGAGCTCAAATTATTGAGTACTGTTTTGTAAAGCCTATTTGGTAGAAAAAATAATTGGATCTTAGGTATAAAATCAGTAATTACTGTAGAACTCAACTTTAATTTACAAAATTTGTAATAATTGACATTTTCCTTTTCAATTCTGTATGCATGGTTATCTATATGATTATATCTATATGTAAATAATATTATTCACAAGTTGAAATTGCCATTGTAATGTATATTTTATTTTGTTATAGGAAGGAATAGCTTTACATTTCCTGTGGACATTCTACAAGTTTTCATGGTTTTCCTTGAGTCATTTAATTGTGCTACCTTTCCCACTACCCCAAGGTTATAATGAAGAAAGAGGTTTATAACTATTGGGTTCACGTTAACATGACAATAATCAAATTGAAGCTTCTCTGGTGGATGCAAATTGTTAATTTCTGCATTTACTTCCTTGATTGATCTTAGGAAGGAGGAAGAGTGACTACAATTAAGTAGGTATACAAGGACGAAGCCACATATTTCATATTTAAAATGAAGTGAATTACCTTAAATTATTCTATAATCAAATGAATGTCCTGAAGAGTCAATTTAATGGAAATGAAATTTGCTTTAATGAGCAGGATTAGTATTTAGTGTAGATTTTCCACACTGAATACTAATTTTTAGCATCCTAATTTCTAACATTAAATAAGTAAAAAGAACGCCTATTGCTGGTGGTTCTAGGAATAATATACAGTAAAAAAATTATTATCAAGATCAGGAGCCATAATTAAGTAGAATTACATATGAATTTAACACTTGCATTTGAATGCATATTTTTTATTAACTTAAATGACATCTATATATATATATATATATACAAAATTTCATAGCATAATAATATAAATTCATGTTTTTTCAGGATTGGCTGAATATTTTCAATGCTACAGGTTTTCATGGTTTTCCTGGGGCCATTTAACTGTGCTATGTTTTCCACTACTCCAAGATGCAGTGAAGAAAGGCGGTTCGTAACTATTGGGTTTAAGCAAATATAACAATAATCAATTTGAAGCTTCTCTGGTGGACTAAAATATGTAATTTCTGCTTTGACTCTCTTAATTTATCTTATGAAGGAGGAAGGGTTACTACAATAAAGTATGTATGTTATGAATTCACAGCTTTTTTATTTAGAATAATGTGAATTCCTTGAAATTTTTCTGTAATAAAATAAATGTCAATTTAATGACAATGGAATGAGCTTTCATGAACAGTATTAGTATTTGGTGTAGAATTTCAATTAAATTTACACCATGTGTAATTAAGGTAGATTCATTCAAAGAGCAAATTTATATATCCATATATATCCGAATTAGAATATGCTAGAAAATTATAATAGAGAATATAATATATTAGAAAACCTGAAATTTTATTCTGTTCTAATAAAAGAAGACTATTTTAATGAATATTATAGGATATGCAAATCATTAAACTTGCATGAATCTACCCAAACGTTCAATAATTTGAAGTAAATCCTATTGTTGTGGGGTCTGAACTGTAGTAAACATATAAAGCAGCATATAAATCTAAATTTTTGCATTTCATTGAATACCTGCATAATTAACTTTGCAAGTGTGACATAATAAATAAATTAAGGCATAATTATTTGCATAATTAGCTGAATTTCTTCATATTCATAAATAACTGAACATATTTTTGTGATTCTGGACCCATTTAGCTAATTTTTTGTAGTGGTTCTCAGATTAATGAATACAGTAGAAAGAAAATATCTTTTCAAGATCAGAACCCATAGTTACTATACATATGAATTTAACACCTGTAATTTAATGTATATTTTCTATTAACTGAAATGATATATGGATATATATATATATATATATATATATATATATATATATATATATATATATATATATATATATAAAATTTCATAGCATAATAATATAAATTTATGTTTTTTTCCACGAATGGCTAAATATTTCTAATGTATATTCCAGGTGCAAGGTTTCAGGCAATCCATTGAGGCCATATTGTTTTCTCACTGTCATCAATTTCAGTCAAAAGAAGTAGCTGCTTTCTTAAAATTCTTTTGAATCAACAATAAACTTGCTGAATGGGAGATGGTGAAGAATATGAAATGATTATGTTCAAAGGCATAGATTATGATTAGCATTTGTGATGATTACTGAATGAAGGTACATAGAATTTTAATTTATTTTACAATCATACTGTATACAGGGTCAAGAAAAATTCATTTAGTGAAAAAATGAGTGAAATTAAAAATTATGTTTTGGTGTGAGGTAAATTTATACTCATTGTAATTTTAATTATAAGGATTTACCTAAAATTCATCTGAAGTTAGACAGAAAAGTGAAATTATTGCAGTTCTCACAGAATGTTTTTCAAAAATGCATTAAAATAACTTTTATTCCACAACAAATTATTCAACTTTTGAAAACCTCTCTCATAGGGCCCCCAGTAATCATGATTTATAATATATTTTTTAAAAATATGTTCTCCAAATGTCTCTTTTTCTATTCTATTTACACAAATTTATATTCTGTTTCAGAAAGGAATGGTTTAAGATTTCCAATGAATGTTTTACAAGGGCTAGGCCAAAATATTTTGTCACTCTTTCAAGATTCAGGGTTTCAGGGAGAAGTAGCAGATATAGTTAAAATTCAATTAAATTAACAATGAATGTGCTGAAGCAGTTCAAATAGTTAATTCTTTGAAATTATTACATCTAAATGCTCTAAACTTGATGATTTGTATGTGTGGGGATTACTATATCAAGGTTTGTACAATTTCAGTTTAATTAGTTGCCCACAATTTATTAAAACCCATAAACACTTCCATAATTTTTAAAAGATGGAATCCAGTGTAATATTATTTAAAAATCATAAACCATTTCATTATTATTCAATAATGATGAATTCAAAGTAATTTTTTAAGCTCAAAAAAGTAAATTCAGAGTAGAAAGTATTCAAAATAGAAATTGCTGTAGTATTTGAGGTAAATTTAACCCACTGTGGTTTCAAGTAATTTTCATCAAATACTTGAATTTTGAAAGAATTGAGCAATCACTGTAGTTTTTATGGAGATCTTTAAACAATTATGAATCAAAAGAGCATTATCCATAAAAATAACCCAATTTGGTTCTCTCTGGAGTCTACCCCAGAAAAATTATTCAAAATAACTTTATGCAAAGTATTCAAAAGAATTATTGGCAAATGTTTCTGATTCTGTAAAAATGCTCACATATGCTTTTCATTTATTCAGATCTGGTGGAGGATTTTCAATTACATTTTTTGATTGCTACTACCATTTGACCGAAACTCAATAGGATCAATAGTAAAGATACTTAATAATAATACTTAATTATGAGTTTTAAGATAATTAATTTCTTAAAACTCATAAACCATTTCATAATTATTCAATGATGATGAATCCAATGTAATTTCTAAAGCTCAGAAAAGTAAATTCAGAGTAGAAAGTATTCAACGTAGAAATTGCTGTACTATTTGAGGTAATATTGAACCTGTGTGATTTCAAGTACTCCTCATTAAAGATTCATTTAAATTTGGAAATAATGATGAAATAACTCCACTTTTTATAAACCTCTTTTAACAAATAATGATAAAAAGACTATTTTCCATCAAAATATCTTAATTTTGCTTTCTCTGGAGTCTACCCCAGTAAAATCATTCAAACAACTGTATGCAGAGAGAATTCAAAACAATTATTGGTAACTCCTTTCTGATTATAAAAATAGCTCACATTTTTTAAAATTTTTTTCAGATATGGTGTATTTTCAATTACATTTCTAAGATGACTATAACCATTTGGGTAAAAAACAAAATGGGACCATTAAAAATTCTGAACCTGCACAAGAATATGGATTTTTCAATTAAAAAGATTCCATAATGTTTACTTGCATATACAAAATAATAGCTTTGATTATACCTGAAGGTACTTCCTAAATTGCCCAATATATAAACTACTATTGAACACTATGAAGAAAATGTAAGATCCATAATATTGTAAAATTTGGAAACTTTGGAGGAACATTATCTTGCTTGATCATCTATATCAATAGAAAAAAATTTATCATAGTGATTTCTCCTGTTAATTGCTAAGAAAATTCAAACATATTTATAACATGCATAACATTTTTCAATTTGAAATTTCCAAATGAAATGTATATTAAACTATATCAAAGATTTTGTTAAATATTTGTAATTTCTTATGTACGATTTGCATCATGTTCATTTACTAATTAATACACAATGGAATTTATATTATATATTATTTATTATATATATATATATATATATATATATATATATATATATATATATATATATATATATATATATATATATATATATATTCCTATATAATGTTTATCGTAGGTGTAATACTGTAATGCAGTAAAAAAGCGTTGGTCACGGTGTGATAAAAACATTCAAATGATTTTGGTTTTTTACAGTTTGAACTTCAAATTGAACCACAGATTATTCTCTCTATTGATGGTGCTACATAGACGATCTGGATTATTTCTGTGGATCTATATTTTCAATGATCTGGCTACATAGCCGATTTAGACCGGTTAGGTGGATCTATATTTTCATTGATCTGCCCGTTTATATGGATCTATATTTTTATTGATCTATATTTTTATAGATCTATTTATTTATGAATCTACTTATCTATTGATCGGAACCCTCACTAGTCTATATAACTAAACGCGTAAGAGTCGTGAGGCGTAAGAGTAGGGGTAACAAAAACAAGTGACTATTGTATGGGGACTTTGAAGCGGAATAACTCGGGGGCGAGGGGGTTTTTTGGGTCCGCGATAATTTTCCTTAATAGATTGGGGTCGGGGCTTTCCAACGGTGTACCGCAATCTGGGGTAGGGGGCCCCGTTTGGGGGCTAGGGCCCCTCAAAATTTTTTTCAAAAAGTGCGCCCAGCCTAAACGGGGCCACTTGGGGGGCCAATTCCTTGCAATTTCGGCAGTATAAACGTTCGGAACGAGGTGGACACTTTTTACCGGATCGAAATCGGACGAAAAGGGGCCCAAAAAAATTTTTGAAAAAAAAACACCCATTTTTCGGACCAAAAAGGTACCCTCCAACTTTGTCTATCTCCTCCGAAGATCCAGAACCCAGAGCGTCGGGGTATGTTTTTTTAGAAAGACTCGATCTCGAGGATGGGAGCCGGGACATTTTCATTTCGATCGGTGCCCCCGTTCCGGAGATACCGATTTTCAAAATTTCCAAGCGTTTTCGAAATGTTGAAAATTACGAAAAAGACGCGATTCGAATGGTTCAGAAAGAGTGCTGTGTACCACTACTTTTTGGATTTTACGTATTGCCGTATTCCCCTATCTTACCTTATTGGCTAAATTTGTCACGTGACCGTGATCAAAACCCCCATAGGCGTAGACTATGTTCGAACATAGTTTTACAATTCGACGGACATTTTGAAATTTTCGATTTCCAATTAATTTCATGCAATTTATGGATGGAAAATTACATTTACGGCTCTACAGGTAAGTTTTATTCATTTAAAATGTATGCAAATACTTTCGTTCATCGATAATGTCATTTTTCTCTTCAGATAATTATTTTTTATTGCGATACTGTACACGGCGCACGCCGCTGCATCTCCAATTTTCAAGCTTGAATTGAATGGAATGAAATATCGTATTACTTTCGCCGGGAACATAATATGACATTTCGACGGACATTTTGAAATTTTCAATTCTCAATTAATTTCGTGCAATTTATGGATGAAATAATACATTTGAGGGTCTACAGGTAAGTTTTATTCCTTTAAAATGTGTGTATAAATACTTTTGTTTATCGATAATGTCATTTTTCTTTTGAAATAATTAATTTTCATTCACGGCGGTAGCCGCTGCATTTCCAATTTTCAACTCTGAATTGAATGGAATGAAAAATCGTATATTTGTACACTTTTCTACCGAAATTATTTCAGAATGTATATCAAAATAGCTATTTATCAAGATTACGAAGGAGATAAACAAGTATTTTCGTTGGATTGGCGTAATTAGATGTGTTTGAAAAGATCGCGTTCAGAGGTCATAACCTTCACAGGTAGGTTTGGAAAAATACATAACAATAACCTTTAATCAATAATATTGATTTCAGGATTAATTCTTCTCAAAATTCAAACTCACGGTGAAATGAATTTCAATTTAATTCAATGCTCTCGATGGAAGAACAGAAAATGCTACGTAGGACAATTTGGATGGAATGAATTCTCACAAATATGAAGAATACATACACGTTGAACCCATCTCTATGTTATAACCAAACATATTACCCCAATTTCAATCAATAATATTGATGAATCAAAGGATTAAATTCAGCTATATAATGAGACACCTTACACTGTACAAGTTATAATGGGGCCAAGTAATAACATCTTAAGCAGCTTTGGGCAATATTAAAAAAGGTAGGTACACCTAAATTCGTTCAATAGAAACGGTGGTAATCATGCTCTACGTGTTTTGCGTATTTAATGTAGAAAAACTGTGCTAAACAACGACATTTCTGTTGTATTCCAGTATTTTCAAGAATAACTATACATTCAATGAGATTCTGAGGATAACCGTAACCACCAGGGTCCATACCAAGTTCTCGCTATTCCAATATTGAGCATGGAAAGAAGTTCTTATGCAGTAAACATAATATTAAACGATTTTGAGCTGCTCTGGTGGACAAGAATAAACAATTTGTGATTTGGTTGGATACATATATAGCTAATTGCAATGGGAAAAGGATTACTGAATCAAAGTATGTAGAATAATTTTGAGATTATGAAATCAATGTATTAAATTTTCTAAATTTTTGAATATTCATTAATACCATTGTCACAGACATTGTGTTTTGCATATTTCATGTATTAAAAGGATGCTAAACAACATTTCTGTTGTATTTCAGGATTCTCAAGAATTATTATACATCTAATGAGAACCTGAGGATATGTGTAACCACCATGGTCCATACCATGTCCTCGCTATTCCAGCATTCACCATGTAAAGAAGTTCCTATGCAGTACACATAATATTAGACGATTTTGAGCTGTTCTGGTGAACAAGAATGAGCAATTTTCGATTTGGGTGGATCCATATATAGCTATTTTGTATTGGAAAAGGATTACTGAATCAAAGTATGTACAATTATTTGGACTAACAAGTTCAATGTATAAAATTATTTCACGTTTTCTATTTTCATAAATATTTGCACAGTGTCACAGAGATTCTGAGCTCAAATTATTGAGTACAGTTTAATAAAGCTTAATAATTAATACAAACAATAATTAAAGCCCATGAACACATTTAGTAGTTAGTGTATAATTGAACTACTATATATATACATTTAATATAATTTACAAAATGTGTAATATTCAACATATCCATTCTCAATTATAAATGCATGTAAATTAAATAAATATATTCACATATAGAATAATAATACACCATAATAATGTACATTTCTATTTTATTGCAGGTAGATGTAGCTACACCTTTTTATTGATCGATCTACAGGTTTTCATGATTTTTGGAGCTAATTTTTGAGCTGTTCTGGTGGACAAGAATGGGCAATTTTTGATTTGGTTGGATTCATATTATATAGCTAATTGCAATTGGCAAAGGATAACTGAATCTAAGTATGTACTATAATTTAGAGTAACAAATTCTTGAAATTACTTGAATTTTTATATTTTCATAAATACCTGTACAATGCTAAAGACATTCTGGGCCCAAATTTTTGAGTACTGCTTATTGAAGCTTAATAATCAATAGAAACAATAATTAAAGCCCATGTACACAATAAGTATTCAGTGCATGTACATTTATGTAATTTATAAATAATGAAATACAAAATTACTTACAAAATGAAATACTCATAATAATGTATTTTTCTTTGGGATGTGCTAGAGTTTTTCATGGTTTTGCTTGGGCCTTTCAACTGTACTATCTTTCCCACTACCCCAAGGTGCAATGAAGAAATGAGATTAATTGGTTTTAACTAAATAGGACAACAGATGACAATTTGCAGCTGCTCTGGTGGATAAGAATGAGCAATTTTGGCTACATTGGATCCATATACTGCTAATTGCAATTGGCAAAGGATTGTTGGATGATAGTAAGTAGAATGATTTGTAGATTATGAATTCAATATATTAAATTAGTTGAATTTTTGAATGCTATAAAGATTCTGAGCTCAAATTATTGAGTACTGTTTTGTAAAGCCTATTTGGTAGAAAAAATAATTGGATCTTAGGTATAAAATCAGTAATTACTGTAGAACTCAACTTTAATTTACAAAATTTGTAATAATTGACATTTTCCTTTTCAATTCTGTATGCATGGTTATCTATATGATTATATCTATATGTAAATAATATTATTCACAAGTTGAAATTGCCATTGTAATGTATATTTTATTTTGTTATAGGAAGGAATAGCTTTACATTTCCTGTGGACATTCTACAAGTTTTCATGGTTTTCCTTGAGTCATTTAATTGTGCTACCTTTCCCACTACCCCAAGGTTATAATGAAGAAAGAGGTTTATAACTATTGGGTTCACGTTAACATGACAATAATCAAATTGAAGCTTCTCTGGTGGATGCAAATTGTTAATTTCTGCATTTACTTCCTTGATTGATCTTAGGAAGGAGGAAGAGTGACTACAATTAAGTAGGTATACAAGGACGAAGCCACATATTTCATATTTAAAATGAAGTGAATTACCTTAAATTATTCTATAATCAAATGAATGTCCTGAAGAGTCAATTTAATGGAAATGAAATTTGCTTTAATGAGCAGGATTAGTATTTAGTGTAGATTTTCCACACTGAATACTAATTTTTAGCATCCTAATTTCTAACATTAAATAAGTAAAAAGAACGCCTATTGCTGGTGGTTCTAGGAATAATATACAGTAAAAAAATTATTATCAAGATCAGGAGCCATAATTAAGTAGAATTACATATGAATTTAACACTTGCATTTGAATGCATATTTTTTATTAACTTAAATGACATCTATATATATATATATATATAAAAATTTCATAGCATAATAATATAAATTCATGTTTTTTCAGGATTGGCTGAATATTTTCAATGCTACAGGTTTTCATGGTTTTCCTGGGGCCATTTAACTGTGCTATGTTTTCCACTACTCCAAGATGCAGTGAAGAAAGGCGGTTCGTAACTATTGGGTTTAAGCAAATATAACAATAATCAATTTGAAGCTTCTCTGGTGGACTAAAATATGTAATTTCTGCTTTGACTCTCTTAATTTATCTTATGAAGGAGGAAGGGTTACTACAATAAAGTATGTATGTTATGAATTCACAGCTTTTTTATTTAGAATAATGTGAATTCCTTGAAATTTTTCTGTAATAAAATAAATGTCAATTTAATGACAATGGAATGAGCTTTCATGAACAGTATTAGTATTTGGTGTAGAATTTCAATTAAATTTACACCATGTGTAATTAAGGTAGATTCATTCAAAGAGCAAATTTATATATCCATATATATCCGAATTAGAATATGCTAGAAAATTATAATAGAGAATATAATATATTAGAAAACCTGAAATTTTATTCTGTTCTAATAAAAGAAGACTATTTTAATGAATATTATAGGATATGCAAATCATTAAACTTGCATGAATCTACCCAAACGTTCAATAATTTGAAGTAAATCCTATTGTTGTGGGGTCTGAACTGTAGTAAACATATAAAGCAGCATATAAATCTAAATTTTTGCATTTCATTGAATACCTGCATAATTAACTTTGCAAGTGTGACATAATAAATAAATTAAGGCATAATTATTTGCATAATTAGCTGAATTTCTTCATATTCATAAATAACTGAACATATTTTTGTGATTCTGGACCCATTTAGCTAATTTTTTGTAGTGGTTCTCAGATTAATGAATACAGTAGAAGAAAATATCTTTTCAAGATCAGAACCCATAGTTACTATACATATGAATTTAACACCTGTAATTTAATGTATATTTTCTATTAACTGAAATGATATATGGATATATATATATATATATATATATATATATATATATATATATATATATATATATATATATATATATATATATATATATATATATATATATACAAAATTTCATAGCATAATAATATAAATTTATGTTTTTTTCCACGAATGGCTAAATATTTCTAATGTATATTCCAGGTGCAAGGTTTCAGGCAATCCATTGAGGCCATATTGTTTTCTCACTGTCATCAATTTCAGTCAAAAGAAGTAGCTGCTTTCTTAAAATTCTTTTGAATCAACAATAAACTTGCTGAATGGGAGATGGTGAAGAATATGAAATGATTATGTTCAAAGGCATAGATTATGATTAGCATTTGTGATGATTACTGAATGAAGGTACATAGAATTTTAATTTATTTTACAATCATACAATGTATACAGGGTCAAGAAAAATTCATTTAGTGAAAAAATGAGTGAAATTAAAAATTATGTTTTGGTGTGAGGTAAATTTATACTCATTGTAATTTTAATTATAAGGATTTACCTAAAATTCATCTGAAGTTAGACAGAAAAGTGAAATTATTGCAGTTCTCACAGAATGTTTTTCAAAAATGCATTAAAATAACTTTTATTCCACAACAAATTATTCAACTTTTGAAAACCTCTCTCATAGGGCCCCCAGTAATCATGATTTATAATATATTTTTTAAAAATATGTTCTCCAAATGTCTCTTTTTCTATTCTATTTACACAAATTTATATTCTGTTTCAGAAAGGAATGGTTTAAGATTTCCAATGAATGTTTTACAAGGGCTAGGCCAAAATATTTTGTCACTCTTTCAAGATTCAGGGTTTCAGGGAGAAGTAGCAGATATAGTTAAAATTCAATTAAATTAACAATGAATGTGCTGAAGCAGTTCAAATAGTTAATTCTTTGAAATTATTACATCTAAATGCTCTAAACTTGATGATTTGTATGTGTGGGGATTACTATATCAAGGTTTGTACAATTTCAGTTTAATTAGTTGCCCACAATTTATTAAAACCCATAAACACTTCCATAATTTTTAAAAGATGGAATCCAGTGTAATATTATTTAAAAATCATAAACCATTTCATTATTATTCAATAATGATGAATTCAAAGTAATTTTTAAGCTCAAAAAGTAAATTCAGAGTAGAAAGTATTCAAAATAGAAATTGCTGTAGTATTTGAGGTAAATTTAACCCACTGTGGTTTCAAGTAATTTTCATCAAATACTTGAATTTTGAAAGAATTGAGCAATCACTGTAGTTTTTATGGAGATCTTTAAACAATTATGAATCAAAAGAGCATTATCCATAAAAATAACCCAATTTGGTTCTCTCTGGAGTCTACCCCAGAAAAATTATTCAAAATAACTTTATGCAAAGTATTCAAAAGAATTATTGGCAAATGTTTCTGATTCTGTAAAAATGCTCACATATGCTTTTCATTTATTCAGATCTGGTGGAGGATTTTCAATTACATTTTTTGGATTGCTACTACCATTTGACCGAAACTCAATAGGATCAATAGTAAAGATACTTAATAATAATACTTAATTATGAGTTTTAAGATAATTAATTTCTTAAAACTCATAAACCATTTCATAATTATTCAATGATGATGAATCCAATGTAATTTCTAAAGCTCAGAAAAGTAAATTCAGAGTAGAAAGTATTCAACGTAGAAATTGCTGTACTATTTGAGGTAATATTGAACCTGTGTGATTTCAAGTACTCCTCATTAAAGATTCATTTAAATTTGGAAATAATGATGAAATAACTCCACTTTTTATAAACCTCTTTTAACAAATAATGATAAAAAGACTATTTTCCATCAAAATATCTTAATTTTGCTTTCTCTGGAGTCTACCCCAGTAAAATCATTCAAACAACTGTATGCAGAGAGAATTCAAAACAATTATTGGTAACTCCTTTCTTATTATAAAAATAGCTCACATTTTTTTAAAAATTTTTTCAGATATGGTGTATTCTCAATTACATTTCTAAGATGACTATAACCATTTGGGTAAAAAACAAAATGGGACCATTAAAAATTTTGAACCTGCACAAGAATATGGATTTTTCAGTTCAAAAGATTCCATAATGTTTACTTGCACATACAAAATAATAGCTTTGATTATACCTGAAGGTACTTCCTAAATTGCCCAATATATAAACTACTATTGAACACTATGAAGAAAATGTAAGATCCATAATATTGTAAAATTTGGAAACTTTGGAGGAACATTATCTTGCTTGATCATCTATATCAATAGAAAAAAATTTATCATAGTGATTTCTCCTGTTAATTGCTAAGAAAATTCAAACATATTTATAACATGCATAACATTTTTCAATTTGAAATTTCCAAATGAAATGTATATTAAACTATATCAAAGATTTTGTTAAATATTTGTAATTTCTTATGTACGATTTGCATCATGTTCATTTACTAATTAATACACAATGGAATTTATATTATATGTTATTTATTGTAATATATATATATATATATATATATATATATATATATATATATATATATATATATATATATATATATATATATATATATATATATATATATATATATATATATAATATATCCTGTATAATGTTTATCGTAGGTGTAATACTGTAATGCAGTACAAAAGCGTTGGTCACGGTGTGATAAAAACATTCGAATGATTTTGCTTTTTTACAGTTTGAACTTCAAATTGAACCACAGATTATTCTCTCGATTGATGGTGCTACATAGACGATCTGGATTATTTCTGTGGATCTATATTTTCAATGATCTGGCTACATAGCCGATTTAGACGGTTAGGTGGATCTATATTTTCATTGATCTGCCCGTTTATATGGATCTATATTTTTATTGATCTATATTTTTATAGATCTATTTATTTATGAATCTACTTATCTATTGATCGGAACCCTCACTAGTCTATATAACTAAACGCGTAAGAGATGAGGGGAGTAATAAACAAGTGACTGTTGTATGGAGATTTTAAAGTGGAATAACTTGGCGGCGAGGGGGTTTTTTGGCTTGGGGGCAATTTTTGGTGATAGATTGGGGTCGGGGCTTTCCAACGTACGACGTATCATTTTTGGGGGTAGGGGGCCCCGTTTGGGGGCTAGGGCCCCTCAAAATTTTTTTCAAAAAGTGCGCCCAGCCTAAACGGGGCCACTTGCGGGGACAATTCCTTCGGATTTCGGTAGCGCAAACGTTCGGAACGAGGTGGACACTTTTTACCGGATCGAAATCGGACGAAAAGGGGCCCAAAAAATTTTTGAAAAAAAAACACCCATTTTTCGGACTAAAAAGGTACCCTCACCTTTTGCGGAACTCCTCCTAGGATAATTTACGTAGGGCGTTGTGGGGTATTTTCTTAGAAAGACTAGGGTTTGGGACAGTGCGTAGTCGGGGTTTCGTTTCGATCCGACCGGCGGTTCCGGAGATACCGATTTTCAAAATTTCCGAATTTTTTCGAAATGTTGAAAATTACGAAAAAGACCCGATTCTTACGGCTCAGAAAGTGAGCTGTGTACCACCACTTTTAGGATTTTTCTTACAGTGTTGCAAATTCAACATATCTGTGCCTTTCTTTTTCGTGCGATAGAAAGAGCGCACGTCGACAACGAAAAACGCTGTCGGTTGCCATATTCTCCTACCTTCCCTTATTGGCCAAATTTGTCATGTGACCGTGCTGTAAGCTCTGTCGAACGAACGTTGTTCGAACTACATTCGTTCGAACACATAGGCGTAGAACATAGTTTGACAATTTGACGGACATTTTGAAATTTTCGATTTCCAATTAATTTCATGCAATTTATGGATGGAAAATTACATTTACGGCTCTACAGGTAAGTTTTATTCATTTAAAATGTATGCAAATACTTTCGTTCATCGATAATGTCATTTTTCTCTTCAGATAATTATTTTTTATTGCGATACTGTACACGGCGCACGCCGCTGCATCTCCAATTTTCAAGCTTGAATTGAATGGAATGAAATATCCTATTACTTTCGACGGGAACATAATATGACATTTCGACGGACATTTTGAAATTTTCAATTCTCAATTAATTTCGTGCAATTTATGGATGAAATAATACATTTGAGGGTCTACAGGTAAGTTTTATTCTTTTAAAATGTGTGTATAAATACTTTTGTTTATCGATAATGTCATTTTTCTTTTGAAATAATTAATTTTCATTCACGGCCGTAGCCGCTGCATTTCCAATTTTCAACTCCGAATTGAATGGAATGAAAAATCGTATATTTGCACACTTTTCTACTGAAATTATTTCAGAATGTATATCAAATTAGCTATTTATCAAGATTACGACGGAGATAAATAAGTATTTTCGTTGGATTAGCGTAATTAGACGTGTTTGAATAGATCGCGTTCAGAGGTCGTAACCTTTACAGGTAGGTTTGGAAAAATTCGTAAAAATAACCTTTAATCAATAATATTGATTTCAGGATTAATTCTTTCGATTCAAATTCACTGTGAAATGAATTTCAATTTAATTCAATGCTCTCGATGGAAGAACAGAAAATGCTACCTAGGACAATTTGGATGGAATGAATTCTCACAAATATGAAGAATACACATTGAACCCATCTCTATGTTATAACCAAACATATTACCCCAATTTCAATCAATAATATTGATAAATCTCAGGTTATAATTCACCTATATAATGAGACACCTTACAATGTACAAGTTATAATGGGGCTAAGCAATAACACGTGAAGCAGCTTTGCACAATATTAAAAAAGGTAGGTACACCTGTATTCATTTAATAGGAACGGTATAAGCATACTCTACATGTTTTGCATATTTAATGTAGAAAAACTGTGCTAAACAACGACATTTCTGTTGTATTTCAGTATTTTCAAGAATTACTATACATTCAATGAGATTCTGAGGATAACCGTAACCACCAGGGTCCATACCAAGTTCTCGCTATTCCAATATTAAGCATGGAAAGAAGTTTTTATGCAGTAAACATAATATTAAACGATTTTAAGCTGCTCTGGTGGACAAGAATGAACAATTTGTGATTTGGTTGGATACATATATAGCTAATTGCAATGGGAAAAGGATTACTGAATCAAAGTATGTAGAATAATTTTGAGATTATGAAATCAATGTATTAAATTGTCTAAATTTTTCAATATTCATAATTACCACTGTCACAGACATTGTGTGTTGCATATTTCATTTATAAAAAGTGTGCTAAACAACATTTCTGTTGTATTTCAGAATTTTCAAGAATTATTATACATTCAGAGAGATTCTGAGGATAACCGTAACCACCAGGGTCCATACCAAGTTCTCGCTATTCCAAGATTGAGCAAGGAAAGGAGTTCCTATGCAGTAAACATAATATTAGACGATTTGAAGCTGCTCTGGTGGACAAGAATGAACAATTTGTGATTTGGTTGGATACATATATAGCTAATTGCAATGGGAAAAGGATTACTGAATCAAAGTATGTAGAATAATTTTCACATTATGAAATCAATGTATTAATTTGTCAAAATTTTTCAATATTCATAAATACCACTGTCACAGACATTCTGTTTTGCATATTTTATGTATAAAGAGTGTGCTAAAGAACAACATTTCTGTTGTATTTCAGGATTGTCAAGAATTATTATACATTCAATGAGATTCTGAGGATAACCGTAACCACCAGGGTCCATACCAAGTTCTCGCTATTTCAAGATTGAGCATGAAAAGAAGTTTTTCTGAAGTAAATGTAATATTAGATGGTTTTGAGCTGTTCTGGTGGACAACAATGAGTGATATTTGATATTGTTGGATCCATATATATATATTTTCAATTGGAAAAGGATTACTGAAGCAAAGTATGTACAATAATTTGGACTAACAAGTTCAATGTATTAAAAATTTCACGTTTTCTATTTTCATAAATATTTGCACATAGTCACAGTGGTTCTGAGCTTAAATTATTGAGTACAGTTAACTAAAGCTTAATACTTGATACAAACAATAATTAAAGCCCATGAACACTATTAGACGTTAGTGTAGAATTCAAAGATAATTTACAAAATGTGTAATATTCAACATATTCCATCTCAATTATAAATGCATGAAAAATATATCAATATATTCACATGTAGAATGATAATACAGCCATTGTAATGTACATTTCTATTTTATTGCAGGTAGCAGTAGCTAAACCTTTTCAGTGAAAAATCTACAATTTCTCATGATGTTTTACAAGCCACATTGGAGCTGTTTTGTGTTTTGTGTGATGATTTGGAGCTGTTCTGGAGGACAAGAATGAGCAATTTTTGATTAAATTGGATTCATATATTGCTAATTGCAATTGGCAAAGGATTACTGAATCAAAGTATGTACTATAATTTAGAGTAACAAACTCAATGCTTAAAATTACTTGAATTTTTACTTTTTCATAAATATCTAGACTATGCTACAGAGATTCTGAGTTTAAATTATTGGGTACAGTTTAGTAAAGCTTAATAATTAATAGAAACAATAATCAAATCCCATGCACTCAATTAGTATTTACTGCAGAATTCTACAATAACTTACAAAATGTGTAATATTCAACAGATTTCTTATCAATTATAAATACATGTAAATCTATATAATTTATAAATAATGCAATACAAAATTATTTGCAAAATGAAATACCCATAATAATGTATATTTCTATTTTTATGTAGGACATGCTGAAGTTTATCATGGTTTTCCTTGGACCTTTCAACGGTGCTATCTTTTCCACTAATCCAAGATGCAATGAAGAAATGAGGTTCATAACTATTGATTGGTTTTAACTAAATAGGACAATAGATGACAATTTGGATCTGCTCTGGTGGACAAGAAAGACCAATTTTGGTTAGATTGGATCCATATATTGCTAATTGCAATTGGCGAAGGATTACTGCATCCAAGTATGTAGAATAATTTGTAGATTATGAATTCAATGTATTAAATTAGTTGAATTTTTCTATTTTCATGAATATCTAGACAATGCTACAGAGATTCTGGGCTCAAATTATTGAGTATTGTTTTGTAAAGCCTATTTGGTAGAAAAAATAATTAGATCTTGGGTATAAAATCAGTAATTACTGTAGAATTCAACTTTACTTAATTTACAAAATTTGTAATATTTCACATATTCCTTTTCAATTCTGAATGCATGGTTATCTATATGAATATATCTATATGTAAATAATATGATTTACAACTTGAAAGAGCCATTATAATGTATATTTTTATTTTATTATAGGAAGGAATAGCTTAACATTTTCTGTGGACATTCTACAAGTTTTCATGGTTTTCCTTGGGTCATTTAACTGTGTTGCCTTTCCCAATACTCCAAGGTGCAATTAAGAAATGGGGTTCACAACTATTGATTGGTTTTGACATAATAGATGACAATTTGGAGCTGCTCTGGTGGACAAGAATGACCAATTTTGGCTACATTGGATCCATATACTGCTAATTACAATTGGTAAAGGATTGTTGAATAAAAGTAAATAGAATAATTTGTAGATTATGAATTCATTATATTAAATTAGTTGAATTTTTGAATGCTATAGAGATTCTGGGCTCAAATTATTGAGTACTGTTTTGTAAAGCCTATTTGGTACAAATAATAGATCTTAGGTATAAAATTAATAATTACTGTAGAATTCAACTTTGATTTACAAAATTTGTAATATTTGACATTTTCGTTTTCAATTCTGAATGCATGTTCATCTATATGAATATATCTATATGTAAATAATATGATTTGCAAGTTGAAATAGCCATTTTAATGTATATTTTCATTTTGTTATAGCAAGGAATAGTTTAGCATTTCCTTTGGACATTCTACAAGTTTTTATGGTTTTCCTTGGTCCATTTAACTGTGCTATCTTTCCCACTACTCCAAGGTGAAGTGAAAAAGGAGGTTCATTATTATTGGGTTTGAGCAAATATGATAATAATCAATTTGATGCTTTTCTGGTGGACACAAATTGTTAATTTCTGCATTTACTGCCTTGATTTATGTTAGGAAGGAGAAGGGGTTGCTACAATAATGTATGTATAATATTAGGAAGCCTCAAATTTTGTATTTAGAAGAAAATTAATTTCTTAAAATTTTCCTATAATCAAATAAATGTCCTGAAGATTCAATTTCATAAAAATGAAATGAACTTTCATCATTTGGATTAGTATTTAGGATACAATTTTGTTTAAATTTACATCATGTGTAAGTTAAAGTAGGTTTATTCAAAAAGCAAAGTTATAGCTGAATGTATATCCAAATTAGAATATCCTAAATAACAGGAAATTTTATTTTGTTGTCTTTTATAATATGTCTATACATTTTTGATTAATATTGTAGGATAATCAAGCCATTAAACCCACAGGACCTACCCTCTGCATTTTAACAACTTAAATTCACTACATATTTTTTATAAACTGGGTGGTATCTGCATGAATATCCATGAATTTAAAAATTGAAATTGCCATTATAATGCATATTTCCATTTTGTTACAGAAAGGAATAGCTTAACGTTTGCTGTGGACATTTCTACAGATTGTCATGGTTTCATGGTGCTATCTTTCCCACTACCCCAAGCTGTAATGAAGAAAAGAGGTTCATAGCTATTGGGTTTAAGTAAACATGACAGTAATCTCTGCTTTGACAGTTAATTTCTGCTTTGACTGTCTTGATTTATCTCAAGGAGGAAGGGTTACTACAATAAAGTACGTATAATATCATGAAGCCACAAATTTCTTATTTAGAATAAAGTGAATTTCTTAAAATTATTTTGTAAACAAAAAAGTCCTGAAGGGTCAATTCAATGAAAATGAAATGAACTTCCATGAACTGTATTAGTATTTAGGGTAGAAATTTTTTAAAATTTTCAACATGTGTAAGTTGAAGTACATTCATTCAAAAAGCAAACATCTGGAAAGTACAGCTGGATATATCTCCAAATTAGAATATCCAAAATAACCGGAAAATTAATTCTGTTGCCTTTTATGATTTACCTATGCATTTGTAATTAATATTCTAGGATAATCAAGCTATTAAACCCAGAGAATCTACCCTCTGTATTTCTACAACTTAAATTTACTACATATCTTTTATAAACTGAATGGTATCTGCATATATATATATATATATATATATATATATATATATATATATATATATATATATATATATATATATATATATATATATATATATATATATTCAAAATCATATATATTTGATTTACAAATTTAAATAGCCATTATAATGTATATTTGTATTTTGTTATAGGAAGGGAATAGCTTAACATTTGCTGTGGACATTTCTACAGGTTTTCATGGTTTCCTCTGGCCATTCAACTGTGCTATTTGTCCCACTACCCAAAGGTGTAATGAAGAAAGGAGCTTCATAGCTATTGGGTTTGAGTAAACATGACAGTAATCAATTTGAAGCTTTTCTGGTGGACACAAATTGTTAATTTCTGCATTTACTGCCTTGATTTATCTTAGGAAGGAGGAAGGATTACTACAATAAAGTATGTATAAAAGCACTAAGCCACATATTTCATATTAAAAATAATGTGAATTCCTCTTAATTATTCTGTAATTTAACAAATGTCCTGAAGAATCATTTCAATGAAAACTTTCATGAGCAGGATTAGTATTTAGTGCAGACTTCGTACAGAATCTATACCCTTTTCAAACATTCAATAAATGGAAGTAATTTCTATTGTTGACATGCACTGTGCACGACATTAGTCATATTTAGCAGCATCAGATGTAATTCTGGATTTTTAAATTTTATGAGCCCTCTGCATGGGTAGATTTGCATTTATGACATAATAACTAAATCAAAATAAATATTACTTGAGGTAACAAATACAATGAATGAACTTTAGTTTACCTGAGAAGTTACCTCAGTTTTTTCATATATATAACTTACAATTTCAATTATTCTGGACACCATTCACCTTTTTTGTTTACTATGTTTCCAGAAAAATAGATACATCAGAAAAAAGTTTCTTCTCAAGAACAGGAGCAAGAGTCACTGTAAAAGTTTATGTGGATATAATAATTGAAATGTAATGCATATTTCTTTACAAAATGGAATGATATCTGCATGTATATCTAACATGTTATAGCAACAATAATTTAAATTTATCTTCTATTTCAGGAAGAAATGGATATATATTCCCATGAACGTTTCAGGAGCATCCATCTAGGCTGTAGAATATCTCGCTTTTTCAAGGTTCAGGTTTTCAGGAACATTAAATAGAAGATATTTGTGAAATCCAGTTAAATCAACAATAAATGTGCTGAAAGTAGTAGACATGATGAATGCTATGAAATTACTACATTTTAAGGATCCATATCTGATTATTTGTATGTGTGAGGATTACTATAACAAGGTTTGTTCAATGTCAGTTTATTTGTTGACCTCAATTTGTTAAAATTCATAAACCAATTCATAATTATTCAATGATGATGAACATTTATGAATTCATGATTATCCAATGTAATTTTTGAAGCTCAGAGAAGTAAATTCAGAGAACAAAATATTCAAAATAGAAAATGGTGTAGTATTTGAGGTGAATTTAACCACTTCTGTGGTTTTAAGTAATTTTCATTTAAGACTAACTTTAATTTTGAAAGAATTGTGCAATTACTGCAGTTTTTATAGAGATCTTTAAACAATTATGGTCCAAAAGAGCATTATCCATAAAAATATCTCAATTTGGTTTTCTGTGGAGTCTACCTCAGAAAAATTATTCATGTATTCAAAAGAATTATTGGTAAATGTTTCTGATTCTGTAAAAAAAATGCTCATATTTTATTTTTATTTTTTCAGATATGGTAGAAGATTTTCAACTACATTCTTATGATTACTGCAACAATTTGGGTACAAAACTCAATGGGACCAATTGAGTTTCTGCACAAGAATATGATTTATTCCAATTTAAAAAATTCCATAGTGTTTATTTGCATTTACAAAATGATAGATTTTTGTTTATAACTCAAGGTATTTCCTAAATTGCCCAATATATAAACCACAGCTATGGAGAAAATGTAAGAGTCATAATATTGTAAAATTTGGAAATTTTAGAGAATCATTATCTTGCTTCAAAATTCATTTGTTGTATTTGCTAATAGAAGGAATTTATCATAGTGATTTCTCCTGTAATTGATAACAAAATTCAAACAGATTTGTAGCATGCATAACATTTTTCTATTCAATTTCTCCTAATGAAATGTACATTAAACTATATCAAAGATTTCGTTGAATATTTGTAAATTCATATGTACGGTTTGTATCATGTTCATTTACTAATTAATACACAATGGAATTTATATTATATGTTATTTATTGTAATATATATATATATATATATATATATATATATATATATATATATATATATATATATATATATATATATATATATATATATATATATAATTCCTGTATAATGTTTATCGTAGGTGTAATACTGTAATGCAGTACAAAAGCGTTGGTCACGGTGTGATAAAAACATTCGAATGATTTTGGTTTTTTACAGTTTGAACTTCAAATTGAACCACAGATTATTCTCTCTATTGATGGTGCTACATAGACGACCTGGATTATTTCTGTGGATCTATATTTTCAATGATCTGGCTACATAGCCGATTTAGACGGTTAGGTGGATCTATATTTTCATTGATCTGCCCGTTTATATGGATCTATATTTTTATAGATCTATTTATTTATGAATCTACTTATCTATTGATCGGAACCCTCACTAGTCTCTAACTAAATCAATGATGAATCACAATATTCAAAACAATAATAAATAATTGTACATTTTCTAATGATACTAAGTTGATGATCAAAACTAAGTTAGATAACCACCTTACACTGGTATTATTGCTTTGAGGTAATAATTGTAGCAAAATAACTGAGGTAGTGTAAAAATTTATCATTATGTCTTCTCTGTATATTACTCAAAAATATAACTCAATATTTTTTTTTGAAAATTTTCGAAACAAACTGACCACAAATATCATTCACGTAAAATGAAATAATACTATTCTGATATTTTAGATGGAAATATATACAATATGAAAAAAATATTTCTATAATTATATTTGAACAGAAATTTCCAAAATTTTTATGCATTCTCCTGGGCTCAGATTAGAAGAGCAAGTTCATGTAATCATACCAACATCCCAGGAAGTTGCAGAAATGACTTCCTAAACTTTACATCTGACGGTATAATGTTTTGCCACTTAGAGGTATATAAGTAGGTAGATTTATTTTTGGTATAATCGTAACATATGTCATAAAGTGAAATAAGTTGAATAGAGCTCAACTGGAGTATATTTCAAGGAAAAACTCAATTAGCACTTCACTCAATATAATACACCATTTCAATTCCATGAATGTTGGTTTCTAGGTATATTCAATACTTTAAAATATATTTGTCCACTGGGAAAAGTAAATACTTCCAGTTATATTGAACGAACAAACCAAAGAAAGGAGTGAATACGTTGCAGATTTTTAAATGAAACAAAACATGATAAAAAAGCTCCATCTTTATTCACAATAAATTCTGTATTTATTCAAATGCATTGGTAAACGTGAAAAATTAAAAACGGCAATGGGACAATTCGGCTCACAAAATCAGCTTCAGTCAATAATTTGTATCTTAGAGCGGAAGAAGCTGCAAGAAAACCCTTTTTATATATGGGGTACGTTACTTAATTTATATTTGAGGTTGACCTTTCTTGTCTATTGAATATTTATTGCATGTTCAAAAATATAAATTGGAGGTGAAGATGGAAAACTTCATCTGTTGTGAGAGTCAATTCTAATCTTTACTCAAGCTTACATTTTTCACCTAATAAGATAATTTCTTTTCTTCTTATTATGTAGTGAGACAAAAAAGCTCTACTTTATTACCCCAGGATCGGAGGACAAACCGAAGTAGTAATAAAACTTCTGAAAGATATTCTGTCTTCAATATTGATTGGAAGGAATGATAGAACCTTATAATTTGAGTACAAAGAATGAATCTTACTAATCCATACAGAGTTAAATTTATTTCGAATAATGTCGCAGAATTCCAAAAGAAAAATTCTCAAATTGAGTTCAGTGAATTTTAAAGTTAGGACAACATAACATAATACTTCCTTCTGAAGTCATATAAATTCATAATCATTGAAATCTGTCAAAAATAAAGTCCAACTGAAGTACATTTGTCTTGAATACTTCTAGAGAAAAGAAAATTGAATTTTACTTGTGTTTCCTTTATACTCTGCTCACAAAATTGCCCAGCCTGATGAAGCTTAATAAAGCAATCGCGAAGTAGAAGTTGTTTTTCAAATTTTGAGCATATAATGCAATATATAATGCGTACATACTACTTTTTGAAATAATTGAACCATTTTTTAGAAATTATTCGAAAATGAACAGCTATGAAAAACAAAAATTTGGGTTTTTAACCCTTAACAACTAAAAATAGACATTAGCCACCAATTTTGAACGGACAATGAAGATCCAGGTGCCAGTAAGATTTTGTGAAGATATTTGAAGTGGAATATGTTCACGTAATCAGGTTCTTGGCGTACGTATCATCTGAAATCAGAAAAATGTGCATATAAAATAATTGGTGAGGACACTAATAACAATACAATTACAAAGCGTAATAGGAATTTATGTAGGTTTTAATCCTAATCCTGTATTAATTCTAAGTAGTGGTTAATTTTCAAATTTGATACTTTATCTACAAAACTATCCGAGATTGCTTCAAGAAGCAATTAAGGCCAGAAGTTATTAAATTATCTATTCAATTATCGTTCAAAAGTTGAACCTAGCTGCAGTTATAAAATCATCACAATTTTCAGAAATTCCTAGCACAGTTCCTACATCTAGCAAATTTCTAGGAGCGAATATATTTCACTAATATATACCTATGTATCTGCAATTTTAGTCAATCTGTTAGTTTGGATCTCTATTTCAGGACCCATGATCCCTGTGTTTTTTTCAATTATACAATCGATGACTTATTGCTTTTTTTGTCACGAATATTCCAAATCCAAGGGCATATTTCTTTTGTTTTTCATTCAAATTCTCAACATCATGTCATGCATGACCTCTGTCGAGAATTCTTTGACACTGATGCACCTTTGAGCATTTATACTTTAACAGTTAAAACTAGTAGTTTAAGAGCCAGTAAACATCTGACGACACACATTTCAGGAAATCCCAAAATTTTCTCATTGAGACAGTTGTACCTACCATACATGAATTGGCTGCCATTCTAATATTTTAAAATATATTATTATACGTACTCAAAAAAGGGGTTATTTCCTTGTGGCAGACCATTTGAACTTTTTTTTTGGCGTATTTTAGTAATCTTCAAATTTTTATATGTTTTTGTTCATAGTATCAGTAGAATATATCTCTCACGGCAGAACGATCTAGCGTTTGCTTTGACCTGGCAGACTGAAAAACATTTTTTCCCTCGGAAATATATCTGTGTGTATTATTACGTAGTATACGGAATGAAGAGATTTTCGTTTTCTCTTTCTTCTTCCTAGTATATTACTGTCGTATTCCTTCTCTTTCAATTCAATTTGACGTCAAAATTGACATATATTAAGAAAAAAACTAATATGAAAATTATGTTTTATCTTCAAACGAATTTGAGTTCAGTTGACTCGATAATAATATTATCAACAATTTCGATTCATGTGTATTGATTTCACTCAATAAAGTATATAATTTCTCATTTCACATAATTTTTATGAATTTTTATCTCTTTGAGATTATTTTTTATTTAGATTATTATATTCTAGACTTTCAACCGAAAAACACTTACTCCCGCGCAAATACATTAGTGTGTAATATTTCAAAATTGGGAAAAAATACTTCTTTCCGACATATTTTAGGAAACTTCAAGTTTTTATATGTTATTCTTGATAGCATTAGAAGCATATATCTCTCATGGCAAACCGATCTGCCGGTTGCTTTGGGCCGGCCGACCGAAAAACTATTTTTCCCGCGTAAATAAAACAGTGTGTAATAAATTATATTCGTAGCATAAGGAATGGATGAATTTTCATTTTATCTATCTTCTTCATAATAAACTATTGTCGTATTTCTTCTCTTTCAATTCTTTTTCACGATAAATTTAGCACACATAAAGAAAAAACAGACTGAAACTAATATTTCATCTTCAAAGGAATTTGAATTAAGTTGATGATAATTATATTATTAACGATTTCGATTCATGCATCACTCAAAAAAAGTACATAATTGCTCATTTCACATAATAAATATATCAATTTTCATTTCTTTGAGATAATTTTCTCTGATTTTAAATGCAATATCTAATATTATGTTATGTACCTTCGGTAAGTAGGTTGTAGATTTTATATTTCCATTGTAGCTATTCCACGTTCGCTGCTCTCTAGAAGGTACCTAGTTCCCCCTAGTACGTTTTCTAATTTCAAGTGCACTTCGTAGTCTAAACAAAACATAAACATGATATTTATGTTATTATACCTATTCTGTCGCATCTGAGACCTAGAACAAATCGAATACTTGAATATTCTTTTCAAGAAGGTTTATATCAGTGCATGTAAAATAAATAAATAAAATGTGGTGATATAAAGTCACTTCAATTCAATAAACTCACGAAATATTAGCAAATAAAAGTTTATTTGATTAAATTCGATTGAAATTACCTTATCATGTCAGGTGAAATGAACAAAACCGTTGCACAAAACATACGCTGTTTTGTGCAACGGAAAAAAGAGACAGAGTATTTTTATTCACTGACAAAACAACGGAAACATGTTGAAATATATTACGTTAACGAAGACAGCATAACCTCAAAAACGTTAAATAAAAATAAGATCTATATATTCATTGTGTCTTCTATTATAGTAATGAAGATCTGTAACTGCAAATTTCCCTCGTTAATGACAGTACCTTTAATCTATTTTTCAAGAACTATTTTTATGTGTATATCATCTCCAAGAATTGTCAGTAAATATAAATAAGTTAATACCTTATACTGAAAAAAATTTATAATTATTTTTGTTAGCACAATGCTGCTGTCTGCTAAGTCAAAATAACTGGCAGATCCTTCTGCCTTGAGAGTCTAAAGCTTCTGATACTACCAAAAATAACATGAAATTTCGAATTTCCTAAAATACTTTAAAAATACTAAAAACACGAGTGTGAATTTTCAAATATTCTGCTGAAACGTGGAATGCTCTGCCACTTCGTTTTGAGTAGTTGATATAATAATAGATTTCGATATATCAAAACGCCAATACATATATGAATCAAAATTCATTCGAACATGAAATATTGCCAGGTTGGCTTTTTTTATGTGTGCCAATTTTAGAAGTAGATAAGAAATACGACAATATTATTATGTAGAAGAAAGAAAACAAAAATGTGTCTATTCCAAATACGACTATACATTACGGTATAAGCAACCGGCATATCGGTTTGCCGATGGGTGAAATGAAAAATTATTTACTTTGTTGAGTGATGACTCGAATCGAAATTGTTAATGATATTATTATCGAATCAACTGAATTCAAATTCGTTAGAGATGAAATATTATTTCATATTGGTTTTTTCTCAATATATGTAAATTTTGACGTCAAATAGAATTGAAAGAGAAGAAATACGATAGTAATATATTAGGAAGAAGAAAGAGAAAAGGAAAATCCCCTCATTTCGTATAATACATATAGGTATAGAACAAAGAGGTAAATTTAAAGGGAAAAAGTGTTTTGCGGTCTGCTGGGCCAAAGCAGATCGGTGTGCCACGAAAGATATATGCTTCTGATACTATCAATAACATATAAAAATTTTAAATTTTCTGAAATAAAACAAGAAAAATGTGTTTCTTCTCAATTTTCAAATGGTCTGACACAAGAAAATAACCGCAGGAATGGTCTGCCGTTTGGTTTTTGAGTACGTATAATAATATATTCCAACATATCAAAACGGCAGCTTTCCTAAACTATGTCTTTTTTCTCAAATCAAATAAAATCGAATCAAAAACATTTATTTTTCATTATTTGTTTCGTGAAACATTGTTTTTGTTAATATATATCAAAAGTCGGGAGACTTTAAGGTTTTGTAACCTTCTTCAACCCGTGTGAATTTAATTTCCTATTGTATTTTCAAAAAATCAGGAGCAAATTTTCTTATCATATATTTACTGCAGGGATTTAACGGCTGTGGCCGTCTTTTGTAAATTTTCATTAAATACGTGCCATTTGGTCAAATGTCCGATTTTCAATTCATCTGACATTTGATGGTAAAGGAAACCACAGAAAACTTTACCCACGTAATGTAAAATTCTCCAAATTATCACACCTTTTATACCTGCGCAGTACCGAACCTACAGCGACTAAGAATAATATAGGTTGGGAAAGTGATTTCATTGAGTAATAAATTGAAAATAAACCAAAATTTTCAAGACTATGAAATTAATAACAAAACCACTAAATAACTAAAAATACCTGATGAATTGATTTCTTACCTGTTTCAAAATTTTCTTTCACTTAAGGTTCAGAACATGATATATTTGTAAATTAATGTGTTTCCACAACCAATTGCAAAAACAGGAACAACATTTTTTCTCCATAATAGTTCCTTAATAAATAATTGAAGGTTGAACTTTGTTACCTAAAAATATATCGAATAACAAAAATGGTGTACCATAGACTTAATTTGTGAAGTAATCAAATCAAAAGTAATAAATATCAAAGATTATATAGTTTACGTATCAATCAGACATGAGAAACATTCTTGATGAAAAATTATCAACGTCGTTATTTGAACATCAATGACTAGGGTTTACTTTCAGAAGAGATATAAATGGGAAAGGCACTAAAACGAATACAACGAAAAGAATTAATCTATTGAAGTTAATTATTCCGCTCACCTGATTCATTAATGCTCTGGGCGACTAGAGCAATAGGAGAATATAATTTTTTGGTCTGGTTAAATAACATAAAATAATTACCCTTAATGAAATGAATGCAATTTTAATTGTAAGCTTTTTAGGATATTCATTACACGTTAAACTATACGGCTGAATAATACATTGAAAAAACTTATTGAGAAAAAGCCAAACATGAAACGATTTATCATTTTTAGGAAAATTTTTTCGAAGCATAAATTCTGAATTGTATTGTTTTTCATAAATAATCGAAAATCCATCAATGAATAAAACTAAATGATGAATACATATTATTATTTTCATGTAAGTACTTACCCGTTTCTTTCTGAAGGAATGATTTTACTATAAATTTTCGTCGGTTCGTATTGCCTGTAACTTAACTTCCACAAAACTGCTTCACAATTGTATATTATATTTGATTGAAAGTGAAAAAACTTCACGAACATTCAAGTAAAATACTGTTAAATTATCTCACAAAACTTTCTTATACAAGTCTCAAAGATCGACTAACTCGGTAAAATATTCATACAAGGTCACCCACTATGAACTCAAGATTGTCAAGCGGTTCGTAAACCGATAACATAAACAGTCATAAATCACTAATATACACATTTCAAACAGAATAAATCTCCTTACTCACACAACAAGTATTTATTATATCTTAGAAACGAGGATTGGTGCTAGAGGTTTCGCCGCCTCACGCAGATATAAAAAATACTCACTCTTTTATATAAAAATTCATCCGAGAACCTAACTACTATCTATTTTCAATACTACCCCTTGTAGTACTAAAATATATCTAGAGCAAAAGAGTGAAGTTTTGTTTCGCCAAAGAAACAAATTTTTGATTTATGATTTTGCCATCAGATTGGAATTATAGCCGCACAGAAAAAAATGTACGAATGTAGAAATATGAGTAAAACAGTAGCGTTTTTTCTTTAATTTTGAATGATTCAAGGCTACATTTTGTTGGCTTTGTTAGAAATAAAATCTTGAAAAACATTCTATTTCTTTATACCTATACCTAATAGTGAAATATCGAATTCAATTTAATTAGAGGTATTTGCAAAACAAAAAATTTTATTATAATTTGAGTGAACGTATGAAATAAATACCTTTATTGACTGAAAGTGCGGTAAATGAATGCATTTATTTTTGAAGGATACTTCTTAGCAATATTAGGCTCTGCTTTTTGCTATAATTTACGTTTTCAAGTTATAAACAAAAGCTCATGTTCTTTTTTTATTTTCGGCTTAAAACATTTGCAGTTTGTATTTGTAGAAACAGTTCACCTCAGATTTCAGACTTGCGCTTATGAACTAACTTTCATAACTTCTCCATATTTCTACGATTTTACTCAGCTATTATAGACTTCACAACACCTCTATGAATAAATGATTTTGTTAACATTCACAAAACCTCTAGGAATAAATGATATTGTTAACATTCAAAGTTCACTCGCATTCAACTTAAATTATATTTATTATTTAGTTTATATATTTCAAATCAAATTTTAAAAACAAAATTTTCAAAAAGATGATAAATTACTCGTATGTATAATTTAATATAAATTTAAATTCAAACACTTGAACTTATGATTTATACTTTATTAACTAAATAGCATCACGCGTTTCGTCGTTACAAACGACTTCTTCAGATGCTTACAGAATCTGTAAGCATAGATTTTGTAAACATCTGGAGAAGTCGTTTGTAACGATGAAACGCGTCATGCTATGTAGTTAATAAAGTGTAAATCATAAGCTCAAGTGTTTGAATTTAAGTTTAAATTCAGTTATAATGGATTTACATCAAGTAAACGCCAACACTATTAAATATGTATGTATATCAAATCGTATATACGAGTCATTAGTTTGTGGTTTAATTTTTCCTTTCAAATTTGAGTTTTTTTCTAGCGAGCAATAATTAGTTGACCGAAAAAGTGATTAAAAATCCAATAACATCTAACCTATACAACTGTACACTCAAATAGTTCAATTCGTTCGGTTTTTTCTGAATTAAAATTCTTCGTGAAGGAATAATTTCAGAAATCTCAAAAAATCCTTACGTCTTAGAAGATCGTTAGGAGTAAGAGACCAGGTTGGATGCTTGAAATATTTTGCACTCAAACTGTGAAAATGTCATGTAAAAATTTCATTTAACAGCCTTTTACAAATTATTTAGTTGATATCCATATCTCATATTAAAGTAATGGAATAGTATCTCTTCAATTGTTTCAGGCATTTCTGGAATTGGAATTTCGAAGGGGAATAATTCGAAAAAACATGGTGAATCCTACTTTATTTTCGGTCAATATATAATTTTTGAAACTGCGTTGTCAAAATACATTCATTTTTAAATTAATGATCGGACAAACAGTAGGGAATTCAAACGATAATTGTTCATCAACATTGACGAGATATAATAAAATGTTAAATTGAGAAACAATAAAAATGACTTGCATCAATCGAATCATTAAATATCGTTTGATTACTCATTGAGAATGCATGCAACCAATCATATTATAAAATAAAATTTCCATTTGTTTCAGAATTACGCAGTGCATCTTGTACTCGTAGAACTCTAACGAAACGAACTCTAAAAGTTTTTGCTCATATATTAATAAGTGCATCGTTCGAACATAAAACGTTTCATAAAATATAATATAATAAGAAATTCTGTCGAAAAAATTATATGACGCATAATTTTATTCGCTATACATTTTTGTGTTAATTAATACATTCTGAATAGGAGCAATATATTCTTATGTGTCCATACTTTAGAAGTACATCTTTTCAATTATATTTTCACTGAATTTCAGTTTTTCCAATTTTCATTCTTTGGAAGTAATCCCATTCAGATATAATGCTCTCATGCCAGCGTTTCTTCAAATCCTTGAAATTCTGAAATGTGCTTTTCGGTATGGCCATCAGCTCGTTCTTCGATTCCGATTTTATCTCACCAATTGTGGAAAAACGCTTTCCTTTCATTGTTCTCTTCAATTCTTGAAATAGGAAAAAGTAGCAGGGAAAGCCAGATCTGGTAAATGCGGTGGTTGTTTTTAGCCAAAAAATCAAGAACTAGCATGATGTGTGAGCTCGTGCATTATCGTGATGCAGAATTCCTGATTTGTTTTTCCACAATTCAGATCGTTTGAGCAGCATTGCTTCACGCAATACGTAGTTTCGCGTGAAGCAATACTTCCTTGTAGTATTCCTTATTAACCGCATGTTCTGTTAGCAAGAACTCATTGTGAACCACGCCGTTGTAATCGAAGAAAACAGTGAGCAAAACGTTCACATTGGATCAAACTTGGCGTGTCTTTTTCGATCTTGGCTCTTCTAACCGCTTCAATTGGGTGATTGGGCCTTGGTTTCGACGGCATAACCATATACCAAAGGTTTTGTCTTTAGTTATGACCTTCTTCAGCAAATATTATGCTATACTAATGCGACGTTGCTTTTTCTCTAAATTTTGCAATTTCTGAGCAAACATTGCTAGCCCATGTTTCATGCCCAAAAGATCCGACAAAATTGCACTTATAGTAATTTGACGATTTTCCAGAACCATTTCCTTCACAGTTTCGATGTTTTCGTCGGTCATTGACATGGTTGCAACTCCAGGACGCTCATCGGAATCAACATATTCTCGGCCTTCTGTGAAGCGCTTGTACCACTTATAAACAAGTTTTTGGTACAAAGTAGGCCCGCCGAATGCCACAATCGATATTTTGAGTGCGTTGGAGCACTTTATTCCATTTTTAACGCAAAATTTAATACAGATTGTTTGACATATTTCTTTGAAAAATCAAGAAATCGAAGAACACAAAAACGTGACTAACATTCGCAGTTGTCAAAAACAAACTTCTAATCAAAACTGGCTGATAAATGGTAACATATGTGAAAAATTTGTGAAGCACCTTAACAAAAAATAATTTGTTAATCGAATGTGCACAGCCTCCGAAAATTGAAAATTCACATTTTTTTTTGAACAGACGCATTATACAATTGGAAAAAAAAATTTTCAGGGCTTTTTCCATGCTTCAGTATGATACTTTGAATATTTGCAATTTCTTGACGTAGAAAAAAAATAAGAAATGTCTTTCAAAAAATTTCGGTCTAAGGAGTTACCTCTCATATTTTTTCAATGTACTAACGTTTTTTTTAACTATTTGATTTCCTGACTCCACTGTGGAGAAGCTATAGCAGATGAATATCGGTAAAAACTTATTTTTTTCAAGCTCAGATCTTTTTTTCGGTTTCCTGCGTTAAACATTTGCAGTTATCAATTAAAATAAGTAAACATTAGTCTTTTCGAATTCGAATACTAAGTATTCTAACGGCACATAAATATCGAAATCACTTACTTTATTATTTGTGATGGCAATCTGAGACCGATTAAACGAAGAATACACTTCATGAACCTAAATACTAATTTTCAATTATAATTTAAAGAATAGATCTAGTAAGCACACACTTCAATAGTTTACAATGTAGCTGAACTTTCCAATCACATTTAGAAAAATTACAGGTTTTCATCTCACATGTAATTGATTTGAGGGAAATAATTTTTTATATTTACTCAAATGCTATCTTTTTAACGTTGGTTATATTGATTTCAATTATTTGAACCACAGATGATGCAGAACTTTTGTATCAGTCATTATGTGAATATCGAAGATATCCCACCTTATCGGATAGTTGCTGATATTTATCATAATAATAATATGTAAAGTGCTATAATAAAACAGTATTTAGAATTTTCTCATAATTTAATATAAAATACGAATGATGACGTTTCGAAGTACTACTTCTTTAGTGTTATATTCATTTTCAAAACTAAAATCGAAATAAACTTCATACTATATACCTAATTTTTACGAATTCCATTCGTAAAAACTAACTGTCGGAAAGCAAATCATATGAATATGAAGCAAGCGGTCATCTGAAAAATTATTTGCTTCTTGTTATACATCAATTATTCTCCAAATTGAACAAATCATATTTTGATCATGTATTGTAGGGCTTTGACACACCAAATCAAAAATTAAATTGAGAAATCAATTATTTTATCAAACATTTTCTGTAAATCGATTATTGAGGCCTGGATTTTTTCGTTGATAGATTCAATATTTGAATTTGAACCTATTTGAAAATCGATTTCCTTATATTCGCCTTTATTCCTCAATTTCGCCATCCTTAAATTCAAAACACTTCTATGCTTATATTCGTTTTTGTCTGAGTTCAGTTTTGTTTTTTAAATGAGATTCCTTAAATGTGCCTCCAGATTTTACAAATGCATACAGTAAAATAGCGGAGAATGGTTTTCGAGGAAATTATTATAGTCTGCAATTTATGCAAAATATGTTTTCCAATTCATTTAATTTTCAGTGCCCCGGTAGGTTCGCCGTGATATAACATGATACTTCCACGATGAAATCTGTAGATTTTCAAGTCGAGCACTTGAGAATTTACAGACCTTTAAATCGTACAGTAGACAAAATATCGATGACCATCAAAATGTCCTCCGTTTTGTAATTTAAAAAATAATTTGTGAAAAAAAGAAATGAACTTCACACATAACTCGAATCCGTGTCTAATTATCTTCCATATTTTTCGAGCTTCTTCAGGTTTATTCCGTGCCATATTAGCTTCCCGACTCTACGAGTATTATGAATGAAAATTGTTGTTTACAGTTCACTTACGTGACCCTGATTGAATTATATAAACAAATATTCTAAAACAACGATAATAATATAATATAATGATCACAAGTCCTTGATAGCAGTTAACAGTTTTGTTGATATATATATATATATATATATATATATATATATATATATATATATATATATATATATATATATTTACTTATAATTTTCAACTCGGATTTCAGGTTGATGAATTCGAAATAATGATAAAAAGTAACAGTTTCGTTCGTAATAGTTTAATATTCATTCGGAGACCATTTATTTGTCATTTTTAATTGCTAACGAGCATCTCAGCCTATGGAAACTTCCACATTTTGAACGACAAAGAATCGGTATGAGTAAAAATGAACATTCGAATGAAGCTGCACAATAGGTACAAATAGTTTTTCAGTAAAAATTACAGAAAAACAATTTTATGAAATAGAAGTATAATTAAAGTTTCGAATATTCTAAAATTATATCCTTTCTGCGCTCTGTGGCATATTCTTTTTTCGCAAACTTAAGTCTTGAATGTTTTCGAACAGAAAATTCACGAAAAATAGAGGGCTGCTGTTAGTTTACCGACACTTCTGGAACAAAAATCTTGGACATTTAGGCGAAACATATTTTTTTCCCCTGACGTTTCTGCACAAATAAATATTTTTTGCAACCAAAATAGAAAAATCTTTATTAATATTCAATTTTCATTCATTCATACAACTTGCAATTGAAATCGATTTGAGTACTTATTCAACCCCAACAAATAATAGGCACTTTTTTTAGAATTGAAATACCATACTACTTCTGATGTAGTATGGTAACAAAAATAAATATGAGCGCTCTTTTCTGACATCAATCAAATTATTATATGATACTACTAATGACTATAATACTTGATAATTTTAAAACAAACTGCCTACGCCAATGATATTCTCATACATCTAGTTAGATAGCCAAATCCCTATAAATTTAATTTTATTGTAAATTTAAAGTACTCATTATAACTCTAAATTTTAATGAGATCAATTTTGTTCAATCTATTTTGATATTTGTTAGTCTTCCTAATTTTCAATGAAATATCTTTCTCTTCCAACAAGAATTCGTGAAAGTCAGAACAAATCAGCCCATTGAAATTATACTGTTTTGATCAGAGACCGAAAATGATCTGTTGAGCGAGTTTTTTTATTGCGTCCATTGCTGCGCGACCAGCCAAAATACTCCCTCTGGTCGCATTGTGTCCAGATATACAAAAAATAATACTTCGCGATATTTAGCATTTCTGACGATAGTGGGTGTTAGGTGTTTCAGAAAAATTCAGCTGAAGCTGAATTGCGCATAAAAGCTTGTCGTCGTCAGAAAGGTTCATGCTAAGAACTTTCAAGTTTAAACATTCGTCAATTAGCTTCGTGTCATCCATTTCAATGTTAATTTTTTGGGAAAACGGACTGTTTTTTCGAAAGCAGACCGTAGAGTACTTTCAATGATTTTTGGAGACCTCATCCAGTTAAATTTGTCAACGTCCTTGTTGGAAGGTATGGTGGATCTAAGTGAAACACGGTGATCGTCTCTTTATGAAATCATTTATTTAACTGCCGTAATATGGTGTGTTGTTCAGTCGAAGAATCTAATAAGACTAAATATAAAGAATATAATATCAACAGTCTCAAGTTCCGAAATTCAAGTGTTTCGGTGGTACATACTAAAACTGCTGATGACAGATATATCATATTCAATAACATAAAATAGGGAGAGCGTGAGAAGTATCACTGACTCATTTCTAGGAATGTTGAACATAAACAATTATAACGAATATAGTTTTTGCTGAATCTCAACACACCCCTCAAAAACTGATATGAGTATATTTCTTTCTTCACGGCTTATGGGGAGTAGACAACTGATGATCCAACATTTGTTGCACGGGTTAGGGAAAAACCCCATAAAAACCTAACCAGATCATGGACAGCTTCAATCTTCTTATTGAGCTTGCAATCTCATCTATTCTCTCAAATCATGGAATTGTTGTGGGGGCAATCATATTGTTAAGAAGTTGGCTTCTTGTTCACCTGCGGGCAAATATTTCAAGCAGACAATTTTGTTCTCAATTTGTTATTGAGTAAAATTGTATTTAATATCGATATGTTTGGAACACTTATGATATACTGGGTTATTTGGCAATGCTGTACAACTTTCTTTATCCTCATATAAAATATGGGCTCAAACATATCCACATTAATACTAACCAACAAAGATCTAAACCACAAAGCTTATATACCTTTAAATTCAGATATATTTCATTCAGCCTTCAGTTATACGTCTAGGCCTTCAGCCTAGCAACTGAATTTTTATGTCGCTATGTAGATCTTGTTACAGTTCAATTTATGAAATAACTCATATTAAACTTTTGTTGTACTTCGCACCTATATACCCATTAATATATACATATATATACATACACACATATATATCACCATTTCCAAAAAAAACGTTTGTATATCAATTTCATATTAATTGTTTCCCCTTACACACCTCAATACTTTATAAATTCACTTTTCATTCATTATATTCATAACCATAGTTCTTTATCACATTTATTTTGTCACCTTCTCAAGACCTTACCCCCGCAAATATATCTTGTCGAGTGCACAATATTGCATACATTAAACAACCTCCGGCAAGATGCTCCTTCATGTGTTTCTGATTGAAGACTAAATAGTTCATCTTTACAATTTATCAGTCATATTAAACTTTGGTAAGATAAACTTCAAACATGCAGTTTGATCAAATATAGTTTCAAAATTCGTCCCCTTTATTCTTATCTAGTTGAATGCTATATTTACGTAACATATATAATTCGATACGTTCTTATGACTTTCATATAAAACTAATACTCCAAATAAAACTGTCTTCTTTCTCTGATGAACATGAACTATCCAGTGGGGTAAAATATTATAAACATATAAATCTTGACATTTCCTGCTAAGAAATCACCAGAACTTCCAGTACTGGACGTGCAGGATTGAATAACTTTCAATCCTAGACAGAACAAACTATCGGTGACCATAAACGCCTCGTATCATTGGTCCCAAAAATAATTCCATATATTTATTTTTTTGAACCACATAAATTGTTTCATCAAAAACATTCTGAATCAATATCTTCAGTTTCAATTATTAGTTCATTCACATTTCGAAACTACATTCACAATTTTCTGACTCCGCCTCTGTTCAAGAAGTTCAAATTAGTTGATGAATTTATGAAGCCCTTTCTCGATGAATATTTTATGTAAACATTCATTCCATCATCATGCTGATGACTGTTTTAAACCATATAAAGATTTATTCAAGTACCTAAACATTGATTTTCATTTCTTCGAAATTCAACTCTTTCCCATACAATCATATTTAATTTCTCTTCTAAAATCCCATTGAGAAATTCTGTTTTGTCATCAATTCGATGAATTATTATATCGCACTGATTTACTAAGCGGTTATTGCTGATTCTCGCAATAATTATTTCATTAATAGCTTATCCAAACTATTTCTTTCACACAATCTCAACTTTTTCATTGACCAAAAACCGATCGCCATTGATCGTCCTTATATACAACCAAATTTCTGTACTCTCATATTTTGTTGTAAACAACTATTCACTTAAAGTCGATAATATTTTCATTATTTGGCTTTTGAACTAAAGACCATGTTTTGTTTCAATGAAAATTCATTAACCATCGTTAACTTATATTATATTTCGTTCCCATTTCATAATTATTTCAGGAACACGCATTATCATTATCACTATTCAAACTCATACCTATTCGTTCAATGACACTTAAACAGATGATGTTTCACAAATAATTTTCAAATTTATATTCTATTGTTCAGGGACATTCTTCATAGAGAATGTTTGCCAAATTATTCTGAAATTTATATTTATTTATTCAGTGACATTCTTCATAGAGAACTTTTAACAAATTATTCTCTAATTTTATATTAATTTGTTCAGTGACATTCTTCATAGAGAATGTTTAACAAATTTTTTTCTAATTTTATATTAATTTGTTCAGTGACATTCTTCATAGAGAATGTTTAACAAATTTTTCTCAAATTTATAATTTGTTCAGTGACATTCTTCATAGAGAACGTTTAACAAATTATTCTCTGATTTTATATTAATTTGTTCAGTGACATTCTTAATAGAGGATGTTTGACTATTTTTCAGGGACATTTATTTTATTAAATGTTTGATTATACGTTTCACCAATGTTCGAACTCATACTCAAAAGTACAGGGACATCCATTATACAGAATGTTTGATTAGTTTCAAATTTACTATCAGCAGCACCCCTGCTGATTTATATACTGTACGTTGTAGTACATTTACCTCCGTTTAACTTCATTATCAATATTTTAACTGACTCATCAAGTTCTATTCTTGATGTTTTCAAACTCATTTCAATAAAAATTATATTTCTCTAGCCATTATACATTTATTCGATTTCGCATCAAATATTTTGAATTCGTTTTATATATAACCAACGAATATTCCCATGATGTAATATCGAATTTATTACATTTCGTTTAATTTAGCAAGTAGGCTATTCATTTATATTACCTAATTTTGGCTTTTCATTTTACATATACCGTTTCATTTTACATATACCTTTTCATTTCACTTCTAGGTATATTACCGTTTCCATTTCACCTTCACATATATCTGATTTATATTATTAGCACTGTATATCATCTTAAGCATATATCTTCATTTCCGCCTATTCGCACAACAACTCGATTCCACTTAAATAATATTCCATTCCATTGTCACATATGATATTCATCAATTTTTAACCTAATTGGGTCTCACATTTCAAAACGTAATCTTTGAAATATATGACAAACTTCTGATTTATTTGACATCAGATATGTAACTCTATGATGAGCAACATCATCAATTAAATTCACGAAACAACTCAATTTTGTAATATACCTACATGTGTTAATAGCAACACATTATAATCTACATTCAATAATGCTTTCTGTTCAAGCATTTTATCTTTTTATTTATTCATTATAACAAAAGGCAGACATACTTGTTTCATCTCATACAAGCTTCACATACCTAATTACTATGATTAATATCTTTCAAACTATTAACCAATTGTTAACTCATTCAATTTCGTTTCAACTAACTTTTCCCTACTTATGGGACTTATTCCATGTGCGTGAAACTGGCCACCGGTTTTCCGGCCACCGTTTTGACTAAAGTGCGCACACACGCTACGATCGGCGGGTTCTACTACAATATGATATTGCGAATAAATCACAATAAGCCAACATTTTGATGGAATTTTTGATGTGATTAGATGAGAATGAGTAATATTATTATGAAATAATCATTTTCAGAATTTGTTCAATCCATTTACGAAAAATATCATCACTTTTATATATAGGACAAGTGTTTTTGTTATGCCTTATATTTTTGAAAAATTCATTTATTTTGAAAATTTTCGAATGAAATACACGGAAATAAACATTCTTAACGATATTTTTTCGTTTTCAGAATTTGTTCAATCCATTTAATACTCGTTTCACCCCTTACAAATAATTCAATCTCCCTTCATTTTCTACGCTGCTAATTTCTCACCAAGCCATTTTTTTGATGAATTTTTGATGCAAATAGATGTAAATGAATAATATTATCACGAAATAATCATACTCAGAATTTGTTCAATCCATTTACGAAACATATCATCCCCTCCATTAATATGACTAATTCTTGTATGATATACCTTAAATTTTTTAAAATATTCATTTATATTAAAAAATTTCGAATGGAATACATCGAAATGAACATTATAAATGAGATTTATTCATTTTCAGAATTTGTTCAATCCATTTACGAAAAATATCAACCCCTTTATAAATATGACAAGTGTTTTTTGTTATACCTAATATTTTCGAAAATCTTCATTTATTTTGAAAAGTTTTGAACGGAATACATTGACGTAGACATTCTCAATGGGATTTGTTGGTTTTCAGAATTTGTTCAATTCATTTACTACTAGTTTCATCCCTTTCAAATAATTCGATCTTCCTTCCTTCTCTACGCTTCTGATTTCTCACCAAGCCAACATTTTGATGAATTTTTGATGTAAATAGATGTAAATGAACAATATTATTAGTAAATATTGATTTCCAGAATTTGTTCAATCCATTTACGAAAAATATCATCCCCTTCATAAATATGACAAGTGTTTTTTTTATACCTTATATTTTCGAAAATATTCATTTATTGTGAGAAATTTTGAATGGAATACTTCGACATAAACATTCTCAATAGGATTTATTGGTTTTCAGAATTTGTTCAATCCATTTACTACTAGTTTCATCCCTTTCAAATAATTCGATCTTCCTTCCTTCTCTACGCTACTGATTTCTCACCAAGCCAATATTGTGATGAATTTTTGATGTAAATAGATGTAAATGAACAATATTATTAGTAAATATTCATTTCCAGAATTTGTTCAATCCATTTACGAAAAATATCATCACTTTTATATATAGGACAAGTGTTTTTTGTTATGCCTTATATTTTTGAAAAAATTTATTTATTTTGAAAGACATCGAATGAAATACACGGAAATAAACATTCTTAATGAAATTGTTTCGTTTTCAGAATTTGTTCAATCCATTTACTACTCGTTTCACCCCTTTCAAATAATTCAATCTCCCTTCATTCTCTACGCTGCTTATTTCTCACCAGGCCATCTTTTTGATGAAATTTTGATTCAAATAGATGTAAATGAATAATATCATCACAAAATAATCATTTCCAGAATTTGTTCAAACAATATACGAAACAGATCATCTCCTTTATAAATATGACAAGTGTTTTGTACCTCATCACCTTATAATTTAAGGGGATGATATTTTTCGAAAATGGATTGAACAAATTCTGGAAAGTATTTTTTCGTATCAATTGTACTCAAACACTTCTAATCACATCAAAACTTCATCAAAATGTTTGTTTGGTTAGAAATCAGTGGCGTAGAGAAGGATTGAATATCGAATTATTTGAAAGGGGTGAAACTGAGAGTAAATACATTGAACAAATTCTAGAAAATAATAAATCCCATTGAGATTGTTTATGTCGATGTATTCCATTCAAAATTTTTCAAAATAAATGAATATTTCCAAAAATATTAGGTATAACAAAAAACACATGTCATATTTATAAGGGAGATGATATTTTTCGTAAATGGATTGAACAAATTCTGGAAATGATTGTTTCTTAAAAATATTATTCATTTACTTCTCTTCACATTAAAAATACATATAAAGTTGGCTTGGTTCGAAACCAGTAGCGTAGAGAAGGAAGGAAGATCGAATTATTTGAAAGGGGTGAAACTAGTAGTAAATGGATTGAACAAATTCTGGAAATGAATATTTACTAATAACATTGTTCATTTACATCTATTTACATCAAAAATTCATAAAAAGTTGGCTTGGTTCGAAATCAGAAGCGTAGATAAGTCAGGAAGATTGAATTATTTGAAAGGGGTGAAACTGGTTGTAAATGGATTGAACAAATTCTAAAAATAAATACATATCATTAAGAATGTTTATTTCGATGTATTCCTTTCAAAGGTTTTCAAAATAATTGAATATTTTCAAAAATATTAGGTATAACAAAAAACACTTGTGATATTTATAAAGGTGAAGATATTTTTCGTAAATGGATTGAACAAATTCTGGAAATGATTATTTCCTAATGATTTTATTAATTTACATTTATTTACATCAAAAATTCATAAAAAATTGGCTTGGTTCGAAAACAGTAGCGTAAAGAAGGAAGGAAGATTGAATTATTTGAAAGGGGTGAAAGTAGTAGTAAATGAATTGAACAAATTCTGAAAATGATTATTTTTTAACAATATTACTCATTCACATCTAATTACATCAAAAATTCATCAAAATGTTGGCTTGGTTCGAAATCAGTAGCGTAGAAAAGGAATGAATATCGAATTGTTTGAAAGGGGTGAAACTGATTGTAAATGGATTGAACAAATTCTGAAAACAAATGAATCTCTTTGAGAAGGTTTATTTCAATGCATTCGATTCAAAATTTCTTCAAATGAATGAATATTTTCAAAAATATAAGGTATAACAAATATCACATATCAATTATATAAAGGGGATGATATTTTTCGTAAATGGATTGAACAAATTCTGGAAAGGATTATTTCGTATCAATAGTATTCAAGCACTTCTAATCCCTTCAAAACTTCATCAAAATATTGGCTTAGTTAGAAATCAGTAGCGTAGAAAGGAATGAATATCGAATTATTTGAAAGGGGTGAAACTGATTGTAAATGGATTGAACAAATTCTAAAAACAAATGAATCTTTTGAAGAAGGTTTATTTCAATGCATTCTATTCAAAATTTCTTCAAATAAATGAATATTTCCAAAAATATAAGGTATAACAAATATCACATGTCAATTATATAAAGGGGATGATATTTTTCGTAAACGGATTGAACAAATTTTGGAAAGGATTATTTCGTATCAATAGTATTCAATCACTTCTAATCACATCAAAACTTTATCAAAATGTTGGCTTGGTTAGAAATCAGTAGCGTAGAAAAGGAATGAATATTGAATTATTTGAAAGGGGTGAAACTAGTAGTAAATGGATTGAACAAATTCTGAAAACCAATAAATCCCATTGAGAATGTTTACGTCAATGTATTCCTTTCAAAAATTTTCAAAATAAATGAATATTTTCGAAAATATAAGGTATAACATAAAACACATGTCATATTTATAAAGGGGATGATATTTTTCGTAAATGGATTGAACAAATTCTGAAAGTTAATATTTACTTATAACATTGTTCATTCACATCTATTCACATCAAAAATTCATAAAGAGGTGGCTTGGTTCGAAATCAGTAGCGTAGAGAAGCCAGGAAGATCGAATTATTTGAAAGGGGTGGAACTGGTAGTAAATGGATTGAACAAATTCTGAAAATAAATAAATATCATTGAGAATGTTCATTTCGATGTATTCCTTTCAAAGGTTTTCAAAATAATTGAATATTTTCAAAAATATTAGGTATAACAAAAACCACTTGTCATATTTATAAAGGGGTTGATATTTTTCGTGAATGGATTGAACAAATTCTGAAAACGAATAAATCTCATTGAGAATGTTTATTCCGATGTATTCCATTCGAAATTTTTTAATATAAATGAATATTTTCAAAAATTTAAGGTATATCATAAAAGACTTGTCATATTCATGGAAGGGATGAAATGTTTAGTAAATGGATTGAACAAATTCTGAAAATGATTATTTCGTGATAATATTATTCATTTACATCTATTTGCATCAAAAGTTCATCAAAAAGATGGCTTGATGAGAAATTAGCAGCGTAGAAAATGAAGGAGATTGAATTTTTTGAAAGGGGTGAAACGAGTAGTAAATGGATTGAACAAATTCTGAAAACGAAAAAATGTCATTAAGAATGTTTATTTCCGTGTATTTCATTAGAAAATTTTCAAAATAAATGAATGTTTTCAAAAATATAAGGTATAACAAAAAACACTTGTCCTATATGTAAAAGTGATGATATTTTTCGTAAATGGATTGAACAAATTCTGAAAACGATTATTTCGTAATAATATTACTCATTCTCATCTAATCACATCAAAAATTCCATCAAAATGTTGGCTTATTGTTATTTATTCGCAATATCATATTGTAGTAGATCCCGCCGATCGTAGCGTGTGTGCGCACTTTAGTCAAAACGGTCGCTGGAAAACCGGTGGCCAGTTTCACGCACATACTTATTCCCTCTTAAACCTGTACAATTTGTTTGAAATAGTTTTTCGTGATTTTATCTTGTGTGTTCACTATACTTTGTGCTTTCAGAGACAAGAAGTTTTCTTTAATTGTGTGATTCACCAGATGCGCGAATATGTTTCTGATTTCGATTTCCTACTTCTTTCCAACATGGAAAAAGTACATCACTGAATGCATGAGAATCATATATGCCTCTGATAGTGGTCTTCACAAAATTCTAGTCAATCCAAGCTTTCAAAATAAATTTCCAAGGCACCGAACATTTTCTAAAAGCTTCTGATTTCAGGAAAATTTGTTGCTTATCTAAAAAAATTGAATTTCCTTCACAACAATAGTGCACGGACACTTTTTAAAAACCGCTGCTGGACACATGAATTATCCGTCCATTTTACATAATCACTATTCAGTTGTGATTCAAATCTCAACATCATCAATTAAATTCACGAAACAACTCAATTTTGTAATATACCTACATGTGTTAATAGCAACACATTATAATCTACATTCAATAATGCTTTCTGTTCAAGCATTTTATCTTTTTATTTATTCATTATAACAAAAGGCAGACATACTTGTTTCATCTCATACAAGCTTCACATACCTAATTACTATGATTAATATCTTTCAAACTATTAACCAATTGTTAACTCATTCAATTTCGTTTCAACTAACTTTTCCCTACTTATGGGACTTATTCCCTCATGCCAAATTTTATTTTTATCAAAAATACCAAACTTCACACATGTAGCCAAGTGCTCATGTTTCATTATACGCATTTCGTTATTACCAATTGTAAAATATACAAATTGATTATGCGCTTACCTTTAATCAGGACCGTCTTCTCCTCTTTGATTTCCATACAGGCTCTGCAAAAGCAACTGACCAGTGACTCTCTTAGATACACCTCACTAAGATGAGGTTCTCAGGCTCTTTGTTGTCCCAATATGGGTTGCCTCGATTTTCCTATCCATGATCAAAGTTGATTGTTAATTGGTCCCACTAATAATTCGTACTTATGATCAATATCAATCACGTTTGAGATGATTTTTCTTTCCACAATAAAAAACATATTTGCTTCAGCTCATTTTTCTATGAAAAAGGAAGCACTTTCAAACTCGTAACAGCATTTTCTCGAACGAGATATTCTTCATGTTCCAAAATGCATACTATTCACAAATACCATTGTGAGTTGTTTTATCACACTTTGATTGTCCCTCTAACTTCAAAGACAGGTGCAATTAAATCAAGTATCATTTCTTGTATTTTAAATTAAATAAATCCATCTTGAACACATAACTGAATGGATTTCTTTTTATCGGCACTATAATATCGTCTAGATACTCAATCAGCGTATCTCTCGCAAATCTGTCTCATCTAATCCATTTTCAATTCCAAAAGAGTTGGTTGGTCTTCATATTCGTATAACACTTTATTTGCACCCCCTTGTTCACATAATTTAAATTTTCCATTAGATAATTTTCAGCATAGAACAGCTTCAAATTCCGCTTCATCACATTTGTCAAGGTAACTGCCACTGTTTATATTTTCTCGAATTTCATAATCACAATCACTCGCGATCACATACGGTGCCTGGGCCCAGAACCTGTTGGAAGGTATGGTGGATCTAAGTGAAACACGGTGATCGTCTCTTTATGAAATCATTTATTTAACTGCCGTAATATGGTGTGTTGTTCAGTCGAAGAATCTAATAAGACTAAATATAAAGAATATAATATCAACAGTCTCAAGTTCCGAAATTCAAGTGTTTCGGTGGTACATACTAAAACTGCTGATGACAGATATATCATATTCAATAACATAAAATAGGGAGAGCGTGAGAAGTATCACTGACTCATTTCTAGGAATGTTGAACATAAACAATTATAACGAATATAGTTTTTGCTGAATCTCCAACAGTCCTCAATTGGTTTTTCCCAGCTTTCTATGTAGGATTCAATTTCTGAGTAAAAACCTGTACAATTTGTTTGAAATAGTTTTTCGTGATTTTATCTTGTGTGTTCACTATACTTTGTGCTTTCAGAGACAAGAAGTTTTCTTTAATTGTGTGATTCACCAGATGCGCGAATATGTTTCTGATTTCGATTTCCTACTTCTTTCCAACATGGAAAAAGTACATCACTGAATGCATGAGAATCATATATGCCTCTGATAGTGGTCTTCACAAAATTCTAGTCAATCCAAGCTTTCAAAATAAATTTCCAAGGCACCGAACATTTTCTAAAAGCTTCTGATTTCAGGAAAATTTGTTGCTTATCTAAAAAAATTGAATTTCCTTCACAACAATAGTGCACGGACACTTTTTAAAAACCGCTGCTGGACACATGAATTATCCGTCCATTTTACATAATCACTATTCAGTTGTGATTCAAATCTCTAAAGAATATACTAGAATGAGGCAAAAATATAAAAAATAGTCGAGAACCTTTGCACATCTCTATTAATATGAGTGAGTTGTAATACATATTAAAGTGATAATAACTATTGAAGTGAGATACAGTTAAATATAATACCGAATTAATTGAATAAAATTTTCTCGGTCACTTCCGAAAAAACTTCTTGTGAAGGGGAAAATTTGGAAAGTATCGAAAACTCCTGGTTTCTTATAACTTAATAGAAGAGAAATGATAAGAAAAAGATGATACTCCTGTATTGAGAAGTGCATTTTATGCAACATTTTACTGATTGAACTTGGTTAGTAATAAATTAAAAATTGATGAAATGAAAAACAATAGCTTTTGGCTCACAAAAAAATCGCTTCAGCCAATTATGTTATGGCAAAAAGCACAGAAACAGGAGCAGAAAAACAGGAACGCGAACATGAAAAAATTCAATGTAACTTGACATGAATTCTTTGAACTTATATTATATGCCTCAAAATATAGTGATTTAGTTCATTTTATCACTTTTCGAAATGGAAAGGACCTACATTATTGTAAACATTGCTACTTGAATATATATGTATAGTATGTTGAACAATTCATGTTTCATGCTAATCTTTTTTTTGTATGTGAAGAATTATATTTGGAAAACGTATGAAAACCTTTAACTGTTCAGAAATATGAATGGAAGATGAAGAATATTTTTTGCTCTAAGATACAATTCTGACCTTCATTCTAACTAATATATTTCTCTTATTATAATAATGTCTTCTTTTTACTTTGTAATGAAGGTCAAAAATCTCGCCTACACCAATATCCCAGGACAATGCAAAATATTGATAAAAAAAATTCTTGGACATAATTCGATTTTTATGGATTCGAAGAAGTGAACGTGAGTTAGAAGAGATAAAAAGTTTAACTGCACTGATTCATGAAAATTAATCAATATTTCAAATACTTGAAATATGTCGAAATTCCTAACGAAACATTTTCGTTAGTGAATTGTACACTTTGTATATATACTTTCTATAAACTTATATTGTACATTATTTAAAATATAAAAATAATTGATATTTTTATAATATAAAAAATATTTGATGTGCATTACTTCTGAAGTCCAATAAATTAATAATCTTTTGTATCGGAAAGCTATCTAATTTGAGAAGGTACATTTTTTTTCTATTCTTCAAGACAAAAGAGAATTAATTTTTTTAAACTCGTTTAAAAAGATCTAGGTACTATGAATAATTTCTGCAGATTTTAGATGTGCATGTTGTTACATCTATTCAGGTCCTTACACGTAGGTTATTTTGAAATGAGCATATTTGTGATATAAGTAATATATAATACCTACATAGCATATATACTATATAGTTATTAATTATCTTATGTTTCCATTTATTCAGATATTTTCAGATTATTTCAGTTCACTGCTTCATATATACCTAAGTACCTATGCAATTTATATTCGTGAAAAATATAAGAGAAGTTTCACTCAAAATTTAAATTAGTTTTGCTGGTTTCTTAATGTTTCTTACGATTTTCCCCACATATTCTGACTCTTTTATGAATAAAAAATGTTTACGGTTCACACACGTATCCTTGATAAAAATAAATAAACAGATACTTCAATACGCGGTACAGTGAAATGATAATTTTCATATCACTTATATTTGATTATAATCAAACCGTTGATATCAGTCTATAGGTTTTTAAGCTCGAATTCAAGTTTTTCGAAAAGATTGTGGTTTACAACGTGCTTCACAAATGGACCCTACTACATAAATAATACTCTATATAAAATAAAACCCTACTATAAAATAATCCCCACGATGTTTCCAATCCTTTCTGAATTATTTTAATTGATTGAACAATTTATTACAGGGTGTCTTCGGAAATTTCGACATATCCTGGATCAATAACCTCGTCAAAGGTAAAAAGTTAGAATCATTGGCTATAACCTATATGAAACTGTGAAATCATAGCTAATTAACTATTAGAGACATCTATAATTTATACTCAATTAGCAAACATGTTCATGTTTGAAATATTTCTTAATTATATGAACAATTATGAGTAGAGTAACATATTAACTTAAGACAAAATATAACACTTCCAAATTAAGCTGTAAAAATCAAATAGCTGTTGATTGCTCATCGCATTATGCATTCATTCCATTACCTATATAGTTAGATACAGTACATACAGACTGTTATTGAGTCTTGAAAATGAGCTCACGCTCGAAACATGTTTAAAAATTCATATCGTTGAATATAATCGTGAAACATCAAGCCAAGCGTTTAATTCAATTTAATAGAGAATATTTCAATAATAAGTAAATATTATATTCAATAAAACATTCAATGATAAAATTTCATTTGAATTCACGTTCATTATCCCTTTATTGAAAACTTTGTTACCCTATGTGAAAATTTTCTGATCTCAGCTCCATTATGACCGAAAACTGTCAATTTTTAATTATATACCTATCTCATTATTTAAAATATACTTTCTAATGTCGAGCTCAAATATCTTTATAGTGGTACTAGTTTTCAATATATTTGGTAAATTATTGAAAGCCTCAAATCCGTCATAGTATATGCTGTTTTTAGATTTAGAGAGCTAACAACTTTGGATATAAAAACTATCAGTATTTCTAGTATTACATCACTGACATATGTTATATTTTTTATTACATTACATGGCCAATGATTTTTTATTTTATATATGAATATATATGAAGCAAAGATCATTCTTTGTTTTACAGACATAAGTCAAACTCCAAAGTGTTCAGCATAATTTTAACACAGGTATAATATAGCACTTCAAAATGGTTCGCTTGACACTATTCTGTAACTTCTGTAATTTTTTAACTTTTTCTTTAGTCAAACCAATCAACAATGTGGAGCAATATTCAAAACGTGGCATTATTATTGATTTGAACAAAAATAATTTCACATATGTCGACAGGTTTTTTTCTTATTCTTTCAAAAAAATAGATATTTTTTAGAGATTTTTGATGCTATGAAATCAACATGATCATTGAAACTCAATTTCTTGTCTGAAATAATGCCTAAATATTTCATCATTTCATATTGTTGAATAAATCGTGGAACATTAAGCCAAGAGTTTAATTTAATATTCAATTATGTTTCACCAAGAGTTCAGCGAGAATTCAATCTCAGCCTAAATATTTAACTGTTTCTACTCTTTCAATTTTCTGTTCATTAATCTTTATAGTTATATCCTTATTTTTATTGGTTTTAAGGGTTTTACTTCTACCAAAAACTGTGAAGTTAGATTTTGGCACATTCGGAAAAAAGCTATTGTCATATGACCATTCATTAATTGTAATAGTGTTGAAGTCAATATTACTGATCGTGTATTGTATGTTCCTCTATAGAATAATTCTAAATTAGTAATAATGAAACCTGAATTCTTCATCCTTGTTGATTAGGCAACACACATGTCACTTTGAAGTTATATATGTGAGCTGACTATTTGACGATATATATTGTTCCATTTAACATAATGCACTTTATATTTATGATATAATTATTACTAATCCGGATATATTCAGAATTTTTATTACATTAACCTATATTCTTGATATTAAGTATTGTTTCTTATATTTCATTAGAAATAGAACAGCTTTAATTTATTGAATTTTTCTGAACTTCCTGGAATTAGAATTCATTGAAAAAGCCTAGTTTTCTGATTGAGATCTCTTTTATCATCTCTCTTTTCATTTACATCATCTCCAAAATAATAATTCAAATACTAACAAATCAACATTGCTATATAACATTCGAATGTTCTTGTTGAATTATATATTCGCTATAGTAATTTAATATAGGAATGCCTTATATTAAATGCTCGTATACATTAGATTAAAGATTAAGATCACCTTTGAATTATACTTATCATGTTAAATCACTCAAAATACTGTTTGGATAAAAATAAATATTATGGAATATTCATAATAATTATGGAACTTCATATTTTCCATTCGTTCCGTTGAAATCATATTTCTAACCTCATAAATTCAGATATATGGAGGCTAAGTACCCGAACGGTATAATAATAACCGAGCGAACGTCAAATCAAATTCTCGTATATTACCAACATTCTCAGCTAAATAAACTAGGATCGATTAATTTAGGCGAAGCTGGGCACATTTTGGGCGGCTGGGCACGGTTTGGTCGAATTGGGCACGTAGTGAAGATATATGCCGAATTCCGGGCACCTTGTGGGTGTGGAATGAACATATATATATATATATATATATATATATATATATATATATATATATATATATATATATATATATATATATATATATATATATATATATATATATATATATGCTGTAGTTATATTCTTCTTTGATTTTTGTAACTTCTGCATCTTCTAACCAACTCGAATTTTCTGTATCGCATGCAATGCCACTGTGGTACCTGAGACATCAGCTCAATTGCCTGAAACAATGACATGTATTTCATTCATGATAATTTGATGATATTCGAACGAATCATCGAATGTGAAGAATAAGTTCTATGCTATTGAAACTAAATTAAAAGAGATATAATATTCATTTGGAGCTAAAATTGATTATTTACTTTCGACAAAATATGATTATGTATGTTTTAATACATATCTAGAAATATGGTTTGTGATTATTCCTTGGTAAGAGAATTTGAAAATGAAACACTTAGATCAATGTATAAAGGATTCTTCCTTAATTTCTGTTGTTTATATTATTAAGTGGGCAGAAAAAGAATATAATGAAACAATTGTTAAGCCAAGATTTACACATATATTAAAAAGAATATTGCATGAAGTACGTTTCGATGAGATTCACCTTTTTCAAATGCTATGTGCAGACATCGAGAGACATTGAAAAAGGTGAATCTCATCGAAACGTACGTCATGCAGTATTCTCTTTTATATATGTGTAAATCTGGACTTAACAATTGTTTCATTATGTTTATCGATTTACATCAAGTATCGGCCTCATCAATTATTAATTTGAAAAAGAATATATCCATAAAGATATTCAATAGTCATATGTCCATAGCATCAATTCATAGCTTCTGCTATCTATACGATATTTGAGGAAGTTTTCTGCTGAAGGAATTTATCTAAACAGAAGAAAATCATGCTAATAAATGAAGTCTTGAAATCCGCTTCATTCAATAATATTATTTCTATTCAATAACATGTGCTAAAACATATTTAGATACCCTTGAACGAAAATTAAAGTTAGATTAATATGTCAAATAAAACATAAATAACGAATTCAATATGATTAAAACAACAGCCTGTTGAGAGTTCATTCCCTTCAGAGGAAGTTACCACTTTATTTGATATCACGTCTGAAATGAATAAACTATGATTTTGACGCGTGCCTTTTTATGCTCATATTTCACTATTACTTTTGCCTTTATCACAAAAACAAATTCACAAACCGCCAAGATGGAAGTTGAAAACATGAAGAAAGTCACGAAATTATTATTGGCTCAGAAGTCGAACGGTACATAAGTCGAACTCTATAACACATTCGGCTTACTGGTGTTGGTGGGTTCGATTCCCACTGTGATATTGGTCGTTCGAAAACGGCTTAAACTGTAGCTCCAGACATTGGTGATATACAAATCTCTGACATACAGTTTTTGAACAAACATACATGATCAATATACTTCCGTAGCGAATGTTGAGCCAGAAATATTCCTCGCAATATTCAAGAGACAAACGAGCCGAGTGATTTTCAAAAAAATCACAATTTGACGACTGATAATATATTGAATTCGCGAGGAAAAGTTAACTAAACGTCCAAAGGATGTTATATCATATAATTTACATTGAAATACGTACTAATATTCTAAGAAACCAAAATAGTAGGGACTGACTTTTTGTTATAATATTCATCTTTATTCGTGAATAATAAAAGATATGACATAAAAGGTGAACTACAAATTAAATCTAAAAAGAGAAGCTTGATGCACTGCAGTTTCACAAGTTTCTCAAAATTATAATCAATTTTCCATAGAAGACGATGTTCTTTAATTTTCAAAAGTAATTCAGCCATAATGCGCACCAGGCTCTTAAGTCAGGCTTGGTAACAAATATTTGCTAACTAAATTTTTAAAATTTATAATGAACAATATTCGTTAAGTTAGAGAATATGAATATAGACTTACCGAGTCAGAATTTCCAAGCGGTGCACTATCCAATTTCCCTAGCAACAAAAAGAAAACAACAGTAGCGGCTATATTCAAGAGACTCTTGAAGAAATGCATTATATCAACTGACTTCTATCTGTGTTTAGTTTTGGCAGGAAACTACTGGAGTGACCAAGTGCAGTATGCAAATGAATTGATTAAATCCATTTTAGACGTTTTATGCACTTCTTTAAGTGGCCCTTGATGACTGAGACCTACTTTCTGCATAGAACATTATCGTATAACCCAGATTCCACTGTCAAAATTGAAATGAATTAGATAATTTTCGATTTATTCGATATAAAAGACATAATTGTCATCCTGATTCAGTTGTTAGATGATCTTGAAATTTTCAGTCAAGGACGCTGGATGACTGAAAAACACAGAATGTAATTTTTTAAATATTCGAAAACATGTTATTTTTACTTTACAACAGTGAAGACACTATGTCAACGCTATTTACGCTATTTATTCAATATATTGAATATTATATATATATATATATATATATATATATATATATATATATATATATATATATATTTTGAAAGTTTTTAGCATTAACAGGCTTTTTAATATGAAAAAGTTTATTTCTGTTGACGTTTCGTTGTTATATTACAACTTTGTCAAAACTAATATAACAACATAATATAAATTTTTATTAATTAAAATTTTATATAATTTCGTTGTAATATAACAACGAAACGTCAACAGAAATAAACTTTTTCATATTAAAAAAGCCTGTTAATGCTAAAAACTTTCAAAATAAATACCTCAAACAGGCAATAAATCAATTTCAAAAAATATATATATATATATATATATATATATATATATATATATATATATATATATATATATATATATATATATAAATATATATATATTAAATTGGTTTATTGCCTGTTAAATATTTATGAATTATTATAGATATCAAAATATATTTGAAATCTATAGTAATTCATAAATTCAATTATTCAATTATTATATATATATATATATATATATATATATATATATATATATATATATATATTTTGAAAGTTTTTAGCATTAACAGGCTTTTTAATATGAAAAAGTTTATTTCTGTTGACGTTTCGTTGTTATATTACAACTTTGTCAAAACTAATATAACAACGAAGTTGTAATATAACAACGAAACGTCAACAGAAATAAACTTTTTCATATTAAAAAAGCCTGTTAATGCTAAAAACTTTCAAAATAAATACCTCAAACAGGCAATAAATCAATTTCAAGAAATATATATATATATATATATATATATATATATATATATATATATATATATATATATATATATATATATATATATATATATATATATATATGACAATCTATCTGAGTCGTGAAACATTTTATATATATTGTAAGAATTCGAATCTTGAGTTTATTGGTTCAAACTATTCAGTTTGATAAAGGTTAAAATAATAACCGAAACGTAAATTGGAAATAAATTAACATCATTTTGTTTTAATTGAACCAAAAAACCCAAGATTCGAATTTTCACAATATATATATATATATATATATATATATATATATATATATATATATATATATATATATATATATATATATATATATATATATATATGAATATTTATGACTAATTCATAAATTCAATTATTCATTAGTTTTGACAACGTTGTGATAAACAACGAAACGTCAACGAAAATAAAGTTTTAAATTTTTTCATATTAAAAGAAGCCTGTTATTGGCGAAACATTCAAATTAATATATATATATATATATATATATATATATATATATATATATATATATATATATATATATATATAATCCATCATTAAGAAATTGTACGTTCTGCAGATTATACGAAGCCCGTTGCAGTTTTAGGAAGCCCAAAACGGGCTTCCTAATTTTTTGTGTGTATATCGCATTATTATGGTTGAAATCCTTTCATGATAGCGGCTCAAAAGCTATCGTTGATAACGTAGCCACTGATTCATCAGAAAATGCTAGAATATTTCAAAACCATGAGGTAGATATTGTGAAAACAATCGTTATTTAAAATCGCTATGGGCTTCTTAATGCCGCGCTACGTCTGTATATATATATATATATATATATATATATATATATCAATAATTATTTTATATATATATATATATATATATATATATATATATATATATATATATATATATATATATATATATATATATATATATATATATATATATATATATATATATATATATATGACAATCTATCTGATTGATAATATAGATAAATGTTATCAAAGTATACTATAACGTTCTTTCGATAATTTTTTGACAAATTATTCAAAAGAACATTATAGCAAAGCCGGCTATGTGAACGTGAACAATGCGATGTCTCCATTATCCTTCTAGGGATTCATGTTTGGGAATTTCGAAATTGATGCCTACATTAATTGAAAGCGTTAGACAGTTACTGTTTCGTACTACAAGGAACTGAACTCATCAGTTACGCCATGCTCAACAAATGAACGGCAACGACTTCAATCCTGACATACCCTCCTATTAATTGTAAGACAAAAATATATAGCATGTGTTCCTAAACTACACCAGTATTACTGGCCAGTACGATTTGACGTCATCCGTCGCCGCCATACTGTTATCGTGTTCCAAAACATTAAAAGTATACTGGCCAGTATAGCGGATATTTCATCAGGTGGTACAAACAGCGTGTAAGATTTATTGTTAGCATCATCCACTAATATTAATTTTTTAAGGGTTGACATTTTTATTATTTTTATAATGAAATATTCTCACCGAGTAACAATTCTTACTGACAATAAACAATATTAAAAAATGGCGGCACTCCAGTATAATATGGCAGCATGTCAGTACAATATGGCGACCAATCGTGACGTCATTTTATACTGGCCAGTATACTGGTAGAGTTTAGGTAGTCGTAAACATAATAAGTCGTATGCATATCTATATAATGCGTAGATTAATCACCTTTAAAATCTTAGGAATCTATTAAAAGCGCATGAATACATCTAACATTGAAAATTTCACACGTACTTATCAATTGAGATACTATATGCTATGTGGGTATTGAAGTAACATAGCATTTGTTGAACGTGACGTTAATGATGAGTACGAAACAGTAACGCTGTGTTACGCTTTCAATAAATGTAGGCATCGATTTTAATATTCTATTACATTTATCCCTAGAAGAGTAATGGAGACATCGCATTGTTCATGTTCTTCACATAGCCAGCTCTGCTATAGTGTTCTTTTGAATAATTTGTCAAAAAATTATCGAAAGAGAGTTATAGTATACTGTATATTGTTACAGTATATTGATATCGAATACCTACAAGTACGATAATATAGCACAACAACAGAATTCTCTTTCTTGTAGTAAATTCCTTTCTTGTGTATATATATATATATATATATATATATATATATATATATATATATATATATATATATATATATATATATATATATATATTTTTGAAAGTTTTTAGCATTAACAGGCTTTTTAATATGAAAAAGTTTATTTTTGTTGACGTTTCGTTGTTATATTACAACTTTGTCAAAACTAATTAAAAAAAATTAGTTTTGACAAAGTTGTAATATAACAACGAAACGTCAACAAAAATAAACTTTTTCATATTAAAAAAGCCTGTTAATGCTAAAAACTTTCAAAATAAATATCTCAAACAGGCAATAAATCAATTTCAAGAAAAATATATTATATATATATATATATATATATATATATATATATATATATATATATATATATATATATATGTAGTGTCAACTCTTTATAACGAAACTCAAGAGACCGAGCATTTTTTTATCGTTATAGAGTGTTATTGTTATATCGTGTGAAATTTTAGGACACTTTCTCTCCAGTGCCGCTTACATAATTGTTTAAATTTTTTTCCAAATGGTATCAACAGTAAATTGACTCAATTCAAAAAGTCTTCCAATGTCTTCGCTCTTTTCAATTGTATATATCTCACAAACTTTCTCGTCGACGCATAACGCTTTTTTTTTAATAGCCATGTTAACAGTTTCAAAGTTGGTTTGCGATTGATAATACGATAGGTACTTGGTGTGTTTATTTCGAGACCATCATTTTTAAGCAAACTGAGCATAATAATGCACGTATTCAAGGCAATTAACAACACAAAAACAAGACGGCTGTTCACCTCAGAAGTTTGGGAAGTTTAGTCGGCGTCTTTTGTAACCTGATAAGATAGCATAAACAATAACGCCGTTATTGAATATTTTCTGCGATCAAATATGAACACATTTTTTCGTTATATAGAATGGCTGCAGTGCTATAAAGAGTGAATCAATGTGTGGGATTTAAGGTAAACCAACGAAATAGTGCTAAAGAAGCTCTACACAAATGTTCACTCTCGAAAGGGATAGGTTACTTCCCGTTGACAACATTTGTGTAGACAGCTCCTTGAGAGATTTATTTGAGATATTTCGATTAAGAGTCCCTTTTGCACGCCGGGTGTGATCTGGAGCGATTAGGCATGAGAGCATTCTTACACATTGCAGGCAGATTTCTGTGGTGTTCGAAGGAAATGTCCACAAAGCCTCGCGTACTCGCACTAATGTCGTCATGAGTAGAAATCTAGAATCCTAGAGAGAGCTTATTCGTCCTTTCTTCGATAGAAGGAGCTCACGTCTATTTCCACAAAGTGTTGTTTTCCCCTCAATCGGATATAGGACCTGTGGGCGTTTTGAAAGTCATTGATTCTTGATTGATTAAATACGGACTGTTGATTTATAATAATGATGAAACAATTGTAACTTATTATCATTCAACAAGATCGATGATTTTTTCGGAGCGCACTTAATACTCACTCTCGAAAGTGATGGGTTTCTTCTCGTTGACAACATTCGTATAAACAGCTCCCTGAGAGTTTCATTTGAAATATTTCGATTGAGAGCCTCAGTATTTACTCTATTATATATATATATATATATATATATATATATATATATATATATATATATATATATATATATATATATATATATATATATATGTATTTTCAGTGTTTAATTGGGATTGCAGTCTAGGACAGGAAAATCAGTTACCTCTTTAGTATTTTCCAAGCTTTCGAAAATGTTTATTTTCTTCTTCAGGGCTAAAATAGTACAAAAATTAACAGTTTATATAGCAAGGCACTATAAAAAGTTTTTTCTTACAATTACTGTGAAGTTAGTCCGAAAGTACATTAGTTTTTTGAATTTTGAAAATAACTACAAGTGTTCCCAAAAAACAAAATGTTTCAAAATTCAAAAAACTAATGTACTTTCGGACTAACTTCACAGTAATTGTAAGGAAAAAACTTTTTATAGTGCCTTGCTATATAAACTGTTAATTTTTGTACTATTTTAGCCCTGAAGAAGAAAATAAACATTTTCGAAAGCTTGGAAAATACTAAAGAGGTAACTGATTTTCCTGTCCTAGACTGCAATCCCAATTAAACACTGAAAATACATATCTACAGTCGTTAAACATTCAACTATATGTATATATATATATATATATATATATATATATATATATATATATATATATATATATATATATATATATATATATATATATATATATATATATATATATATATATATATATATGTTTATTCCACACCCACAAGGTGCCCGGAATTCGGCATATATCTTCACTACGTGCCCAATTCGTTCAAACCGTGCCCAGCCGCCCAAAATGTGCCCAGCTTCGCCTAAATTAATCGATCCTAGTTTATTCAGCTGAAAATGTTGGTAATACACGAGAATTTGATTTGACGTTCGCTCGGTTATTATTATACCGTTCGGCTACTTAGCATCCATATATCTGAATTTATGAGGTTAGAAATATGATTTCAACGGAACGAATGGAAAATATGGGGGGTGTTCCGTAATATCCATCAGTGTACTGGTCAGTACTGATGACGTCAGAAATAGACGCCATACTGGTGAATCGTTCCGAAATATACGGCCACTGCGTAACGTCATTTACATGTAATGTTAATTAAAATTCATTTAGTCTTGAATGACAAAAACATCTATAAACCGTCAAAATCGTATTCCAACCTATTCTTAGTATTTGAGTTGATTGATTAATTATCATTTAATGTTACATTTACACTGTCATGCCCGTTTCACCAATACAATATGGCATCTATTTATGACGTCATGAGCACTGGCCAGAATACTGGTGAATATTACGGAACACACTCATGAAGTTCCATAATTATTACGAATATTCCATAATATTTATTTTTTTCCAAACAGTATTTTGAGTGATTTAACATGATAAGTATAATTCAAAGTTGATCTTAATCTTTAATCTAATGTATACGAGCATTTAATATAAGGCATTCCTATATTAAATTACTATATCGAATATATAATTCAACAAGGACATTCGAATACGTAGGTATTAATATCAATGTTGATTTGTTAGTATTTGAATTATTATTTTGGAGATGATGTAAATGAAAAGAGAGATGATAAAAGAGATCTCAATCAGAAAACTAGGCTTTTTCAATGAATTCTAATTCCAGGAAGTTCAGAAAAATTCAATAAATTAAAGCTGTTCTATTTCTAATGAAATATAAGAAACAATACTTAATATCAAGAATATAGGTTAATGTAATAAAAATTCTGAATATATCCGGATCAGTAATAATTATATCATAAATATAAAGTGCATTATGTTAAATGGAACAATATATATCGTCAAATAGTCAGCTCACATATATAACTTCAAAGTGACATGTGTGTTGCCTAGTCAACAGGATGAAGAATTCAGGTTTCATTATTACTAATTTAGAATTGTTCTATAGAGGAAGCAACATACAATACACGATCAGTAATATTGACTTTAACACTATTACAATTAATGAATGGTCATGTGACAATAGCTTTTTTCTAAATGTGCCAAAATCTAACTTCACAGTTTTTGGTACAAGTTAAACCCTTGAAACCAATAAAAATAAGGATATAACTATAAAGATTGATGAACAGAAAATTGAAAGAGTAGAAACAGTTAAATATTTAGGCTGAGATTGAATTCTCGCTCAACTCTTGGTGAAACATAATTGAATACTAAATTAAATTAAACTCTTGGCTTAATGTTTCACGATTTATTCAACAATATGAAATGATGAAATATTTAGGCATTATTTCAGACAAGAAATTGAGTTTCAATGATCATGTTGATTTCATATCATCTAAAATCTCTAAAAAATATCTATTTTTTTGAAAGAATAAGAAAAAACCTGTCGACATATGTGAAATTATTTTTGTTCAAATCAAAAATAATGCCACGTTTTGAATATTGCTCCACATTGTTGATTGGTTTGACTAAAGAAAAAGCTAAAAAATTACAGAAGTTACAGAATAGTGCCAAGCGAACCATTTTAAAGTGCAATAGTATACCTCTGTTAAAATTATTCTGAACGCTTTGGAGTTTGACTTATGTCTGTAAAACAAAGAATGATCTTTGCTTCATATAAATTCATATATAAAATAAAAAATCATTGGCCATGTAATGTAATAAAAAATATAACATATGTCAGTGATGTGCATGGGTATAATACTAGAAATACTGATACTTTTTATATCCAAAGTTGTTAGCTCTCTAAATCTAAAAACAGCATATACTATGACGGATTTGAGACTTTCAATAATTTACCAAATATATTGAAAACTAGTACCACTATAAAGATATTTAAGCTCGATATTAGAAAGTATATTTTGAATAATGAGATAGGTATATAATTAAAAATTGACAGTTTTCGGTCATAATGGAGCTGAGATCAGAAAATTTTCACATAGGGTAACAAAGTTTTCAATAAAGGGATAATGAACGTGAATTCAAATGAAATTTTATCATTTAATGTTTTATTGAATATAATATTTACTTATTAATGAAATATTCTCTATTAAATTGAATTAAACGCTTGGCTTGATGTATCACGATTATATTTAACAATATGAATTTTTCAACATGTTTCGAGCGTGAGCTCATTTTCAAGACTCAATTACAGTCTGTAGATACTGTATCTATATAGGTAATGGAATGAATGCATAATGCGATGAGCAATCAACAGCTATTTGATTGTTACAGCTTAATTTGGAAGTGTTATATTTTGTCTTAAGTTAATATGTTACTCTACTCATAATTGTGCATATAATTGAGAAATATTTCAAACATGAACATGTTTGCTAATTGAGTATAAATTATAGATGTCTCTAATAGTTAATTAGCTTTGATTTCACAGTTTCATATAGGTTATAGCCAATGATTCTAACTTTTTACCTTTGACGAGGTTATTAGAATCCAGGATATGTCAAAATTTCCGAAAACACCCTGTAATAAATTGTTCAATCAATTAAAATAATTCAGAAAGGTTTGGAAACATCGTGGGGATTATTTTATAGTAGGGTTTCATTTTATATAGAGTATTATTTATATAGTAGGGTCCATTTGTGAAGCACGTTGTAAACCACAATCTTTTCGAAAAACTTGAATTCGAGCTTGAAAACCTATAGACTGATATCAACGGTTTGATTATAATCAAATATAAGTGATATGAAAATTATCATTTCACTGTACCGCGTATTGGAGTATCTGTTTATTTATATTTATCAAAGATACGTGTGTGAACCGTGAACATTTTTTATTCATAAAAGAGTCAGAATATGTGGGGAAAATCGTAAGAAACATCAAGAAACCAGCAAAACTAATTTAAATTGTGAGGGAAACTTCTCTTATATTTTTCACGAATATAAATTGCATAGGTACTTAGGTATATATGAAGCAGTGAACTGAAATAATCTGAAAAAATCTGAATAAATGAAAACATAAGATAATTAATAACTATATAGTATATATGCAATGTAGGTATTATATATTACTTATATCACAGATATGCTCATTTCAAAATAACCTACGTGTAATGACCTGAATAGGCGTAACAACATGCACATCTAAAATCTGCAGAAATTATTCATAGTACCTAGATCTTTTTGAATGAGTTTTAAAAAATTAATTCTCTTTTGTCTTGAAGAATAGAAAAAAAATGTACCTTCTCAAATTAGATAGCTTTCCGATACAAAAGATTATTAATTTATAGGACTTCAGAAGTAATGCACATAAAATATTTTTTATATTATAAAAATATCAATTATTTTTATATTTTAAATAATGTACAATATAAATTTATGAAAAGTATATATAGAAAGTGTACAATTCACTAACGAAAATGTTTCGTTAGGAATTTCGACATATTTCGAGTATTTGAAATATTGATCAATTCTCATGAATCAGTGCAGTTAAACTTTTTACCTCTTCTAACCCACGTTCACTTCTTCGAATCCATAAAAATCGAATTATGTCCAAGAATTTTTTTTATCAATATTTTGCATTGTCCTAGGATATTGGTGTAGGCGAGATTTTTGACCTTCATTACAAAGTAAAAAGAAGACATTATATTAATAAGAGAAATATATTAGTTGGAATGAAGGTCAGAATTGTATCTTGAAACAAAAAATATTCTTCATCTTCCATTCATATTTCTGAACAGTTGAAGGTTTTCATACGTTTTCCAACTATAATTCTTCACATACAAAAAAAAGATTAGAATGAAACATGAATTCTTCAACATACTATATATATTCAAGTAGCAATATTTACAATACTGTAGGTCCTTTCCATTTCGGAAAGTGATAAAATGAGCTAAATCACTATATTTTGAGGCATGTAATATAAGTTCATGAGAATTCATGTCAAGTTACATTAAATTTTTTCATGTTCGCGTTCCTGTTTTTCTGCTCCTGTTTCTGTGCTTTTTGCCATAACAGAATTGGCTGAAGCAATTTTTTTGTGAGCCTAAAGCTATTGTTTTTCATTTCATCAATTTTGAATTTATAACTAACCAAGTTCAATCAGTAAAATGTTGCATAAGATGCACTTCTCAATACAGGAGTATCATCTTTTTTCTTATCATTTCTCTCCTATTAGGTTATAAGAAACCAGGAGTTTTCGGTACTTTCCAAATTTTCCCCTTCACAAGAAGTTTTTTCGAAAGTGACCGAGAATAATTTATTCAATTAATTCGGTATTATATTTAACTGTATCTCACTTCAATAGTTATTATCACTTTAATATGATTACAACTCACTCATATTAATAGAGATGTGCAAAGGTTCTCGACTATTCTTATATTTTTACCTCATTCTAGTATATTCTTTAGAGATTTGAATCACAACTGAATAGTGATTATGTAAAATGGACGGATAATTCATGTGTCCAGCAGCGGTTTTTAAAAAGTATCCGTGCACTATTGTTGTGAAGGAAATTCAATTTTTTTAGATAAGCGACAAATTTTTCTGAAATCAGAAGGTTTTAGAAAATGTTCGGTGCCTTGGAAATGATGATCATCAGTTGCTCCAGAGTCGTCGCCCAGTACACCACTACGTCGAAGCACTCGCCGCCACTGAAGATGTCTCTCGCAGTTAGGGACGAAACGTCTGGAAGAGGAGGAGTTCCAGTTGACCACTGCCAATCAGCCCGGAAGATCATTTCACCATGTTTCACAATAGTGAACACACAAGATAAAAACACGAAAAACTATTTCAAACGAATTGTTCAGGTTTTTACTCAGAAATTGAATCCTACATAGAAAGCTGGGAAAACGAATTGAGGACGTTGACAAATTTAACTGGATGAGGTCTCCAAAAATCATTGAAAGTACTCTACGGTCTGCTTTCGAAAAAACAGTCCGTTTTCCCAAAAAATTAACATTGAAATGGATGACACGAAGCTAATTGACGAATGTTTAAACTTGAAAGTTCTTAGCATGAATCTTTCTGACGACGACAAGCTTTTATGCGCAACTCAGCTTCAGCTGAATTTTTCTGAAACACCTAACACCCACTATCGTCAGAAATGCTAAAAATCCTAAAGTATTATTTTTTGTATATCTGGACACAATGCGACCACAGTGTTTTGGCTGGTCGCGCAGCAATGGACGCAATAAAAAAACTCGCTCATCGGATCATTTTCGGTCTCTGATCAAAACAAGTATGATTTCAATGGGCTGATTTGTTCTGAATTTCACGAATTCTTGTTGGAAGAGAAAGATATTTCATTGAAAATTAGGAAGACCAACAAATATCAAAATAGTTTGAACAAAATTGATCTCATCAAAATTTAGAGTTATAATAAGTACTTTAAATTTACAATAAAATTAAATTTATAGGGATTTGGCTATCTAACTAGATGTATGAGAATATCATTGGAGTAGGCAGTTTGTTTTAAAATTATCAAGTATTATAGTCATTAGTAGTTTAATATAATAATTTGATTGATGTCAGAAAAGAGCGCTCATATTTATTTTTGTTACCATACTACATCAGAAGTAGTATGGTATTTCAATTCTAAAAAAGTGCCTATTATTTGTTGGGGTTAAATAAGTACTCAAATCGATTTCAATTGCAAGTTGTATGAATGAATGAAAATTGAACATTTATAACGATTTTTCTATTTTGGTTGCAAAAAATATTTATTTGTGCAGAAATGTCAGGGGAAAAAAATATGTTTCGCCTAAATGTCCCAGAAGTGTCCCAGAAGTGTCGGTAAACTAACAGCAGCCCTCTATTTTTCGTGAATTTTCTGTTCGAAAACATTTAAAACTCAAGTTTGCGAAAAAAGAATATGCCACAGAGCGCAGAAAAGATATAATTTTAGATTATTCAAAACTTTTATTATACTTCTATTTCATAAAATTGTTTTTCTTTAATTTTTTACTGAAAAACTATTTGTACCTATTGTGCAGCTTCATTCGAATGTTCATTTTTACTCATACCGATTCTTTGTCGTTCAAAATGTGGAAGTTTCCATAGGCTGAGATGCTCGTTTGCAATTGAAAATGACAAATAAATGGTCTCCGAATGAATATTAAACTATTACGAACGAAACTGTTACTTTTTATCATTATTTCGAATTCATCAACCTGAAATCCGAGTTGAAAATTATAAGCAAATATATATATATATATATATATATATATATATATATATATATATATATATATATATATATATATATATATACATATATATATATATATATATATATATATATATATATATATATATATATATATATATATATATATATATATATATATATATATATATATATATATATAGTTCAAAGATTCACAGGTAATTCAATACTAGTAAATACTGAGACTCTTAATCGAAATATCGAAATATTTCAAACAAAACTCTCAGGGAGCTGTCTACACAAATGTTGTCAACGAGAACGAACCCATCACTTCCGAGAGTGAATATTAAGACCGTTTCGAAAAATTCATCGATCTTGTTGAATGATAATAGGATACAATTGTTTCATCATTATTATGAATCATCAGTCCATATTTAATCTATCAATCAAGAATCGATGACTTTCAAAACGAACATAGGTCCCATACCAAATTAAGAGAAGTTCTAGAGAGTGAAATACTCACGTAGGCTCCCTCTATCGGCGAAAGGACGTATAAACACTCCCTAGCGTTCAAGATTCCTACTCATGACAACAAGAGTGCGAGTGGAAGGCTTTGTAGATATTTCATTCGAACACAACAGAAAATTGTCTGAAATGTGTACGAATGATCCCATGCCTAATCGCTCCAGATCACGCCCAGGCGGGCAAAAGTGTAGCTAGTTCAAAGATTCACAGGTAATTCAATACTAGTAAATACTGAGACTCTTAATCGAAATATCGAAATATTTCAAACAAAACTCTCAGGGAGCTGTCTACACAAATGTTGTCAACGAGAACGAACCCATCACTTCCGAGAGTGAATATTAAGACCGTTTCGAAAAATTCATCGATCTTGTTGAATGATAATAGGATACAATTGTTTCATCATTATTATGAATCATCAGTCCATATTTAATCTATCAATCAAGAATCGATGACTTTCAAAACGAACATAGGTCCCATACCAAATTAAGAGAAGTTCTAGAGAGTGAAATACTCACGTAGGCTCCCTCTATCGGCGAAAGGACGTATAAACACTCCCTAGCGTTCGACCTAGGTCATGAGTAGGAATCTTGAATATATATATATATATATATATATATATATATATATATATATATATATATATATATATATATCAACAAAACTGTCGACTGCTATCTAGGACTTGTGATCATTATAGCCCTTTATCGTTGTTTTAGAATATTTGTTTATATAATTCAATCAGGGTCACGTAAGTGAACTGTAAACAACAATTTTCATTCATGATACTCGTAGAGTCGGGAAGCTAATATGGCAGGGAATAAACCCGAAAAATCTCAAAAAATATATAAGATAATTAGACACGGATTTGAGTTCTGTGTGAAGTTCATTTCTTTTTCTTCACAAATTATTTTTTGAATTACAAAACGGAGGACGTTTTGATGGTCATCGATATTTTGTCTACTGTACGATTTGAAGGTCTGTAAATTCTCAAGTGCTCGACTTGAAAATCTAGAGATTGCATCGTGGAAGTATCATGTTATATCACGGCAAACCTACCGGGGCACTGAAAATGAAATTAATTGGAAAACATATTTTGCATTAATTGCAGACAATAATAATTTCCTCGAAAACCATTCTCCGCTATTTTACTGTATGCATTTGTAAAATCTGGAGGCACATTTAAGGAAACTCACTTGAATAACAAAACTGAACTCAGACCAAAACGAATATGGGCATAGAAGTGTTTTGAATTTAAGGATGGCGAAATTGAGGAATAAAGGCGATTATAAGGAAATCGATTTTCAAATAGGTTCAAATTTAAATATTGAATCGATAAACGAAAAAATCCAGGCCTCAACAATCGATTTACAGAAAATGTCTGATAAAATAATTGATTTCTCAATTTAATTTTTGAGTTGGTGTGTCAAAGCCCTACAATACATGATCAAAATATGATTTGTTCAATTTGGAGAATAATTAATGTATAACAAGAAGTAAATAATTTTTCAGATGACCGCTTGCTTCATATTCATATGATTTGCTTTCCGACAGAAGCAACAAGGTTCAATAGCTTTCGTTAGTTTTTACGAATGGAATTCGTAAAAATTAGGTAAATAGTATCAAGTTTATTTCGATTTTAGTTTTGAAAATGTATATAACACTTCACTTTGGTGAATGATGAGGCCGATACTCACTATATTACGATGTATTAATCCAGCATTTGATAAAGAAGTAGTACTTCGAAACGTCATCATTCGTATTTTATATTAAATTATGAGAGAATTCTAAATATTGTTTTATTATAACACTTTACATATTATAATTATGATAAATATCAGCAACTATCCGATAAGGTGGGATATCTTCGATATTCACATAATGACTGATACAAAAGTTCTGCATTATCTGTGGTTCAACACAGATGAAAATCAATATAACCAACGTTAAAAAGATAGCATTTGAGTAAATATAAAAAAATTATTTCCCTCAATTCAATTACATGTGAAATGAAAACCTGTAATTTTTCTAAATGGGATTGGAAAGTTCAGCTATATAATGAGAAATCGCAAATGAGCTAGCGATGTTTGCTCAGAAATTGCAAAATTTAGAGGAAAAGCAACGTCGCATTAGTATAGCATAATATTTGCTGAAAAAGGTCATAACTAAAGACAAAACCTTTGGTATATGGTTATGCCGTCGAAACCAAGGCCCAATCACCCAATTGAAGCGGTTAGAAGAGCCAAGATCGAAATAGGCACGCCAAGTTTGATCCAATGTGAACGTTTTGCTCACTGTTGTCTTCGATTACAACGGCGTGGTTCACAATGAGTTCTTGCTAACAGAACATGCGGTTAATAAGGAATACTACAAGGAAGTATTGCTTCACGCGAAACTACGTATTGCGTGAAGCAATGCTGCTCAAACGATCTGAATTGTGGAAAAACAAATCAGGAAGTCTGCATCACGATAATGCACGAGCTCACACATCATGCTAGTTCTTAATTTTTTGGCAAAGAACAACCACCGTATTTACCAGATCTGGCTTTCCCTGCTACTTTTTTCTATTTCAAGAATTGAAGAGAACAATGAAAGGAAAGCGTTTTGCCACAATTGATGAGATAAAATCGGAATCGAAGAACGAGCTGATGGCCATACCGAAAAGCACATTTCAGAACTTCAAGGATTTAAAGAAACGCTGGCATGAGAGCATTATATCTGAATGGGATAACTTCCAAAGAATGAAAATTGGAAAAACTGAAATTCAGTGAAAATATAATTGAAAGGATGTACTTCTAAAGTATGGACACATAAGAATATATTGCTCCTATTCAGAATGTATAAATTAACACAACAATGTATAGCGAATAAAATTATGCGTTATATAATTTTTTCGACAGAATTTCATGGGGACTTATATAGAAAATAATCGATATTATATTTTATGAAACGTTTTATGTTCGAACGATGCACTTATTAATATATGAGCAAAAACTTTTGGAGTTCGTTTCGTTAGAGTTTTACGAGTACAAGATGCACTGCGTAATTCTGAAACACATCGAAACTTTGTTTTATAATATGATTGGTTGCATGCATTCTCAATGAGTAATCAAACGATATTTGATAATTCGATTGATGCAAGTCATTTTTATTGTTTCTCAATTTAACATTTTATTATATCTGGTCAATGTTGATGAACAATTATCGTTTGAATTCCCTACTGTTTGTTCGATCATTAATTTTAAAATGAATGTATTTTGACAACGCTGTTTCAAAAATGATATATTGACCGAGAATAAAGTAGGATTCACCATGTTTTTTCGAATTATTCCTCTTCGAAATTTCAATTCCAGAAATGCCTGAAACAATTGAAGAGATACTATTCCATTACTTTGATATGAGATATGGATATCAACTAAATAATTTGTAAAAGGCTGTTAAATGAAATTTTTACATGACATCCTCACAGTTTGGGTGCGAAATATTTCAAGCATCCAACCTGGTCTCCTACTCCTAACGATCTTCTAAGACGTAAAGATTTTTTGAGATTTCTGGAATCATTCCTTCACGAAAAATTTCAATTCAGAAAAAACCGAACGAATTGAACTATTTGAGTGTACAGTTGTATAGGTTAGTTGTTATTGGATTTTTAATCACTTTTTCGGTCAACTAATTATTGCTCGCTAGAAAAAAACTCAAATTTGAAAGGAAAAATATATACTGATATATAGACTGATATATACGATTTGATATATTCAATAGTGTTGGCGTTTACTTGATCCATTATAATTGAGTATAAACTTAAATTCAAACACTTGAGCTTATGATTTACACTTTATTAACTACATAGCATGACGCGTTTCGTCGTTACAAACGACTTCTTCAGATGTTTACAAAATCTATGCTTACAGATTCTGAAGAAGTGTTTGAATTTAAGTTTATATTAAATTATACATACGAGTAATTTATCATCTTTTTGAAAATTTCGTTTTTAAAATTTGATTTGAAATATATAAACTAAATAATTAATATAAATTAAGTTGAATGCGAGTGAACTTTGAATGTTAACAATATCATTTATTCATAGAGGTTTTGTGAATGTTAACAACATCATTTATTCATAGAGGTGTTGTGAAGTCTATAGCTGAGTAAAATCGTAGAAGAATGGAGAAATTGGAGAACATATGCAGAAACTGCAAATGTTTTAAGTCGAAAATTGAAAAAAAAGAACATGAGCTTTTGTTTATAACTTGAAAACGTAAATTATAGCAAAAAGCAGAGCCTAATATTGCTAAGGAGTATCCTGCAAAAAATTAAATGAATTCATTTACCGCACTTTCAGTCAATAAAGGTGTTTATTTCATACTTTCACTCGAATTATAATGAAATTTTTTGTTTTGCAAATACCTCTAATTAAATTGAATTCGATATTTCACTATTAGGTATATAAAGAAATAGAATGTTTTTCAAGATTTTATTCCTAACAAAGCCAACAAAATGTAGCCTTAAATCATTCAAAATTAAAGAAAAAACGCTACTGTTTTACTCATATTTCTACATTCGTACATTTTTTTCTGTGCGGCTATAATTCCAATCTGATGGCAAAATCATAAATCAAAAATTTGTTTTTTTGGCGAAACAAAACTTCACTCTTTTGCTCTCGATATATTTTGGTACTACAAGGGGTAGTATTGAAAATAGATAGTAGTTAGGTTCTCGGATGAATTTTTATAAAAAGAGTGAGTATTTTTTATATCTGCGTGAGGCGGCGAAACCTCTAGCACCAATCCTCGTTTCTAAGATAAAATAAATACTTGTTGTGTGAGTTAGGAGATTTATTCTGTTTGAAATATGTATATCAGTGATTTATGACTTTGTTTATGTTATCGGTTCACGATTCCAAGATTCCCTATCTTGGAACCGCTTGACAATCTTGAGTTCATCGTGGGTGACCTTGTATGAATATTTTACCGAGTTAGTCGAACTTTGAGACTTGTATAAGAAAGTTTTGTGAGATAATTTAACAGTATCTTACTTGAATGTTCGTGAAGTTTTTTCACTTTCAATCAAATAATAATATACAATTGTGAAGCAGTTTTGTGGAAGTTAAGTTACAGGCAATACGAACCGACGAAAATTTATAGTAAAATCATTCCTTCAGAAAGAAACGGGTAAGTACTTACATGAAAATGATAATATATATTCATCATTTAGTTTTATTCATTGATGGATTTTCGATTGAAAAACAATACAATTCAGAATTTACGCTTCGAAAAAAATTTTCCTAAAAATGATGAATCGTTTCATGCTTGGCTTTTTCTCAATAATTTTTTTCAATGTATTATTCAGCCGTATAGTTTAACGTGTAATGAATATCCTAAAAAAGGTTACAATTAAAATTGCATTCATTTCATTAAGAGTAATTATTTTATGTTATTTAACCAGACCAAAAAATTATATTCTCCTATTGCTCTAGTCGCCCAGAGCATTAATGAATCAGGTGAGCGGAATAATTAACTTCAATAGATTAATTCTTTTCGTTGTATTCGTTTTAGTGCCTTTCCCATTTATATCTCTTCTGGAAGTAAGCCCTAGTCATTGATGTTCAAATAACGACGTTGATAATTTTTCATCAAGAATGTTTCTCATGTCTGATTGATACGTAAACTATATAATCTTTGATATTTATTACTTTTGATTTGATTACTTCACAAATTAAGTCTATGGTACACCATTTTTGTTATTCGATATATTTTTAGGTAACAAAGTTCAACCTTCAATTATTTATCAAGGAATTATTATGGAGAAAAAATGTTGTTCCTGTTTTTGCAATTGGTTGTGGAAACACATTAATTTACAAATATATCATGTTCTGAACCTTTGGTGAAAGAAAATTTTGAAGCAGGTAAGAAATCAATTCATCGGGTATTTTTAGTTATTTAGTGGTTTTGTTATTAATTTCATCGTCTTGAAAATTTTGGTTTATTTTCAATTTATTACTCAATGAAATCACTTTCCCAAACCTATATTATTCAAAAGGTGTGATAATTTGGAGAATTTTACATTACGTGGGTAAAGTTTTCTGTGGTTTCCTTTACCATCAAATGTCAGATGAATTGAAAATCCGACATTTGACCAAATGGCACGTATTTAATGATAATTCACAAAAGACGGCCACAGCCGTTAAATCCCTGCAGTAAATATATGATAAGAAAATTTGCTCCTGATCTTTTGAAAAGACAATAGGAAATTAAATTCACACGAGTTGAAGAAGGTTGCAAAACCTTATAGCCTCCCAACTTTTGATATATATTAACAAAAACAATGTTTCCCAAAACAAATAATGAAAAATAAATGTTTTTTATTTGATTTTATTTGATTTGAGAAAAAAGACATAGTTTAGGAAAGCTGCCGTTTTGATATGTTGAAATATATTATCATACGTACACAAAAACCAAACGGCAGACCATCGCTGCGGTTATTTCCTTGTGTCAGACCATTTGAAAATTGAGAAGAAACACATTTTTCTTGTTTTATTTCAGAAAACTTCAAATTTTTATGTGTTATTGATAGTATCAGAAGCATATATCTTTCATGGCTCACCGATCTGCTTTGGCCCAGCAGACCGCAAAACACTTTTTCCCTTTAAATTTGACTCTTTGTTCTATACCTATATGTAGTATAAGAAATGAGGGGATTTTCCTTTTCTCTTTCTTCGTCCTGATATATTACTATCGTTTTTCTTCTCTTTCAATTCTATTTGACGTCAAAATTTACATATATTGAGAAAAAACCAATATGAAATAATATTTCATCTCTAACGAATTTGAATTCAGTTGATTCGATAATAATATCATTAAAAATTTCGATTCGTGCCATCACTCAACAAAGTGAATAATTTCTCATTTCACCCATCGGCAAACCGATATGCCGGTTCCTTATACCGTAATGTATAGTCGTATTTGGAATAGACACATTTTTGTTTTCTTTCTTCTACATAATAATATTGTCGTATTTCTTATCCTTTTCTAAAATTGGCGCACATAAAAAACGCCAACCTGACAATAATATTTCATGTTCGAACGAATTTTGATTCATATATGTATTGGCGTTTTGATATATCGAAATCTATTATTATATCAACTACTCAAAACGAAGTGGCAGAGCATTCCACGTTTTAGCAGAAAATTTGAAAATTCACACATGTTTTTTTTAGTATTTTTAAAGTATTTTAGGAAATTCGAAATTTCATGTTATTTTTGGTAGTATCACAGGCAGAAGGATCTACCAGTTATTTTGACTTAACTGACAATTCTTGGAGATGATATACACATAAAAATAGTTCTTGAAAAATAGATTAAAGGTACTGTCATTAACGAGGGAAATCTGCAGTTACAGATCTTTATTAATATAATAGAAGACACAATGAATATATAGATCTTATTTTTATTTAACGTTTTTGAGGTTATGCTGTCTTCGTTAACGTAATATATTTCGACATGTTTCCGTTGTTTTGTCAGTGAATAAAAATACTCTGTCTCTTTTTTCCGTTGCACAAAACACAGCGTGTGTTTTGTGCAATGGTTTTGTTCATTTCACCTGACATGATAAGGTAATTTCAATCGAATTTAATCAAATAAACTTTTATTCGCTAATATTTCGTGAGTCTATTGAATTGAAGTGACTTTATATCACCACATTTTATTTATTTATTTTACATGCACTGATATAAACCTCCTTGAAAAGAATATTTAAGTATTCGATTTGTTCTAGGGCTCAGATGCGACAGAATAGGTACAATAACATAAATATCATGTTTATGTTTTGTTTAGACTACGAAGTGCACTTGAAATTAGAAAACGTACTAGGGGGATTTAGGTACCTACTAGAGAGCAGCGAACGAGGAATAGCTACAATGGAAATATAAAATCTACAACCTATGTACTTACCGAAAGTACATAACATAATATTAGATATTGCATTTAAAATCAGAGAAAATTATCTCAAATAAATGAAAATTGATATATTTATTATGTGAAATGAGCAATTATGTACTTTTTTTCGAGTGATGCATGAATCGAAATCGTTAATAATATAATTATCATCAACTTAATTCAAATTCCTTTGAAGATGAAATATTAGTTTCAGTCTGTTTTTTCTTTATGTGTGCTAATTTTATCGTGAAAAAGAATTGAAAGAGAAGAAATACGAAAATAGTTTATTATGAAGAAGATAGATAAAATGAAAATTCATCCATTCCTTATGCTACGAATATAATTTATAACACACTGTTTTATTTACGCGGGAAAAATAGTTTTTCGGTCGGCCGGCCCAAAGCAACCGGCAGATCGGTTTGCCATGAGAGATATATGCTTCTAATGCTATCAAGAATAACATATAAAAATTTGAAGTTTCCTAAAATATGTCGGAAAGAAGTATTTTTTCCCAATTTTGAAATATTACACAGTAATGTATTTGAGCGGGAGTAAGTGTTTTTCGGTTGAAAGTCAAAAAAAATAATCTCAAAGAGATAAAAATTCATAAAAATTATGTGAAATGAGAAATTATATACTTTATTGAGTGAAATCAATACACATGAATCGAAATTGTTGATACCTAATATCATTATCGAGTCAACTGAATTCAAATTCGTTTGAAGATAAAACATTATTCTCATATTAGTTTTTTTCTTAATATATGTCAATTTTGACGTCAAAAAAAATTGAAAGAGAAGGAATACGACAGTAATATACTAGGAAGAAGAAAGAGAAAACGAAAATCTCTTCATTCCGTATACTACGTAATAATACACACAGATATATTTCCGAGGGAAAAAATGTTTTTCAGTCTGCCAGGTCAAAGCAAAGATCGTTCTGCCGTGAGAGATATATTCTGCTGATACTATGAACAAAAACATATAAAAATTTGAAGATTACTAAAATACGCCAAAAAAAAAGTTCAAATGGTCTGCCACAAGGAAATAACCCCTTTTTTGAGTACGTATAATAATATATCTTAAAATATTAGAATGGCAGCCAATGCATGTATGGTAGGTACAACTGTCTAAAGCTGATCGTCCACTAGGTTGGCAACGTGGCGCGGCGCGGCGCGGCGCCTTGCAGGCGTTCCATGAGGAGCCTCGTCCATTAGTGCTCGGCGCGGCGCGGCGCCGTCTCTCTCTGGTCGTTCCTTCCTACATTTTAGTGAACGAACTCAGTTTTGGTTTGACAGTGCTCAAAGATGGATACGGATATCGATGAAGAAATATTTTTTCTTGCAACGTTAATTGAAGAAGAGGAAGAGAAAAAAAATTGAAACGGCGTAAGATGTGGATTCATGAAATTAATTCAAAAATGCTAACCTTTGGAGAATTTCATCATCTTTTCCCAGATCTCCTGAGTGACGAGAAAAAATTTTTCAAATACTTTCGAATGTCACCTAATAAGTTCTCCGAACTCCTTGCTCTAATCAGGCCAGACAAAGAGAAACGAAACACAACATTTCGTCCAGCAATATCCAGTGAAGAACGTCTTGGTACATGTCTCAGGTAAATATACAAAATAAACTGAAATAATTTCAAGAACTTATCAACTTATACAATTTTTAACTCTAAAGCTTGGATCCTATGAAAACTCATTTGGTTAAAAACGAACTCGTTTATTTGAGCTCACTTCCTTGATTGGAAAATTGTAATAGACGAAAACCAAAAACACGTTAATCAAGAACAGAGACAAAAAGGATTCAACAATAATTTCAAAAACTGTTTTTTCGAGTTTATTACTATTTAATTACGCATTAAGTTTTATATTTGTATTAATTTATCGTTTGTATATATTTAGTTCGTTGATTTTCATGATTTTTGGGATTTGTGCAATGCGATAACCTGTTCACTATTGATGTCAGTGTTATATAATACTAAATGTTGCTTGAGGAGTAATGTTTTAAAATTTCGTTTATTTGGTTTCAAAAACTGCTGTACTTGTATTATTTTTATTTTCATTAGTTTCACTGGTCAATATTCTATTTTTTTTTTGTAGGTTTTTGGCGACTGGGGATTCATTTGTGACGATTTCATTCAGTTACAGACAGGGAGAAAAATCTGTCCGTAGAATTGTATATGACACATGCGATGCAATCTGGAAACGCCTCTCTCCAATTTATATGGCTCCACCGAAAGAAGAAAACTGGCAAATGATTGAACAAGAGTTTTCATCCAGATGGAATTTCCCTAACTGTGTAGGAGCTATAGACGGCAAACACATTGTGATTAACAAACCATTTCACAGTGGTTCCTTGTATTATAACTATATAGGATTTTGTAGTACAGTGCTTATGGCAGTTGTAGATGCCAATTTTAAATTTGCAATGATTGACGTTGGGGGATACGGCAAAAACAGTGATGGTAGCATTTTTTCTACCTGTAATTTCGGGAAAAGATTTCGAGAAGGAACTTTGCAGATACCGAATGACAAAATCTTGCCTGGCACTCACGAAACGATGCCTTATGTTTTAGTGGGAGATGAAGCTTTTCCGCTTCAGCGAAATTTAATGAGGCCCTATCCCGGAGTTGAGCTGTCAAACAATGAGGAGAAGAAAATATTCAACTACAGGTTAAGCAGGGCGAGGAACCCAAGCGAAGATGCGTTTGGTATTCTAATGAAAATATTTCGTTTATATCAAAGAAGACTTGAGTTGAAACATACAAATGTGAATAAAGTGGTTTTAGCTACATGTTGCTTACATAATTTCCTTAAATGGAACCAACCGCATTTGCTTGCCGAAGTAATAGAGATTGAAAAATGTGATACTAGACAAGAAAATGGTGCTCTACAAAATTTGAGGAACATAGGAGGAGCATTTGGAGGGAGTGCTTACGCCGTAAGAGAGAAGTTCAAAGACTACTTCTGTTCTCCTAATGGATCTGTCGAGTGGCAAAGTGGAGTTATTTGTAAGGGAAAGCAAAACACTGATGCAAGCCAACTCCAAGATAACGGCTAGGTAACATGACGTGAATCCGAAGGGTCCCATTTGTTGTATGGTGATAATATTTTTTATGTATAATTGAACAAATAAAATGTTATGAAATGTTTGTTGTTTTTATCCAACCAAACTTACCCTTAATTACTGGCTCTGGCTACCTTAGTGAAATTTTGAACCACCCATTACTGGAACTGGCTGCCTGTTCATCGCCTATGTTGCACTAAGGAGGCTTTTGTTTTTTTCAATAAATAAATAAACATAAAATCATTGCAAACATTTCATTAGGAAAAGTATTAAACTAATAATTACAAGGTAGTATAAAAACTATTATTATTGTCATACATATGTGTGCTATTATTTTCATAAGTTTGGTTGTTCACAAATGGATGTGGTACGTTGTGATGGATGAATAGATGATCGATAAAGGGAACAAGGGAACTCATTTTTGTGATTATTTTATTGCATTATATCTTCATTTCATTTGTAAAAGGAAACAAGCCGGTTGTAAATGATCGAAAATAAAAATACTCGTATTTACATGGATAGAAATTTGATCAAATAATGTAATTTATTATATTGCATAATTGTTAATCGAAATGAAATTATTGAAGCGGTAACGAAAGGAATTTTCTTTATTATAAGTGAAAAAGATCTTATCTTGGCCGTAATAACAAGTGCGGGAACAGTGATTGTTGTTTAATTGTTATTGAGTTGTTGTTGTGGTGGCCACTTGCCTGTCGAACTACTGCCGATTCGAAGGGTTGGAGTAGGTACGAATGTTGCCGAGTATGATTGAACATATCCTAACTGAACGAGTCCCGACCGCGCTAATCGGCCGCGCTGCAACGTGCGCGGCCGATCTCCGATTCTTTGCAACTTATTCAAAAACGTTGCAGCGCCGCGCAGAGCCTCTCTACCGACCTAATGGACGAGGCCTTCCGTTCATCATTTCAACAAATTTTCTTTTTTCCTTTAAAACTGATAACCTAGGAAATTTTAAATTTAAAAATTATATGAAACGTTTTTTCACAAAGGTACGCTCTAAATAATAAATCAAAGTAGATTGTTCTAGCTCGTATCGTTTTCGAGGAATTTGATTATAAAAGAAAATTATCATTCCGTTTTGAATTAAATTTGTTCGAGTGCCATTCTTTGCCGCGCCGCGCCGCGCAACGTTGGCGACCTAGTGGACGACCAGCTAACTTATCCAAAAACGTTGCAGCGGCGCGCCGCGCCGCGCCTCTCTGCCGACCTAATGGACGAGGCCTTTCGTTCATCATTTCAACAAATTTTCTTTTTTCCTATAAAACTGATAACCATGGAAATTTTAAATTTAAAAATTAAATGGAAGGTTTATTCACAAATGTACGCTCTAAATAATAAATCAAAGTATATTGTTCTAGCTCGTATAGTTTCCAAGAAATTTGATTCTAAAAGAAAATTATTATTCCGTTTTGAATTAAATTTGTTCGAGTGCCGTTCTTTGCGGCGCCGCGCCGCGCAACGTTGCCGACCTAGTGGACGGAGCTTTATCGAGAAAATTTTGGGATTTCCTGAAATGTGTGTCGTCAGATGTTTACTGGCTCTTAGACTACTAGTTTTAACTGTTGAAGTATAAATGCTCAAAGGTGCATCAGTGTCAAAGAATTCTCGACAGAGGTCATGCATGACATGATGTTGAGAATTTGAATGAAAAACAAAAGAAATATGCCCTTGGATTTGGAATATTCGTGACAAAAAAAGCAATAAGTCATCGATTGTAGAATTGAAAAAGAACACAGGGATCATGGGTCCTGGAATAGAGATCCAAACTAACAGATAAAAAATTGCAGATACATATATAAATATTAGTGAAATATATTCGCTCCTAGAAATTTGCTAGATGTAGGAACTGTGCTAGGAATTTCTGAAAATTTTGATTATTTTATAACTTCAACCAGGTTCAACTTTTGAACGACAGACAGATAATTTAATAACTGATTGGCCTTAATTGCTTCTTGAAGCAATCTCGGATAGTTTTGTAGATAAAGTATAAAATGTATTTCGAGATGTTCTAGATGTCTCTTGTAGTCACATCTGATTTCACAAGGCATTTTTTCAACAAATATTAAGTAAAGTCTCTAGTTTTTATGACAAGGTAAATAGACACAAATGAAAATGTTGAAAATATCGTTCAACAATAACAGACATTTAACTGTTCATCGTCATGAACAGTTAAATTTTTCGAAATTTCCATGAATATTTCAGCCAACAAGGGACCAAGAGGATTTCCCATAATTAAGTCATAAGTCAGAGAAATTGTCATTAGTCTGCACGTAGCATTTGAAAAAGGTGAATCTCATCGAAACGAACGTCATGCAGTATTATTTTTAATATATGTGTAAATCAGTTTAACAATTGTTTTATTATTAATATTTTACTTTACTTATAATTTTCCAATAAAGATCAAGTCAAAATGTCATTTAAATTCAATATATTCATATTCATTGTTTGATATACCTATTAATTACAACATGAATAAGTTGTACAATACTGTTGAATGCAATGTTGTAGAATGAATATTAGACTGCAAATTTCTATTACATATAATTATGAAATATTTCAAAATTGAAAATGTTTACTAATTGAGAATAAATTATAGATGTCTCTTATAGTTATTTAGGTATGATTTCATAGCTTCATAAAGGTTATAGTAGTGAAATGTCTCGAGGTTGTATGGAGGGTAGTGGATTTAAAGAGGCTCTGGTTTATTCTAGTTTACTTCATATACATCGTCTTACGTAGGGTGATGGATCCTGGGACATCCCCAGGATTAGTAACATTACAACAGTTACTTTATAATAACACAGGCGAGATACCTTGTAAAGGGTATCGAGCCGGAGACATCTAAACTCTAACTATATCTATTTATTTACATTCCTCAGTTTATATAATATTATTAAACGATGACAAGATGCTTGTTGTTCAAACAACGAATTGATATGATAACAATTATTTTGTTGATTCGTGTGTGAACATTTATAAACATAGCATCTGATCACGTTTAATAAATAAAGCTATTTATCATTTACCAATATGGACGTGCAGATACGGAGATATTCAAGGCTCCAGTAACCTACTTAAATTTCCTAATACTCACTACCTTGAAGGGCAGTGCACCTCTCAACGCGAAAAAAAAATTTTTTCTGCTATAGTTGAAAAAAATTTTTGTAATACATGCAACGTCCATAGAGATTTACAATTTTCTTATTATTTCTACATACAAAGTAGATAAACATATATACATTTATAATATGGAGTGACGGGTGTATATTTATTCGCAATACAAAATTCATTTCCCGCTCCGCAATATACTGTCCGATTTTCACTGCACTATTTGTCTTTAAAAACTGAATTTTCATATTCTTAGCATCATGATTACAGTTCTAGCTGAAGAACTTTTTTGTTCTATTCATATGCACTATTATTTCTCTATTCTTCACATAAATTTTTACGTTAGGATTCAGATCTTCTATTACGGTATATGGACCGTTATATAAGGGTTGCAATTTATTCCCTAATTCATTTAGTAAAAGTACCCGATCTCCTTTTTCATACCTAATTGTATTAGCTCTTTTGTCATAGCGAGATTTGATTTGATTTTTAGACGATATTAAATTTTCACGTGCATCTTTACAAGCAGTCTGTAGGCGATATTTCAGTTCTGCTGGATAACTGTCGAAGTTGTACATTGGCTCAATCTGATCTGTAAGGTTTGTTGGCAAATATGGAAACTTGCCGAATACTAGTTCGTATGGTGTGTAATGTGTCGAACTGTGTGGTGTTATGTTGTATGAAAATGTCCAGTAATTGACCCAATTTGCCCAATTATCCTTGTGTTTTGTTAACTGAATTCTCAGGAATGCTCCTAAGTTTTTATGAGTGTTTTCTAACGCGCCTATCGATTCATGATGGTATGCCGTAGAAGTTAATTTAGTTATGTTGAGCAGTTTACACGTGTCCGAAAAAATATTTGCTATGAATTCTGTTCCTTTATCTGATGCTATTATTTTAGGTAATCCATAACGTAATATAAAATTATTTACCAATGCTCTGGCAACAGTGCTCGCTTCCTTATTTTTGATTATATAAGCTTCTAAAAATTTTGTCAATTCGCATTGTAACGTGAGAATATATTTATTTCCTTCTGGATCCTCGTCCAGTGGTCCTACTAAATCCAAATATATTTTTTCAAACGCTGATTTCGCTGTCGTGGTAATTTCCATCGGTACCACGGTATGTTTTCCTTGTTTGCATTTTTGACAATCTTCACATCTTTTTATGAATTTTTCTATATCTTTATTGATTCCTGGCCAACAAAATTTTTTCCTTATGTTTTTTGTCATTCTTTTTACGCCTGCATGACCTCCTGTAGGTAGCAAATGGTAATCGTTTAGAATAATGAGCCTTTTTTCTTTTTCCTTAACCTCTTTCGGGCTGTTTATAATAGAAATCTTGAATCTATATTCTCTAATTTCTGATATATATTCCTTCAATTCCTGTATGAATGGAATATTGCATTCGTTTTTCAAAATAAACAATTCTGGAATGTTATATTTTTTACATATTTTGTCCAAGTTCCTCAACGTAATACCTAAGTTTACTGCTGATCGGTTATTCTTGTCTATGTATATAACTTTATTTTCCATATCATAAAATAGGTTTCCTATTTTAAAGTCGTAAGACTTATGCGTCCTTACGCTTCCCATTTCGTCCTTATTTAAAGGCACGAGTTTAATCGAATGCTTTGGCTCTTTTATCAATTCTACTACACCTGGGTGTTCGACTTTTTCTTCATTCCTAGGTACTATAACTTCCTCAGTCTTTGCCTGTGCTCTTGTTGTCACATAGACTGTACCATTTTCGGCGTTTTCTTAATTCTTCAATTCATCTGAGCTGATTTCTATTCTGGACATTGCGTCCGCAACTACATTGTTAACTCCTTTGAGGTATTTAATATCAAAATCGAACTCCTGAAGAATTAGTCTAAATTTTGTTAGCCGGCTTGACGGGTTTGTCATGCCAAATAGATATATTAAGGGTTTATGGTCGGTATAAATTTCGAACTTTCTACCGAATAAATATGGTCTAGAATGCTTAACTGACCAACAAATTGCCAATAATTCCTTTTCTATCGTCGAATAATTCCTTTCAGCTGTATTTAAGCATCTACTTGCGAATTAGTCTAGCTTAATTCGCTAGACACAAATTTAATTATTTCACATCGCGGAGGTAATATGATATCCTCGGTGTGTTGACCGTTCGACTGAATGTCAAGGTCGATGTTTTAATTCAAGTGTATTGTTTTCATAGTTTATAATCACATCATATTTATAAAAGAACTTTGACCCTAATATTCCGTCTATAATACATTTAGTCCGCTCTTCATCACCGGTCATGACGGGTATAAGCCCGATAGCTGTTTTAAAATCGAATTTTTCTGCCATTTTTACAGTAATAGAAGATCTTATCTCGCTATTATTCTCAATTTTTACAATATTACAACAATCTAACAATCTTTGTTACAAAATATCCTTAACCTTAACTACGTGTGAATGAAATTCTGCGATTTGTTTAAGAATTAGGTCACTGTCTGATTTCCCTAACGATGCTATGTTTATATTACCTTTCAATTTATCAAATTCAGTTTTGTAGTTATTTAATTTGTATAACTTACGATTTATTGTCTCTACGCATCTCCTTCTGTCTATAGGGTCCTTCATTATATTTCTGTGGAATACTCGGATTTCCTCTACACAGTTCACCACTTCAATCACTATAGTCATTGTACTTTCCATTTGTCACCCACATGTTCTTTTTTACTCGGTCTTCTTCTTTTCCTTTATCCTGTTAAGCGAGAAGTTGACTGGCAGCAATTTCTTTCCTCACTTTTTCTTCTAGTTTCTTGTTGCATCTCTTATAGATAAACCATATTATTATCACTGCTGCTATTGCTAATACTCCTATTTCCAGCCATTCTTTATATCCAATGTTGCTTACTTCCTTTGTGGTGTTTGTTATACCACCACTATTTCACGCCTGGGCTATTATCACCTCTTCTTTTATCTCCTTTGAACATGTATTTCCTCCCATTTTAAAAAAAATTCAATATTTACCATCGAGTCCTTTTTTTTCCTTTAAGCCATTTTACTTCCAATTCTTGGTCCTATTATTGTGCTCCATTTTGGTTCGATGGGCAGGAACGCCATGAAATGTCTCGAGGTTGTATGGAGGGTAGTGGATTTAAAGAGGCTCTGGTTTATTCTAGTTTACTTCACATACATCGTCTTAGGTAGGGTGATGGATCCTGGGACATCCCCAGGATTAGTAACATTACAACAGTTACTTTATAATAACACAGGCGAGATACCTTGTAAAGGGTATCGAGCCGGAGACATCTAAACTCTAACTATATCTATTTATTTACATTCCTCAGTTTATATAATATTATTAAACGATGACAAGATGCTTGTTGTTCAAACAACGAATTGATATGATAACAATTATTTTGTTGATTCGTGTGTGAACATTTATAAACATAGCATCTGATCACGTTTAATAAATAAAGCTATTTATCATTTACCAATATGGACGTGCGGATTTTGAGATATTCAAGGCTCCAGTAACCTACTTAAATTTCCTAATACTCACTACCTTGAAGGGCAGTGCAGTAGGTATATATAATGAAAACACATCTAGCTTATTACCTCTGATCAAGTTATAAATTTTTCGATCAATTAAAATAATTCAGAAATGTTTGAAAAAATCGTGGGGATTATTTTAGATTATACAGAGGGTTCGAATGTGAAACACGTTTTAAACCACAATATTTTCGAAATACTTGAATTCGAGCGTAAAAATTGCAAAAAATTATTGACTGATATCAGCGGTTTGATTATCGTAGTACTGCACCGCTTATGAGAGTATCTGTTTATATGAATTAATCAGGGATATGTGAGTGAACCGTAAACGACATTCCTTATTCATAGAAGAGTCGGAATACCTAGGTGCAGAAAATCGTTGAAAACATTAAGAAAGCAAAAATAATTCAAATTTTGAAGGAAGCTTTTCTAATATTTTTTACGAATATGAATTGCATACCTACGTATATTTTAAGCAGAAATACACTAAAAAATCTGAATAACTGAAAACGTTATAAGATAGTCAATAGTACCTATGTAGTATTATTTATTACTTATATCACGAATATGCTCATTTCGAAATACCCTACGTGTACGACTAGATGTAACAACATGTTGCAAATCAAAAATGCGCAGAAATAATTCATAGTCACCTAGATCTTCATAAATGAGTCGTTTTGAAGAATAGAAAAGGAATGTACGTTACTCAAATGAGATAGGTGTCCGATTCAAAGATTATGAATTTATAGGACTTCAGAAATGATGTATATAAAACATCATTCATATTTTAAAAATATCAATTATTTTTATATTATAAATAATGTATAATATAAATCTATAGAAAGTGTATATAAAAAGCATACAATTCAGGGAAATTTTTCTTTAGGAATTTCCACATCATTTGAAATATTGATTACTTTTAATGAATCAGTGTAGTTATTTATACATAGTACCTCTTCTAGCCCAAGTTCACTTCTTCCAATCCATAGTAAAAACCAAATTATATTCCAGAATTTTAAATAAACAAAATTGTCGGAGGACATTTTTGCATTGTCCTCCAATCTAGTTGCATGCGAGATTTTTGTCTTTCATTACATAATAAAAAAAGACATTATTATAATAAGAGAATAATATTAGTTAGAATGAAGGTCAAAATTTAATCTTACAACAAAAGGTTTTCTTCATCTTCTATTAAAATTTCTAAACAGTTGAAGGTTTTCATAGGTTTTTCAACTGAAATTCTTCACATGCAAAGCATTAGCATTGAGCAAATTCTTCAACATACCATATATATTCAAGAAGCAATATCTGTAATACTGTAGGTCATTCCCATTTTGAAAAGTGATAAAATGAAATAAATCACTATATTTTGAGGAATGTAATATAACTTCAAAAGAATTCAGGTCAAGGAACGTAAAATTCTTTCATGTCCATTATTTCTGCTTCTATTTCTGTGTTTTCTCGCAATTTTTTTGACTTAACATAAATAATTGGATGAAGATATTGTTGCTGTGAGTCAACAGTTGTTGATTCATCAATTTTATCAATTCAAAGTTCATAAGTAAGCAAGTTCAATTTGTAAAATGTCGCATGAGATGCAGTTCTCAATACAGGAGCAACATGCAAGAACATGAATATTCTAGCATTTAACATCTATTTGATAGACCGATTATTATCATGAAGTCGGCGACTATTTTGATTAAGGATAGATGCGTTTCCAAAAATGGAACAATTTGTAAAACTCTGTTTAAAATTTTAATTCTGATTGAAGATATTTATTCCAATGTGCAAAATATCGCAATTACCGAAATTTTGGAATTCAGAATACATTATAGATGAGTCCTATTGTTTTGACAGTGTTTTAAATTGTCAATAACAGGCCTTTATTTCTTATCATTCCTGTCCTATCAGGTTATAAGAGACAAGGATTTTTAAATACTTCTGAAATTTTGCCCTCACAAAAAAATTTTTCGGAAGTGACCGAGAATATTGTATTCAATTAATTCGAAATTATACTGAACTGTATTTCAACTCACTTCAATATGTATTGTTCACTTCAATATGTATTTCAACTCACTCATATTAATAGAGATGTGCAAAGATTCTCGAGTATTTTTTATATTATTACCTAATTCTAATATATCTTTGAAGATTTGAATCAGAACTGAATAGTGATAATGATAGTGATGATTGAAAATGGGTGGCTAATTGAAATTCTAGTATTATCCAATCCTCTACTGTTCGGTCATCTTCAATTATTACGGTTGCTATCCGTCCGGGAATTCCCAGATTTGTCTTCTTCGAAGAGAGTCCAGGGGCTGTCCAGCAGCGTCTTTTAATAAGTGACCGTGTGCAAACCGTACAATTTTTTTTTGTAAGGGAAATCCAATTTTTTTTTTAGTTAAGCGACAAATTTTCCTGCAATCGGAAGGTTTTAGAAAATGTTCGAGGCCTTGGAAATTTATTTTAATAGCTTGGATAGACTACCCGTTCCGATCAAATAATTTTTTGAAGACCCACTGTCAGAGGCATATTTATTTCCAATGTAGTCATTGATGTACGTTTTCTAATCTCGAATATCGAAAAGTTGGAAAAGGGTGGAAAATCGAAAACAGAATCGTATTTGCGTCTCTGAATAATACGTTAGAATACAGAATGAAAGAAAATTTTTTGTCTCTAAACGCACAAAATATTTCGAACAAACAGGATGAAAACACGAAAAACCATTTCAAAATATTTTACATGTTTTTACATAGCAATGAATTGCCATAGAAAAGTTTGAAAAACCAATTGAACACTTTGACCAATTTAACTGGATGATGTTACTAAACATCATTGAAAGTACCCCATGGTCTGATGTCGAAAAGAACAGTCCCTTTTCTCAAGGAAATTAACATCGAAATCGATGACATGAAGCTGATTGACGAATATACAAACGCTCATAGCATGGACCTTATTGACGGCGATAAGATTTCATAACGCAATTCATCTATGGCTTATTTTTTTTCGAAACACTCATTATAGTCAGAAATACTTAAAATCGTATAGTATTATTTTGTGTATACACAATACACATTGTGTATACACAATGCTTCCGCAGAAAGTGTTTTCACTAGTCACGTATCAATGGACGGAATAAAGAAACTCGCTTAACGCTCTTTGAAAAAATTTCGATCTTTTACAAATTCTTGTTAGAACAGAAAGATATTTCATTGAAAATTGGGAGGACTAACATAAATCAAAATAGTTTGAAAAAACTTGATCTCCTTAAAATTCAAAGTTTTAGAACTTACTTGAAATAATTTATATTTACAATTAAAACAATATTATAGGGATTTGGCTATCTTACTAGATGTATGAGAATATCATTGGTGTAGTAGTTTTTTTTTCAAAATTATCAAGTATTAGTCATTAGAAGTATCATATAATAATTTGATTGGTACCTGAAAAAAGCGCTTTAGTTATTTTTGTTACCATAATACAACAGAAGGAGTGCTTTTATTAATGTCTATTATTTGTTGGGGTTACATAAAATGAAGTCGATTTCAATGGCACACTGTATGAATGAATGAAAATTGAAAATTTATAACGATGTTTTTATTTTGTTTGCAAAAAATATTTTTTCAGATATGTCGTGAAAAAAACATATTTCGCCTAAATGTCCGGGTTTTTTGTCTTGTTCATCAGGTGTCGGTGTCGGTGAACTAAGTTATAACAGCCCCATATTTTTCGAGAATTTTCAGTTCGGAAAATCTGACTTGAGATTGCAGGAAAAAAAAGTTGCAACAGAGCACAGAAATAATATAATTTTCGAGTATTCAAAACTTTAATTATGCTCCTATTCCATAAAATAGTTTTTCTGTAATTTTTCAGGTGTACCTGTTGTAAAGTTTTATTTGAATGTTTATTTTTACTCATGTAATAATGCGATTCTCTGTCGTTTAAAATGTGAGAATGTCTATAGTTTCAGATGCTCGTTTCCAATTGAAAATCGCAAATATAAGGGCTCCGAAGGAATATTAACTATTGCGAACGAAACTGTTAATTTTTATCATTGTTGGGAATTCATCAAACTGAAATCTGAGTTGAAAATTATATATCCAACAAATCTGTTGACTGCTGTCAAGGTCTTGGGATCATTATAGCACTTTATCGTTGTTTTAGGATATTTGTTTACATAACTTAATCAGGGTCACGCTAGTGAACCGTAAACAAAAACATTCATTCTTTATATGCGCAGAGGCGGGAAGCTAATAACAGAGAACAAACGTCAGGAAGCTCGAAAAATATGAAAGATAATTAGAAGGTAATTGAATTCTGGGTGAAACTCATTTTATTTTTTCTAAAAATTCAAATGTAACGAATTTGTTTTGGGACGAATTGTTGATGTTCATCGACATTGTGTCTTTTGTACGATTTTAAGGTCTATAAATTCTAAGGTGCTCAACTTGAAAATCTAGAAATTGCATCGTGGGAGTATCAGGTTAATTTGGAGGTACACTTGAAGAATCTCGCATCATTTAACTGTACCGCAGCGAAGTGGTTAAGAATCACTGCTCTAGTTCTTCAGTTCATTACCTCAGAAACGTTATGATGACGTATATGACGTTATGAAAAACAAATCTGAACTCAGATACGAAAACCAATATAGGCGTGGATGTGTGTCAAGTTTGGGAAGGGCGATTTATTCGTAATCGATTTTCATTCAGATTCAAATCCAAATATTGAATCGATAAACGTTAAAATTCGAGTCTCAATAATCGATTTACAGAAAATTGATTTTTCGATTTGATTTTGAGTTGGTGTTTCAAAGTATTACAATACAAGATCGAAGTATGATTTGTTCTATCAAAAAATAATTGATGTATAAAAAGAAGTGAACTAGGTACTCGTATTTTTCAGATGCCTGTTTGCTTTATATTCATATGATTTGTTTTCCGCCAGAAGCTACAAGGTTGAATAGGGGTCGTTGTCTTGAAATTCGAAAAAGTTAGGTATATGATTTTAAGTTCATTAAATTTTTAGTTGTGAAATTGCATATTACACTGTACCTATTCTCATTATGATAAATATGCTGTATAAAATATATAAACAACTGCCGGTAAAGATATATTTTATATTCATATAATGACTAATATAAACGTTCTGAATTATCTGTGGTTCATATAATGAAAAACAACATAACCAACAAAAATATATAGCATTTGAGGGAATATAATAAATGATTACCTTTAATTCAATTACATATTAGATGGAAAACTGCAATTTCTCTAAATGTGATTGGAAAGTTCAGCTAATTGTAAATTATTTCATTGTTGTTATCGAACAGAAAAATTCTAATCTAAATTTTTTAGGAAGAAATGTCTGCTCACTAGATCGATTCCTTTCATGATATCAATCGAAAGTATTAGAATTCGAATTTGAAACGACTAATGTTCAATTATTCTCATTAATACAATAACTGCAAATGTTTATCGCAGAAAACAAAAAAAACTAAGTTTGCTGCTTTCAACTGCTTTATCAAAATAGGACTTTACCGTATCTTCATCTGCTACATCTTTTTCACAGTGGACTTTTCACAATAACTCTTTAGACTTAAATTCTTTGAAAGACAATCCTTATTTTTTTCTAGATATGCAAATTGCAATTTTTCAAAACATAATACTGAGATATCAAAAATGCCCTGAGAATTTTTTTCCAACTGCATAATAGGACTGTTCGAAAGAAAAGGTGAATTTCGAATTTTTGCAGGCTGTACACATTCGATTATCAAAAGTTTTTTTGTCAAGGTGGTATTTCAAATATGTTGCAATTATCAGCCCTTTTAGATGAGAAGTTTGTTTCCGACAACTGAAAAGGTTAGTCACGATCTTCATATGTTATTTCGATTTTTTACTTTTCGAAAAAATGGCTCTAATAATCTGTATTGAATTTTACGTTAAAATGAAATAAAGTGCTCCAACGCATTAAAAATATTGATTGTGGCATTCGGAGAATCTACTCCGTCACAAAAAATTGTTTATAAGTGGTACAAGCATATTCGAGAAGGTGTTGATGATGAAGAATATCCTGGAGTTGCAACCACCTCAAAAAACGAAGAAAACAACGAATCAATGACGAATATGATTCTGGAAAACCGTCAAATCCCTAGTAGGGAAGTTGCACAGGACGTTGGCATATCAATCGGCTCGTGCCATGCACTTTTCTCGGATGTTTTGGACATGGAACGTGAGGTAGCGAAGTTTGTTAAGAAATTGCAAAATGTTGAGCAAAAGCAAGGTCGCTTTCGTATTGCATCAGATTTGCTCAAAAAGGGCATATCTGGTGACATAACGTGAATACATGGTTAGGCCGTCGGAACAAAGGCCCAATAATCCCAATTGAATCGGTCAGAAGAGCCTAGATCGAAAAAGGCACGCCAAGTTCGATCCAATGTGAAGGTTTTGCTCACTGTTTTCTTCGATTACAACGGCGTGATGCACCATGAGTTCTTCCTAATAGCTCATACGGTTAATACGGATTACTACAAGGAAGTTATTCAACGTTTGCGTAAAGCAGTACGGCTCAAACGATCGGAATCAGAATGATAATGCACCAGCTCACACATCAATGCATGTTAGTGATTGTTTGGACAAAAACAACCACCGTATTGACCAGATTTGATTTTTTCCTTTTCCCAATGACTGGAGCAATCAATGAAAGGAAAGCCACAATTGATGACAAAAAATCGGAATAGCGCATTTCAGAGCTTCAAGGATTAGAAGAAGCGCTGCCATAAGAGCATTATATCTAAAGGGGATTTCTTTGAAGGAAATAAAATGGATATTGATAAATAATTGAATACTTTTAGAAAATTCAAAATTCCCCTTTTCTTTCGAACGAACTTTGTATTCCATTCAAATTCAGTGAAAATATACTTGAAAAAAATGTATTTCTAGAGTATGGACACATGGCAATTTATCACTTTCATTCAAAATGTATTAATTAACACAACAATGAATATCGAATAAAATTATATCTTCATAGAATTTTTTCGACAGGATTTCATTAGTACTTATATGGAAAATAATCGATATTATATTCTATATTTTATGAAACATTTTACGTTCGAACGATGCACTCATATAGTTCGTTTCCTCATGAGATTGACGAGTATGAACTGTACTTCGTAATGCTGAAGCAAATCGAAAGTTTTGTTTTATAAGGGATTGGTTGCATGAATTCACAATATAATGAGCAGTTAACCGATATTTGATTATTCGATTGAAGCAAGTCTCTCTTATTGTGTATAAATTTAACATTTTATTACACATTTTAATTTCTTGACAATATAGATCAAGTAAAATTATCGTTTGAATCCACTACTGTTTATTAGATCAATAATTAAAAATTAAAAGTATTTTTATTAAGCTCTTTCAAACATTAAATATTGACCGGAAATAAAGAAATAAATTCAACATATTTTCTCGAATTATTCCTCTTCAAAACTTCCATTTCAGAAATACCCGAAAAAATTGAAGGGATTCTGCTTCATTACTTTGATATGAGATTTGCATTTCAATCAAATAATTTGTACAAGTCTGTTTAAATGAAATTTTGACTTATTCACACTATGAGTGCGAAATGGTTTAGGCATCAAAATACTAGCTAATTTGGAATAAATGACAGATTTCTCTTATTTTTCGTCATGATTTCCCATTGCTTTATATTTGCCGAAACAGACCTTGTCTTGTACGACCCCTAACGATCTATTAAGACGCAAAGATTTCTCGAGATTTTTTAAATTATTCTTTCACGAAAAATTTGAATTCAGAAAATATCCAACGAATTGAACTAATTGTTGTATTGATTACATTAGTAGGTAATCGATACTTGTTGTCATTATTTATTACGTATAATGTCAACAACCATACGGTCCGAGATCCATATTCGTATATATTTTCACTCGTAGGGCACTTGAGAAAATCTGGAGATATTGGAATCTGGAATTGTATTTTTCGTGAATGTTTGTGGAATTTATTCTCTTTCAGTCAAATATAACCATAAGAAGACCAAATTCTCTTTCAGTCAAATATACCAAAAAAAAACGGGTAAGTACTTGCACGACATTAATAATATCAAATATTTTTTTCATTGATGAATTTTCGGATATTTATGAAACATTATACATTTCAGAATTTTAGCGTTGAAAAAAATTGGTCAAAAAATGATAAATCATATAACCCAAACTATTGTTTATAAATCAGTTTCTTCTGGATAATATTTTATTTACCAGCTTTTATTTCCATTTTTATTAACCCTTCTATTCTTTAAACAGTTGAACTTTTAGATTTTTCTCACTATTAGGTTATTATATGCCTTCCAATAATTAACAGCAATACGAATGTTTGTTATACGAGCTCCATTTATTTCATGACTATATGGGAAATGTTTGAATTCATTTCATAAAAAATTATTCTTATTGCTTATTTCTCAATCATTTTTTTCGAATCTATTCAGCCCTACATTTGAACGTGTAATGAATATCCCTAACAGAGCTTACAATTGAAATCGCATTTATTCCATTAAGGTTCATTATTTCATGTTATTTGACAAGCCAAAAAAGTACTTATATTCTCCAGCAATGCTGAGAAATAATTTCTCATGTGACCGGAAAAAATTAATAACTTCAACAAATTAATACTTTTCGTTGTATTCGTTTTAGTTAAGTGCCTTTCCGATGTATATCCCTTCTGAAAGTACACCCTAGTCATGTGTGTTCAAGTAACGACATTGATAATAATTTTCCATCAAGAATGTTTCTCATGTCTGATTGATACGTAAAATGAATAATCTTTGATATCTATTACTTTTAATTCAATTATTCACTAATTAAATAACTAAGTCTATGGTATACTATTTTTATTATTCAATGTATTTTTAGGTGACGCAAGTTCCACCTTCAATTATTATCATGGAAATATTATGGAGGAAAAAATTTTGTTCCTTTTTTGCGATTGGTTGCAGAAAAATTTGGAAAGACATTGATTAACATTTTTATTAAATACTGAACCTTTGGTGAAAGAAAATTTGGAAGCAGGAAAGTAATCAATTCATCGGGTATTTTTCGTTATTTAGTGATTTTGTTTTTCATTTCATCGACTCGAAAAATTTGGTTCAATTATAACTTATTACTCAATAAAATCACTTTTTTAACCTATATTATTCAATACGGCTTTATGCCTCTAACACTCAACAATCAATAGGCATGACGAATAAATTGAATATTTTCAATTGGAACCGTTCCTAATATTTAGTTTTTACTGTTGAAATATAAATGCTTGTGTTTCTGTTTTTGTGGACCATGATGAATTTTGTTCAGATGCAAAAACCGAGAAAATTCATAAAAAAATTGAGAAAAAATGACGAATGAAAACATCTGCACAATTTCATTCTCTTGATGCCAATATATCAACAATAAAATGGCAAATAATAACAAGGGAATTCTTGACAGAGATCATGAATGAAATTATGTAGTTACAAAAAAACAAAAGAAAAAGAAAAACAAAAGAAATATATATTTCTTTTGTTATCATATGCCCCTGGATTTGGAATATTCGTGACTAAAAAAAATTAAAAAGTCGTTAAATTGTAGGAGACATAGATCATTGGTCATGGTTTAGAGATCCAAAATAACAGATGCCAAAATACTATTGCAAAAATATTTTTTTGAAATATATTCGCTCCTATAAATTTGCTCGATAAGAGAAATGCGCAAGGAATTTCTGAAAATTTTGATGATTTTATAACTTCATCAGGTTTGACTTCCGAACGACAGCCAGATAATTTAATAACTGAAGTAATCTAATTTAATTATTGAAGCAATCTCAACAGTAGTTTTGTGGAGAAATTATGTAATTTGAAAATTTACTACTAGTTGGACTTAATACAGGAATAGCATTATAACCTACATAAAATCATAATACTGATTGTAATTGTTATGGTATTAGTGTCCTCTTCGATTATTTTTCATACACATATTTTTTTGATTGCAGATGATACCTACACCAAGAACCTGATTACCTAAACATGTTCCACATCAAAAATCTTAACACAATCTTATTGGCACCTGGAGCTTCATTGTCCGTTCAAATTTGGTGGCTAACGTCTATTTTTAGTTTTTAAGGGTTAAAAACAAATTTGGTTTTTTATAGCTGTTCATTTTCGAACCTTTTCTATAAAATGGTTCGAAAATTTTCTAAAGTATTAGGTAGTTATTATATATTGCATTATATGCTCGAAATGTGTAAAAAATAACACCTCACGATTGATTTATTTTATACATATTTATTTTATATTTATTTACATTACCAGCATTTTCATGCTGGGTAATTTTGTAAGAAAAGTATAAATGAGTCACCAGGAATTTTAACTTCCTTTTCTCTAGAAGTATCAATACTTCACATATATTATACACTTATATATAATATATTTATCTTCAAAGATAAATGTACTTTAGTTGGACTTTCATTGACAGATTTTAAGGATTATAAACTTTAAAATTTACTTAAATCAATTTTTCTTTTGGAATTTTGCGACATGATTCGAAATAAAGTTAACTGGGTATGCATTAGTACGACTCATTCTTTCTACTCAAATTATAAGGTTCTATATTTCTTTACAATCAATAGTGAAGACTGAATATCTTTCAGAAGTTTTGTTCATTACTACATTGAATTTTCCTCCGATCCTGTGGTAGTCAAGTTGAGCTTTTTTGTCTCACTACATAGTAAGAAGAAAAGAAATTATCTCATTAGGAGAAATGTGGAAGTTTGAATAAAAATCAGAATTGACTCTAACAACAGAGGAAATTTTTCACCTTGCACTTATATTTCTGAACATGCAATGAATATTGCATTTGGATTTGAGACAAAAAAGGTCAGTCAGCTAACCAAAATCACTAAATTTTAAGACTTGTAACAATGGTTCAAAACCCCAAGGAGGTTTTCTTGCAGCTTCTTCCTCCCTAAGATATAAATTTTTGACTGAAGCTGATTTTGTGAACCCAATTGTTTCATTGTCAAGTTTTCGTTTTCGAATTGTTGCATTTATCAATTGCATTTCAAAAAATACTGAATTAATTGCGAATGAACATGAAGTTTGCTTATCATGTTTTATTTCATTTAAAAATCACCAACAAGTTCACTCCTTTATTTGGTTTGTTTGTTTGCTGTAAGTTATTCAATATAAGTAAAAATGTATTATGAAGTGCTAATTGAGTTTTTACTTGAAATTGAGCTCAATTTCAAGGAAATTCTCAACTTCAATTGAGCTCTATTCAACTTATTTCATCTTATGACATATGTTACGATCTAGCTACTTATCTAGCATTAAGTGGCTTGGCAGAAAATTATTGTCAGGTGTAAGTTTTAGAAAATCATTTATACAACTTCTTGGGATTTTGGTATGATTACATGAACTTGCTGTTTTAGTTTAGTACCAGGAGAACACATAAAAATTTTCGGAATTATTGTTCAAATACGTTAATTATACAATTTTTTTTCGTTCATTTCGTTTTACCTGAACGATATTTGTGCTGAATTTTTTTTCAACATTTTCATGAAAAAATATCTATGTACAGAATACAAGGTATTCAGAACAAGGGTATAGAGAAAAGACATAAATGATAAATTTCAACACTAACTCAGTAATTTAGCTACACTTATCATCTCAATGCAATAACATAAGGTGGTTGCAGTTATCTAACTCAGTTTTGAATATAATTGAAAAATTTATCATTTTTCATTGTATTAAATATTGAAAATAATATATATGGATATAATATATATTGATCCAACTTTCACTCAGGTCACAAATGCTTATTTAAGTATTCATCATTGATTCAGTTAGAGATTAATTATATATGCATGTGAAGTAATAGTTATATATGCATTATCATTTCTTTATTTTTCAATGTGTGAATGCTATTGTTGGTATTCCATTTTTTAAACGAATAAATATATAAAATACATCAATAGAACATAAACATTTCACCCATTGGTATATATTCCAATGAATTTTATGTTTTATGGAAAAAATTTTCATCTTTTACTCAGGTCATATCTGCTTATTCAAGTCTGCCATAATTTTTAAAAAAATACATAATGCAACATCAATGGATTGAAGTTTTCTTGTTCTTTTTCCTTATAATATACAATTATCATTCTGTTCAGTTATCATGTATCTATTCAACTAGTCTCAATAACAATATTTTACTACAGTTAAAACTGTTTTGAATCATCTCTCACTACTGTATTGAATTTTCAATTCAGCAAGAATTGTTCTAACATCCTTTTATCTTTATGATCGAAGTATTGTGTTTTAGATATTTCATTGTTAAATTGCTTATACTAAATTGAGATTAAATTATTTATATCAAAATGAAGCTCGTAACTAACTAACACAATTTTTTGAATAATGAATTGTGTAGTAAGAATTCAAGTCAAACTCTCGATTTAATGTTTCACAAATTTATGATGCATAAAGCCATCAGTTTGATTTAAATTTTTATTCAATCATGTTTCACCAAGAGGTAAGTAAAAGTTCAATCTCAATTGTGTAGTATATTGGTACTGACTTAATGTTGAACATTGCATGTTCCATTCATTATTCTGGCAAGTATTTCTACAAAACACCTATAATAATAAGTAGTATTCTATCAAATACACTTATTAATGATATTAAACATACAAATAGCAGCTTTAGCTCTGAACATTCAATTCAGCTGCTATATACCTAGACGTATAAACGAATATAGATGTGTTTTCTTCAGTGCATTCTTTCTATATGACCTAGAACAATTAGTTACAACAAAATGAATAAAATAACGAAAACAACTGTTGTGTGTATATTGATCCTGACTTAATGTTGAACATTGCATGTTTCATCACAATATTCTGTCAAGTAATTCTACAAAACATCTATTATAATCAGTACTATTTTATCGAATACACTTATTGACCATATCAAACATAGAAATAGACGCTTTAGCTCTGAACATTCAATTCAGTTGCTATATAGCTAGATGTAGAAACTACTGTAGATGTGTTTTAAAACAATGCATTCTTTCTATATGACCTAAAACAATGAATTACCACAAAACAAATGAGATAATGAGTACTACTACTCTTTGCTGAAAGGTTAACAACATGATGGTATTCAATTTGCTATATAGTATTTTGTATCATGTGTGAAACTGCTTGGACCCAATAATATATTTTAAACCACTTCAATTTATTTTTCATACAAGTACTCTAGTATTTGATTATCTGGGATAGTGTGTAGTCAATTTATCAAATGGAAATTATGTAGTAAGCCAATTTAAACTACAATGAATATTTCTGGTAACATAAAAACAAACTTTATAAATACAAACCTTTCCAACGAATTTTATTTTCTCTCACTATTCTCTCTGTCTTGATACCTAATTTATTTTTTTAAAATATATATTGTTTTTCTTTTCTAGTCGAAGTATGATAATTATATAATAGACAATTATGACGTATCTTGCATCTATGAATTAACTCCATGGCAGAATGTAGCACAATACAATATTCATAAGACGAAGAATTTTAACCTAGAGGATTCTGAAATATTTACTCAATAGTAGCATATTCAATTCCATATAAGCTCTTAATTGTGTATCCTGAAATATAGAAATATATATATATATATATATATATATATATATATATATATATATATATATATATATATATATATATATATATATATATATATATATATATATATATATATATGTTCATACCGCTCCCAAAATCTACTCGAAATTTTACGTACATCCGACACTATCTACTCGGCTGGGCCCAAATCTACTCGTCCGTACAAAATCTACTCGGATGGCTTATATTTATCGATCCTAGTTTATTTAGAGAAGAATGTTGGTAATATACGAGAATTTAATTTGACATTCGCTTAGTTATTATTATATCGTTCGGCTATTTAATCTACATATATATGAAATTAGAAGATGTCAGAAATATGATTTCGACGGAACGAATGGAAAATATGAATTTAAGCAAATGTTTCATAATATGTATTTTTTTCCAAACAGCATTTTGAGTGATTCAACCTGATAAGTATATTTCGGAATTTCATATTCAATGTATAGGAACCATTAATATAAGGCATTCCCCATATTCATAAATAATTCAACAAGATCATTCGAATACGTTTTAGTAACGGATGTTATAGTGTAATAATAATTTGTTATTATTTGAATTTTCATTTTGGAAATGATGTTAATTAAAACAGAGATGATAAAAGTGATCTTAATAAAAAAACTCGGCTTTTTATATAAATTCTCGTCAATTACAGGAATGACAGAAATATTCAATTAATGAAAGAAGTTCTTTTTTTAATGAAATATAAGGAAGAATACTTGCATATAAAGAATATAGGTAATATAATGTCACAAAGTTTTGAATATATCTGGATCAGTTTTACTTATATCATAAATATAAAGTGCATATGTTAAATTGAACAATATATAACGAAAAATAGTCAGTTAACATCTATTACTTCAAAGCGTCATGTGTGTAGCCTAGGCTGTTGACTTAGGATGTAAGATGTTAGGGTGTAGATTTCTCTGCTCATTCTTACTTGTTCAGAAATTATTCTATAGAGGGCACAACAGACAACTCTTTGATAGAATTTTTATTACTTTACTGATTGTAAAATGTATTTCTGATTGAGATTATACGGAATTATTTTCAGATGCAGTTTCAGTGTTTGAAACTATTTTTAATAGCTTATTTTTCATATAGGTATACATGAACTCAATATTTGTTTTACTTCGTTTGATACATTGGATGAACATACATTTCATCAAATTTCCGCTGATAGACATGTCTGCATACATATTTCTAGTTAATACGTGTATTAGTCGTTATGTTCATTATTACTTTCTTGGTTCGTTGAAGTGGTAGTAAGAAATGAATTATATTAATGACTTTGAAAAATTAATCTAAAAAATTCTACAGTCTATCAATATTCGAGATGCAAAAAAATCTAATGGCGAAATGACTGGAACCGCTATTTGTGTTGATAAATAAAATTCAATCTGCCTATAGCGGACTAATCGCCTAATCAGAAGCATTATATTTAATATATCATTATTTCAAATGGAATACTATTATTGAATGTTTTATTTATTAAAATGATTCATTTGTTAAGTAAAATATATGATTCAAGATTTCAGTATATTCAAGATTTATGCTGAATGAATACCAACAAGATTTATTATTTTTCTATTTATTTAGTTTTCTTCAGTTTCAACAGAAAATTATTTTTGAATTATTTCTTTTAATCTGAGTCATATAATCAAAATAGAAAACACTTTCTCTTGAAAAACTGAAAAAATTCTGAAAGTTGCCAAACACTATGATTTAATAAGCAAATAACATTCGCATCAATTTCGCGTGATGAAAGTGGAGTATTCAGTGCGAAGGCCTCGATTGTTGTTATTGATATACGATTATATTTACTCTTTGAAGAATTTTAAAGGTGTAATAGATCATCCAAAAAGCTCTAAAAAATAAATAATAAATAAGTTAATAAATTGCCAATTTGAGAAGAAAAAAGTAGGTATTCAGTTTGATGATATTTTTGTATCAAAACTATACTATGAGTTGCGAGATGTGTTATTCATTTCGACACGGGATAATACCGTGTAGGTACATTCATCAGAAAAATTTGAACTTATGTACATGACTATAATTAATTTTGGTATGCCATAATTTATTAACATAGATTTCATAACATTTTTCTTCGTGAAGGGTTGAATTCGACTATTCTGCATAAATAATTGAAACTTCAGTTATAATTGTTAAAAACACTGAATCCATTTTTAAAACAACTTCTTTCAACCATAACGGCAAAATCAAGAGATAAAGACTTGATAAAACTGTAATAGTTCAAGTCAAATTAGTTGTTTTTGCAATAAACTCAGTGATTATAAGATTTGTACTTCATAGAAGTTTCATTTAAAATTAAAGTTCACACAGTTAATTTCATTTCATCGATTCATATTATTCTTCATAAAGATTTACCACCTTTTGAAGAGGAGTTTCGTTGGCATCTGGTTAATATCACTACGCACAGTATATCCAGTCCCACCAGTGGCGGATATACATAATATTTTTGGAGATGAGGGGCAAGAACAAGGTAATAATATGTAATTTGGGTAATAAAGTAGTTATGTTTCACGTTAGCTTTTGAGGTCGATTTCAGTGAACAAATTACAATTAAATTTCAATTTCGTTTTAAAAAGGCGAAACAAAGTACATATAAGTGAAGGAAAAGAACCGTTCAAAAATATTATATGTTATAAAGACTTAGTGAGGTTAACAATATTCACATAGTACAGAACAAAGTTCAAGATTCTCAGTGTATTTCAGAATTCATCAATAACTTCCTGGTAATTATCAAGAGGATATAAATGATAGGATAAAAAGTCCTATGACAATTTGCGGGAGATCCAATATCACTATGGCCTCTTTCTTCTTGCAAAAACACAAGTTCCCTCACACTAATTCACATATGTTTATTCGTCAAAATTCAACATTATGCTGGACTCATCATTTTCGCAAATGAGTTAATTTTGTATTACACTGTCTGATTTCGAAGAGGTGGGTTCGGTCCCCTAGGCCCCCTTTTATATAAGCCCTTGCGTCGTCATTTCAATCGTTTTATGGATTCAATATTAGGTTAATTTCTTGGAAGGTTCAGGGACATGTCGAACTGTCGACCATGTAGATCTCGAATTCTTAACAGATGTTAAAAGACATATTATAATTTATAACTGCGGAAAAATAATAAGAAATTAACGGTCATCATATGGATGTCAATTATATAACGTTAAGAGGTTTTGAAAATGAATTTTGACTGAAATTTTTTTTCCGTGATTATAAAATAGCCATTTTGATTATCAAAATTTTGGCTAATTCAGAACATGTGTTTCGAGATGTTCTAGATGTCTCTTGTTAACATCTGATTTCACAAGGCATTTTATTAACAAAAACTAAATAAAGTCTCTCGTTTTTATGACAAGGTAACACAAAAACGTATGAAGATGTTGAAAATATCGTTCAACAATAACAGACATTTAACTGTTCATCGTCATGAACAGTTAACATTAATGTCAGAAATCACCAAATAATTGAGGGGATTCTACTCGATTACGAAGTAGCTTCTTTGATCAGTTTTTTCATTTATTTATCGCAACTATATCTACTGTATCTTATAATATAATAATGAATTATCGAGAGGATTGTGTACAACATAGGTACCTAATCGTGACTTTTATGAGAGTTTTTCGACAAAGAGGAGCATATCGATAGTTCCTTTTATAGGTAATTGAATGAATGCATAATGAGATGAGCAATCTACAGCTATTTGATTATTTCAGCTGAAGATGAAAGTGTTATATTATGTCTCAAGTTAATATTTTACTTTACTTATAATTTTTCAATAAAGATCAAGTAAAAATGTCATTTAAATTCAATATATTCATATTCATTGTTTGATATACCTATTAATTTCAACATGAATAAGTTGTACAATACTGTTGAATGCAATGTTGTAGAATGAATATTTGACTGCAAATTACTATTACATATAATTATGAAATATTTCGAAAATGAAAATGTTTACTAATTGAGAATAAATTATAGATGTCTCTTATAGTTATTTAGGTATGATTTCATAGCTTCATAAAGGTTATAGTATATTCAATGAAAACACATCTAGCTTATTACCTCTGATCAAGTTATAAATTGTTCAATCAATTAAAATAATTCAGAAATGTTTGAAAAAATCGTGGGGATGATTTTAGATTATATAGAGGGTTCGAATGTGGAACATGTTTTAAACCACAATATTTTCGAAATACTTGAATTTGAGCGTAAAAATTGCAAAAAACTATTGACTGATATCAGCGGTTTGATTATCGTAGCACTGTACCGCTTATGAGAGTATCTGTTTATTTATATTAATCAGGGATACGTGAGTGAATCGTAAACAACATTCCTTATTCATAGAAGAGTCGGAATACCTAGGTGCAGAAAATCGTTGAAAACATTAATGAAGCAAAAATAATTCAAATTGTGAAGGAAGCTTTTCTAATATTTTTTACGAATATGAATTGCATACCTACGTATATTTTAAGCAGAAATACACTAAAAAAATCTGAATAACTGAAAACGGTATAAGATAGTCAATAGTACATATGTAGTATTATTTATTACTTATATCACGAATATGCTCATTTCGAAATACCCTACGTGTACGACTAGATGTAACAACATGTTGCAAATCAAAAATGCGCAGAAATAATTCAAAGTCACCTAGATCTTCATAAATGAGTCAAAAAAATTTCATTTTTTTTCGTTTTGAAGAATAGAAAAGGAATGTACGTTACTCAAATGAGATAGGTGTCCGATTCAAAAGATTATGATTTTATAGGACTTCAGAAATGATGCATATATAACATCATTCATGTTTTGAAAATATCAATTATTTTTATATTATAAATAATGTATAATATAAATCTATAGAAAGTGTATATCAAAAGCATACAATTCAGGAAAATTTTTCTTTAGGAATTTCCACATATCATTTGAAATATTGATTACTTTTAATGAATCACTGTAGTTATACTTTGTACCTGTTCTAGCCCAAGTTCACTTCTTCCAATCCATAGTAAAAACCAAATTATATTCCAGAATTTTAAATAAACAAAATTGTTGGAGGACAATTTTGCATTGTCCTCCAATCTAGTTGCATGCGAGATTTTTGTCTTTCATTACATAATAAAAAAAGACATTATTATAATAAGAGAATAATATTAGTTAGAATGAAGGTCAAAATTTAATCTTACAACAAAAGGTTTTCTTCATCTTCTATTCAAATTTCTAAACAGTTGAGGGTTTTCATAGGTTTTTCAACTGAAATTCTTCACATGCAAAAGATTAGCATTAAACAAATTCTTCAACTTGCCGTATATATTCGAGTAGCAATATCTGTAATACTGTAGGTAATTCCCATTTTGAAAAGTGATAAAATGAACTAAATCACTATATTTTGAGGAATGTAATATAACTTCAATAGAATTCAGGTCAAGGAACGTAAAATTTTTTCATGTCCATTATTTCTGCTTCTATTTCTATGTTTTCTCGCAATTTTTTTGACTTAACACAAATAATTGGATGAAGATATTGTTTCTATGAGTCAACAATTGTTGATTCATTCATTTTATCAATTTAAAGTTCATAAGTAAGCAAGTTCAATTTGTAAAATGCTGCATGAGATGCAGTTCTCAATACAGGAGTAACATGTAAGGACATTAATATTCTAGCATTTAACATCTATTTGGTAAACCGATGTTTATCATGAAGTCGGCGACTATTTTGATTGAGGATAGATGCGTTTCCAAAAATGGACTAATTTGTAAAACTCTGTTTAAAATTTGAATTCTGATTGAAGATATTTATTCCAATGTGCAAAATATCTCAAATATCGAAATTTTGGAATTCAGAATACATTATAGATGAGTCCTATTGTTTTGACACTGTTTTATATTGGCAATAACAGGCCTTTATTTCTTATCATTCCTGTCCTATCAGGTTATAAGAGACAAGGATTTTTAAATACTTCTGAAATTTTGCAATGACAAAAATATTTTTCGGAAGTGACCGAGAATTATTATATTCAATTAATTCGAAATTATACTGAACTGTAATTCAACTCACTTCAATATGTATTGTTCACTTCAATATGTATTTCAACTCACTCATATTAATAGAGATGTGCAAAGATTCTCGAGTATTTTTTATATTATTACATAATTCGAATATATCTTTGAAGATTTGAATCACAAATGAATAGTGATGATTGAAAATGGGTGGCTAATTGAAATTCTAATATTATCGAATCCTCTACTGTTCGGTCATCTTTAATTATTACGGTTGCTATCCGTCCGGGATTTCCCAGATTTGTCTTCTTCGAAGGGAGTCCAGGGGCTGTCCAGCAGCGGCTTTTAATAAGTGACCGTGTGTAAACCGTACAATTTTTTTTTGTCAGGGAAATCCAATTTTTTTTAGTTGAGCGACAAATTTTTCTGCAATCGGAAGGTTTTAGAAAATGTTCGAGGCCTTGGAAATTTATTTTAAAAGCTTGGATTGACTACCCATTCCGATCAAATAATTTTTTGAAGACCCACTGTCAGAGGCTTATATATTTCCAATGTATTCAGTGATGTACGTTCTCTAATCTCGAATATCGAAAAGTTGGAAAAAAGTGAAAAATCGAAAACAGAATCGTATTTGCGTATCTGAATAAAACGTTAGAAGACAGAATGAAAGAAAATTTTTTGTTTCTAAAGGCACAAAATATTTCGAACGAACAGGATGAAAACACCAAAAACCATTTCAAAGTATTTTACATTTTTTACATAGCAATGAATTCCCACATAGAAAAGTTTGAAAAACCAATTGAACACTTTGACCAATTTAACTGAATGATGTTACTAAACATCATTGCAAGTACCCCATGGTCTGATGTCGAAACGAACAGTCCCTTTTCTCAAGGAAATTAACATCGAAATCGATGACACGAAGCTGATTGACGAATGCACACACGCTACACGATACATACAAACGCTCATAGCGGCGATAAGATTTCATAGCGCAATTCATCTATGACTTATTTTTTTTCGAAACACTCATTATAGTCAGAAATGCTTAAAATCGTATAGTATTATTTTGTGTATATCTGCACACAATGCGTCGACAGAAAGTGTTTTCACTAGTCACGTATCAATGGACGGAATAAAGAAACTCGCTTAACGGCTCATTTTAGGTCTATGATCAAATCTTTTATTTGATCTCTTTGAAAAAATTTCGATCTTTTACAAATTATTGTTAGAACAGAAAGATATTTCATTGAAAATTGGGAAGACTAACATAAATCAAAATAGTTTGAAAAAACTTGATCTCCCTAAAATTCACAGTTTTAGAACTTACTTGAAATAATTTATATTTACAATTGAAACAATATTATAGGGATTTGGCTATCTTACTAGATGTATGAGAATATCATTTGTGTAGTAGTTTTTTTTTCAAAATTATCAAGTATTAGTCATTAGAAGTATCATATAATAATTTGATTGACACCTGAAAAAAGCGCTTTAGTTATTTTTGTTACCATAATACAACAGAAGGAGTGCTTCTTTAAAAATGTCTATTATTTGTTGGTGTTACATAAAATGAAGTCGATTTCAATGGCACACTGTATGAATGAATGAAAATTGAAAATTTATAACGATGTTTTCATTTTGTTTGCAAAAAATATTTTTTCAGATATGTCGTGAAAAAAAAATATTTCGCCTAAATGTCCGGGTTTTTTGCCTTGTTCATCAGGTGTCGGTGAACTAAGTTATAACAGCCCCATATTTTTCGAGAATTTTCAGTTCGAAAAATCTGACTTGAGATTGCGGGCAAAAAAGTTGCAACAGAGCAGAGAAATAATATAATTTTCGAGTATTCAAAACTTTAATTATGCTCCTATTCCATAAAATAGTTTTTCTATAATTTTTTAGGTGTACTTTTGTGAAGTTTTATTTGAATGTTTATTTCTACTCATGTATTAATCCGATTCTTTTTCGTTTAAAATGTGAGAATGTCTATAGTTTCAGATGCTCGTTTCCAATTGAAAATCGCAAATATAAGGGCTCCGAATGAATATTAACTATTGCGAACGAAACTGTTAATTTTTATCATTGTTGGGAATTCATCAAACTGAAATCTGAGTTGAAAATTATATATGCAACAAATCTGTTGACTGCTGTCAAGGTCTTGGGATCATTATAGCACTTTATCGTTGTTTTAGGATATTTGTTTACATAACTTAATCAGGGTCGCGCTAGAGAACCGTAAACAAAAATAGTCATTCTTTATACGCGCAGAGACGGGAAGCTAATAACAGAGAACAAACGTCAGGAAGCTCGGAAAATTAGAAGATAACTGAATTCTGGGTGAAACTCAATTTATTTTTTCTAAAAATTCAAATGTAACGAATTTGTTTTGGGACGAATTGTTGATGTTCATCGACATTTTGTCTTCTGTACGATTTTAAGGTCTATAAATTCTAAGGTGCTCAACTTGAAAATCTAGAAATTGCATCGTGGGAGTATCAGGTTAATTTGGAGGTACACTTGAAGAATCTCGCGTCATTTAACTGTACCGCAGCAAAGTGATTAAGAATCACTGCTCTAGTTCTTCAGTTCATTACCTCAGAAACGTTATGATGACGTATATGACGTTATGAAAAACAAATCTGAACTCAGATACGAAAACCAATATAGGCGTGGATGTGTTTCAAGTTTGGGAAGGGCGATTTATTCGTTATCGATGTTCACTTAGATTCAAATCCAAATATTGAATCGATAAACGTAAAAATTCGAGTCTCAATAATCGATTTACAGAAAATTGATTTTTCGATTTGATTTTTGAGTTGGTATTTCAAAGTATTACAATACAAGATCGAAATATGATTTGTTCTATCAAAAAATAATTGATGTATAAAAAGAAGTGAACTAGGTTCTCGTATTTTTCAGATGCCCGTTTGCTTTATATTCATATGATTTGTTTTCCGCCAGAAGCTACAAGGTTGAATAGGGGTCGTTGTCTTGAAATTCGAAAAAGTTAGGTTTATGATTTTAAGTTCATTAAATTTTTAGTTGTGAAATGGCATATTACACTGTACCTATTCTTATTATAATAAATATGCTGTATAAACTATATAAACATCTGCCGGTAAACATATCCTTTATAGTCATATAATGACTAATATAAACGTTCTGAATTATCTGTGGTTCAAGTAATGAAAAACAACATAACCAACAAAAAAATATAGCATTTGAGTGAATATAATAAATGATTACCCTTAATTCAATTACATATTAGATGAAAAACTGCAATTTCTCTAAATGTGATTTGAAAGTTCAGCTAATTGTAAATTATTTCATTGTTGTTATCGAAATCGAAAATCGAAAAATTCTAATCTAAATTTTTTAGGAAGAAATATCTGCTCACTAGATCGATTCCTTACATGATATCATTCGAAAGTATTAGAATTCGAATTTGAAACGACTAATATTCAATTATTCTCATTAATACATTAACTGCAAATGTTTATCGCAGAACACAAAAAAAAAACTAAGTTTGCTGCTTTCAACTGCTTTATCAAAATAGGACTTTATCGTATCTTCATCTGCTACATCTTTTTCACAGTGGACTTTTCACAGTAACTCCTTAGACTTAAATTCTTTGAAAGACAATCCTTATTTTTTTCTAGATATACAAATTGCAATTTTTCAAAACATAATACTGAGATATCAAAACTGCCGTAAGACTTTTTTCTAACTGCATAATAGGACTGTTCAAAAGAAAAGGTGAATTTCGAATTTTTGCAGGCTGTACACATTCGATTATCAAAATTTTTTTTGTTAAGGTGGTATTTCAAATATGTTGCAATTATCAGCCCTTTTAGATGAGAAGTTTGTTTCCGACAACTGAAAAGGTTAGTCACGATCTTCATATGTTATTTCGATTTTTTACTTTTCAAAAAAATGGCTCAAATAATCTGTATTAAATTTTACGTTAAAATGAAATAAAGTGCTCCAACGCATTTAAAATATTGATTGTGGCATACGGCGAACCTACTTCGTCACAAAAAATTGTTTATAAGTGGTACAAGCATATTCGAGAAGGAGTTGATGATGAAGAATATCCTGGAGTTGCAACCACCTCAAAAAACGAAGAAAACAACGAACCAATCACGAAAATGATTCTGGAAAACAGTCAAATCCCTAGTAGGGATGTTGCACAGAAGGTTGGCATATCAATCGGCTCGTGCCATGCACTTTTCTCGGATGCAAGAAATTGCAAAATGTTGAGCAAAAGCAAGGTCGCTTTCGTATTGCATCAGATTTGCTCAAAAAGGGCATATCTGGTGACATAACGTGAATACATGGTTAGGCCGAAGGAACAAAGGCCCAATAATCCCAATTGAATCGGTCAGAAGAGCCTAGATCGAAAAAGGCACGCCAAGTTCAATCCAATGTGAAGGTTTTGCTCACTGTTCTCTTCGATTACAACGGCGTGATGCACCATGAGTTCTTCCTAATATCTCATGCGGTTAATACGGATTACTACAAAGAAGTTGTTCAACGTTTGCGTAAAGCAGTACGGCTCAAACGATAGGAATCAGAATGATAATGCACCAGCTCACATATCAATGCTTGTTAGTGATTTTTTGGACAAAAACAACCACCGTATTGACCAGATTTGCTTTTTTCCTTTTCCCAATGACTGAAGCAATCAATGAAAGGAAAGCCACAATTGATGACATAAAATCGGAATAGCGCATTTCAGAGCTTCAAGGATTAGAAGAAGCGCTGCCATAAGAGCACTATAACTAAAGGGGGTTACTTTGAAGGAAATAAAATGGATATTTATAAATAATTGAATACTTTTAGAAAAAATTCAAAATTCACCTTTTTTTCGAACGAACTTTGTATTCCATTCAAATTCAGTGGAAATATACTTGAAAAAAATGTATTTCTAGAGTACGGACACATGGCAATTTATCACTTTCATTCAAAATGTATTAATTAACACAACAATGAATATCGAATAAAATTATATCTTCATAGAATTTTTTCGACAGGATTTCATTGGTAGGTACTTATATGGAAAATAATCGATATTATATTCTATATTTCATGAAACATTTTACGTTCGAACGATGCACTCATATAGTTCGTTTCCCCATGAGTTTGACGAGTATGAACTGTACTTCGTAATGCTGAAGCAAATCGAAAGTTTTGTTTTATAAGGGATTGGTTGCATGAATTCACAATATAATGAGCAGTTAACCGATATTTGATTATTCGATTGAAGCAAGGCTCTTTTATTGTGTATAAATTTAACATTTTATTACACATTTTCATTTCTTGACAATGTAGATCAAGTAAAACTATCCTTTGAATCCCCTACTGTTTATTAGATCAATAATTAAAAATTAAAAGTATTTTTATTAAGCTCTTTCAAAAATTAAATATTGACCGGAAATAAAGAAATAAATTCACCATATTTTCTCGAATCATTCCTCTTCAAAACTTCCATTTCAGAAATACCCGAAAAAATTGAAGGGATTCTGCTTCATTACTTTGATATGAGATTTGCATTTCAATCAAATAATTTGTACAAGTCTGTTTAAATGAACTTTTGACTTATTCACACTATGAGTGCGAAATGGTTTAGGCATCAAAATACTAGCTAATTTGGAATAAATCACAGATTTCTCTTATTTTTCATCTTGATTTCCCATTGCTTTATATTTGCCGAAACAGACCTTGTCTCGTACGACCCCTAACGATCTATTAAGACGCAAAGATTTCTCGAGATTTTTCAAATTATTCTTTCACGAAAAATTTGAATTCAGAAAATATCCAACGAATTGAACTAATTGTTGTATTGATTACGTTAGTAGGTAATCGATACTTGTTGACATTATTTATTACGTATAATGTCAACAACCATGCGGTCCGAGATCCATATTAGTATTTTCACTCGTAGGGCACTTGAGAACATCTGGAGATAAGTGACCTCGTACAAATATGTGTAGGTAGGTATATTTTACCGAGCCAGTCTAACTTTAAGCGTGTTACACGAAAGTCTTGTGAAATAATTTAATTGTATTTTTCGTGAATGTTTGTGAAATTTATTCTCTTTCAGTCAAATATAACATACCATTGTTTAGCAGTTTTGTGAAAGTTGAGTTATGAACCGATGAAAATTTATCGTGAAATTCTACAGAAAAAAACGGGTAAGTACTTGCACGACATTAATTATATCAAATATTTTCTTTCATTGATGAATTTTCGGATATTTATGAAACATTTACATTTTTGTTAATGTTTGTAATTGTATTAAACATACAATTCAGAATTTTAGCGTTGAAAAAATTGGTCAAAAAATGATAAATCATATAACCCAAACTATTGTTTATAAATCAGTTTCTTCTGGATAATATTTCATTTACCAACTTTTATTTCCGTTTTTATTAACCCTTCTATTTTTCAAACAGTTGAACTTTTAGATTTTTCTCACTATTAGGTTATTATGTGCCTTCCAATAATTAATAGCAATACGAATGTTTGTTATACGAGCTCCATTTATTTCATGACTATATGGGAAATGTTTGAATTCATTTCATAAAAAATTATTCTTATTGCTTATTTCTCAATCATTTTTTTCGAATCTATTCAGCCCTACATTTGAACGTGTAATGGATATCCTAACAGAGCTTACAATTGAAATCGCATTTATTCCATTAAGGGTCATTATTTCATGTTATTTGACAAGCCAAAAAAGTATATTCTCCAGCAATGCTGAGAAATAATGTCTCAGGTGACCGGAAAAAATGAATAACTTCAACAAATTAGTACTTTTCGTTGTATTCGTTTTAGTTAAGTGCCTTTCCGATTTATATCCCTTCTGAAAGTACACCCTAGTAATTTATGTTCAAGTAACGACATTGATAATTTCCATCAAGAATGTTCCTCATGTCTGATTGATACGTAAAATGAATGATCTTTGCTATCTATTACTTTTAATTCAATTATTCACTAATTGAATAACTAAGTCTATGGTATACTATTTTTGTTATTCAATGTATTTTTAGGTGACACAAGTTCCACCTTCAATTATTATCATGGAAATATTATGGAGGAAAAAATTTTGTTCCTTTTTTGCAATTGGTTGTAGAAAAAATTGAAAAGACATTGATTAACAACTTTATTAAGTACTGAACCTTTGGTGAAAGAAAATTTGGAAGCAGGTAAGTAATCAATTCATCAGGTATTTTTCGTTATTTAGTGATTTTGTTCTTCATTTCATCGACTCGAAAAATTTAGTTCAATTATAACTTATTACTCAATAAAATCACTTTTTCAACCTATATTATTCAATACGGCTTTATGCCTCTAACACTCAACAATCAATAGGCATGACGAATAAATTAAATATTTTCAATTGGAACCGTTCCTAATATTTAGTTTTTACTGTTGAAATATAAATGCTTGTGTTTCTGTTCTTGTGGACCATGATGAATTTTGTTCAGATGCAAAAACCGAGAAAATTCATAAAAAAATTGAGAAAAAATGACGGATGAAAACATCTGCATAATTTCATTCTCTTGATGCCAATATATCAACAATAAAATGGCAAATAATAACAAGGGAATTCTTGACAGATATCATGAATGAAATGATGTTAATAAGTTACAAAAAAACAAAAGAAAAAGAAAAACAAAAGAAATATGCCCCTGGATTTGGAATATTCGTGAAAAAAAAATTAATAAGTCGTTAGATTGTAGGACACATAGATCATGGTATAGAGATCCAAAATAACAGATGCAAAAAGACTATTGCAAAAATATTGGTGAAATATATTCGCTCCTATAAATTTGCTCGATGAAAGAAATGCGCAAGGAATTTCTGAAAATTTTGATGATTTTATAACTTCATCAGGTTTGACTTTCGAACGACAGCCAGATAATTTAATAACTGAAGTAATCTAATTTAGTTATTGAAGCAATCCCGAGTAGTTTTGTGGAGAAATTATGTAATTTGAAAATTTACTACTAGTTGGACTTAATACAGGAATAGCATTATAACCTACATAAAATCATAATACTGATTGTAATTGTTATGGTATTACTGTCCTCATCGATTATTTTTCATACACATATTTTTCTGATTGCAGATGATACCTACACCAAGAACCTGATTACCTGAACATGTTCCACATCAAAAATCTTAACACAATCTTATTGGCACCTGGAGCTTCATTGTCCGTTCAAATTTGGTGGCTAACGTCTATTTTTAGTTTTTAAGAGTTCAAAACAAATTTTGTTTTTCATAGCTGTTCATTTTCGAACTTTTTCTATAAAATGGTTCGAAAATTTCCTAAAGTATTAGGTAGTTATTATATATTGCATTATATGCTCGAAATGTGTAAAAAATAACTCTTCACGATTGATTTCTTTTATACATATTTATATACTTCTTCATGCTGGGTAATTTTGTAAGCAAAGTATAAATGAGTCACCAGGAATTCTAACTTCCTTTTCTCTAGAAGTATCAATACTTCACATATATTATACATTTATATATAATATATTTATCTTCAAAGATGAATGTACTTTAGTTGGACTTTCATTGACAGATTTTAACGATTATAAACTTTAAAATTTACTTAAATCAATTTTTCCCAAATCATAAAGTTCTATATTTCTTCACAATCGATAGTGAAGACTGAATATCTTTTAGAAGTTTTGTTCATTACTACATTGAATTTTCCTCCGATCCTGTGGTAGTCAAGTTGAGCTTTTTTGTCTCACTACATAGTAAAAAAAAAAAGAAATGATCTCATTAGGAGAAATGTGGAAGTTTGAATAAAAATCAGAATTGACTCTAACAACAGAGGAAATTTTTCACCTCGCCCTTGATATTTCTGAACATGCAATAAATATAGCATTTTGATTTGAGACAAAAAAGGTCAGTCAGCTAACCAAAATCACTAAATTTTAAGACTTGTAACAATGGTTCAAAACCCCAAGGAGGTTTTCTTGCAGCTTCTTCCTCCCTAAGATATAAATTTTTGACTGAAGCTGATTTTGTGAACCCAATTGTTTCATTGTCAAGCTTTCGTTTTCGAATTGTTGCAGTTTTCAATTGCATTTCAAAAAATACTGAATTAATTGCGAATAAACATGAAGTTTTCTTATCATGTTTTATTTCATTTAAAAATCACCAAGAAGTTCACTCCTTTATTTGGTTTGTTTGTTTGCTGTAAGTTATTCAATGTAAGTAAAAATGTATTATGAAGTGCTGATTGAGTTTTTTCAACTTCAATTGAGCTCTATTCAACTTATTTCATCTTATGACATATGTTACGATTTAGCTACTTATCTAGCATTAAGTGGCTTGGCAGAAAATTATTGTCAGGCGTAAGTTTTAGAAAATCATTTATACAACTTCTTGGGATGTTGGTATGAATATATGAACTTGCTGTTTTAGTTTAGTCCCAGGAGAACACATAAAAATTTTCGGAATTGTTGTTCAAAAACGTTAATTATACAATTTTTTTTTCATATTGTATATATTTTCATCTAAAATATTAAAATGCAATCATTTCGTTTCACCTGAACGATATTTGTGCTGAATTTTTTTCCAACATTTTCATGAAAAAATATATACAGAATACAAGGTATACAGAACAAGGGTATAGAGAAAAGACATAAATAATGATAAATTTCAACACTATCTCAGTAATTTAGCTACACTTATCATCTCAATGCAATAACATAAGGTGGTTGCAGTTATCTAACTCAGTTTTGAATATAATTGAAAAATTTATCATTTTTTATTGTATTAAATATTGAAAATAATATATATGGATATAATATATATTGATCATTGATTTAGTTAGAGCATAATTATATATGCAATGTAATATGTGTTAGTTATAAATGCTTTATAATTTCTTTAATTTTCAATGTAAATTCTATTGTTGGTTTCATAATTGTCGGTATTACATTTTCTAAACGAATAAATATATAAGATACATCAATAGAACATAAATATTCCACCCAATGGTTATATATCACTGAATTTTATGATGGATTATGTTAAATATTTCCAACTTTCACTCAGGTCACAAATGCTTATTTAACTATTCATCATTGATTTAGTTAGAGATTAATTATATATGCATGTGTGAAGTATTAGTTATATATGCATTATCATTTCTTTATTTTTCAATGTGTGAATGCTATTGTTGGTATTCCATTTTCCAAACGAATAAATATATAAAATACATCAATAGAACATAAATATTTCACTCATTGGTATATATTCCACTGAATTTTATTTTTTATGGAAAACATTTTCAACTTTTACTCAGGTCATATCTGCTTATTCAAGTCTGCCATAATTTTTAAAAAAATACATAATGCAACATCAATGAATTGAAGTTTTCTTGTTCTTTTTCCTTATAATATACAATTATCATTCTGTTCAGTTATCATGTATCCATTCTACTAGTATCAATAACAATATTTTACTACAGTTAAAACTGTTTTGAATCATCTCTCACTACTGTATTGAATTTTCAATTCAGCAAGAATTGTTCTAACATCTTTTTATCTTTATGATCGAAGTATTGTGTTTCAGATATTTTATTGTTAAATTGTTTATACTAAATTGAGATTGAATTATTTATATTAAAATGAAGCTCGTAACTAACTAACACAATTTTTTGATTAATGAATTGTGTAGTAAGAATTCAAATCAAACTCTTGACTTAATATTTCACAAATTAATGATGCATAAAGCCAACAGTTTGATTTGAATTTTTATTCAATCATGTTTCACCAAGAGGTAAGTAAAAGTTCAATCTCAATTGTGCAGTATATTGGTACTGACTTAATGTTTAACATTGCATGTTCCATTCATTATTCTGGCAAGTATTTCTACGAAACACCTATAATAATAAGTAGTATTCTATCAAATACACTTATTGATGATATTAAACATACAAATAGCAGCTTTAGCTCTGAACATTCAATTCAGCTGCTATATACCTAGATGTATAAACAAATATAGATGTGTTTTCTTCAGTGCATTCTTTCTATATGACCTAGAACAATGAATTACCACAAAACAAATGAGATAATGAGTAGTACTACTCTTTTCTGAAAGGTTAACAACATAATGGTAATCAATTTGCAATATCGTATTTTGTATCATGTGTGAAACTGCTTGGGCCTAATAATATATTTTAAACCACTTCAATTTATTTTTCATATAAGTACTTTAGTATTTGATTATCTGGGATAGTGTGTAGTCAATTTATCAAATGGAAATTATGTAGTAAGCCAATTTAAACTACAATGAATATTTCTGGTAACATAAAAACAGACTATATAAATACAAACCTTTCCAACGAATTTTATTTTCTCTCACTATTCTCTCTGTCTTGATACTTAATTTATTTTCTAAAATATATATTGTTTCTCTTTTCTAGTCGAAGTATGATAATTATATAATAGACAATTATGAGGTATCTTGCATCTATGAATTAACTCCATGGTAGAATGTAGCACAATACAATATTCATAAGCCAAAGCAATTTTAACCTAGAAGATTCTGAAATATTTACTCAATAGTAACATATTCAATTCAATATAAGATCTTAATTGTGTATCCTGAAATATAATAAATTCAATGAAATATTTTAATCACTACTTTAGTTCAGAAAATCATTTCATGAAGTAGCAGATTATTCATCTAGTAGTTATTACATCCAGATTTAATGGATCTTAACACCTCGACATATATTTATAACGAAATATATTCACAATATACAATATCATTATCAATATTTCGACCATACAATTCACAAATTCCATAATATTCAAACAAAACCTTCATTTGTTTGGATGAGCGATAACCTAAAAGACAAACTAGCCATTGACACTTCGACACAGTTGGTAACTACCAACTGCCTTCCCCTCTTGCCTCACTTCCGCCATAAAAATATAAATTTGGTAACGAGTAGATTTTGGGAGCGGTATGAACATATTGTTACGAATTATGGGTTTCGACTAGCGATGCTCGATATACATCGATGCATCGAAAACATCGATATTTACCATTTGATACATCGGATCCGCTCGATACATCGATAATATTCGATGTTTTACGATGCATCGATGTATTTAATTCAATACATCGAAGTCATTGACAATTGAATTTTTATTATTTAGAATAATATAATAATATCACATCACGTACCTAATAATAAAATAATTTGCACTGACAAAGGCTGTATATGACTTTATTCCTTTGCTTGCCAGACAATGTAAAATTTGAAACAAAATATAAGTATAGATTGACCAAGATATTTAGCGGTGTGGTGGAAAATGGAACTAACGCCTTTTCTATAAAGACGTCCTGTCACTCCAAACAAAAATTTCAAATATACTAGCGCCATCACTCGCACGTCAAAATATCTTGGTGTAACATGTGACTTTAGTTAAATAATCTGTACCAAATAATTCTAAATAATTCAATAAAAGCGAAGATTGTATTTCGGAACTTTACGAATGTTCGTATATTACGAACACCGGTAAGCAGATTGAAGGAACACCCCTTAGATGTGTGGGATGATTATAAACAACAATTTCCTCAATTATTTAAAATTGCTTATAAATATTTAACTATAGTGGCCAGCTCCGTACCATCCGAAAGGCTATTTTCTAAAGCTTCACAAGTTTTAAATCAACAACGCACCAGAATACAAGGAAAGCGAGTAAATAAAATTTTATTTCTCCAAAGTTTGGAAAGAAAGTATTATAAATTCTAATTAACTACATGACTAAACTTGATTAAAATTGTAATATTTTCATGTTCTTCCTAAAAAAAGATTATTAAAATATCAATTTGTATTTCATTGTCTGTCCTATATTTTGATCTCAAACGCGATTTTTGAAATGTGTACTCAGACCTGTCAAAATTACTGTGAATGTTGACAGATTCTCATATAAATTTTGATAAATCGAGGGATACTGTTACATCTGAATCCGTACTCAATATTATTGTTCCTTTATATTTTAAGCGATGCATCGAAAACATCGATGTTTCAATCCGATGTATCGAATAACATCGATGCATCCTTTCCGATTGATGCATCGCAAAAAATATCGATGTATTTTTTGAATGAACATCCCTAGTTTCGACGGATAAATTCCAATAACTTTTAACAAACAATAAATATCCTTTATTAACAACTGAAAATATAAATACAACAATGTCAATGTCACTTATGTATAACCCTTATTTGCAAAGAACTCTACTATGCCGACACGTGGTTGCTACTCTATGTTCTTCTCTGACGATCTCCAACTGGAATGCTTGCTATTCTTGTTCTTCTCTGACGATCTCAAACTGGAATGCCCGAGGCAGTTCGATGTCCTGAACATCGACACTGCATCACTAGATGAGCTCTGTGGTCGTGTCTACGACGGTTCTCAACAGTCTCATCATTTCTCCCAAACATCCATAAACCATTGGGGGCAAATCTGTAACACTGCCCCCCTCTTAGCTTTGATCGTCCCGATCAACGTCACAATTTTCTACTACGCTCCCTTCCTTGTATTTTTCCAACCTTTCCAAATGTACAACGTCCGGCTTCGATCTTATAGTGCGTTGGATTCTGTAAACCACATCATTGATTTGTTTCATAACCTTATAGGCTCCTTCCCAGGATTGTGTTAATTTCGGAGATAAACCTTTCTTCCGTTGTGGGTTGTACCACCACACCAAGTCCCCTTTAAATCGAACTGAATTTGCTTTTAGATCGTATCTGGTTTTCATTCGATCAGTGCTTGCTTCAATCTTATCTCGAACTAGTTCATGTATCTGATTCAAATGCAGTCTCAGCTCATCTGCATATGTGCCTACTTCCAAGCGTACTTCTTCGGGCTACCAACAATAGATCACATGGCAGTCGTAATTCTCTTCCAAAGAGTACCTTCGCCGGAGTGTGACCTGTAGTGTCATGAACTGATCCTCGATAAGCCATCAGCAGTACTGGTAAATGTTTGTCCCAATCTTTTTGATGATCAGCTACTACCTTTGACAAATACTGTTCCATTGTACGATTAAATCTCTCTACCATTCCATCAGACTGTGGATGTAAAGGAGTGGTTCTTGTCTTTCGGATGTTCAGTATCTCCATAACTCCGAAGACATCGCTTTCAAAATTTCGTCCTTGGTCTGAATGTAATTCCAATGGAACTCCGTATCGTGATATGAACTGGTCTACCAATGTACGTGCAATAGTCTGAGTTTCTTGATTCGGCAGGGCATAGGCTTCTGGCCACTTGCTGAAATAATCCATAGCAACCAGTATGTACTTGTTGCCATCGTTGGTGGTGGGAAAAGGCCCGGCAACATCGACAGCAATCCTCTCAAACGGTAATCCGACATTGTACTTCTCCATTTTCCCATGGGTTTTCTTCGGTGGTCCCTTTGTAGCTGCACATGTGGTACATTTCCTGCACCAGGCTTCTACGTCATCACGGCAATACACCCAGTAAAACTTTTGTCTGATTCTTGCGATTGACACCAAAATGTGCACTGGACGTTCCCCCATGCATTTCCTTGAGAAGTTCTTCTACCTTGTCCAACATGGTATACAAGTCTAAATTTGGTCCACAATTCCAACACACCGCCTAGGATCATTTTCAAGTCTAAAACAAATAAATTGGTTATGACACAAGTGCTTACTAGAATATGGAATACTTCTCCATATTCTACAATCCGAATCCTTGTCTTATTCCCATATACTGAACCATAACTTCTTGTCAAAACCTTTAATGCAGGAATAAGTCTTTCCTTTAAAGGACTCTCCATTATTTGCGAAATCTTCAATAATTCCCTTCCATTCACCGTTCAGAATGGGTCTTTTATCATACAGATCGAATACCTTTGTACTTGATATTTTAGCTACTTCAGATTTCGGGGCTCTCACCGAAGCATCATGTCCTGTTACTGCTCTTCTCAGTTTCCGATGTCCCCTGAGTTGACTGTCCCTCAACCCTTTAACAGGTCTTTTACTCCGTTGTGCCCTCATTCCTTCTGGAGCCAACACATAGCCCAATCCATTGGACATTTCAATTTCCTTAAGGGATTTATTCTTTCTTTTTCTCCTACCTTTACTTTTACTTTGGTCCTTCATAGCTTCTTTATTAATTACTTTATTACACTGCGTGTTGGGACAATTGTCCGAGGAAACCTTGTAATCCTTCCGTTGCTGGGGATTAGTCAATTTTCTACTGTTATTAGACATTACTTCTACTACCTTATCTGTCACATCAGAATCTCCCTTTTCTGGACCTTCCTCCTCTCGATTCTGTATGTCTATTTCCTGCCTGTCATCACTCAGCATATTTTGATCCAATCCCATCATTACATTGTCTACATTACCTGGAATCCTTTTACCTGTTTCATTAGAAATCACATCTCCTGGACACATGAGTTCATCGCTTACTGGACTCATTTCACATTCCAATTCAACCTGTAATTTCCCTTTGTCCTGTCCCAAATTTGCAACGAAATTTAGTAAATGTTGCCTATCTTCTAACCTTTCTTGTTGGCGTTTTTGTTCGTTCTCTATTCGTCGTTTTTCTTTTTCCAGCCGACGTTTTTCCTTTTCTAGTTTTTCCTGTTCCCACTGTTTATCCTTCTCCACTTTTTCCTGTTCCCACTGTTTATCCCTCTCCAGTTTTTCCTGTTTTCGTCGCTCTTCTAGCTCGGTGAATTTTTGCAAAAATTTTTCTAACATTGCTTCCATTTTTGTTGTATTTCTTATATTTCTAGTTATTGGAATCCCACTTCTGACACCAGTGTTACGAATTATGGGTTTCGACGGATAAATTCCAATAACTTTTAACAAACAATAAATATCCTTTATTAACAACTGAAAATATAAATACAACAATGTCAATGTCACTTATGTATAACCCTTATTTGCAAAGAACTCTACTATGCCGACACGTGGTTGCTACTCTATGTTCTTCTCTGACGATCTCCAACTGGAATGCTTGCTACTCTTGTTCTTCTCTGACGATCTCAAACTGGAATGCCCGAGGCAGTTCGATGTCCTGAACCACAGCCTAACTCTACTTACAAGCCATGAACTAGGAAATCTGGCAACATCCAAGCTAGACCCACAAAAAGAGATGCTGTAATGGCGTTGTAATGGCTTCTGGTCACTGCTGCTGAATAAATCGCTATTTAACGAGGGAAATAATATTCAAATCTAAAAATAAGTTGTGAAAAGTGCTATTGTTTGAAGTTGTGAAGAACAAGCAAAAGAAATTTCCCGCAAATGTCTTATAAAAACAGGAATATCTGTTGTGTTTTAAGTTGTGCTTTTTTTGGTCATACCTGGAGAGGTAGAAATAATACCTAACTTTTATCATCTCATAATTGTGTAAAAACAAAAATCCGCGTTTTAGTTGTTGTGCTATTATGTGATGTATAGCGTGTAGAAAGTGCTAGTGTGTTTTTTTCAGCTACAGACTAAGGAATACCTTTGAAATTTGTATGTAAATAGCTACCGATTACTGATGTTTTGACTGAGTAGTTCAGACATTAACAAAAGCGTTATTTGCTAGAATTGTTCCTTTTTTGTGATTAGTAGAGTTACTTACCCTTTGTTAGATTTAGTAGTTATTTAGAACTAATCTCTTATAGGTCTTGTTCTTGATATTAGCACAAAAATTAACATGCCAAGTCATTGCTGTGTGCTTGGATGCAAGTCGAACACAAAAGTTACCTTGAGGCCGGTGAACCACCAGTTTCTGTATTTCGTTTTCCATATGATGGAAATCTAATGAATCAATGGCTAAAAATATTCCTAGGGCATTATGGACCCCACAAAATATTCTGTAGTTTGTGCCAAACATTTTCCAGAGGGAGCACTTACTAAAGAAGATATTCATCGTTTGCTAGATTGATCAACAGAAGGCTAGATGGATAAAGTTAAACTCAATTTAAATGCAGTGCCAATTATTTTTCTTTATTTACCCATACTTATCAAAAACAGTTCACTCTCAAAGAGAATATCCAGCTGAAAGAACCAGCATTGAAGGAACGTTGTGAGAAATTGAATGAAGCCTTTGAAAACTCAGATTCAATTTGTAATTTTGTTGATTTAACATCCAATTATAAATAAAGATTTTAATATGTAAATCGTGGAATATATAAACTTTTGAAACTAACAGCATTTTTTTTACACTCTAGTTTTTCCATCCAACGTAACTGAATGTTACACAAATAAACAGTATACAAATTATTAATCAGATTTTAGTATATTCATATATGCATGTAAATGTTTTTATCAATGAAAATAAACTGTCTCCTAATGATTTAAAATGGATTTTAAAACAGAAATTAACTAGATAGTCTCAACTGGAAAATTTGCTTGCTCGTAACAAATATGATAGAATCATTCTATCGTCCAAATTATTGTACACATCTCAATAAAGGTTTAAAGGAATTGTCGCATCAAACTTACTCTCATCTGAGAATGAAAAATAGTGAAATTTATAGCATATTGTCAATTCTAATTGATAAAGTGAACTTGTTAGTGTACATACTAAAAAAACAACATTTGAATTGCTATAACTCAGACATAGTTCTTCCTAGAAAAAAAATGTATTATTGATTTCTATAGATAATTGTATGATCTACAATTTTTGTTAAAACTATTTTTTTATACAAAATACAGTTTCGCTGAAAATTTCTCTGAAAAGGCATTTATTAACATGTAGTAGACCGATGTTCGAAGACCGATCGGTCTACCGGATTGAGCAGATGCGGTGTTGCCAAGTCCTAGTTCATGGCTTGTAAGTAGAGTTAGGCTGTGTCCTGAACATCGACACTGCATCACTAGATGAGCTCTGTGGTCGTGTCTACGACGGTTCTCAACAGTCTCATCATTTCTTCCAAACATCCATAAACCATTGGGGGCAAATCTGTAACAATATATATATATATATATATATATATATATATATATATATATATATATATATATATATATATATATATATATATATATATATATATATATATATATATATATATATATATTACGAATTATGGGTTTCCACGGATAAATTCCAATAACTTTTAACAACAATAAATATCCTTTATTAACAACTGAAAATATAAATAAAACAATGTCAATGTCACTTATGTATAACCCTTATTTGCAAAGAACTCTACTATGCCGACACGTGGTTGTTACTCTATGTTCTTCTCTCACGATCTCAGACTGGAATGCCTTGCTACTCTTGTTCTTCTCTGACGATCTCAAACTCGAATGACAGAGGCAGTTCGATGTCCTGAACATCGACACTGCATCACTAGATGAGCTCTGTGGCCGTGTCTACGACGGTTCTCAACAGTCTCATCATTTCCCCCAAACATCCATAAACCATTGGGGCAAATCTGTAACAATATATATATATGTTTATACCGCTCGCAAAAGGTGCCCAGCCTGAAATGTATATTTTTGTCACTAGAACGGGAGGTAGTGCTGCAAGAGGGGAATGCAGTTGGTAGTTACCAACTGTTCAACTGTCAATGACTAGTTTGCCTTTCAGGTTACCGCTCACGAAGTATAGATATAAGGAGTCCGAACGTAATGTTAAAAGTATGGTATCAATTTTAGGACCAGATCTTTTGCCGCTAGGTCGCGCCACGGTTTAAGAAGTGCTTGTTTAAATTTTTACGCGGGAAGTCGTGTTGCTATTGACAACTGAAATAAAATATTCGAAAAACGTGGAATAAAATGTTTTAGGAATTTTTGAGAAATTTTTCATGCGCCTTCAACTCAGCAGTATTAAAAAGATACTCTGTAATTGAAAAAATTTCAGATATTAATAATTACCACAAGAATTAACAGGCACCATTTTATCAAAAAAAATAAACAAAATGTTAAAAGGTTTTCAAAAATTAAATTCATGGATTATTTTTCGTCTTTACATGCAGAATTAATAAGCTTAAAGTAAAGAAACTCAAAATTGTCTCTCAAAATAGATTAAAAAATTGTCAAATGCCTATTAATTTCAATATTGCGATGAACAAATTAATTAAAAATAAATGAGTTATGGTTAAACGTATTATTTATTGATAGAATAAGTAATAATAAAACATGTTTAATATAAAAAATACAAACAATTGTAATATATAAATATCAATACTATACATATACATATTAATTGGGAAGTGTATTAATAGGTTTTATTACAGGAATATAGATTTTGATTTAAAATATATTTTTTTACAAAAATTACATGTCTGTGATGAATGAGCTAACGCCAAAACAAACCATGCTGTGTAATACTAGATACAAAAAATGGATTACAAATTAAATTATCAGTGAGATGAAAAAATGAGATAACTTATTCAAACGTTTTAAATATACCAAACATAGTGTTGAATGAAAGAGTTATAAGGTAATTAGAAATAGAATTACTAATATGATTAGAGATGAAAAAAACTATATTATGTAAGTAATATTGACTTAGGTGATGCTAAATCCATGTGGAAAACTCTAAAAAATTGATAGCTTCTAATTTTGATGAAAGTACATGTAGGAAAATTCAATATAACGGTCAAATTTATACTGATCCAAAGATAATTCCTGGAATATTTAACGGTTGTTTCATAGATAGCATTCAACAACTTGTAAATAGTATTAATACACCTCAAAGTGCAATTACAATAACAGCACAACCAAGGCAAATTAAAACTAAGTGGAGAACTTTTAATCTTTTGGATAAGAATAAACTGAAAGAAATGATAATGAAGTTGCCAAATAAAAGTAGTCCTAATGAAGCTGATATGTCAATGATAAAAGAATGCTTTGAAAGTGTTTGATAACCCTTGATCAATAATCATTAATTGTTCACTTAAGAGGTGTAATCCCAAGTAAACTTAAGATTACTACAATAGTACCATCAAAAAAGTTCTCAATACTAAGTTCATTGAAGAATTTAGACCAATAAACACAATGTCAAGTGAAGCAAAAATCTTTGAATTTATAATATATAATAAACATAACATAATAATATATATAAAATGAATATATATATATATATATATATATATATATATATATATATATATATATATATATATATATATATATATAATATAATATTACAGGCTACATATCCTGCATTATACGAAATCACATAGCTGCCCCTAGACACTCCCTTCTTACTGTCACCCTCATAATCACTTTCATTGTTATTAGTAATGATATTGTTATTTCTATCATTATCATCAGCCTTGTTGCTACTATCATTATTAGAAGGTAAATCATCTGAATTTACATTATTCTCAACATTATTATTATTATCAAAAGTATTTTCAATTATTTCGTCCAATTTTTTACTCCAATTTTCCTTATTAACATTACTGCCTTCAAACGATGCTCAGGTCTGCATTAATGATCCTAATAATTCCCCTGCTGTCACATTAGATCCTTTTGGAGGTGTTGCAAGTGAGTAAGAGCAGATTATAGTCCTCTACTTTCTTCTTATACCTTTCATTTGATGCTAATATAGCAGTACAAATTTGTGAACATCTATAAACATAAAAAACAAAGTTTCAATCAAATTTTAAACTTGATATTTAAGATCTTATTTGCTACAAAGTAATTGCATGATTTATTATCAATTCATTTATCTGTCTAAATTCATCATTACTTCTTCTCATTGTAACCACTTCCTTTGCAAAAAAAGGTTTTTTTCGAAATTGCTCAGTAACTGCGAAACACAAGCCATCGAAGAAATATTCACATTCATAACAAGAATATTCGTTTGTGCATTGATTATCTGTAACATGATAAAAATTTTATAATACTATTTAAGTAATGATTTATATTTCACTTCTTATCGTAACTTTCAAATTCATATCAACTTTTATGTGACAAACTAATTCCAATTTCGAATTTATATATGATAAAGTAATAATACTGTCCAACTCCAATTTTTACGTAATGGTTGAGATTCTAAAATTCTTTCTATACAATGAAAAGAAAACTCAGGCACATTACTTGTCTCAAGCTCAGTCATCTGAGGATCATTGCTTGCCTTCGCTCATTACTTTTCTTGGGGCCAATAACTTCGATTAGAAATTGATTAACGGTATTTGTCTCAACATTCAAGCTACGGTCATTATTAATAATGTCGTCAACAATATCAGAAGTATCTAGAGAAACATCTGACAACAAGCTGTTATTATTTTGGTTATCATTATAAGTTGTATTCAGTTTTGGCTCTGCTTTCTTCCGCAAATGAACTTTTTGGTAGTCATACACGTATATACTACCATCCGCTAATACTGTCCGATCACTTTTTATCACATCTTCAGAATTGAAATGCAATTTTCATATATAATTGGTAGCTTTTAAATCTTGGTCATAGCAGAACTCCACTTCTTACGCATTTCAGCATCCTGTGGAAAAAATAATGACTTTGTTGAATCAACGACAAATAAGACTATAAATTTTTCAAGTATTATTTAACGCCAAAATTTATAAAACAAATATTATTTATTAACAACACTAATTCCCAGGACAATTTTAAGGTTACTTACTTTGGGTACTTTAAATGAAGCCACTTTTCCTATATTTCCATTTGCCTTTCTGCCACTAAGGCACAGAACCTTTCTACCACGAACAGCACAACACCTTCCCATTTTTTTATTAAAACTATTTTTAAACAAATAAATTTATAATTAATTATAATTTCAAATTCGCGCGTATTTAAGTCTGATGGACATCTGTACGTCTTGAACATTGCGCAGCCCAGTGGTAGAAAAGAGAACTATGATCTAGCTTTGATATTGTGTCCATAAATACTACGGAAAAACCTATACCGTTCGGACTCCTTATATCTATACTTCGTGTTACCGCTCATCAAAACAAATGAAAGTTCCCTTTGAATACTATGGCGTTTTTAAATTTTAGGTTCCCAATATTAATGAAGATATTGCATATTATGAATATATTTCGTTATAAATATTTCTCGAGGTGTTTGGACTTAAAACAGTATGTAATAACTACTAGATAAATCTGCTCATTATATTATAATCCGCTACTTCATGAAATGAAAGTGAACTGAAATAGTGATAGAAATATTTCACTTAATTTACAATATTTCAGGATATTCAATTGAGAGTTTTAAATGGAATTAAATATCCTTCTATTGAGTGAATATTTCAGAACCCTCTAGGTTAAAATTGCTTCGTGTTATGAATAATATATCGTGCTACATTCTGACATGTAGTTAACATATGGAAGTAAGATACCTCATAAGTGTCTATTATATAATTATACTTCGACTTGAAATGAGAAACAATATTTATTTTAGCAAGAAGGAAATTAAGTATCAAGACTAGAGAGAAAAGATGAAATTTGTTGCAAATGTTTGTACTTTTATAGTATTTTTCATTTTACCAAAAATATTCAGTGTACTTCGAATTGAATTACTATATAATTTCCATTTGATAAATATTAGTCAAGATACGATTACATATAACATAGTATATTACTAAGAGTAGGACTACTAAGAGAGATACCTGCTCATTTGGGGATGAAAATGAACTGGTTTAAAATATATTAGGGAGTCCAAGCAGTTTTAAAAATGATAATAAAATACTATATTGAACATCATTATATTGTTAGCATTTCAGCAAAAAGAAGTACTCATTATTTCATGTCTTTTGTGCAACTCATTGTTCTAGATCATAAAGAGAGAATGCATTGTATTAAAAAAAATCTACAAATTTTTAAAAAAGATTCACACATATAATTTAACATTTTAACAATTGTTTTATTATGTTTATCGATTTACATCAAGTATCGGCCTCATCAATTATCAATCTACATTTGTTTATATACCTAGGCATAAAGCAACTGAATTGAATGTTCAGAGCTAAATCTTCTATTTATTGTTTAATATGATCACATAAAGTGTATTTAATAGAATACTACTTATTATTGTAGGTGTGTTGTAGAAATACTTGCGAGAATGATAAATGAAACATGAAATGTTCAACATTAAGTCTGCATCAATATACTCGTACTACACAATTGAGATTGCATTCTTGCTTACCTTTAGGTGAAACATGATCAAATATAATCCAAATCAAATTCTTGGAACATTAGGAATAAAATATCTTGAAAACAATGCTTCAATCATAAAGATATAGATATATAGATAAAGTGATGTTAGACCATACTTGCTGAAGTGAAAATTCAATACAGTAGTTGGACATAATTCAAAACAGCGTCAACTCTAGTAAAATATTTCTAATGAGACTGTATTAGAATTAAGAGATTATAACTGTTTATTCGGAGGAAATATGAACAAAAAAACTTCAATTCATATGATGAAACATTAGGTATTTTCTTCAATTGAGGCTGAGTTTAAAAAGCAGATATTACCTGAGTTAAAGTTGAAAACGCTTTTCATGAAATGTAAAGTTCAGAGGAATGAATATACTACATTGGGTGAAATATTTTTTTTCTATGGATGTATCTTATATATTTATGCGTTTAGAAAATGGAATACAGACAAGTATAAAACTCACAATAGCATTTACACATTGAAAAATAAAGAAATGATAATGCATATATAACTAATATATCACACATTGCATATATGTATAATTAATCTCTAACTAAATCAATGATGAATCACAATATTTAAAACAATAATAAATAATTGTACATTTTCTAATGATCTCAAAACTAAGTTAGATAACCATCTTACACTCGTATTATTGCTTTGAGGTAATAATTGTAGCAAAATTACTGAGGCAGTGTAAAAATTTATCATTATGTCTTCTCTGTATATTACTCAAAAATATAACTCAATATTTTTTTTTGAAAATTTTCGAAACAAACTGACCACAAATATCATTCACGTAAAATGAAATAATACTATTCTGACATTTTAGATGGAAATATATACAATATGAAAAAAATATTTCTATAATTATATTTGAACAGAAATTTCCAAAATTTTTATGCATTCTCCTGGGCTCAGATTAGAAGAGCAAGTTCATGTAATCATACCAACATCCCAGGAAGTTGCAGAAATGACTTCCTAAACTTTACATCTGATGGTATAATGTTTTGTCACTTAGAGGTATATAAGTAGGTAGATTTATTTTTGGTATAATCGTTACATATGTCATAAAGTGAAATAAGTTGAATAGAGCTCAACAAGAGTATATTTCAAGGAAAAACTCAATTAGCACTTAACTCAATATAATATACCATTACAATTCCATGAATGTTGGTTTCTAGTTATATTCAATACTTCAAAATATATTTGTCCACTGGGAAACGTAAATACTTCCAGTTATATTGAACGAACAAACCAAAGAAAGGAGTGAATACGTTACAGATTTTTAAATGAAACAAAACATGATAAAAAAGCTCCATCTTTATTCACAATAAATTCTGTATTTATTCAAATGCATTGGTAAACGTGAAAAATTAAAAACAGCAATGGGACAATTCGGCTCACAAAATCAGCTTCAGTCAATAATTTGTATCTTAGAGCGGAAGAAGCTGCAAGAAAACCCCTTTTATATATGGGGTACGTTACTTAATTTATATTTGAGGTTGACCTTTCTTGTCTATTGAATATTTATTGAATGTTCAAAAATATAAATTGGCGGTGAAGATGGAGAACTTCATCTGTTGTGAGAGTCAATTCTAATCTTTACTCAAGCTTACATATTTCACCTAATAAGATAATTTCTTTTCTTCTTATTATGTAGTGAGACACAAAAGCCCTACTTTATCACCCCAGGATCGGAGGACAAACCAAAGTAGTAATAAAACTTCTGAAAGATATTCTGTCTTCAATATTGATGGGAAGGAATGATAGAACCTTATAATTTGAGTACAAAGAATGAATCTTACTAATCCATACAGAGTTAAATTTATTTCGAATAATTTCGCAGAATTCCAAAAGAAAAATTCTCAAATTGAGTTCAGTGAATTTTTTAAAGTTAGGACAACATAACATAATACTTCCTTCTGAAGTCATATAAATTCATAACCATTGAAATCTGTCAAAAATAAAGTCCAACTGAAGTACATTTGTCTTGAATACTTTTAGAGAAAAGAAAATTGAATTTTACTTGTGTTTCCTTTATACTCTGCTCACAAAATTGCCCAGCATGATGAAGCTTAATAAAGCAATCGCGAAGTAGAAGTTGTTTTTCAAATTTTGAGCATATAATGCAATATATAATGCGTACCGACTACTTTTTGAAATAATTGAACCATTTTTTAGAAATTATTCGAAAATGAACAGCTATGAAAAACAAAAATTTGTGTTTTTAACCCTTAACAACTAAAAATAGACATTAGCCACCAATTTTGAACGGACAATGAAGATTCAGGTGCCAGTAAGATTTGGTGAAGATATTTGATGTGGAATATGTTCACGTAATCATGTTCTTGACGTACGTATCATCTGAAATCAGAAAAATGTGCATATAAAATAATTGGTGAGGACACTAATAACATAACAACTACAAAGCGTAATAGGAATTTATGTAGGTTTTAATCCTAATCCTGTATTAATTCTAAGTAGTGGTTAATTTTAAAATTTTATACTTTATCTACAAAACTATCCGAGATTGCTTCAAGAAGCAATTATGGCCAGAAGTTATTAAATTATATATTCAATTATCGTTCAAAAGTTGATCCTGGCTGAAGTTATAAAATCATCACAATTTTCAGAAATTCCTAGCACAGTTCCTACATCTAGCAAATTTCTAGGAGCGAATATATTTCACTAATATTTATATATGTATCTGCAATTTTAGTCAATCTGTTAGTTTGGATCTCTATTCCAGGACCCATGATCCCTGTGTTTTTTTTCAATTATACAATCGATGACTTATTGCTTTTTCTGTCACGAATATTCCAAATCCAAGGGCATATTTCTTTCGTTTTTCATTCAAATTCTCAACATCATGTCATGCATGATCTCTGTCGAGAATTCTTTAACAGTGATGCACCTTTGAGCATTTATACTTCAACAGTTAAAACTAGTAGTCTAAGAGCCAGTAAACATCTGACGACACACATTTCAGGAAATCCCAAAATTTTCTCATTGAGACAGTTGTACCTACCATACATGAATTAGCTGCCATTCTAATATTTTAAAATATATTATTATACGTACTCAAAAAAGGGGTTATTTCCTTGTGGCAGACCATTTGAACTTTTTTTTTGGCGTATTTTAGTAATCTTCAAATTTTTAAATGTTTTTGTTGATAGTATCAGTAGAATATATCTCTCACGGCAGAACGATCTAGCGTTCGCTTTGACCTGGCAGACTGAAAAACATTTTTTCCCTCGGAAATATATCTGTGTGTATTATTACGTAGTATACGGAATGAAAAGATTTTCGTTTTCTCTTTCTTCTTCCTAGTATATTACTGTCGTATTCCTTCTCTTTCAATTGTTTTTTACGTCAAAATTGACATATATTAAGAAAAAACCTAATATGAAAATAATGTTTTATCTTCAAACGAATTTGAATTCAGTTGACTCGATAATAATATTATCAACAATTTCGATTCATGTGTATTGATTTCACTCAATAAAGTATATAATTTCTCATTTCATATAATTTTTATGAATTTTTATTTCTTTGAGATTATTTTTTCTAGACTTTCAACCGAAAAACACTTACTCCCGCGCAAATACATTAGTGTGTAATATTTCAAAATTGGGAAAAAATACTTCTTTCCGACATATTTTAGGAAAGTTCAAATTTTTATATGTTATTCATGATAGCATTAGAAGCATATATCTCTGATGGCAAACCGATCTGCCGGTTGCTTTGGGCCGGCCGACCGAAAAACTATTTTTCCCGCGTAAATAAAACAGTGTGTAATAAATTATATTCGTAGTATAAGGAATGGATGAATTTTCATTTTATCTATCTTCTTCATAATTAACTATTGTCGTTTTTCTTCTCTTTCAATTCTTTTTCACGATAAAATTAGCACACATAAAGAAAAAACAGACTGAAACTAATATTTCATCTTCAAAGGAATTTGAATTAAACTGATGATAATTATATTATTTACGATTTCGATTCATTCATCACTCAAAAAAAAGTACATAATTGCTCATTTCACATAATAAATATATCAATTTTCATTTCTTTGAGTTAATTTTCTCTGATTTGAAATGCAATATCTAATATTATGTTATGTACCTTCGGTAAGTAGGTTGTAGATTTTATATTTCCATTGTAGCTATTTCACGTTCGCTGCTCTCTAGTAGGTACCTAGTTCCCCCTAGTACGTTTCCTAATTTCAAGTGCACTTCGTAGTCTAAACAAAACATAAACATGATATTTATGTTATTATACCTATTCTGTCGCATCTGAGCCCTAGAACAAATCGAATACTTTTAAATATTCTTTTCAAGGAGGTTTATATCAGTGCATGTAAAATAAATAAATGAAATGTGGTGATATAAAGTCACTTCAATTCAATAAACTCACGAAATATTAGCAAATAAAAGTTAATTTGATTAAATTCGATTGAAATTACCTTATCATGTCAGGTGAAATGAACAAAACCGTTGCACAAAACATACGCTGTTTTGTGCAACGGAAAAAAGAGACACGAGTATTTTTATTCACTGACAAAACATCGGAAACATGTCGAAATATATTACGTTAACGAAGACAGCATAACCTCGAAAACGTTAAATAAAAATAAGATCTATATATTCATTGTGTCTTCTATTATATTAATAAAGATATGTAACTGCAGATTTCCCTCGTTAATGACAGTACCTTTAATCTATTTTTCAAGAACTATTTTTATGTGTATATCATCTCCAAGAATTGTCAGTAAATATAAATAAGTTAATACCTTAATACTGAAAAAAATTTCTAATTATTTTTGTTAGCGCAATGCTGCTGTCTGCTAAGTCAAAATAACTGGCAGATCCTTCTGCCTTGAAAGTCTAAAGCTTCTGATACTACCAAAAATAACATGAAATTTCGAATTTCCGAAAATACTTTGAAAATACTAAAAAAAAACGTGTGTGAATTTTCAAATATTCTGCTAAAACGTGGAATGCTCTGCCACTTCGTTTTGAGTAGTTGATATAATAATAGATTTCGATATATCAAAACGCCAATACATATATGAATCAAAATTCATTCGAACATGAAATATTGTCAGGTTGTCTTTTTTTTTATGTGTGCCAATTTTAGAAATAGATAAGAAATACGACAATATTATTATGTAGAAGAAAGGAAACAAAAATGTGTGTATTTCAAATACGACTATACATTACGGTATAAGCAACCGGCATATCGGTTTGCCGATGGGTGAAATGAGAAATTATTTACTTTGTTGAGTGATGGCACGAATCGAAATTGTTAATGATATTATTATAGAATCAACTGAATTCAAATTCGTTAGAGATGAAATATTATTTCATATTGGTTTTTTTCTCAATATATGTAAATTTTGACGTCAAATAGAATTGAAAGAGAAGAAATACGATAGTAATATATTAGGAAGAAGAAAGAGAAAAGGAAAATCCCCTCTTTTCGTATACTACATATAGGTATAGAACAAAGAGGTAAATTTAAAGGGAAAAAGTGTTTTGCGGTCTGCTGGGCCAAAGCAGATCGGTGTGCCATGAAAGATATATGCTTCTGATACTATCAATAACATATAAAAATTTGAAGTTTTCTGAAATAAAACAAGAAAAATGTGTTTCTTCTCAATTTTCAAATGGTTTGACACAAGGAAATAACCGCAGGAATGGTCTGCCGTTTGGGTTTTGAGTACGTATAATAATATATTCCAACATATCGAAACGGCAGCTTTCCTAAACTATGTCTTTTTTCTCAAATCAAATAAAATCAAATAAAAAACATTTATTTTTCATTATTTGTTTTGTGAAACATTGTTTTTGTTAATATATATCAAAAGTCGGGAGACTATAAGGTTTTGCAACCTTTTCAACCCGTGTGAATTTAATTTGCTATTGTCTTTTCAAAAGATCAGGAGCAAATTTTCTTATCATATATTTACTGCAGGGATTTAACGGCTGTGGCCGTCTTTTGTAAATTTTCATTAAATACGTGCCATTTGGTCAAATGTCCGATTTTCAATTCATCTGACATTTGATGGTAAAGGAAACCACAGAAAACTTTACCCACGTAATGTAAAATTCTCCAAATTATCACACCTTTTATACCTGCGCAGTACCGAACCTACAGCGACTAAGAATAATATAGGTTGGGAAAGTGATTTCATTGAGTAATAAATTGAAAATAAACCAAAATTTTCAAGACGATGAAATTAATAACAAAACCACTAAATAACTAAAAATACCCGATGAATTGATTTCTTACCTGCTTAAAAATTTTCTTTTACTAAAGGTTCAGAACATGATATATTTGTAAATTAATGTGTTTCCACAACCAATTGCAAAAACAGGAACAACATTTTTTCTCCATAATAGTTCCTTAATAAATAATTGAAGGTTGAACTTTGTTACCTAAAAATATATCGAATAACAAAAATGGTGTACCATAGACTTAATTTGTGAAGTAATCAAATCAAAAGTAATAAATATCAAAGATTATATAGTTTACGTATCAATCAGACATGAGAAATATTCTTGATGAAAAATTATCAACGTCGTTATTTGAACATCAATGACTAGGGCTTACTTTCAGAAGAGATATAAATGGGAAAGGCACTAAAACGAATACAAGGAAAATAATTAATCTATTGAAGTTAATTATTCCGCTCACCTGATTCATTAATGCTCTGGGCGACTAAAGCAATAGGAGAATATAATTTTTTGGTCTGGTTAAATAACATAAAATAATTACCCTTAATGAAATGAATGCAATTTAATAGTAAGCCTTTTTAGGATATTCATTACACATTAAACTATACGGCTGAATAATACATTGAAAAAAATTATTGAGAAAAAGCCAAGCATGAAACGATTTATCATTTTTAGGAAAATTGTTTTAGAAGCATAAATTCTGAATTGTATTGTTTTTCAAAAATAATCGAAAATCCATCAATGAATAAAACTAAATGATGAATACATATTATTATTTTCATGTAAGTACTTACCCGTTTCTTTCTGAAGGAATGATTTTACTATAAATTTTCGTCGGTTCGTATTGCCTGTAACTTAACTTCCACAAAACTGCTTCACAATTGTATATTATATTTGATTGAAAGTGAAAAAACTTCACGAACATACTGTTAAATTATCTCACAAAACTTTCTTATACAAGTCTCAAAGTTCGACTAACTCGGTAAAATATTCAAACAAGGTCACCCACGATGAACTTGAGATTGTCAAGCGGTTCCAAGATACGGAATCTTGGAATCGTAATCCGATAACATAAACAAAGTCATAAATCACTGATATACACATTTCAAACAGAATAAATCTCCTAACTCACACAACAAGTATTTATTATATCTTAGAAACGAGGATTGGTGCTAGAGGTTTCGCCGCCTCACTCAGATATAAAAAATACTCACTCTTTTTATAAAAATTCATCCGAGAACCTAACTACTATCTATTTTCAATACTACCACTTGTAGTACTAAAATATATCGAGAGCAAAAGAGTGAAGTTTTGTTTCGCCAAAGAAACAAATTTATGATTTATGATTTTGCCATCAGATTGGAATTATAGCCGCACAGAAAAAAAATGTACGAATGTAGAAATATGAGTAAAACAGTAGCGTTTTTTCTTTAATTTTGAATGATTCAAGGCTACATTTTGTTGGCTTTGTTAGGAATAAAATCTTGAAAGACATTCTATTTCTTTATATACCTAATAGTGAAATATCGAATTCAATTTAATTAGAGGTAATTGCAAAACAAAAAATTTTATTATAATTTGAGTGAAAGTATGAAATAAATACCTTTATTGACTGAAAGTGCGGTAAATGAATTCATTTAATTTTTTGAAGGATACTTCTTAGCGATATTAGGCTCTGCTTTTTGCTATAATTTACGTTTTCAAGTTATAAACAAAAGCTCATGTTCTTTTTTTTTAATTTTCGGCTTAAAACATTTGCAGTTTGTATTTGTAAAAACAATAAAACAGTTCACCTCAGATTTCAGACTTGCGCTTATGAACTAACGTTCATAAATTCTCCATATTTCTACGATTTTACTCAGCTATAGACTTCACAACACCTCTATGAATAAATGATGTTGTTAACATTCACAAAACCTCTATGAATAAATGATATTGTTAACATTCAAAGTTCACTCGCATTCAACTTGAATTATATTAATTATTTAGTTTATATATTTCAAATCAAATTTTAAAATCGAAATTTTCAAAAAGATGATAAATTACTCGTATGTATAATTTAATATAAACCTAAATTCAAACACTTGAACTTATGATTTATACTTTATTAACTACATAACATCACGCGTTTCGCCGTTACAAACGACTTCTTCAGATGCTTACAGAATCTGTAAGCATAGATTTCGTAAACATCTGAAGAAGTCGTTTGTAACGACGAAACGCGTCATGCTATGTAGTTAATAAAGTGTAAATCATAAGCTCAAGTGTTTGAATTTGAGTTTATATTCAATTATAATGGATTTACATCAAGTAAACGCCAACACTATCAAAAATGTATGTATATAAAATCGTATATATCAGTCATTAGTTTGTGGTTTAATTTTTCCTTTCAAATTTGAGTTTTTTTCTAGCGAGCAATAATTAGTTGACCGAAAAAGTGATTAAAAATCCAATAACAACTAACCTATACAACTGTACACTCAAATAGTTCAATTCGTTCGGTTTTTTCTGAATTAAAATTTTTCGTGAAGGAATAATTTCAGAAATCTCAAAAAATCCTTACGTCTTAGAAGATCGTTAGGAGTAAGAGACCAGTTTGGATGCTCGAAATGTTTCGCACTCAAACTGTGAAAATGTCATGTAAAAATTTCATTTAACAGCCTTTTACAAATTATTCAGTTGATATCCATATCTCATATCAAAGTAATGGAATAGAATTTCTTCAATTGTTTCAGGCATTTCTGGAATTGAAATTTCGAAGAGGAATAATTCGAAAAAACATGTCGAATCCTACTTTATTTTCGGTCAATATATCATTTTTGAAACAGCGTTGTCAAAATACATTCATTTTAAAATTAATGATCGAACAAACAGTAGGAAATTCAAACGATAATTGTTCATCAACATTGACGAGATATAATAAAATCTTAAATTGAGAAACAATAAAAATGACTTGCATCAATCGAATTATCAAATATCGTTTGATTACTCATTGGAATGCATGCAACCAATCATATTATAAAACAAAGTTTTGATTTGTTTCAGAATTACGCAGTGCATCTTGTACTCGTAAAACTCTAACGAAACGAACTCCAAAAGTTTTTGCTCATATATTATTAATAAGTGCATCGTTCGAACATAAAACGTTTCATAAAATGTAATATAATATCGATTGTTTTCTATATAAGTCCCCATGAAATTCTGTCGAAAAAATTATATAACACATAATTTTATTCGCTATACATTGTTGTGTAAATTGATACATTCTGAATAGGAGCAATATATTCTTATGTGTCCATACTTTAGAAGTACATCTTTTCAATTATATTTTCACTGAATTTCAGTTTGTCCAATTTTCATTCTTTGGAAGTAATCCCATTCGGATATAATGCTCTCATGCCAGCGTTTCTTCAAATCCTTGAAGTTCTGAAATGTGCTTTTCGGTATGGCCATCAACTCGTTCTTCGATTCCGATTTTATCTCATCAATTGTGGCAAAACGCTGTTGTTCTCTTCAATTCTTGAAATAGGAAAAAGTAGCAGGGAAAGCCAGATCTGGTAAATACGGTGGTTGTTTTTAGCCAAAAAATTAAGAACTAGCATGATGTGTGAGCTCGTGCATTATCGTGATGCAGAATTTCTGATTTGTTTTTCCACAATTCAGATCGTTTGAGCAGCATTGCTTCACGCAATACGTAGTTTCGCGTGAAGCAATACTTCCTTGTAGTATTCCTCATTAACCGCATGTTCTGTTAGCAAGAACTCATTGTGAACCACGCCGTTGTAATCGAAGAAAACAGTGAGCAAAACGTTCACATTGGATCAAACTTGGCGTGCCTTTTTCGATCTTGGCTTTTCTAACCGCTTCAATTGGGTGATTGGGCCTTGGTTTCGACGGCATAACCATATACCAAAGGTTTTGTCTTTAGTTATGACCTTCTTCAGCAAATATTATGCTATACTAATGCGACGTTGCTTTTCCTCTAAATTTTGCAATTTCTGAGCAAACATCGCTAGCCCATGTTTCATGCCCAAAAGATCCGACAAAATTGCACTTATAGTAATTTGACGATTTTCCAGAACCATTTCCTTCACAGTTTCGATGTTTTCGTCGCTCATTGACATGGTTGCAACTCCAGGACGCTCATCGGAATCAACATATTCTCGGCCTTCTGTGAAGCGCTGGAACCACTTATCAACAAGTTTTTGGTACAAAGTAGGCCCGCCGAATGCCACAACCGATATTTTGAGTGCATTGGAGCACTTTATTCCATTTTTAACGCAAAATTTAATACAGATTGTTTGACATATTTCTTTGAAAAATTAAGAAATCGAAGAACACAAAAACGTGACTAACATTCACAGTTGTCAAAAACAAACTTCTAATCAAAACTGGCTGATAAATGGTAACATATGTGAAAAATTTGTGAAGCACCTTAACAACAAATAATTTGTTAATCGAATGTGCACAGCCTCCGAAAATTAAAAATTCACATTTTTTTTTGAGCAGAACCATTATACAATTGGAAAAAAAAGTTTCAGGGCTTTTTCCATGCTTCAGTATGATACTTTGAATATTTGTAATTTCTTGACGTAGAAAAAAAATAAGAAATGTCTTTCAAAAAATTTCGGTCTAAGGAGTTACCTCTCATATTTTTTCAATGTACTAACGATTTTTTGTAACTATTTGATTTCCTGACTCCACTGTGGAGAAGCTATAGCAGATGAATGTCGATAAAAACTTATTTTGTTCAAGCTCAGATCTTTTTTTCGGTTTCCTGCGTTAAACATTTGCAGTTATCAATGAAAATAAGTAAACATTAGTCTTTTCGAATTCGAATACTGAGTATTCTAACGGAACATAAATATCGAAATCACTTACTTTATTATTTGTGATGGCAATCTGAGACCGATTAAACGAAGAATACACTTCATGAACCTAAATACTAATTTTCAATTATAATTTAAATAATAGATCTAGTAAGCACACACTTCAATAGTTTACAATGTAGCTGAACTTTCCAATCACATTTAGAAAAATCACAGGTTTTCATCTCACATGTAATTGATTTGAGGGAAATAATTTTTTATATTTACTCAAATGCTATCGTTTTAACGTTGGTTATATTGATTTTAATTATTTGAACCACAGATGATGCAGAACTTTTGTATCAGTCATTATGTGAATATCGAAGATATCGCACCTTATCGGATAGTTGCTGATATTTATCATGATAATAATATGTAAAGTGCTATAATAAAACAATATTTAGAATTTTCTCATAATTTAATATAAAATACGAATGATGACGTTTCGAAGTACTACTTCTTTAAGTGTTATAATAATAATAATAATAATAATATGTCTTTATTGTTCTTAAGCGGCAGTACAAAGTATAACAAAATAAGAGAAACATAAGAAAATATGTATACAGTAAGAAAAAAAGAAAATATTCATTACATACAAAATGATATAAGCTAAAGAACAATCACAAGGCGCAATTCAAATAAATTGCTCTTCCATTGAACCTTGAAATAAGGATAATTTGTTTATGTTTAGAGAAATGCCTACATACAAAAAGAAACAAATATATTTATTTTACAAATTAAAGAAAAAAAATAAAATCAATAGGAAAACAAAATAAGAACTGGTTCGTGTCGAGCATGGCGCGAGCGAGCACTCAGGAGAGCTTCGTGATGCAACAGAAGTATGAATGAAAACATAAACTCATCTTTGGCAGCCTAACAGATGATTACGGATTTTATTAATTATAGTTGCGGTTTTCAATTTTTTATGGTTCGGGACAAGGGCCTGTAGGTTGTTTATTAATTTGTACATGGTAAAAGAAAATGATCTTTCAAACAGAGCTGTAGAGTGAACAGGAGGAGAAATGAGACCCTTGAACCGAACGTTGATATTGTGTACATCCTCGCGGAAAGTTATTTTATTGTATAAATATGGTGGTTGTTTGAATGCAAATATATTTAAAAATAGGGAGTAAGTTTGCAGAAGACGTCTATTACTCATGTTCAGCCACCCTAGATCGTTTAATTTATGAGAAACATGATCAAACTTCCTTATACCGAATATATATCTAATACAAGAGTTCTGGACCTTCTGCACTAAGTACGAAGTTTGAGAATCAAGAGAACTATAGAGAACTGGAGCACAGTAGTTAAAATTGCTTAAAACTAATGATTCGCAAAGTAAAATTTTGGTAGACCTAGGTAAGCTATGCCTATGAGGAAATAGGAGCTTTAAGGTGGCATAAGATTTTTTTATACAATTAGAGATATGGCTACGGTAACGATGGGTGTTGTCGATTATTAAGCCTAGGTTACGTGCACAGTTTTGTAGAGAGATAGTTGAGCCGTCTATGTAAAATTTAAGGGCGTTGCTAGATTGGGACACGAGATTAGAGTTACCAAATAACAAAGCGGAAGATTTAGCGGGATTGATCACTAGTTGGTGTTCCTTAGAAGTACCAGAGATTATATGAAGGTTTTCATTAATTACGTTATTGGCGCTAATAATGTCATTGTGCTTAAACGAAAAGTACAATTGTGTGTCGTCTGCAAAAAGGTGCACTTTACAAGGGCTTATGTTGGCATATAACTGGCTAGTGTAGATGAGATATAAGAGAGGGCCGAGCACGGAGCCTTGCGGTACACCCCTTTGAGAGCAAAGAGGCGAGGAGAGTTCCCGACCAAATTTAACACACTGGGATCTTTCTGATAAATAAGATTTAAAAAATGAAACGGCGTTGTTGTGTAAACCGATAAAGTGTAGAATGGATAGTAAGATGTTGTGATCCAACGTATCAAACGCCTTGCTGTAATCCAGAAGTATTAACGCCGTCAGGTTACCCTTATCGGTAGCAGAGATGATATCATCAGTAATGTTTAAAAGAGTAGTCGCGCAACTGAATTTACCTCGAAAACCAGATTGAAACTGAGGCAAAATGTTATGGCGATCTACGAACTCTTGAAGCTGCTGGCGGACAATTTTCTCCAATATTTTAGAGCAAGTGCAGAGAAGACTTATTGGACGTAGGTCATTGAAGCCAACAGGATTAGATTTTTTGGGTAGTGGAACAATAATAGAGTGGCGCCAAGACAATGGAAAATAATTGTTAAGTATGCACTCATTAATAATGTGAGTGATATAAGGTAGAATTATTGGCAAGCAAAACTTAATCATCCTGATACTCAGCCCATCGTGGCCAGATGAGGTAGCATTGATAGAGTTTAACACCGATAACACATCAACCGGGGTAACGGTTCTCAGGACAAAAAGTTCGTCGAAATTTTTTAGGCGCTTAGTGTTATAGTAAGAAATGAGATTGCTAGGATCAGTGTCAATAGTAGGTATGCTATTTATAAGGAATTCATTAAACTTGTCAGGGTTGGATAGGCTAGGAGGTATAGCTGGTGTTTGTTTTCTTATGTTTAGAGTATTCAATAGTTTCCATTTCGAACGAGAATTTGAGTTCTTGAGGTTAAAGGTAAAGAAAGCACTTTTTTCCGCCTCAATCGATCTATTAGTAAGGTTTCGCAAGTTTCTGTAATATTCTAAAGAACCGGCTGACCCAGAAGATTGGTATTTTTTCAGAGCAGTATCACGTAGATTCATCATTAGTCTAATATTTGGGGTTATCCACGGGGCAGGCTTTTTGCTAATTCGCATTGTGACAAAAGGGCAAAACTTATCGAAGAGATTATTTATAAGTGAAGTCAGGTAAACTACTTTATCATCAATGCTATGCATGTATATTAAGTTACCAAAAGGTAAGTCGTGCAGATCAGTCAAAAATCGATCTTCATCAAAATTTTTAAAGGTCCTACAAGTTATGTATTTTTGTTTTTGAATGGGCATATTTATATTAACCTTACAGGAAATTAGCTCATGATCAGAGAAAAAGGCACCACCCACATCAACATCTGAAACCATAGACTCATCCGAGCATATTATTAAATCGATTAAGGAACATGTGTTGTTAGTTATTCTTGTTGGAGAATGAACAAGTTGTGAAAATTCCAACACATTTAAGAGATCTAGGAAGTATTTAGTTTCGGCATTATTCGGATTGAAAACATTAAAATTAAAGTCGTCCAAACAGAGGATGAGATTATTATCACCTAGCAACGATAGAGCTGAGTCTCCATTTCGTCACAAAAGCTTACATGACTCAGGTGAGGAGGACGATAAACGGTACCTACAACTATATTGTGAGAGTTGATTTTGATACGTATCCATAGTTGTTCGAGAGAAGTATCGAGCTTGATAAGTTTAAAGGATAAGCTGTTGTGAACGTAAAGTGCGACACCCCCACCGCGACTGCCACGATCCTTGCGAATCAAACGGTAATTTTTGATAGAAACAGCAGCATCAGTAATATTTGCATTCAACCACGATTCAGTTACCGCGAAAATGTGGTAGTTATTAGAATTAATTAAATTGTTAACATAGTTAATCTTAGGTGCCAGTGATTGGACGTTTAAATGAGCTATATTTAAAAAATTAGAAGACATAATATTAAAAAACTTGCATAAACGATGATATGATTAAAGAAAAAAAAAATTGAAATAAATGCCCACTCGCATCGAACATGCTCCGACAAAAAAAAAAAGTCAAAACAATACGGAGATAATATAATATTCGACAACAAAAAGAAGTCCCGATAAGAACACTGCAATGCGATACTTTTAAGCGACCTCCGGTGGCGATGATAGAGTGGAATTAAGTGGTTCATACCGATACAATATATCCTTAGATTTGACCTGGATAGGCTTGTGTGAGTCAGGGGGTTTTATGAAGATCTTACCATCCCGTGACCAGCAGCTACGGAAACCCAGCCGGATAGATGCTTCTTTGAGAATTCCCGCTCGAACTTTCGTCAGGTCCTCTTTTAGAACGATGTTTGTGCCTTTTAGCTTTGATTTATTGCTAAATACTTGATTTTTAACGGTTCGGCGACAAAACTTCACAATGATGGGCCTAGTGGGTCCCTCGTTGCCCTTGAGGCGATGTGCTACGCATATATCTTTAGGGGCAAGGTTAATATTAAGTTTTCTTACACACATATTTGTAACCACTTGAGCAGTGTCTTCATTTTGTTGCTCGGGTACGCCGTAGATTCTCAGGTTATTCGAGCGCGAATACTGTTCAAGCGCGTCGATTTTTTCATTTATAACTTTTTGAGAATCAATCAGACTCTGCTGCAAGAGATCCACTTTTTGTGATAACTCGTTAGAATGTGGGCCCCAGTCGGCTTTTAGCTTCTCGGAAACCGCTGCCAAAAATCTGTTCATAAAGGCCTCGGAACTTAATAAATTTTCAACAACTCTTAGTATAAGTTGTTCATCGTTCCTAGTAACTGGTTTCCCTGATGACTGCATGGTTGTAGTTGACATTAATTGAAAGTGAGTAGATAAGCCACGGCACTGATTGTAGTTGAGTTATTTGAAAATGAGTAGAAAAGCCACGGCAGGAGCACAACACGTCTACTCGCCGCGATACATCGAACCAGACTGACACCATATTTTTTCATTTCAATTTATATTCATTTTCATTCAATTTTCAATATTCAATTTTCAATTTATATTCATTTTCAAAACTAAAATCGAGATAAACTTCATACTATTTACCTAATTTTTACGAATTCCATTCGTAAAAATTAACGATAGCTATTGAACCTTGTAGCTTCTGTCGGAAAGCAAATCATATGAATATGAAGCAAGCGGTCATCTGAAAAATTATTTACTCCTTGTTATACATCAATTATTCTCCAAATTGAACAAATCATATTTTGATCATGTATTGTAGGGCTTTGACACACCAACTCAAAAATTAAATTGAGAAATCAATTATTTTATCTATTAATGAGATTGAATTCTCGCTTAACTCTTCGTGAAACATAATTGAATATTAAAATAAATTAAACTCTTGGCTTGATGTTTCACGATTTATTTAACAATATGTATTGTCAACATCTTTCGAGCGTTAGCTCGTCTCTGACTGAGCGTTAGCTCAGTCTTGAAAATGAGCTAACGCTCGAAACATGTTGACAATACATATTGTTAAATAAATCGTGAAACATCAAACCAAGAGTTTAATTTATTTTAATATTAAATTATTTTATCAAACATTTTCTGTAAATCGATTATTGAGGCCTGGATTTTTTCGTTTATCGATTCAATATTCGAATTTGAACCTATTTGAAAATCGATTTCCTTATATTCGCCTTTATTCTTCAATTTCGCCATCCTTAAATTCAAAACACTTCTATGCTTATATTCGTTTTTGTCTGAGTTCAGTTTTGTTTTTCAAGTGAGATTCCTTAAATATGCCTCAAGATTTTACAAATGCATACAGTAAAATAGCGGAGAATGGTTTTCGAGGAAATTATTATAGTCTGCAATTTATGCAAAATATGTTTTCCAATTCATTTCATTTTCAGTGCCCCGGTAGGTTTGCCGTGATATAACATGATACTTCCACGATGCAATCTCTAGATTTTCAAGTCGAGCACTTGAGAATTTACAGATCTTTAAATCGTACAGTAGACAAAATATCGATGACCATCAAAACGTCCTCCGTTTTGTAATTTAAAAAATAATTTGTGAAAAAAAAAGAAATGAACTTCACACAGAACTCAAATCCGTGTCTAATTATCTTCCATATTTTTTGAGCTTCTTCAGGTTTATTCCGTGCCATATTAGCTTCCCGACTCTAAGAGTATTATGAATGAAAATTGTTGTTTACAGTTCACTTACGTGACCCTGATTGAATTATATAAACAAATATTCTGAAACAACGATAAAGGGCTATAATGATCACAAGTCCTAGCAGTCAACAGTTTTGTTGATATATGTATATTTGCTTATAATTTTCAACTCGGATTTCAGGTTGATGAATTCGAAATAATGATAAAAAGTAACAGTTTCGTTCGTAATAGTTTAATATTCATTCGGAGACCATTTATTTGTCATTTTCAATTGCAAACGAGCATCTCAGCCTATGGAAAGTTCCACATTTTGAACGACAAAGAATCGGTATGAGTAAAAATGAACATTCGAATGAAGCTGCACAATAGATACAAATAGTTTTTCAGTAAAAAATTACAGAGAAACAGTTTTATGAAATAGAAGTATAATTAAAGTTTTGAATAATCTAAAATTATATCCTTTCTGCGCTCTGTGGCATATTCTTTTTTCGCAAACTTAAGTCTTAAATGTTCTCGAACAGAAAATTCACGAAAAATAGAGGGCTGCTGTTAGTTTACCGACACTTCTGGGACAAAAATCTGGGACATTTAGGCGAAACATATTTTTTTCTCCTGACATTTCTGCACAAATAAATATTTTTTGCAACCAAAATAGAAAAATCGTTATAAATGTTCAATTTTCATTCATTCATACAACTTGCAATTTGAGTACTTATTTAACCCCAACAAATAATATGCACTTTTTTTAGAATTGAAATACCATACTACTTCTGATGTAGTATAGTAACAACAATAAATATGAGCGCTCTTTTCTGACATCAATCAAATTATTATATGATACTACTAATAACTATAATACTTGATAATTTTAAAACAAACTGCCTACGCCAATGATATTCTCATACATCTAGTTAGGTAGCCAAATCCCTTAAAATTTAATTTTGTTGTAAATTTAAAGTACTTATTATAACTCTAAATTTTAATGAGATCAATTTTGTTCAAACTATTTTGATATTTGTTAGTCTTATTAATTTTCAATGAAATATTTTTCTCTTCCAACAAGAATTCGTGAAAGTCATAACAAATCAGCCCATTGAAATTATACTGTTTTGATCAGAGACCGAAAATGATCCGTTGAGCGAGTTTTCTTATTGCGTCCATTGCTGCGCGACCAGCCAAAACACTCCCTCTGGTCGCATTGTGTCCAGATATACAAAAAATAATACTTTGCGATTTTTAGCATTTCTGACGATAGTGGGTGTTTCAGAAAAATTCAGCTGAAGCTGAATTGCGCATAAAAGCTTGTCGTCGTCAGAAAGGTTCATGCTAAGAAATTTCAAGTTTAAACATTCGTCAATTAGCTTCGTGTCATCCATTTCAATGTTAATTTTTTGGGAAAACGGACTGTTTTTTCGAAAGCAGACCGTAGAGTAGGTACTTTCAATGATTTTTGGAGACCTCATCCAGTTAAATTTGTCAACGTCCTCAATTGGTTTTTCCCAGATTTCTATGTAGGATTCAATTTCTGAGTAAAAACCTGTACAATTTGTTTGAAATAGTTTTTCGTGTTTTTATCTTGTGTGTTCACTATACTTTGTGCCTTCAGAGACAAGAAGTTTTCTTCAATTGTGTGATTCACCAGATGCGCGAATATGTTTCTGATTTCGATTTCCTACTTCTTTCCAACATGGAAAACGTACATCACTGAATGCATGAGAATCATATATGCCTCTGATAGTGGTCTTCACAAAATTCTAGTCAATCCAAGCTTTCAAAATAAATTTCCAAGGCACCGAACATTTTCTAAAACCTTCTGATTTCAGGAAAATTTGTCGCTTATCTAAAAAAATTGAATTTCCTTCACAACAATAGTGCACGGATACTTTTTAAAAACCGCTGCTGGACACATGAATTATCCGTCCATTTTACATAATCACTATTCAGTTGTGATTCAAATCTCTAAAGAATATACCAGAATGAGGTAAAAATATAAAAAATAGTCGAGAACCTTTGCACATCTCTATTAATATGAGTGAGTTGTAATACATATTAAAGTGATAATAACTATTGAAGTGAGATACAGTTAAATATAATACCGAATTAATTGAATAAAATATTCTCGGTCACTTCCGAAGAAACTTCTTGTGAAGGGTAAAATTTGGAAAGTATCGAAAACTCCTGGTTCCTTATAACCTAATAAGAGAGAAATGATAAGAAAAAAGATGATACTCCTGTATTGAGAAGTGCATCTTATGCAACATTTTACTGATTGAACTTGGTTAGTAATAAATTCAGAATTGATGAAATGAAAAACAATAGCTTTTGGCTCACAAAAAAATTGCTTCAACCAATTATGTTATGGCAAAAAGCACAGAAACAGGAGCAGAAAAACAGCAACGCGAACATGAAAAAATTTAGTGTAACTTGACAAGAATTCTTTTGAACTTATATTACATGCCTCAAAATATAGTGATTTAGTTCATTTTATCACTTTTCGAAATGGAAATGACCTACAGTATTGTAAATATTGCTACTTGAATATATATAGTACTAGCGACCCGCCCCGGCTTCGCACGCCGCAAACGCTACGCCCCGCAATTTTTGAATCTGTAATATCTTCGAAAATATTCACTTAAATCATACGGTGTAAAGGGCCATATATATCTATATTAAATGAACAATGTATTCAAGGTATTTAATTGGTTAAGGATTAATGCTGTATGGGTTAAAATCGCTTCGAAAATTAGCCATTATTTGTCGCAAAAAGTAAATGACAAAAAAAAGTTATTGTGGGTTATCCATAAGAGATAGACATATACCATCACGGACTTTTCTGTAGACCTTTTCAATGTGTATAATACTTAGTACATTATTTTGATAAAACTCGTAGGGTTCAGCCTGCGTTTGCAATGTAAGCGGAAAAAATGTAATTATTTACGACATCACATTAGAAACCTCAGAAATAACAGTACTTCTCCACTATTTAGTGGATGTTGTTATACATATAAACCTTCCTCTTGAATCACTCTATCTATTAAAAAAAACCGCATCAAAATCCGTTGCGTAGTTTCAAAGATTAAAGCGTACAAAGGGACAAAGGGACAGAAAAAGCGACTTTGCTTTATACTATGTAGTGATGTTGAAGAATTCATGTTTCATGCTAATCTTTTTTTTTTGTATGTGAAGAATTATAGTTGGGAAACGTATGAAAACCTTAAACTGTTCAGAAATATGAATGGAAGATGAAGAATATTGTTCTAAGATACAATTCTGACCTTCATTCTAACTAATATATTTCTCTTATTATAATAATGTCTTCTTTTTACTTTGTAATGAAGGTCAAAAATCTCGCCTACACCAATATCCCATTGCACAATGCAAAATATTGATAAGTAAAATTCTTGAACATAATTCGATTTTTATGGATTCGAAGAAGTGAACGTGGGTTAAAAGAGGTAAAAAGTTTAACTGCACTGATTCATGAAAATTAATCAATATTTCAAATACTCGAAATATGTCGAATTTCCTAACGAAACATTTTCGTTAGTGAATTTCTATATATACACTTTCTATATATACTTTCTATGAATTTATATTGTACATTATTTAAAATATAAAAATAATTGATATTTTCATAATATAAAAAATATTGTATGTGCATTACTTCTGAAGTCCTATAAATTAATAATTTTTTGTATCGGAAAGCTATCTAATTTGAGAAGGTACATTTTTTTCTATTCTTCAAGACAAAGGAGAATTAATTTTTTGAAACTCATTCAAAAAGATCTAGGTACTATGAATAATTTCTGCAGATTTTAGATGTGCATGTTGTTACACCTATTCAGGTCCTTACACGTAGGTTATTTTCAAATGAGCATATTTGTAATATAAGTAATATATAATACCTACATAGCATATATACTATATAGTTATTAATTATCTTATGTTTCCATTTATTCAGATTATTTCAGTTCACTGCTTCATATATACCTAAGTACCTATGCAATTTACATTCGTGAAAAATATAAGAGAAGTTTCCCTCACAATTTAAATTAGTTTTGCTGGTTTCTTAGTGTTTCTTACGATTTTCCCCACATATTCTGACTCTTTTATGAATAAAAAATGTTTACGGTTCACACACGTATCCTTGATAAAAATAAATAAACAGATACTCCAATACGCGGTACAGTGAAATGATAATTTTCATATCACTTATATTTGATTATAATCAAACCGTTGATATCAGTCTATAAGGTTTTAAGCTCGAATTCAAGTTTTTCGAAAAGATTGTGGTTTACAACGTGCTTCACAAATGGACCCTACTATATAAATAATACTCTATATAAAATAAAACCCTACTATAAAATAATCCCCACGATGTTTCCAATCCTTTCTGAATTATTTTAATTGGTTGAACAATTTATTACAGGGGGTTTTCGGAAATTTTGACATATCCTGGATTCTAATAACCTCGTCAAAGGTAAAAAGTTAGAATCATTGGCTATAACCTATATGAAACTGTGAAATCATAGCTAATTAACTATTAGAGACATCTATAATTTATACTCAAATTAGCAAACATGTTCATGTTTGAAATATTTCTTAATTACATGAACAATTATGAGTAGAGTAACATATTAACTTAAGACAAAATATAACACTTCCAAATTAAGCTGTAACAATCAAATAGCTGTTGATTGCTCATCGCATTATGCATTCATTCCATTACCTATATAGATACAGTACCTACAGACTGTTATTGAGTCTTGAAAATGAGCTCACGCTCGAAACATGTTGAAAAATTCATATTGTTAAATATAATCGTGAAACATCAAGCCAAGCGTTTAATTCAATTTAATAGAGAATATTTCATTAATAAGTAGATATTATATTCAATAAAACATTCAATGATAAAATTTCATTTGAATTCACATTCATTATCCCTTTATTGAAAACTTTGTTACCCTATGTGAAAATTTTCTGATCTAAGCTCCATTATGACCGAAAACTGTCAATTTTTAATTATATACCTATCTCATTATTTAAAATATACTTTCTAATATCGAGCTTAAATATCTTTATAGTGGTACTAGTTTTCAATATATTTGGTAAATTATTGAAAGCCTCAAATCCGTCATAGTATATGCTGTTTTTAGATTTAGAGAGCTAACAACTTTGGATATAAAAAGTATCAGTATTTCTAGTATTATACCCATGCACATCACTGACATATGTTATATTTTTTATTACATTACATGGCCAATGATTTTTTATTTTATATATGAATATATAAGAAGCAAAGATCATTCTTTGTTTTACAGACATAAGTCAAACTCCAAAGTGTTCAGCATAATTTTAACAGAGGTATAATATAGCACTTCAAAATGGTTCGCTTGACACTATTCTGTAACTTCTGTAATTTTTTAACTTTTTCTTTAGTCAAACCAATCAACAATGTGGAGCAATATTCAAAACGTGGCATTATTATTGATTTGAACAAAAATAATTTCACATATGTCGACAGGTTTTTTTCTTATTCTTTCAAAAAAATAGATATTTTTTAGAGATTTTTGATGATATGAAATCAACATGATCATTGAAACTCAATTTCTTGTCTGAAATAATGCCTAAATATTTCATCATTTCATATTGTTGAATAAATCGTGAAACATTAAGCCAAGAGTTTAATTTAATTTAATATTCAATTATGTTTCACCAAGAGTTCAGCGAGAATTCAATTTCAGCCTAAATATTTAACTGTTTCTACTCTTTCAATTTTCTGTTCATCAATCTTTATAGTTATATCCTTATTTTTATTGGTTTTAAGGGTTTTACTTCTACCAAAAACTGTGAAGTTAGATTTTGGCACATTCGGAAAAAAGCTATTGTCACATGACCATTCATTAATTGTAATAGTGTTAAAGTCAATATTACTGATCGTGTATTGTATGTTGCTTCCTCTATAGAATAATTCTAAATTAGTAATAATGAAACCTGAATTCTTCATCATGTTGATTAGGCAACACACATGTCACTTTAAAGTTATATATGTGAGCTGACTATTTGACGATCTATATTGTTCCATTTAACATAATGCACTTTATATTTATGATATAATTATTACTGATCCGGATATATTCAGAATTTTTATTTCATTAACCTATATTCTTGATATTAAGTATTGTTTCTTATATTTCATTAGAAATAGAACAGCTTTAATTTATTGAATTTTTCTGAACTTCCTGAAATTAGAATTCATTGAAAAAGCCTAGTTTTCTGATTGATATCTCTTTAATCATCTCTCTTTTCATTTATATCATCTCCAAAATAATAATTCAAATACTAACAAATCAACATTGCTATATAATATACGTATTCGAATGTTCTTGTTGAATTATATATTCGATATAGTAATTTAATATAGGAATGCCTTATATTAAATGCTCGTATACATTAGATTAAAGATTAAGATCAACTTTGAATTATACTTATCATGTTAAATCACTCAAAATACTGTTTGGATAAAAATAAATATTATGGAATATTCGTAATAATTATGGAACTTCATATTTTCCATTCGTTCCGTTGAAATCATATTTCTAACCTCATAAATTCATATATATGGAGGCTAAGTACCCGAACGGTATAATCACGAAGTATAGATATGATTCTGTGCTCAGATTCAAAACTAATGCCATATCAATTGGTAGAATAGTTACTCTTTTAGCATGACGTGCAACAAGATTACAATCAGCAAATAAACAAGTTAAATAGATTTCAGTAGCTTCTTGAAGAGCTTCCAAAGCAATAGATGAAATATATCTATCAGATCTACGATTTGGCATTATTTCTCTTACAATCCTTGAAAAGGGGGGCCTTGGGATGAGATTATTAACAGTAGACTGTAGAAACCTAATCTCTCTTGATATTTTGGATTTGACTTTTTTTTCTTTCCTGATTTATCAACAACCGCAGTAGTTTTCCGAACAAACAATTTTGTCCTACATTTTGGAGTGGACTTTCTGGGTATACCTTTTCTATTTGATGACGATTTACTGTGAGAAGCATCTAATGGATTATGTTCCCGTCTAGTGTCTTGTCCACTTGAAGATTGAGACGTAACTCTGGATCTTGAAAATGTGCTCGATAATGTACTGGATAGGGATGAAGGATATAACTCCCTCGAACTTTTGGCAGGCGTCTTAATCCTAACCATAGTTACAAAATAAAATTATTCTCAAAATTATTTTACACCTTGATTTAAATACGTTAAATTTTTTAACTTAAAAACGAAAGCAACACAGAATTCAGGAACCGCTAATTCAAATGGTGTTTGAAAATGAAACGTCAGGGTCGCCAACTCGTGGATTTTTTTCCCATCGTAGTCAAGTTGAAAAACACCTAAAATCCCCTAGAATTGTTATTAAAATTAAAATTTGAAAATATATATATTAAGGTTTCATTTTGCAATTATAAGGTACTTAAGTGTTTGTTATTATTAAAATTAAAATATTATTAAATATTTATTATTATTTAATATTATTAAAATATTATTATTTTTTAAATTGAATTAATTTTTTGGTTTAGTTTTTGGAAATGAGAATATTAGGAATAGTTTATAGGGTATTATTTTACACAAAAATTAAATTATTTATTTACTAATTATAAAATTTTTTATTAACCAACCTACATTAAGAAATAGTATTGAATATTGTCATCATGAAATTAATCTTTTTATTCAAGATAGAAATCAAAATTAATTTTAGTTATTTAAATTATGATAGGAAATATTTTGGATTACTTCAAAAATACCCCTAAGATTACCCCTGAAAATTTTAAGCCACTAAAAAAAACCCACTGAACATTTTGTCCCGTAAAACATTAAGCACAGCCTCTCCTTACAAGCCATGAACATAGACTTGGCAACGCTGCATCTGCTCAATCCAGTAGATCGATCGATCTTCGAACATCTGTCTACTGCACGTTAATAATTGCCTTTTCAGAAAAATTTTCAGCGAAACGGTACTTTGTATAAAAAAATAGTTTCAACAAAAATTTTAGATTATACAATTATCTATAGTAATTAATAATACACTTTTTTTCTAAGAAGAACTATGTCTGAGTTATAGCGATTCAAATGTTGTTTTCTATTATGTTCACTAAAAAGTTCACTTTATCAATTAGAATTGTCATTTAGTTAATTTCAGTTGTAAAATCAATTTTAAGTCATTAGGAGACAGTTTATTTGTATTGATAAAAACATTTACATGAATATCTGAATCTACTAAAATCTGATTAATAATTTGTAAACTGTTTATTTGTGAACATTCAGTTACGTTGGATGGAAAAACTAGAGTGTAAAAAAATGTCGTTAGTTTCAAAAGTTTTTATAATCCACGATTTACATATTAAAATATTTTTGTATCATTGGATATTAAATCAACAAAATTACAAATTGAATCTGAGTTTTCAAAGGCTTCATTCAATTTTTCACAACGTTCCTTCAATACTGGTTCTTTCAGGTGGATATTTTCTTTGAGAGTGGACTGTTTTTGATAAGTAGGGGTAAATAGAGAAAAATACTTGGCACTGCATTTGTTAAATTGAGTTTAACTTTATCAATCTAGTCCTCTTGCCTTCTGTTGATCAATCTAGCAAACGATGAAAACTTTCTCTAGTAAGTGCTCCCTCAGGAAAATGTTTGCCACAAACTACAGAATATTTTGTGGGGGACCATGATGCCCTAGGAATATTTTTTAGCCATTGATTCGTTAGATTACCATCCTATGGAAAACAAATTCCAGAAACTGGTGGTTCGCCGGCCTCGAGGTAAGTTTTGTAGTTCGAATTGCATCCAGGCACACAGCAATGACTTGGCATGTTAATTTTTGTGCTAATATCAAGAACAAGACCTATAAGAGATTATTTCTAAATAACTACTAAATCTAACAAAGGGTAAGTAACTCTACTAATCCCAAAAAAGGAACAATTCTAGCAAATAACGCTTTTGTTAATGTCTGAACTACTCAGTCAAAACATCAGTAATCGGTAGCTATTTACATACAAATTTCAAAGGTATTCCTTAGTCTGTAGCTGAAAAAACACAGTAGCACTTTCTACACGCTATACATCACATAATAGCACAACAACTAAAACGCGAATTTTTGTTTTTACACAATTATGAGATGATAAAAGTTAGGTATTATTTCTACCTTTCCAGGTATAACCAAAAAAAGCACAACTTAAAACACAACAGATACTCCTGTTTATATAAGACATTTGCGTGAAATTTCTTTTGCTTGTTTTTCACAACTTCAAACAATAGCACTTTTCACAACTTATTTTTGGATTTGAATGTTATTTCTCTCGTTAAATAGCGATTTATTCAGCAGCAATGACCAGAAACCATTACAACGCCATTACAGCATCATTATTTGTGGGTCTTGCTTGGATGTTGCCAGTTTTCCTAGTTCATGGCTTGTAAGTAGAGTTAGGCTGTGCCACGACCACCTTTACTACAGGTTTTGTCTGTATTAAAGGTGGCCGTGTACAGGCCATGAAGAGCGTAGTCCCTCGGTGTTGCCAAATTGTGTTTTGTTGTATACTATCCTAGTCGTAAGTTCCAAGCTTTCAAGCATTATTTCAACTATTTTTGTATATTGCGAACAAACAAGGAATATTATTCGTATTTCTAATATATAGAATCTTATATTGGGTATTAATTTTGGTAGTAAATAATATATTGGGTATTTATTTGGGTAGTAAAGGTGGTCGTGGCTGTGCGTTAAGTTTTAAAAAATTTAAGCTTCTTCTTCTCATAAGGAAATGTTGACATAGAATTGGAAATAAAGATGAGCGATATTTTACTTCACAGTGATTGAATCATTGTCATGTATAAATCACAACTGCGACTAATTGTCACAGTTTCTAACCACTGCGACTGTGATTGTTGGCCTTGTAAAATATTGGGTGAAGAGAAAAGTGTAGCTTCGTGAACATTCGTGGTATTCTTCGCTACCGTCATCTAAATTAGCTGATCATCATCTAAATTTTTTATATTTACACACAGAAAGCTTTTTTCAATTATTTAACTTCAAAATACACAAACTATTCTGGATATTGAAGGTACAGAGGGCTATAGGGAGACCTCCGTAACTCTAGGTTATAGTGTTATCTCTAGGTTATAGTCAGGGACGAATCGATACCATTGAAGAATCGATACTTTTACTCGATATTGTACGTGGTGATTAAGTATCGATATCTACTCGATATAGATTGAAAAGTATTAAACCACAGAATATTCTCCTAATTCTGAAATTCTAAGATTTTATACTTGACTGAAAATTTTGTCGACCGTCCTCAACGTCTGGAACCTTGTGAACTAACATGTTAAATCTTTTTAACCCTTGTTAATTATACTCCTTCCAATGATGGTATATCCCAATAACCTACAATCAAGAGTTATTTCATAAAATAACAAAATCAGTGTTATGTTTTGTCAGTTAAAAAAAAAGCAATGTTTATGAAACATTTCCCACTGAACTACTCAAAAATACGGGTTATATTTGTTAGTATACTTACATTCGCTGTAGTTGTTCTGATGGCGAAGTTTTCCTCCAAATCTAAAACAAAAGTAATTAACTAATTTCATTTGTTTAAACTTACTATTGTAAGGTGTTGTCGAATCTATATAGATTTGGTAAGATTTATCTATATTCAAAATAATTATTCACTCACCAATTTGAATGAATTAACACAGAAAATTAATCCTAGGAAGCATTGCCAAGTACTAAACAACCGCCAAAACCTTGAATGACGAATGAAATAATTCGACGGCCAGTCCATTACAGTTTCCCTTGATTTTTTCAGCTACAGCGCCATCCAATCGCCAGTTGGCAAAGCTCATTACTAAAAGTAAGGTTAAGTTTTTGTTTCCAATTTTGATAGGTAACTCGGCCTTCTTACTTGGCATGTTCTGTGATTAATACTTACTCGTATCGAACGAAAAGTATCGATACTTTTAATGAAACGTTTTTGGAAAATTTAAGGTAAAAACCATAACAAGTATCAAACATTAAAACCAGTGGCTTTTCAAACGCTTACGCAAATTAGAAGTACTGCATCAGAATTGCTCGGTCTTCAAGTATTTTTTGCTGCTTCCGCATTTCTCTTCTTTTGTAGTAAAATATTGTCATACACTAGATTTCGGAGGACCCATTTATAATCCAAAAATTCAAATGTTTCAGGAACAAAACAAACTCCTACTACTGGCAGAGAGAGTTCACGAATTTGCGAGAAACGAAAGAAACAGAACGAATGGATGCTATTCACAGAATATACCCTAAATATATTGTTACTTCAAATAATTATTATATATATTGTATATATTATTAATAAATTGGTCCTTCAAATAATTTTATAATGCTAATACTCCTGAAATCATTTATTAACAATAAACAACTATTAACACTTGTTTTGAGTAAACACACTTTTAATCTCAATGTCTTTCAACTGTCACTTTACAAACTAAACAATTCGCATTAACATTTAACATTACATTTCGTCAGATGTTGTCCGCTTATATATCCAACTCTCTAAAGTAGGAAAGTTAAAAAATAAAGTATAAAAAAGGAAGTAGTCGTTACAGAGTTCTATGGTCGGGCCTACGACGGTTATCAACCACAGAACATACCCTTCATAGAAATGCAAACTCACAGCCTAACTCTACTTACTCTACGTAAGTAGAGTTAGGTTGTGGCAAACTCGGTGCCACGAAGTATAGAGAACCTGCGTGACTTTGATTATAGAGACTAGCGCTCATGGTGGCCAAATATAACACTTATTATGTGAGAGAAATTGAATTTTGTACTTGTCACTACAGTAATAATAAATTATTTATCAAGATTAAAAATGTCTAACATAGTAATAATTAAAAGTGGATTCCAAAAAATAAATGTCCAGGATCTGCGACAATCGTCAGATAAAAAAGGTGAAAATTTATTCCTAAGTAACCATGTAAAAAATATTGAAGAATGGAAGACTGGAGATACTAGTTTGATAAAAGCTCAAGTTATACGTCAAACTAATATTAAACAACATTTTGATGTAACACTTGAAGTAAGATTTAATAATTTATCATTATTCTTATAATTATGCATATCATTTGAAAATTATAATAAGGTTATATTTTAATATTTAGATAGATGTCAACAGAAGTGTCGCAGATCGGCGATGCAATTGCCCAGCTGGTTTGGGCAAAAACTGTAAACATATTGCTGCTGTAATTAATTTTATTAATAATGAGAATGCTGAGTCTAAGACTAGTCAGCGGTGTCAGTGGAATGTTCCTTCAGTGTCTAAAAATAGCGAACTTTATTCGAAAGGACGAAAAATAAAAGAATTATTTCCTAAGAAGGCTTATCAAAAAAAGTATGAGCCAGTTGAATTGGATAATATAAATATTGTATGTTCACTAAGTAGTATGCTGAAATCTGCAAGAGCGACAGAATCAAGCAAAACAGCCAACTTTATAATTCGAGAATTAATTGATACTGTAGTAGATAAAGTATGCACTAGAAATTGTTTAAATTTATACCGTCACTTCTACAATTACCATAATAGTTTAAATATATATGTTAGCAGTGTGCCATTGAAACGAATTCTCCATGAAATTTTTTATGAAAACAATATAACTATCTCATTAAATGAGTTGGACTCTATTTGTGTAAATACAAGAGGGCAATCAGACAGTCAGATATGGTTTGCGGAACGTGCAATAAGAATATCAGCAAGTAGAGCTCACACAATTATAGCTCGAAAATCTAAATTCCATGAACTCGCTGATGCTATGACAACAGAAAAACATATGAAAGGCAAAGGACTAAAAAATGTATTGCATGGCAAGAGAAATGAGGGAAACGCTCGTGAATTTTATAAAAAAATAACTGGATATGATGTTGAAGAATGTGGCTTAGTAATTCATTCTAGTCAACCATGGTTGTGTGCGTAGTCCTGATGGGGTGGTCATTGTAGATGGTGCACCTAAAAACTTTTGGAAATTAAATGTCCAGTTTCAATACAAAATAAGCAAGTGCTAAATAAGCAAGGAAAATTGACACATCCGTACTTTGAATTTCATGAAAATAAAGTGCAAAGTTTGAAACAATCTCATGCATATTATACACAATGTCAAATATTGATGTATTGTACTGGTCTTCTTGAATGTGATTTTTTCGTTTATTTTCCAAACTTGGAATATAGTTTATTAACAATAGCGCGAGATGAAGCCTTTTTATCACAATTTATACCTAAATTAGAAATTTTTTATGTTAATTATTATATTAGCAAGTTAATAAGTAAGTATGGTATTTAAATAGATAAATTTTTATTATAGAAATGTTTTGTTAACTTAAAAAAGTTTATTTTTCATTACATGTCAGAATTTTTATTATATTGATAAAATATTTTGTGTTAATTTCTATAAAAAATATATTAGCAAGTTAATTAGTAAGTATGGTATTTAAATAGATAAATTTTTATTATAGAAATGTTTTGTTAACTTAAAAAGTTTATTTTTCATTACATGTCAGAATTTTTATTATATTAATAACAAAATATTTTATGTTAATTATTATATTAGCAAGTTGATAAGTAAGTATGGTATTTAAATAGATAAATTTTTATTATAGAAATGTTTTGTTAACTTAAAAAAGTTTATTTTTCATTACATGTCAGAATTTTTATTATATTGATAAAATATTTTATGTTAATTTCTATAAAAAATATATTAGCAAGTTAATTAGTAAGTATGGTATTTAAATAGATAAATTTTTATTAAAGAAATGTTTTGTTAACTTAAAACAGTTTATTTTTCATTACATGTCAGAATTTTATAAGAAAAATTACAAAATTTACCCGGACTGTTGTATAACAACTTAAAAATAAAAATTTTCAACATAATTTCATTTATTTTCTTCCGATTTAAAAATAGGGGTTGTAAGTTTACTAATACTTTATTACTAATACTTTATTGAAGAGTATCCTCGAAATCCTGACAGTAAAATTGGAATGTCCGGTCCACTACTTTTGTCTTTTCTCACTATTTCTGCTTTTAAATTTTTAGTAGAGGATATTGTTGCTTGAGTTGAAACATTATTTGACCCACGATCAAAGTCACATGAGAAAATAAAGTCATCACTAGTAGATTGAAAAGACACCACTTGAACTGATTTATCAGATTTTCGGACTATTTGATTATTAATAGTTTCTAATTGAACACTTTCAACTGATGAATTAACTTGTTCTTGTTCATCATTAGCACCAGATAAAACCTCAGACACTAGTTCCCTTTTCTTCCAACGATCAAAACGAATTAAAGTTGTATTTGAAGGTTCCTTACGTTTATAATTGGACGGAAAAATTGTTGGATTATATGCTGGATGACGAGGATCTTCAGATTTCTTTCCTCCAACAAAATGATGACTACATATCCTTGAATTATTTGTAGGTTGCCATGGAGTACCATCTCGACTAGAAAAATAATGAAATCACAGCCTAACTATACTTACAAGCCATGAACTAGGACTTGGCAACACCGCATCTGCTCTATCCGGTAGACCGATCGGTCTTCGAACATCGGTCTACTACATGTTAATAATTGCCTTTTCAGAGAAATTTTCAGCGAAACGGTACTTTGTATAAAAATAGTTTTAACAAAAATTGTAGATCATACAATTATCTATAGAAATCAATAATACACTTTTTTTCTAAGAAGAACTATGTCTAAGTTATAGCGATTAAAATATTGTTTTTTTAGTATGCATACTAACAAGTTCACTTTATCAGTTAGAATTGACAATATGCTATAAATTACATTATTTTTCATTCTCAGGTGAGAGTAAGTTTAATGCGTCAATTCCTTTAAACCTTTATTGACATGTGTACAATAATTTGGACAATAGAATGATTCTGATATCATATTTGTAACAAGCAAGCAAATTTTCCAGTTGAGACTATCTAGTTAATTTCAGTTGTAAAATCCATTTTAAATCATTAGGAGACAGTTTATTTTCATTGATAAAAACATTTACATGCATATATGAATATACTAAAATCTGATTAATAATTTGTATACTGTTTATTTGTGAACATTCAGTTACGTTGGATGGAAAAACTAGAGTGTAAAAAAATGCTGTTAGTTTCAAAAGTTTTTATATTCCACAATTTACATATTAAAATCTTTATTTATAATTGGATGTTAAATCAACAAAATTACAAATTGAATCTGAGTTTTCAAAGGCTTCATTCAATTTCTCACAACGTTCCTTCAATGCTGGTTCTTTCAGCTGGATATTCTCTTTGAGAGTGTACTGTTTTTGATAAGTAGGGGTAAATAGAGAAAAATACTTGGCACTGCATTTAAATTGAGTTTAACTTTATCCATCTAGCCTTCTGTTGATCAATCTAGCAAACGATGAATACCTTCTCTAGTAAGTGCTCCCTCTGGAAAATGTTTGGCACAAACTACAGAATATTTTGTGGGGGTCCATTATGCCCTAGAAATATTTTTTTAGCCATTGATTCATTAGATTTCCATCATATGGAAAACGAAATACAGAAACTGGTAGTTCGCCGGCCTCGAGGTAACTTTTGTAGTTCGACTTGCATCCAAGCACACAGCAATGACTTGGCATGTTAATTTTTGTGCTAATATCAAGAACAAGACTTATAAGAGATTAGTTCTAAATAACTACTAAATCTAACAAAGGGTAAGTAATTCTACGAATCACAAAAAAGGAACAATTCTAGCAAATAACGCTTTTGTTAATGTCTGAACTACTCAGTCAAAACATCAGTAATCGGTAGCTATTTACATACAAATTTCAAAGGTATTCCTTAGTCTGTAGCTGAAAAAAACACAGTAGCACTTTCTACACGCTATACATCACATAACAGCACAACAACTAAAACGCAGATTTTTGTTTTTACACAATTATGAGATGATAAAAGTTAGGTATTATTTCTACCTCTCCAGGTATAACCAAAAAAATCACAACTTATAACACAACAGATATTCCTGTTTAGATAAGACATTTGCGAGAAATTTCTTTTGCTTGTTCTTCACAACTTGAAACAATAGCACTTTTCACAACTTATTTTTGGATTTGAATGTTATTTCTCTCGTTAAATAGCGATTTATTCAGTAGCAATGACCAGAAACCATTACAACGCCATTACAGCATCTCTTTCTGTGGGTCTAGCTTGGATGTTGCCAGATTTCCTAGTTCATGGCTTGTAAGTAGAGTTAGGCTGTGAAGGAGTCCGAACGGTATAGGTTTTTCCGTAGTATTTATGGACACAATATCAAAGCTAGATCATAGTTCTCTTTTCTACCACTGGGCTGCGCAATGTTCAAGACGTACAGATGTCCATCAGACTTAAATACGCGCGAATTTGAAATTATAATTAATTATAAATTTATTTGTTTAAAAATAGTTTTAATAAAAAAATGGGAAGGTGTTGTGCTGTTCGTGGTAGAAAGGTTCTGTGCCTTAGTGGCAGAAAGGCAAATGGAAATATAGGAAAAGTGGCTTTATTTAAAGTACCCAAAGTAAGTAACCTTAAAATTGTCCTGGGAATTAGTGTTGTTAATAAATATTTGTTTTATAAATTTTGGAGTTAAATAATATTTGAAAAATTTATAATTTTATTTGTCGTTGATTCAACAAAGTCATTATTTTTTCCACAGAATGCTGAAATGCGTAAGAAGTGGAGTTCTGCTATTGACCAAGATTTAAAAGCTACCAATTATATATGAAAATTGCATTTCAATTCTGAAGATGTGATAAAAAGTGATCGGACAGTATTAGCGGATGGTAGTATATACGTGTATGACTACCAAAAAGTTCATTTGCGGAAGAAAGCAGAGCCAAAACTGAATACAACTTATAATGATAACCAAAATAATAACAGCTTGTTGTCAGATGTTTCTGTAGATACTTCTGATATTGTTGACGACATTATTAATAATGACCGTAGCTTAAATGTTGAGACAAATACTGTTAATCAATTTCTAATCGAAGTTATTGGCCCCAAGAAAAGTAATGAGCCGAAGGCAAGCAATGAGCCTCAGATGACTGAGCCTGAGACAAGTAATGTGCCTGAGTTTTCTTTTCATTGTATAGAAAGAATTTTAGAATCTCAACCATTACGTAAAAATTGGAGTTGGACAGTATTATTACTTTATCATATATAAATTCGAAATTGGAATTAGTTTTTCACATAAAAATTGATATGAATTTGAAAGTTACGGTAAGAAGCTGAAATATAAATCATTACTTAAATAGTATTATAAAATTTTTATCATGTTACAGATAATCAATGCACAAACGAATATTCTTGTTATGAATGTGAATATTTCTTCGATGGCTTGTGTTTCGCAGTTACTGAGCAATTTCGAAAAAAACCTTTTTTTGCAAAGGAAGTGGTTACAATGAGAAGAAGTAATGATGAATTTAGACAGATAAATGAATTGATAATAAATCATGCAATTACTTTGTAGCAAATAAGATCTTAAATATCAAGTTTAAAATTTGATTTAAACTTTGTTTTTTATGTTTATAGATGTTCACAAATTTGTACTGCTATATTAGCATCAAATGAAAGGTATAAGAAGAAAGTAGAGGACTATAATCTGCTCTTACTCACTTGCAACACCTCCAAAAGGATCTAATGTGACAGCAGGGGAATTATTAGGATCATTAATGCAGACCTGAGCATCGTTTGAAGGCAGTAATGTTAATAAGGAAAATTGGAGTAAAAAATTGGACGAAATAATTGAAAATACTTTTGATAATAATAATAATGTTGAGAATAATGTAAATTCAGATGATTTACCTTCTAATAATGATAGTAGCAACAAGGCTGATGATAATGATAGAAATAACAATATCATTACTAATAACAATGAAAGTGATTATGAGGGTGACAGTAAGAAGGGAGTGTCTAGGGGCAGCTATGTGATTTTGTATAATGCAGGATATGTAGCCTGTAATATTTTATATTATATATATATATATATATATATATATATATATATATATATATATATATATATATATATATATATATATATATATATATATATATATATATATATATATTATTATTATATATATTATTATGTTATGTTTATTATATATTATAAATTCTAAGATTTTTGCTTCACTTGACATTGTGTTTATTGGTCTAAATTCTTCAATGAACTTAGTATTGAGAACTTTTTTGATGGTACTATTGTAGTAATCTTAAGTTTACTTGGGATTACACCTCTTTTAAGTGAACAATTAATGATTATTGATCAAGGGTTATCAAACACTTTCAAAGCATTCTTTTATCATTGACATATCAGCTTCATTAGGACTACTTTTATTTGGCAACTTCATTATCATTTCTTTCAGTTTATTCTTATCCAAAAGATTAAAAGTTCTCCACTTAGTTTTAATTTGCCTTGGTTGTGCTGTTATTGTAATTGCACTTTGAGGTGTATTAATACTATTTACAAGTTGTTGAAGCTATCAATTTTTTTAGAGTTTTCCACATTGATTTAGCATCACCTGTAACTAAGTCAATATTACTTACATAAAATAGTTTTTTTCATCTCTAATCATATTAGTAATTCTATTTCTAATTACCTTATAACTCTTTCATTCAACACTATATTTGGTATATTTAAAACGTTTGAATAAGTTATCTCATTTTTTCATCTCACTGATAATTTCATTTGTAATCCATTTTTTGTATCTAGTATTACACAGCATGGTTTGTTTTGGCGTTAGCTCATTCATCACAGACATGTAATTTTTGTGAAAAAATATATTTTAAATCTAAATCTATATTCCTGTAATAAAACCTATTAATACACTTCCCAATTAATATGTATAGTATTGATATTTATATATTACAATTGTTTGTATTTTTTATATTAAACATGTTTTATTATTACTTATGCTATCAATAAATAATACGTTTAACCATAACTCATTTATTTTTAATTAATTTGTTCATTGCAATATTGTAATTAATAGGCATTTGACAATTTTTTAATCTATTTTGAGACAATTTTGAGTTTCTTTACTTTAAGCTTAATAATTCTGCATGTAAAGACGAAAAATAATCCATGAATTTAATTTTTGAAAACCTTTTAACATTTTGTTTATTTTTTTTGATAAAATGGTGCCTGTTAATTCTTGTGGTAATTATTAATATCTGAAATGTTTCAATTACAGAGTATCTCTTTATCTTTTTAATACTGCTGAGTTGAAGGCGCATGAAAAATTTCTCAAAATTTCCTAAAACATTTTATTTCACGTTTTTCGAATATTTTATTTCAGTTGTCAATAGCAACACGACTTCCCGCGTAAAAATTTAAACAAGCACTTCTTAAACCGTGGCGCGACCTAGCGGCAAAAGATCTGGTCCTAAAATTGATACCATACTTTTAACATTACGTTCGGACTCCTTATATCTATACTTCGTGCTCGGTGCATTGGATATGAAAACAAATATGGCCGATTTGACGTTCCGAGTCGGCGGAAGTAATTATCGAGCGGGAGATTCAAATACATGTCACAGAATCGAGCCTATTATTCCATATTCAGGTATTTCTTGCGCGGGAATTTCAAAACCACTACTTAAAATATGGATTGATATTCAATAATAATGTACCCACCCAAAATTAAAAAGAGTTTCAAATTAAAAAGGTTTTTATTATTATAAACTGATTTTAATCATGTAAACAGTAACACCTCACAAGTAATTGGAATTTTAAAAAATCTACAATACATAAATTGGTTTATTTACAAAGTTCTTTCTATTCTGTTCTGCCTATTAGGCAGAAAATAATGAACTTAACATTATTCCTGGAACAATGTGAATGAATAAATATAAACCAGATCAATATTAGAACAAATAACAAAAATTTCTTAAATATAAAAAAATAACGAAATATATATTTTCTAAGTTGCTAAGTTTGAATGAGTATAATGATATATTATTATAATGAATATAATAATATATGAACATAATATTCTAACATAAATACAAATAAACTAGATCAATATTAAAACTTTACAAAATAGCAAAAAAATCTTTGGTATAAAAAAAGAACAAAATATACATTTTCTTAGGTTCTGAATTAAAATGAACATAATATATATTCTTCTTTCCTCATTTTCTGGATGTTGAGAGGTACTGCCTCTTCTCTTATAATACTTTTCACAGTTACCCATGTATATAATTCCAGCAGTCTACCTCTTGGACCTGAGGAAAAGCAAAAAAACATCAGTATTAAATCTAGTTTCAGATGAATGTTTTAAGATTAAAAGATTATCAGAACAGTTGAGAATTAGGCATGGAAAATTGTTATATTTTTTTTATTTCAGTTCACATTTCTACAGTTATGTTATATGGTAAAAAAACTATACTTAATGGGGGTTTTCTTTAAAAACATGTGAAAGGGTGTAAAGAGTCCTCACACTTGATGAACAAGTTTTCTAAATGGTTGATTTTAAATGACCTAAATGGTGTAAAGAGCCCCAATAAATTCTAATATAAATTTTAAAACAGGTTTAATACAAACTAGTAAACATTATCACAGACTTAATCACAACTTCATTCAGTCATAGTAATTGAAAGTCTGAATAAAACTCAATATATAATTCTATAATTGGTAGGTTGTAAAGGACCTCCAAAAACAATATCACAGAAAATGGAAATTTGAAACATTATTTGTTGTAGAGTTTAGAAATAAAATGTGAGTATTTACTGACTTTAGAACTTTTTGTTCTTGTTGCTTTGTCCAGAAGTACACAAATTCCTCTTTTTGTCACTTAAATATTTAAAAATTATCAGTCTAACTGTCTTATCTGTTGGAATGTTTACAACATTGCTTCAACCCTGCAGATATTTTGTATTGGTAACACGGATTATGTAAGCTCCTCTATGTCTCTAACTATACACAGTTGCAGTAACGCTCTCCATCTTGAATAAGTTAAGTTTAGAATAAATGTTGTATAAGTTAAGTGTTCCTTTTATTACCTCTAAAACGTACAAAGCTTCCAAAATAGAAGTTATATCTAACAGGTTATGGGACCAGGCAAAGTACGTAGTGAATTTTAAAAGTTACTAAATAACTGAGAGTGAAATTCGGTCAGTAAAGTCGTGTTGAGTAAAACGTGCACGTGCAACAAGTCAAAATGGCGGTATCGTATTTCAACAACATTCCCAAACTCTTAGGACGCGAGAACTATGATGAATGGAGTTTCGCAATTGAAAACGTAGCTGTATTGGAAGGATTAACTAACTGTTTAAACGGAACAGAACAGGACACAGTGTTAGTGGCCAAAGCCAAGGCAAAAGTGATCCTTACAATTGATCCCTCCTTGTACATTCACGTGAAAGAAACAAGAAACGTGAAGGAAGTATGTGATAAATTAAGAAACCTTTACGAAGATTCGGGCTTCTCACGCAAAATAGGACTATTGAGAACCCTAATCAACTTGCGTCTAAACAACTGCAATTCAATGGAATCGTACATCAATCAGGTTATTGAAACTTCTCAGAAATTAAGAAGAACAGGTTTCAAGATTGATGATGAATGGGTAGGATCGCTTCTTTTAGCTGGTCTTCCAGAAAAGTTTTCTCCAATGATAATGGCTATAGAAAACATTGGTTTGGATATAACTACAGATTCTATCAAAACTAAACTGCTAGACATGCAGACAGATGGTAGTAGTAGCGGACCGTCAAATGGAGCATTCGTAGCTAAAGGAACTTTCCGGAAATATCCAAAAGAGGGTACCACAGGTAACAAGAAGTTCCAAAACAAAACAAATAAATATGACGTAATATGTTATGGTTGTAAAGAACGTGGTCATTTTGTAACAAAATGCCCAAACAGACAAAAACATAACCCTAAAAATTCGAAGTCTAAAACTTCAACTGTAGAACATGAATGCTTTTAATGCAATATTCATGAGTGGACAGTTCGATGATAGTGATATTTATGTAGATTCTGGAGCGAGTGTACATCTTACTGCTAGAAAGGATTGGTTACAGAACATCAAAACAGATGGAAAAGTAAAGGAAATAACAGTTGCTAATAAATCGAAAATGACAACTTCAATTTATGGTACTGTGTATATCAAAACAGTTATTGGGAAAGAAGAACATAGCATTAAGATTGATAATGTTTATTATTGCCCAGGTATAACAACCAATCTTTTGTCAGTAGGCCAAATTATCAAAAATGGCAATAAAGTGGAATTTACAGAAAATGGTTGTATCATCACCAATAAACTGGGAAAGGTAGTGGCTACTGCAGACTCTTTGGGTCATGTGTTCAAATTGAACTATGAGAAAGATACACTGCAAAGTTGTCCCAGTGCTTCTGTAAATCTAGCAGTTAATGATGAGACTTGGCATCGCAGGTTTGGACATATGAATTACAAAAACTTACAAATAATGAATGATAAAGATACTGTAGATGGTTTACAAATTAATGGAAAGGTATCGAAGAAATTTTGTGAAGTTTGCTGTGAAGGTAAACAAACCAAATTACCATTCTCTAACAAAGGCCATAGAGCAACTGCTTTCTTAGAAATAATACATGCAGACTTATGTGGACCAATGGAAATGTTATCACTAGGAAAAAGTAAGTACTTTCTACTTTTAGAAGATGATTACAGTCGTATGGTTTTTGTGTACTTCCTAAAAAGCAAAGATGAAGCTTTCCAACGATTTAAAGAATTCAAAATGTTAGTGGAAAATCAGAAGAATGAAAAACTAAAAATTTTGAGAACTGATGGTGGAGGTGAATTTTGTAGTATTGAATTTGAAAATTTCCTGAGATACTGTGGAATTATTCATCAGCAGACAAATCCCTTCACGCCACAACAAAATGGATTAAGTGAAAGAATGAATCGTTCTATAATTGAAAAAAGTAGATGTTTGTTGTTTGATGCAGGCCTCGACAAATCTTTTTGGGCAGAAGCTGTTAACACAGCAGTATTTCTGATAAACAGGTCAGTAACATCATGTTTGGATAACAAAACACCTTATGAGGTTTGGCATAGTAGGAAACCAAATGTTGAAAAATTGAGAATTTTTGGTAGCAAAGCTATGGTCCATATACCTAAGGAGAAACGTCGAAAGTGGGACAAGAAAGCTACGAGCATGATATTTGTTGGCTATTCTGAAAACATAAAAGGCTTTCGTCTATATGATCCAACTACAAGAAAGATAGTAACCAGCAGAGATGTGACTATTGATGAGAGGCACCCTGAGGTTAAAGTGATCATCCAAGAACACAGTAATGAACTCTTCGAACATGAAGATTCAGTGGGGGATTCAAGCTCTGATGAAAGTAATCAAATCGATGCAGAGATAAATGACCAGTCAGATGCTGATTATATCCCTGAAGATGTCACACTTGATGTCGAACAAGTTAGACGATCAACTAGACAGCCTAAAACCAAAATATATCCTGATCATGTCACATATCTTTGTTCACCAGGTTATGTAGAGACAATCTTGGAAGATGTTCCTTTAACTGTACCAGAAGCATTATCAAGTCCCGATGCAGAAAAGTGGAAAGTGGCCATGCTTAACGAGATGCATTCCTTTGAAGAAAATGATACGTGGGAGTTAGTGAAACCACCGAAAGAAGGAACTGTTGTTAAGTGCAAGTGGGTATATAAATTAAAGAGTGGAAATGACAATAGTGTAGTGTATCGTGCGAGGTTAGTGGCGAAAGGTTACACACAGAAAGAAAACGTTGACTATAAAGAAACTTTTGCTCCTGTAGTGAGACACTCTACGTTGAAACTCCTTCTGAGTTTATCAGTTAAATTAGATTTAGATATTACTCACTTAGATGTAACTACTGCTTTTCTCAATGGTTTTCTTGAAGAAACTGTATATATGAGACAGCCAGAAGGTTTTGTCAAAAAGGGTTTTGAAAACCATGTATTCAAATTGAAAAAAGCTATTTATGGCTTGAAGCAAGCTTCTAGAGCTTGGTACATGAGAGTAGATGAAATTTTATTGTCATTAGATTATTTAAAGTCTCAACATGAGCCATGTTTGTACTATAAAAGAAAAAAGGAGTCCATTACCATAATAGCTCTATATGTAGACGATTTTTTTGTTTTTTCAAATGATATCAATGAGTCTGTTAATTTGAAAAGTTGCTTAAAGTCAAAATTTAAGGTGAAAGATTTAGGACATGCTAAACAAATTTTAGGTGTAAAAATAACCAGAGACCAAGACAACAAATGTTTATATTTAGATCAAGAAAGTTACATTGATAGTCTACTGTCAAAATTTAAAATGACAGAATGTAAAGGGATGAAAACGCCCTTAGATACAAGTTTAGATTTCAATAAGGTTGATGAGAATATTTGTGATCCCAATATTCCATATCAGAACTTGATCGGAGGTCTCATGTACTTGGCTATTTTAACACGTCCAGATATTGCTTTCTCAGTTAGTTTCTTGAGTCAATACAATAACAAGTATACTAATGTACATTGGCAAAGTGCTAAGAGAATATTGAGATATTTGAAACAAACAAAGAAATTGAAATTGAAATATTTTAAGAATGATATCGATTTGCAGGGATTTGCTGATGCGGATTGGGCAAATGATAAAAATGACAGACGGTCTTATACCGGTTTTGTATTCAGATTATCTGGAGGTGCCATTTCATGGCAAAGCACAAAACAAAAGACAGTTGCTTTATCGAGTACATGGCCTTAAGTGAAGCAGCTAAGGAGGCAATATATTTGAAAAATCTGCTTTTTGAACTTTTTCATTTCAAAGACAAGATTGTTGTTTTCAATGACAATCAAGCTGCCCAGAAATTGTCTGCCAACCAATCCAATCACTGCAGAACTAAGCACATTGATGTGAGACATCATTTTATTAGAGATTGTGTAGATCAAAAACTGATTGATGTCCAATATATAAGCACCAATGAGATGGTTGCTGATATTCTAACTAAAGGTTTAACCAATGTCAAAAATTCTTATTTTTGCAGCAAATTAGGTTTAGTATATGTTTAAGCAATGTCTCAACAGTGGGGGTGTTGGAATGTTTACAACATTGCTTCAACCCTGCAGATATTTTGTATTGGTAACACGGATTATGTAAGCTCCTCTATGTCTCTAACTATACACAGTTGCAGTAACGCTCTCCATCTTGAATAAGTTAAGTTTAGAATAAATGTTGTATAAGTTAAGTGTTCCTTTTATTACCTCTAAAACGTACAAAGCTTCCAAAATAGAAGTTATATCTAACATTATCAAACAACACTTTTTTCATATCATGTTCAGAGCAAAAATCATATTGCGAGTAGTGATCTCTGTATAAAATTTTGGGGTAAATCACCTTTATGCCCATAGTTATTCAAAAACTCATACAATTTATTATGAATATCCATTTTAAATTTAGAAACTTTATGAGATGGGTATATCAATTTCCTTTTGTTTTCACAATACTCTTTGAACATAATGAAAGTGTGTTCATGTGAGGGTTCTTCGGAAATCAAATCTGTGCTACAAATTTCACATTCAGGAAGTGTCATTTGTTTAAGAATATAACCAGCTACATATGCTGTTGCATTATTATCCTCTTCAGGAAAATGAAAGTTATTTGAGTGCAACATTGATTGGAAGTCATGAAGTATTGTCTGGTTTTTACGTGACATTTCTTGCACAGATAAAGGTTGAAGATCAGCTACATCAGTTGGAGAGGTATAATATGGACCATTAATTGGTTCAGTGAGAGGAACATTATCAATCTCAGAACTCATCTCTCCAATGCGAGGAATATTATCTCCTACCTCATCTGTGCTTGTCTGAAAATAAAAGGTCAAATTACTGAGAGCTTCACAGTTATCCTTTTCACAGTTTCCATTATTAATGGGAGATGTTAGTCCATTAATGACAGAGGTTCCCCCTTCAAAGGTTTACCTTCTGGACTTATACTGACTGGTACAAGATGGATATTTACAATTAAATTTCAATCGCTCAGCCTGCATCATTATAAATTCTGAAATTCTAAGATTTTATACTAGACTCTTAGTATACTTACATTCGCTGTAGTTGTTCTGATGGCGAACTTTTCCTCCAAATCTAAAACAAAAGTAATTAACTAATGTCATTTGTTTAAACTTACTATTGTAAGATGTTGTCGAATCTATATAGATTTGGTAAGATTCATCTATATTCAAAATAATTATTCACTCACCTATTTGAATGAATTAACACATTACTTTTAATTAATTAATCCTAAGAAGCATTGCCAACAACCGCCAAAACCTTGAATCTTGAATGACGAATGAAATAATTTGACGGCCAGTCCATTACAGTTTCTCTTGATTTTTTCAGCTACAGTGCCATCTACTCGCTGGTTGGCAAAGCTCATTACTAAAAGTAAGGTTATGGTTTTGTTTCCAATTTTGATAGGTAACTCGGCCTTCTTATTTGGTATGTTCTGTGTTATCAACATTCTCGTCTTTTCTAGAAACTTCCATAAACCACAGAGGTGGCTTCAGGGCAAATATATCACAATAAGTACCTTGGTATGTTCTGTGATGTCAATAGACACTAAATATCACAGAACATACCAAATAAGAAGGCCGAGTTACCTATCAAAATTGGAAACAAAACATTAACCTTACTTTTAGAAATGAGCTTTGCCAACCAGCGATTAGATGGCGCTGTAGCTGAAAAAATCAAGGGTAACTGTAATGGACTGGCCGTCAAATTATTTCATTCGTCATTCAAGACTCATGGTTTTGCCGGTTGTTTGGCAATGCGTCGTAGGATCAATTTTATGTGTTAATTCATTCAAATAGGTGAGTTAATCATTATTTTGAATATAGATAGATCTTACCAAATCTATATAGATTCGACAACACCTTACAATAGTAAGTTTAAACAAATGACGTTTGTTAATTACTTTTGTTTTAGATTTGGAGGAAAAGTTCGCCATCAGAACAACTACAGCGAATGTAAGTATACTAACAAATATAACCTGTATTTTTTAAGTAGTTTAGTGGAAAATGTTCCATAAACATTGCATTTTTTGTTAAACTGACAAAACAACAATGATTTTGTTATATTATGAAATAACTCTTGATTGTAGGTTATTGGGATATACTATCATTGGAAGGAGTATAATCAACAAGGGTTAAAAAGATTTCACACGTTAGTTCACAAGGTTCCAGACGTTGAAGACGGTCGATAAAATTTTCAGAGTCAAGTATAAAATCTTAGAATTTCAGAATTTATAATAATGCAGGCTGAGCGATTGAAATTTCATTGTAAATATCTTGTACCAGTCAGTATAAGACCAGAAGGTAAGCCTTTGAAGGGGGTTTTGAAACATACTTCACCTCATATTGCATTTTGGTCAACAATGAGAATTACAATATTTAAAATTTTTTGACAAAAGTAATGGTAGGAATGTTACATCCCAATTTAAATTCATTAAAGGTTGGCAGACAACTATAAGATCAGTGATATATCTTTGGAATCCTTTGGAAAAAGGTTTCAATTATTTTTCACTGAGATCTTTCAGTCAGGATCCATTGGAAAATTTATTCTGTATTTTAAGGCAGCATGGAATATCAAATACAAATCCAACTTGTCATCAATTTGTTGCTGCATTGAAAACCACTGTCATTAATGGACTAACATCTCCCATTAATAATGGAAACTGTGGGAAGGATGACTGTGAAGCTCTCAATAATTTGACCTTTTATTTTCAGACAAAAACAGATGAGGTTGGACATAATATTCCTCGCATTGGAGATATGAGTTCTGATATTGATAATGTTCCTCTCACTGAACCAATTAATGGTCCATATAATACCACTCCAACTGATGTAGCTGATCTTCAACCTTTATCGCTGCAAGAAATGTCACTCTTCCTCTGGTTCCTCTCACTGAACCAGTCAATACTTCATGACTTCCAATCAATTTTGCACTCTAATAGCTTTCATTTTCCCGAAGAGGATAATAATGCAACAGCATATGTAGCTGGTTATATTCTTAAACAAATGACACTTCCTGAATGTGAAATTTGTAGCACAGATTTGATTTCTAAAGAAGCCCCACATGAACACACTTTCATTATGTTCAAAGAGTATTGTGAAAACAAAAGAAAATTGATATACTCATCTCATAAAATTTCTAAATTTATAATGGATATTCATAATAAATTGTATGTGTTTTTGAATAACTATGGGCACAAAGGTGATATACCCCAAAATTTTATACAGAGATCACTACTCGCAATATGATTTTTGCTCTGAACATGATATGAAAAAGTGTTGTTTGATAAGTTGTTTTGTTATATCACTTAATGACTCTTTCCTCACCATTTTGCACTTGCGATAATACAGATCCGATGCCCCTATTGCTTGCATCGGTATCTAAAATAAAAATCCAGAGGTGTGTGGGTAGGACAAAATAGGGCTAGAGCAGAGTGCAGCTTTAAGTTGGCGAAATGCTGCTTCACACTCTCTTGTCCAGCTTTAATTGATTTTGTTTCCTGTGAGGGTATGTAATGGTTTGGCTATATCAGCAAACTTTTCGACAAATCTTCTATAATAAGTGTATAATCCCAGAAAACTTCTTACTTCATGTTTATCTTTAGGTCTTATCCAATCTCTCACTGTCTTGATCTTATCCTCAGAGGTGTGTATACCAGTAGATGAAATAGTGTGCCCTAAAAATTGCACCTCATTTCGAAATAGGCATTACTTTTTATAGCTCAGCTTCAAATGAGCAGTCCGGAATCTGCAAAATATTTCTTTTAGATTTTTCAAACGATCTTCAAAGGATGATCCCATCACCATTACATTATCTAGGTAGACTAAACAGGTTTTCCAAGTCAGTCCTTTTAGAATCATTTTCATTAGTCTTTGAAATGTCGCCGGTGCATTGCATAGTCCAAAAGGCATAATATTGAATTGATACAATCCACTTCCAGTGGAAAAGGCTGTTTTATCTCAGTCAACAGGATGGATCTTCACTTGTCCAAGGCGACTTTTTAGACCTAATGTAGAAAACCATTTCGATCCTGTCAATGTTGTTAATGTGTCATCAATTCTGGGTAATGGTTACTTATCTTTCTTTGTGACATCATTGAGCTTTCGATAATCCACACAAAATCTTGTTCTACCATCCTTCTTTTTTACCAGAACAATAGGTGCTGACCATGGACTTGATGATTTTTCTACAACTACCTTCTCTTTCATGGATTCAATCAATTCAGCAACTTCCCCTTGTTTAGCTAGTGGAAGTCTTCGTGGGGCTTGACGAATAGGGCAAGCAGTCCCTGTATCAATTCGTTGTGAAACTAAGTCAGTTCCCTCTAGTTCATGGTCATCAAAAAGATCATTTTCTGCGAGTACAGATCCTTGAGCCAATATTATTTGTTCTGATAATAAATGTTTCCATGATAACTCAAATTTGCTCACATCAACATATTTTTTCTTTGATTTCCCTAAAATACATGGTTCTTCACATCGGACTATCCATGACACAGGCTCTAAGTTAGCTATTGGTTTTCCTTTTTGAATGTCTAGTTGTTTACTACTGATATTGGCTATTCTAACTGGTATTTCTCGTTTTACTGTTTTTAGCCGTTAAAAATTCATGGTCATTTTTTGGTTCAATGAGTCCAACACACCACCCAGGACTGCTTTCAAGTTGAACATAGATAATTTGTTCAGAGCATGCAGGTATTTTATAAGCTTGTATCGTTTTAAGACCTCCTTGTCCTTGGTTGGAGCAATCTTTTGGTATGAACTCTGCATTACCAATCTTCAAAATTCCAGAAACATTATCGTACATTAGTCCATATTTCTTCACAAGGTCCATTCCCAAAATAAAATCATAAATTATATCAGCCACAACAACCTTATGTAAAATATGTAACCTCTCTCCAATTTCTAATAAAATTTCTGCTTGTCCATGAATATAACTTTTCTCTCCTGTTGCTTTTCTAAGAGTTATTTGGTTTTCCAAAGGTTTGATTATAGACTTCGATATTATATCAGGTCTAACCAATGATATTTCAGCTCCTGTTTCAACAATAATATTTACATTACGTCCTAAAATTGTACCACTTACTGATAAACTTCTAAGCTATGCTTGTTCAGTCTTTTCAGCCCTTCCCCTTCCCGAACCGTTGTAACGGGATTAGTCGAGTGCCCACGAGTCGATGCGTGCGCGCATCTACCCCTAAAAGGAACCTGAGTACAACCAGAAGTACCAGAACTACCCCTACACTCTTCTTGTCTTGACATAACGTTACTTAATGAAGTGAGCGTTCCATAACCTCACTTAAACCAAATTATTTAGAGTTTATATTCGGTACACGTGTCCGTTTGTGCCATAACCTGATAAGTGCCTAGTTTGTGTAACCCCAAGAAAGAGCATCCCAACACGATACAGATCACCAACCCAGAGAAGAGAATCCAGCCACGTGTATTCAAGGTAATCCCCGTTTATTTCGGCCATCCATTTTCTTTATCATTGATAGTGATTGTTTTTACCTAAATAACGAACATTTTGGTCCTTCCAGCCGGATATTTTTGAAACAGCCCATGAAAATACAGTTATTCGAGATAAATAGTCATTAATTTGAGTTAAAGTAGGCGATAATAATCTAACTATTTCATTGATTCTTAATGTTAAAGAACGTTGTTAGAGAATAGTTTCGAGTAGTTGTTGTGTAATTAATTTGCTAATTAGTTAATTTCCGTTTACTTTGTTAAAATACAGTCTTGTGTGATTTTATTGTGTAATTAATTTGCCAATTAATTAATCCTCGTGTATCTTGTTAAATACATTTTTCTATTGTGTAGTGTAGTTAATTTGATAATTAACAATCTCCGTGTATTTGTTGAAAGATACGCTTGTGTGATCTTATTGTGTCATCAATTTGCGAATTAGTTAAGTTTCTTGTATTTTGTTAAATACTTTTCTGTACTGTAGTGTAATTAATTTGCGAATTAATTAATCCTCGTGTATTTTGTTAAATACACTTCTGTGTTGTGTAGTTAAGTAGAAGTAGAGAATTAACTTATCTCCGTGCATTTGTTGAAAGACACCCCTGTGTGATCTTGTGTAATTAATTTGCTAATTAATTAATCCCCGTGTATTTCGTTGAATACACTTTTGTGCAGTTAATTTGCGAATTGATTAATCTTCGTGTATTTTGTTGAAATACACTCTTGAGTGATCTTGTTGTGTAATTAATTTGAGAATTAATTAATCCATGTGTATTTTGTTAAATACACTTTTGTGTAGTGTAATGACGTTCATCTGCGAACTCATTAATTTGCGAATTAATTAATCTCCGTGTATTTTGTTGAAATACACTCTTGAGTGATCTTGTTGTGTAATTAATTTGCGAATTAATTGATCCTCGTGTATTCTGTTAAATAGGTACCCATTTGTGTCGTGTGGTGAAGTTCATCTGCGAATTATTTAATTTGTAGTTAATTTGGGAATTAATTAATCTCCGTGTATTTTGTTGAAATACATTCTTGAGTGATCTTGTTGTGTAATTAATTTGCGAATTAATTAATGCCAGTGTATTTTGTTGAATACACTTTTGTGTATTGTAGCGTAGTTCATTTGCGAACTAACTAATTTGTAGTTAATTTGCAAATTAATTAATCTCCGTGTATTTTGTTGAAATACACTATTGAATAATCTTACTGTGTAATTAATTTGAGAATTAATCAATCCTCGTGTATTTTGTTAAATACACTTTTGGGTAGTGTAGTGTGGTTGCTCTGCGAATTAATTAGTGTCCGTGCATTTCGTCGAATACACTTTTCTGTAGTGTAGTGTCGTTGGCTTGCTAATCCATTGATATCCGTGTACTTTCCTAAAATACACACCAGTGTAACTTCCAGTGTAACTTCAATTGTTGATTCGATTAATCACCATTTGTCGGTGCGAAACACTTGTTTTTTTTATCTCTCCAAACAGGTTACAGTCGTTTAGATATTTCTATCAAAAGGTTGTCTGTTTTCTTCGTCTATTAAAGTTCTCGTTGAATTTTCCTTATCAGTTGAATACTCTCCTTCATAATGGCGATGACAAAAAAACATGTGACGAAATCTAGAAAGCTGGCGGCTTCTCGCATTAATGAAATGTTCAAGATTTACGAACGTTAACTGAGTGACCCATCACAATAGCCCTTGTTTAAGGTTCAAGCTAGCATTGTGGATGGCGTCTATGCGGACTTCTGCAAATTGCATGTCGAGTTGCTGACTTTGTGCGAAGAGGAGGAATTCGATATCGAGGATGATGTGCGAAAGTCGGTGGATGACCAGTGTCATACCATTAAGTGCCGTTATGACACTTTGGTAGCAACCACGACAGAAATCCCTACCAGCCTTCCAGTGAATAATGCCGTCAGATTACCTAAATTAGAGTTGCTTAAGATCTCTGGCGATCTTTGTGATTGGCAAGCCTATATTGATGTCTTCGACAATTCGGTGCATAATAGGACAGACATCAGCAAGATTCATAAGTTTCAGTATCTATTATCCATGTTAGGGGAGAACCATTAACGTTGATTAAAGCCATATACCTGTCTTCTGCCAACTATATGACTGCATATGAAACATTGATTAAACGTTTCTCCAACAAGAGGCTCATAAGCTTAACACACTGGCGTGAATTAAAGAATAATTTCCCGGCATTAACAAATGGCGACCCCAAGAAACTACGTCTTCTGGTGGATATTTTCTCGAAAAATCTCTCTGTTCTGCGGAACTGAGAATTTGACGTGGATGCGTGGGATTTTCCTATCACTGACATGATACTAGACAAGCTGGATACCAAAACCCGAGAGAGGTTCGAACTGACTTCAGACACTTTCTCGATTCCAACCTATGAGAAAGTGCATCAGTTCTTAACGAAACAGTGTGTTGCTCTAGAGACTGTACATTCTTTGAACGTCGTATTTACTAAGCCACATGAAAACACACCTAAGCCAGACTTCCGATCCAGAAAGATAATGTCTCATGTAGCAAAGAGTTCCACGGATTCCGAACGTTGTATGATTTGCAACGAATCGCACAAAATTTTTATGTGTGCAACTTTTAAGAAAAAGAGTGTGCCAGATCGGATAGATATAATAAAAAATTCCGATCGTTGCTATAATTGCTTCCGTACAAATCATCGAAGCAATCAGTGCTCAACCAGCCAGAAATGTCGAGAATGTCACAAACGACATCATACACTCCTACATGTTCCCGTCGTGCAGAAGCCTTTTGAACCCCCGCCGCAGGATGAACCACCGTTACAGACCGACGGTAGCAGCTCAAACGGAGTCATTTCATGCAACAGTACTGTCCAGCACTCCACTTCCACCATGTTACTGGCCACTACATTGTTAACAATTAGAGAAAAGAACGACACGGACCATGTTTTACGAGCTCTTATTGACTCCGGAAGCCAGGCTAGTTTCATAGTACGAAAATGCGTAAATCGACTGCAGCTGCCCATATCTTCATATAGGTCTTGGAAATGTGAGTTCTAATGTTTCCCTCGGTGTGGTCCGTTGCGAGATAAAAGCCTGCAGCGCTACCCGACCTTCAATCATTGCCGACGCTATTGTGTTACCCAATATTTGTTCCAACCAGCGAATTTTTGTACAAGTTTTTCGAACATTGACTCTATTTTTGTTGTATTTCTAGTTATTGGCATCCTCTTTCTGACACCAGTTGTTACGATTATGGGTTTCGACGGATGAACTCCAATAACTAACTTTTAACTTTAACAATTAATAAATAATCTTTATTTATAAACTGAAAATAAACACAACAAATGTCAATTTCACTTATGTCACACTTCTGTCTATTTCATTGTACTCTAGATAACTATAACTTTCGCCTGCCATCTTCCAATCTGGTTCATCATATACCCTAGAGTTTTTCTAGAAGATTCCATTTGGAGAAGGTTCGATTCCCAGAACGTAGGAGCCGTTGTTACATCACATTTGCCGGAATGTTCTAGATAACACAGAGATGGCTTCAGGTATTTTCGTAACAATACTAATAATATTTCTTGTTTGTTCGCAATATACAAAAATAGTTGAAATAATGCTTGAAAGTTTGGGAACAAACGCCTATGAGAGTATACCACTCGAGTGAATTTGGTAACACCGCCAGACTACGCTCTTCATGGCCTGTAGTAAAGTTGCCAGTGATTTTACAAAGTAGCTTTGTCAAAGTTATTTCTTTTCTAACAACACCGTTCTACAGTTTATTCACGCATATCTCTTGTGTTCACGGTGTAATATTCTCACATTCGATATGTCAATTGTCAGAAAAATATGACGTATTGCATAAACGCTGTGACTCGAGCTGTATAAATTGAAAAAATATAACATAAATGGCCGCTATCAATTTACGATATAATTGAGAATAGCCTTTTAGTTTTGAATTTGATGGATGAGAAGCACAATATTAATATCGTATATTATAGATCTTCAAATGCCTACGCCTAGTAACTATATTTAAAGTAAGAGAAATTAATTGCATGTTTTTATACAACGGTATTAGGAATGCATGGTAGCATTTTTATATCCAGTATTATATATGGAAATTGCGTCTTTATGGAATGAATTGCAAGTACTGAAATAGTTTCTTTACTAACTAGGTTATTATATTTTAGGTAAAGTAATGGATATAATGGAAGCTACACCTCAAACAACTAATGATGAAAGTATTAATCAGTTGCAATACAATCAAAGCAATTTTGAGACCATAGCTACTGATGATTTCAAAGATGAAAATGTTACCACATTCAACCACTCTCAAGATAACTTCAACATATCCACATCATCTACAGAATTTCATCATGAACTCATTATTAAGGAAAATATTCTAGATGGAAGTGAAAATGATATATCAATTGAATACCCTGTAACTACCCAAAGTATGGACATTTCAGAATGTGTACCTGCTGAACAATCTCATTCAGGTTATCCCAATGAAATATCTCCTGAAATTGTTTTAAACTCTGAAAACTTGGAATTTAGTGCCATACCTTTACAAGAAAACATAGGAGATATAATTAATCCAGCGGAATCTGAATTAAACGCAGCTTTAAATGAGACTATTCCATCAACTGGAGTAAATGCAAATTTGTTAGTCTCATCTCAATCTGTTGAAAACATTAATACTAGTGATTCAGTTGTAAATGAAAAAGTAGAAATAATAAAAGAAAATTCGGTACAAATTATTGAAAAAGATGAATCTATAATTAGTGAATCTAATGAACATGTGAAAGATGAAGGCTTGCCATTATTTATTGGTGAAGTTGATGAATCTGTAAGCTTACCACCAGCAGAGCCTCTGATTACAGAACATGGAGAAAACACTCAACCAAATACAGATATGCAGGCAAATGTGGAAAAAGAAGTTATTCAGAACAGTGTTGAAGAACATAATATCCAGGAGAATATTGTGGAGGGAAATGCTGACCAGATAATAACTGCCGATAGAATAGAAGAGAATGAAATTGAGGCTACTCATGCAGAAATTATATCAGAAGGAGAAACTCATGTTCAATATACGGTTTTACCACCTGGTGAAAATTCAGTTTATCAAGAAGATGGTACTTTGGTTGTTGAATATCCTTTGAATAATATTACAGAGCTGAATGAAAATGTTACGGATAATTCAGACAACTTGATTGAAGTTCCATCTGAAAAAGGAGAAATGGCACCAGATACTGAAATAAAAGTAGTGAAACCACAACCTAAACCTAAAGGTAGAAAACCAGGTGGTCAAATTCCTCTGCATATCCTAGGACACAATATAAATAAGCCTGTACAGGATGTTCTGAATGGTAAACCTGTATTGAAGCCACGTTTAGGTGTCAAGATTCCTTATAGAAATTTAGCAAGCCAAATTGTATCAACAAATGAATTGAGACAGCAAATTGTTGAAAGGGCTAGACAGAAACAAGAAGCTCAAACTCAGGTGTCTCATTCAAATATGTTTGCTAAGAAGTTGACTCATAGGTTAGCTCAAAGTCTTTCAGGCAAAGGAAAATTTGGTACTCTTCAAAAAGAAGACAGTAATAATAAAAAAAAATCTGCAGTTCCTGAAAGTGTTAATGTAATACAAGTAGAAGAGATCCCTGATGATTCAAAATTGGGAGAACATACGTCAAATTCAGTGATATCAAATCCTATAGAAATTGTTGAAACAGGTCAAGGAGACAATATTGAATACATTCAAACTTTGCAGGAGACTATTAACAGTGGTTCAAGAATTTCTAAATCTACCTTACAAGAATCTGATTCATTTAAGAATACTGATAAATTGGATTCCCAAAATTCTTCTTCAAATATTGAAAGCAATTCTGATTTGATAGCAATTCTGGAAGGAGACGGTGACGAGGTTTCTTCTATAATCACTGTCCCAAAGCCTGTGGAAAACCAATCTTTTGATAATAATTCTTCAGACATTAAAGAGATTGAAAAGGAAATTTCTTTAACTGAACAAAAAACGCAAGCACCACAGGCTAAAGGGAAAAAGTTTTTCAAAAGTAGGGAGTCTCGATTCTCAGATAATGTGAAGGAAAAAGTACATAATGCTAAAGACACATTAAATTCTAATCAGGGAAGCAAAGATTCTGAATTTAAGAATTCAAAATTAATTGGATCAGTTTCAACTAGTGGAGAAATCAAAATTCATTCTACTTTAAATATCCAAGATGATAAAATATCAGCTGGTCTTAAAAATTTACCTAAGAGTGCAGAAGAAAAGAAGAATACAGAAAAGAATATATCAGAACAGAAAGAGAGAAAATTCACAGGTATATGCATTAAATACTCTGAACAATTTTGATAATAAATATTTCTAAAATAGATTTGTGAATATTGTAGAATTCAATATTCTATGCCGAAATCGTAAATTCTATGCTGAATTTATATAAAAAGAAATTGGCTAACCAAATTCATTCATATGTGTTACAATCCATATAAGATCTCAAAAATTCAGCACTAAAAACTACAAAGAGAAAATGATGAGTACTATTAGTATATTTTTTTTACAAGTTCAAGATATTTAGGTTTACTTTGCTTGGGTTTTGATATTATTAAATAGAATGATCATTTAAATTGATTCACATTGAGAGAGATTCAGAAAACCTTCGAAATATCTTCCAAAAAATAATTTGATAAATCTTTATGATTATTAATTTAATTCATTGCTAGAGTTTTTTGTTATAAAAAAAGGCTGCATAATTAATTTCCTTTCTCTAAATACACAAGAAACAAGAACATTTTATTTGTAGAGTTAAATTTTTTTTTTCAATTTTTTTCAACCCATCACCATTAGGTGATGGGTTGAAAAGCAAAAAAGATTTGAAATGAAAGAAATCAAATTAGGCAATTTGAAAAACTGTTTACTGGTGCATTATTTAATTTTTATCTAATCATGTATTTGCAATAATAGCAATTGGAACATTTACTTCTCCATCAAGAAAACTTCTAGTCTATATGAACGTTTTATATAATGATTTCAGTTTGAACATTGGTTATCAATTTTCAGGAACCTTTCACACAAAGCACATTTAAACTTTGCAAATTTTTAACTTTGAGATTTATTTTTGTTTTCCTTTTCACATAGTTATCAATCAGTATATTTATTCTTATCATTATGTCTTGTTATGCTGTTAATCAGTATTAATTGAGATAAATTAATCAATTTTTGTCATAAAAAATTGCTTCTTGTATTTTTTGTTATATATATATATATATATATAACAAAAAAATATATATATATATATATATATATATATATATAATATATATATATATATATATATATATATATATATATATATATATATATATATATATATATATATATATATATATATATGTATGTATGCAATGTATTTTAATGTACTAATGAAATGCAGAAGCTGTAATTGATGTGGAACCTCGCCTCAAACCAACTATGGCGTTGAAAACTTATACTAGGAAACGTAAATCTAATGATGTGTCTACTTCGGAACCTACCAAAAAGCAGATCATAGAAAGTCCATCTTCTCAACCAGACCCAAAAATAGATATTGTTTCACCTGTGCCCCCAAATGTTTATGTGACTAAAAGTTCTAGAGTGATCAAGAGAAAAGTTATCTGGGATCCAGATGAAGCAATGCCGTCTGTTAGAAACCAGTCAAAAATTTTAAGCAAAATAGAATCCACCACAAAGGTATTTTTCACATATAAGTATCATATATTTTTTTTCTACATAGTTTCCTTGTGTCTTCTATATTCAAAGCAAATGAGAGACTGTGCAGATGTAAAAATTTCTTTCTTGTTTTACATTTTGCTAGAAATTGTAGTTTTTTCAAATCTTTGAATAGTTGAAATTGATTAAATTTCAAATAACTAATTGAGTTGATATTATTTAAGCTGTCATTTGTAGCAAACTGTGAGCAAGAAAAGAATTTTTCCTTTTATACTGTCAAAATATTGATTTATATATATATATATATATATATATATATATATATATATATATATATATATATATATATATATATATACAGTGATAAATTTCAATATGTATAAAATAAAATTACTTACAATTACAGTCTATGCAGTGAAGATAACCTAACTAACATTTTTTTATAATAAACATCTCTTATTTTGTTGCCACTTATTCACTATTAAAAAAATGTTTGTTAGGTTATCTTCACTGCATAAACTCTAATTGTAAATAATTTTATTTTATACATATTGAAATTTATCACTGTAGTCATTACTTTGCAGCTTGTTTTTCTCCAGAAGAAGACACAAATAAGTGTTGAAATATAGAAAATTTTAATGAATAAATGAGTTTTCAACACTTCACAAGACTGATTATTTCCATTGCTTAAATTCTAACAAGTATCACACGGTCGAGAAATTACCTTTTTGAAATATATAAATATATCCATACTAATATTATAAATGCGAAAGAAACTCTGTCTGTCTGTCTGTCTGTTACTCTTTCACGCCTAAACGGCTGAACGGATTTTGATGAAATTTGGTATGGTGATAGACGATAACCTAGAAATGGTCATAGGCTATAAATAATCACGCCATCGTTCTTAGGGGGTAGGCAGTAGGGAGATAACTAAATTGAGTTAGTGATTTTTAGTGGTTTTTATTGGGACTTTTGCTCTTTCACGTCTAAACGGCTGAACGGATTTTGATGAAATTTAGTAAGGTAATAGATGGTTACCTAAAAACGGATACAAGATCAAAATGATCACGTCATCTTACTTAGGGAATAGGAAGTAGGTAGAAAACTGAATTGAGTTAGTGATTTTTTTATGGTTTTTATTGGGAGTTTTGCTCTATCATGCCTAAACGGCTAAACGGATTTTGATGAAATTTAGTTAATTTAGAACCTAGAAAAGGATATGGGCTATTAATATTCATGCTATCGTTCTTAAGGCGTAGGCAGTAGGCAGAAAACTAATTAAGTTAGTGATTTTTAATCGTTTGTTTCAAAAGTTTACCTCACACACGCCTTAACGTCTGAACGGATTTTTATAAGACTTGGTTAATTTAAAGATAGGATCCTAGGCACGGACACAGGCTACTTTTTACGGCGGGAAAATACCTCATTCTCGCGGAAATCTAGCGTGATCGAGTCAAGAAGCGCATGACGCCATAGCTACTGAAATGGTTTTGATGTTTTTTTTTTAACTGAGTGTTACTAAGACTTCAAGTTAGTATTTGATCACTTTTCTAACTTAGAGGGTAGTAGGTGCCATCATTTAGGGAATTTATGATGAAATTTTGATGCAACTGTCTTTATTTAACAGTTTTACTTGGATCGAAACTTAGCGACATTCCATCACACTACTTAACTTATAGGGTAGGAAGGTACCAAAATTCAGACTACTTTTCATTTCGGGAAAATATCTCATTCCCACAGGAACCTATACATAGTTACCTATCTACAACATTAAAACTCTGTCTAGAATCACATTACGCCAAAACTATGATTTGTATACGATTTTTTATTCAACTGACTGTTACATTACATACAGATAAAATCTAATTACCTACACCACAGAATTAATATAGTACTACATAACTATCTACGCTTTGAACTTTAAACTTGAGGAGGTAATTAGATAGACATTTATACGAACTTTGAGCCCAGTAATCAGTTCAGGATAGGTAATCAGTTCAGTTGAGTGAAGTTGAGGACCGGAACACGATAGAGGGACATTGTTGCAGGGGGACTTACAGCCGGGAGAAAACAAAAAAACTTATGCGGACGAAGTAGCGGGTAAAAGCTAGTATATATATATATATATATATATATATATATATATATATATATATATATATATATATATATATATATATATATATATATAGAAAATGAACACTAGAACATTCATTTGAAAAATTGAAATTAATCAAGAGAATGTTATAGTAAAGCTAGATATGTGAACGTGTACGATGTGATGTCTCCATTATCCTTCAAGGGATGAATGTTAGAGAAATATTGAAATCGATGCCACACTTGATGTAAGTGCGACACATATATGTTTCGTTCTGCAAGGAACTCGTCAGTCGCACCACGTCCATCGAAGTGAGGCAACGACTTCAACCTCCAAGCATCTTCTTGTGACTTCAAGAGGAAGATCGTAAAGTAATAATCAAGTGTGGCATCGATTTCAATATTTCTCTAACATTCATCCCTTGAAGGATAATGGAGACATTACATCGTACACGTTCACATATCTAGCTTTACTATAACATTCTCTTGATTAATTTCAATTTTTCAAATGAATGTTCTAGTGTTCATTTTCTTAAATATTTCATTCAGTGCCATAAGCACAAAAAATTTCATTTCCTTAAAAATATCGCCGAATAGTCCCCTGAAATACGGGAATAAACGCGGGCGTACTACTAACGCAACCTATTGACATTTAAAAACATCGTTCGATGATATTTGTCAAATAGATATTGCAATTCAGTAGATACCTACGGATATAGAAGATATGTGAAATTTCGATGCTTGGTGTGTCTGTAATCTGAGAGAGGTGTTTCCTACTGATTTCTATAGATGGAATTGTTGAGTATTCATTACTCTACGATCTTCCGCTTGAAGTCACAAGAAGATGCTTGGAGGTTGAAGTCGTTGCCTCACTTCGATGGACGTGGTGCGACTGACGAGTTCCTTGCAGAACGAAACATATATGTCTTGCACTTCCATCATGTGTGGCATCGATTTCAATATTTCTCTAACATTCATCTCTTGAAGGATAATGGAGACATCACATCGTACACGTTCACATATCTAGCTTTGTTATAACATTCTCTTGATTAACTTCAATTTTTCAAATGAATGTTCTAGTGTTCATTTTCTTAAATATTTCATTCAGTTCCATAAGCACAAACAATTTCATTTCCTTATATATATATATATATATATATATATATATATATATATATATATATATATATATATATATATATATATATATATATAATGTATGTATTATTTTCGAAAGGGCACCTCTTCTCCTAAAGTATCTGGAGTGACTACTAAAGCCTCTACATCTAGAGCTTCCTTAGAAAAAAAGTCTGTACAAGACAAACAAATGGAAATATCAAAGTCTGCAAAACCAATAGAAAAAAAAGCCATCAAAGTTATACCTGAAGAAAAAAAAGAGAAGTCATCAGCTACACCTGACAAACAGTTGATGAAAAAACCTGATAAAACTGAAGTTCCAAAGAAAATGAAAAGTCCTACTGTGGTTAAAAATGTAGTAGTATTGAAAAATTTAACAGTAGTGAAAGGTCAGTCAGCACCGACAGAGGAAGATGTGAAATATCAACAAGGAAGAAGTCCAAAAGTATGGTGAAATATTTGTATTTTCAATACATATTTATGAAAAAGTGGATAATTTACAATTAAGTGTATTGGTGAAAAATGTTTTGTTTAGAAAATTATAATCTTGAATTATTTTTCAAGCAAAATCTTGTTACAAAATCTATATTCGAAAATATTTCAGTTTTTGTTCTAATTAAAATTACATAATCTGTACATTATGTTTTAACTAGTAATAATGCTGATATTTACATTTACAATAATTAAAAACGTTTCAGAAAAATTAATGGTTAATAAAAAAAATTAAAACAAGTAAAAACACACAAACATTTTGTATTTCTGTCCAGAAATAAAAATAATATGTATAATTTTGTTCAAAATATTCTATTTCTGTTAGTACATTGTTCTGAGACTTGCAAAAGACTTGTAATCTTTCTATAGAATTTTAATGTACATCATTATATTTATAAAAAAGAAATTGGAGTGTATCTATGTAAATCTGTCAGTAACAGATAATCTATATTACTTGATTGTTCATTCATATGATGAAGTAATTTTACTCTTTCAGAAATCTTCTAAGAGACTCAGTGAAATTGATAGACTTTTGATGGACGAGGGGGCCGTTAACATGCTGTATGATATAAACAACTCCGAAGACCAAAAACGCAGGGCAAGTTCTAGGACGGCGGTTGCGTCTAACGACAAAGCGCAATTGCAGAAGGAACTGATGGACCGCACGCAGGAAATCAAGAACGAGCTCACGCAAGGAACGTCGTCTGAAACTACGCCAAAAATTTTACGAAAGAAAGAAGGTACCCCAACTGCTAAAAAAGATACTCCAGGTCCGCAAGCTGTTCGAAAGATGTCAAAGGATTCTACGAAGAGTTCGATACACAGTCCGCCTCCATCTCCAGCTGCTTTCACTCTGGCCGAAGCTTCAAGGATTATAAGAAGGCATTCAAGCAGTTCATTCTCGAGTAATGATGAATTGGTACAGGAAAGTTTGGCAGAATTGGAAGAAAAGGTAATGAAATACACTTTGCAGACACTTTTTAAGCATATAATTTCAAAAAAGTGAGTAGATTATGTGACTGTTGAATTAACAATTCTTAAACCGAACATATTGAATTAATCACATTTTAAAGCTAAACTAACGTAATTTTTACACATTATGCAATAAATAAACATGATATGAATAGGTATCTGTAAACATTATCAATATCAAGTTAAATGTTCTCTATATTTCATTGATAATAAAATACAATTTGTTCTGACAGTTACCTAGCTAAAATAATTATTTGTTATTATTATTATCTGAGAAGAAATATTTTATTTTCAAGAAAACCAAGGCATCTATATATTTCTTTGACTTATAAATTCACAAGGATATAAAATAAAGTTTTATTAAATTCTGAAAATGAAGTAACGGTTGTTGATAGTCTCACATTCCAAGTAAAATTGGAATTATATATATATATATATATATATATATATATATATATATATATATATATATATATATATATATATATATATATATATATATATATATATATATATATATATATATATATATATATATATATATATATATATATATTGAAAGTTTTTAGCATTAACAGGCTTTTTTAATATGAAAAAGTTTATTTTTGTTGACGTTTCGTTGTTATATTACAACTTTGTCAAAACTAATGAATAATTGAATTTATGAGTTACTATGGATATCAAATGTCAAACTTAATTTTTAGAAAAATCAAATCAGTTTTTTTGTATATTCACTTATTGATTTTCATTATCAGAGGAATATTTCTGGCTCAGCATTCGCTTCGGAAGTTTTACTATACAAAAAAACTAATTTGATTTTTCTAAAAATTAAGTTTGACATTTGATATCCATAGTAACCCATAAATTCAATTATTCATTAGTTTTGACAAAGTTGTAATATAACAACGAAACGTCAACAAAAATAAACTTTTTCATATTAAAAAAGCCTGTTAATGCTAAAAACTTTCAAAATAAATATCTCAAACAGGCAATAAATCAATTTCAAAAAAAAAAAAATATATATATATATATATATATATATATATATATATATATATATATATATATATATATATATATATATATATATATATATATATATATATATATATATATATATATATATATATATATATATATATATATATATATATATATATATATATATAAAATAAAAATGGCGGGTGATGAAGACGTGTCTGAAGATCGCTCTTCAAAAGCTCATAAAATTTCAAATAAAGACGAAAAACTTTGTAATCATTGTAACAAAAAAGTGTTAGAATATGTTGTGTGTATCAAGTGCGGTGAAAATTTCCACTTTTCATGCTTGAATCAAGCAGCAAGAAGGAAAAATGCAATTTGTGTACATCAAATGACTCAAGTTTCAAATGTAGAAGAGGACAATGTGAGTGGATCTTATCATGCTCAGGCATTTCAGTTTATGGAAATCAATCTCAAATTTGAAAAGGTCAACGCTGAAAATATTTTACTGAAAGAACTATTAAGAGAAGTTCAAGAAAAAAATAAAATTTTAACCGAGAATAATAACCTCCTAGTTCAAAGAATATGTGATATCGATAAAAAGAATACGCAAAAAAAGCTAATGATAAACAATCGAACGACTCAACAACACATGATAACCGGCCTGTCCGTCCCGATAGCATTGGTTCCAGTTTACATGATATAGCACATTTACGAATGAAATCAGACAGAGACGGAACAACAAGTTTGAATTACGGGCCATCAAGACAGAAACAGCGCTCTGGAACAGAAACAGAACAAATCCAACCTCAATCTAATGTTAATGTGCGGACACAGACGCAAAAACACGGAGTCTCAATTAATGACGTAAATGTCAATGTTACAAACGTCAACGAAAAAGCTAAAGAAATTGCAAAAAATGTACACGATTTCTTCACAAATTCTGAATCTGATATCACTGAGAATCGTATCAATGGAAATGAATGGCGGACTGTAACCCGCGCCAAAATGAGAACAAAGCGTCCTGAGTGTATTGTATCCGTTGGACCTAAAACGAATAATATATCTGCAAAGTTTAAAGCTGTCTCAAAGAAAAAATGGCTTTACATTGGAAAAATATCAGGAAATGATGTACCAGAGGAAGCTATTAGAGACTATCTTAGGGAAATTGATGGCTATGAGAGTATTGAAATCAAAAAACTTGTAACAAAAGGCAGGAATTCCGCTTTCAGCATCGGACTGCCCACAGATAAAATCTTCAACACGTTGAAAAGTGATGATTTTTGGCCTCGCGGAATTACTGTCAGAGAATTTTCTTTTCGCAATTTTTTCCAGAAAAACAACCCCACGTAGAAATGTGGAACAACAGTTCAAAAAGGTTACAGACTGGGATCACTGCTCATCACGAAACCAGGAAAGACCAACTTTGTGTGATTACCCAAAATGTACAATCAATCAGTACCTCCTTTAATCGTTTAATTCAGCTAACTGATGAACAGGATCCTGATATAGTTGCGCTAACTGAGCACTGGATGTCTAAGGATGAGTTGGCAGTGTACAATCTACCTGGTTATGAGCTTGGGTCATGTTGTTGCAGGTTGAGAGGTAAACATGGAGGTAGTGCCCTGTATATTAAAAAATCTCTTAAGGTAAGCGAAAGATCAGATCTCACTGCGATTAGTGTATTGAACGTCATTGAGTGCTCTGCAGTTCAAATTACCTCACATGATGTTAAGTTCATTGTTTTATGCATATATAGACCTAATACAGCACCTCATTCTAATGTTGACTTATTTCTACTAAAATTGCGAAGCATTCTAACTCTTTGCCATCGTGACATGTCTAGAATTATCATAGCTGGAGATTTCAATATTGATATCAATTCTACTAGTAGAGATGCACGCGAGTTTATTGCAGTTCTTCAGGAATATAATGTAAACATTGGGACCAAGCAGCAAACACGCTCTATATCAGGAACATGTCTCGATAACATATTTAGCAATTACCCTGGAAATACTGTAACCATAGATTATCATATCTCGGACCACTTTGGACTGAGGTACACAACTAATGCACCTTTGCAAAAGCATATCTCCAGAACCATAAGTTATCGACTCATAAATGTTAAAACCAGAGCAGATTTTGCTGCCCTGCTTAATAATATAGATTGGAGCCACATATTTTCTTCAACTGATGATGTGAATCGAGTATGGGATGACTTTTTCAATATGTTCAGGGCGCTGTTCGATAAGTGTTTCCCAAAGATCTCCAGAAAAATTAAGCATAAAAGAAAGGTAACCACGCCACAATTGGTAAATTTAAAGAACCTATTAAATCTCTATCGCACAGTATCACTTGTAGATCCTGATTACAAAGTGGTATACAAAAACATCAAAAAGAAGTATGACTTGACACTCGCTGCAACCAGGAAGTCACAAATTGAAGAAACAATATTATCGTCATCAAATAGATCCCAGACTGTCTGGAGAATAATTAACACCATCACCGGGAAGCAAACATGCTCTAGAGATTTACCATCCACACATGGTTCCCCATCAGACCTTGCCAATAGATTCGCAGAACATTTTGGTGGGGCAACAGGGGATTCTGTGACCAGTGCCCCTTCACAGACGGGTTCTTGTTTTGCATCAAGTAAAAGAATTACTAATTCATGTTTTATATTCAACATCACACCAAATGAGATCATTGACACAGCAAAATCTTTGAGAAACAACAATGCGTCTGGATATGATGAAATTCCTTTGAGTGTAATTAAAGACAATATTCACACAATTGCTGCTCCACTTGCTCATATTGTATATAGGTCCTTTGTCGAGGGAGTTTTCCCTGACCAACTTAAGACAACCATAATAAGACCATTTTTCAAAAAGGGAGATGTCGAGGATTTGTCAAATTACAGGCCGATAAGCTCAATTACTTCTTTTTCAAAAATTTTTGAGAAGGTTCTAGCAAGTCGACTGTTACATTTCTTTGGGAAGTTCAAAGTCATTATTGAACAACAACATGGGTTTATAAAAGACAAAAGCACTGAGACAGCGATATATGAACTTGTAAGTGGGATTATCAATGCCTTGGACAATGGTGAATTTCCTCTGGCCTTGTTTCTCGACCTTTCAAAGGCATTCGACCGGGTGGAGCATGAGTTGCTGTTGGGATGGCTTGAACACTACGGAATTAGAGACAACCAACTCAATCTCCTTAAGAGTTATCTGTCTGAAAGAAAGCAGATCGTCTTGATTAAGGATCGAGGGAATGAGTTCTTTTCTGATCCATCGGTGCTTGCTTCTGGAGTACCACAGGGGAGCATCCTTGGTCCTCTTCTTTTTGTGTTATACGTCAACTCTCTACCTGATGCCTGTGGCAGTTGCGAACAGATCATGTACGCCGACGACACGAACCTCCTGATATGTGCCAATAGTATCTCTTCAGCACGTGAAGATGCAGCTCATGTTTTGAGAAGTGTGAGAGAATGGTGTACTGATAATAGATTACTCTTGAATTTAGATAAGACGGAAAGTATGTTCTTCCACACCAGCTGGTCTCGCCATATCTACCCTGCTACAATCTCTGAAGATGACAGCCCTGTGCCGGTGAGGCAGTCTGTGAGGTTTTTGGGTGTTATTGTTGACGAGTCATTGAGATGGGAGTCCCAAATATGTAACCTGAGAAGTAGGCTTAATATAGTTATATATACTTTACGTATGATGCAGGACCAAGTTGATCTGAATACTTTAAGAACATTGTACCTCAGCAACTTTCAATCAATTATGGGGTATGGCATTATTTTCTGGGGGGCCTCTTCTTGTGTTGACAGTATTTTTGTGGCACAGAAATGGGCATTAAGAACTTTGCTCAGGATGGGCTACCGACAATCATGCCGAAATCAATTTAAGCAACTTGGGATCCTGACAGTTTATGGCTTGTATATTTTCAGACTGTTATTATTTTTCAAGAAGCATGAAATCAAGTTCTCCAAATACAAGAATCCAAACAACTCGAGAGGTGTGCTGCCTTATCTCACGCCCAAGCATAGGACTGCACTACCAGAGAAGGGACCTGAATTCATGGCCATAAAGGTTTTTGGATGTCTGCCGCGCCACATCCAGAACATAGATAAATTCACTCAATTTCGAAAAGAAATTCTCAGCCTCCTCCTGGAATGTGAACCATACAACCTGAACGAGTATGTGGAACTTGTAAGGAGACGTCAAACGTAAAACTGACCTATTTCAATTTTATACATACTTCTTGTATGAATATTATTTGAATTCAATAAATATTATTATTATTATTATTATATATATATATATATATTGCACGCTTTTGCCGCACCGGGCGGCCGGCCGGTACCGCCGCAAACGCTACGCCCCGCAATTTTTAAATCTGTAATATCTTCGAAAATATTCACTTAAATCATACGGTGTAAAGGGCCATATATATCTATATTAAATGAACAATGTATTCAAGGTATTTAATTGGTTAAGGATTAATGCTGTATGGGTTAAAATCGCTTCGAAAATTAGCCATTATTTGTCGCAAAAAGTAAATGACAAAAAAAAGTTATTGTGGGTTATCCATAAGAGATAGACATATACCATCACGGACTTTTCTGTAGACCTTTTCAATGTGTACAATACTTCGTACATTATTTTGATAAAACTCGTAGGGTTCAGCCTGCGTTTGCAATGTAAGCGGGAAAAATGTAATTATTTACGACATCACATTAGAAACCTCAAAAATAACAGTACTTCTCCACTATTTAGTGGATGTTATTATGCATATAAACCTTCCTCTTGAATCACTCTATCTATTAAAAAAAACCGCATCAAAATCCGTTGCGTAGTTTCAAAGATTAAAGCGTACAAAGGGACAGAAAAAGCGACTTTGCTTTATACTATGTAGTGATATATATATATATATATATATATATATATATATATATATATATATATATATATATATATATATATATATATTATAAATTGAAATTGATTTATTGCCTGTTTGAGGTATTTATTTTGAAAGTTTTTAGCATTAAGGATATCCATAGTAACTCATAAATTCAATTATTCATTAGTTTTGACAAAGTTGTAATATAACAACGAAACGTCAACAGAAATAAACTTTTTCATATTAAAAAGCCTGTTAATGCTAAAAACTTTCAAAATATATATATATATTTATATATATTTATATATATATATATATATATATATATATATATATATATATATATATATATATATATATATATATATATATATATATATATATATATATATATATATATATATATATATATATATATATATATATATATATATATATATATATATATATATATATATATATATATATATATATATATATATATATATATATATATATATATATATATATATATATATGTAAAATTGTTGGGTTATCGGCAATTTGGGCTATTAAATTAATCCAAGACTAATCGTCAGTAATTCTATATTTCGAACTAAGGTTCAGTTCTTCTTCAGGAATGATCTGACATAAGTGGTTAAACTGACAAAAAACAATACAGAAGTCATTCAATAATCGATTACAAATGCAGGAAAGTTATTTTAAGAATAAGTATGTAGATAATGTAACTTAACATCTTAAAATAACTTTCCTGCATTTGTAATCGATTATTGAATGACTTTTGTATTGTTTTTTGTCAGTTTAACCACTTATGTGAGATCATTCCTGAAGAAGAACTGAACCTTAGTTCGAAATATAGAATTACTGACGATTAGTCTTGGATTAATTTAATAGCCCAAATTGCCGATAACCCAACAATTTTACACTTATATTCGTTACCACGGCAACACTCCTCAGTTGATATATATATATATATATATATATATATATATATATATATATATATATATATATATATATATATATATATATATATATATATATATATACTAATTAATTAGTTTTGACAGAGTTGTAATATAACAACGAAACGTCAACAGAAATAAACTTTTTCATATCAAAAAATAACATAACTTAAACTATTAATATATTTTACAAATACAATAGGATCTGTATTGGGTTCACTCTAAATTGAAGACTACTCAATCCTTGGATATTTATAAAACGGCAAAAAAGGATTACAAATTATTATTAAGATATTCTAAGTTAAATTATAATGTGAATTTTTTGGCAAATTCAACTAATATAAACAAGGCTGTATGGTCTATTGTAAATCGGGAAACTGGTAGAAAACGTAGTTACAAAAGGGCAATCTCAGTTAATGTGGATGGTGAATTGTGCTCTGTCCCGAATATTGTTGCAAACACCTTCGGTGAACATTTCTCGATGATTGCTGAGCTCAAATTAAAACAGCACTATGGATATACGAAGTCTGTATCTTGTACATCATCACCAATGACGCCTCACAACTTTTACTTTTATCCAGTCACCGAATTTGAGGTTGTAAATGTCGTTGATGCACTGGGTAATAAGAAAAGTTCAGGTGTTGACTTGTTGTCTTCTAAGATGTTGAAGGCTATAATGGTTCATATTGCAAAGCATTTAGCTTATATCATTAACATATCTATCACATCAGGCAGGTTTCCCTCATCTTTGAAACCTTCTATTGTAATTCCCGTATTTAAAAAAAATGATATTCATGATATATTGAATTATCGACCTATTTCTATGTTGAGTGTCTTATCGAAAGTCATAGAAAAAATTGTTATGCGTCGTATGATTGACTTATTTGAATAAATTCAAACTTCTCACGTATTCCCAACATGGTTTTAGGTCTGGTCATTCAACGGAAACCGCTGCCATCTCTTTTGTAAAATATGTATATTGCAGCCTAGATAAAGGACTTTTTGTTGCTGGTCTATTCTTCGACCTATCGATGGCTTTTGACGTTCTGTCTTTCGACTTTATGATTAACAAATATTATAATCTCGGATTCCGAGGCGTATTTCTGGATTGGCTCCACAGCTTTCTCACAGACAGGACTATGAGAGTAAGAATTCAGGATAAATTCTCTAAATCTTACAGTATAAATTCGGGGGTGCCCCAGGGATCTGTTCTTGGCCCTCTCTTATTTATTCTCTTTATTAATGATCTTCCAGATCACATTCTTGGATGTAATGTGACGTTGTTTGCGGATGATACTTCGTTGACTGTATCCGCTGAGAGCCCGGAGAAGCTTTCTCTGGTATGTTCCAGTTTAGTGCAGTGCTTTACAAATTGGTGTCATAAAAATGCCTTGATTGTAAATATTGAGAAGACTGACTGTATGTTCTTTGGCATTAAAAACTTGAATTGTACAATGACTATACAGTTTGGTAGTACATTAATCATCTCTAAGGATCATGTTAAATTCCTTGGGTTGTACATTGATAGTAATTTGAGATGGTGTCAACATATTGATGCATTGTGCAAAAAACTAAGCAGAGCCTACTTCGCAATAAATCAAATAAAGGATTCTCTTCCTAAAGAATCGGTGTTGAATGTTTACTATGCCTTATGCTACAGTCACTTGTCCTATAATATATTGCTGTGGGGCCTCTCTAGTATAAGTAGAGTATTCGGTTCCCAAAAACGTATTATCCGTATGATATTTGTTTTGAATCCTCGTTCTTCCTGTAGGCCGCTATTCATGGCACATGGGATATTGACGGTACCTTGTATATACATTTACAAGAGTTTATTGTATGTGAAGGAAAACCATAGTAATTTGGTGAAATTATCGAGTTTTCATGATTACAACACAAGAAATTCTCAAGTGTTTCTACTTCCCCATCACAGAACATCTAAATATGAATCTTCACCACTGTATAAAGGAGTTAAGCTCTTCAATCATCTACCATATTCAATAAAATGTTTACCCAAAACTAAATTTAGAAATGTTATTAAGTTGAAGTTGATCAAAAAATGTTACTACTCTGTAGAAGAATATTTCAATAATTGTGATTTCTGATTATCTTGTAATTTGACGTGTCCTATACATATGTTTCTATATGTCTGAAAGGATAAATAAAGATTATATTATTATTATTATTATGACGTTTCAAACAATAGAATGAGGAGCGAGTGTTACAAATTGCAACTTACAATAAGAGAATAATAATTATAATTAAATAAGTAAATCTTATAAAGAATTATTATTCACAAGAATTACTTATTCAGTTTTAATATTTCTGTTAAGATTGAACTTCTTTTAAAGTTTCCTTTTTCTCTTCAATAAAAATGAAGAACTCTTCACAGGATAGCTGTAGATTAAATTGAACGAGTAATTCGGCATTCATTAAATTTACGGAGCATTTATTTCTGGCATCCGACCATTTTAAATTCATCTGGGAAAAAACGCGTTCAGGAAAGCAGTTTGATGTTGGGATACTTAATATAAAAGAACACTAGTTTAAACATATTGCTTGTATCTTTTTTTGGAAACTGTTGAAAGAGCTGGTGCCATTTCTGTGCGGTGGTGGCAGTGGTATCTTTGGAATTTCCCACTAATACGCCCAATGATGATTTCAATAAGTTAAATTCTTCATATCAGTTATCTACCGAAATATCCAATTCGATAGTGAATCTGTCCTTGTATCTACAAAATCAAAAGCAAACTCTGTATTACTGATTTATAACCTTTTTTCGGAATTAGCAAACATAATACATAGGAATATGTATAGTTACTGACTTATAATCTCTTTTTTTAGAATAAGCATTCATAATTCATAGGAATAAGTATAGTAAGTTATTCTTCTACTGTATTGTGTGTATGTACAAAATTAAATGAATTAATACCTTGAATGTCGGATTAAATCCTCGTTCTTCGATGTCTGCCCCAAATTATGTTATTTGGAAACAACCAGTGCATTTTTGATTATCTGCTAGAAAATATCGTGATTCGGGTGTTTCGCCACGAAGCAATGAACGCAATTGCTCTAGTGCTCCAGTTATCCTGGCGTTTCCCCGGAAAACTTCAATGCGCCACAATACTCGCAAAACAACGTCCATCAGCCCAATGCGAACGCTAGTATGCACTCCGTAATCAGTGCTCCAATCGTATCGAAACGCTGCTCGATTGAAATCTACATCTACAAATAATCTTACATACTATTCCCAATACACATTTCTCTTAATTTAAACTTAAATCTATTTATATTTGAAATACTTTTAATTTCAGTTGGTAACATATTATGTTTTTTTAAAGCCTTAAAAAATAATGAATTTTGACTTTTTTTTGTACTTCGTATGATAAAGTATAGGGGTTTTTTTTAGAGGTATAGAACTTTAAGTTGTCATTACTGTTGAAGATGGCGACCGATTTAACAGCTGAGAAGTGATTTATTCTCAGTTTGGTTTGGCAATTCATCATGAATAGACTCACGCCTGAACAACGCTTGCAAATAGTGCAATTTTATTTGATAACGAGGTTGCCGTTCCCGATTTTCATAAGCGAATTTTGTTTAGCGATGAAGCGCACTTCTGTTAGAATGGCTACGTCAACAACAAAACTGCCGCAGTTGGAGTGAAGATAATCATCAAGTGTATGTCAAAACACCGTTACATCCAGAAAAACTGACTGTTTGGTGCTCTTTATGGGCTGGTGGAATCATTGGTCCGTACTTCTTCAAAAACGATGATGAGAACGTTACAGTCAATGGTGATCGGTATAGAGCCATGATTACTAACTTTTTCATTCCTGAATTGAACAACCATGATGTACAGGAGCTGTGGTTTCAACAAGACGGCGCAACATGCCATACAGCTCGTGCCACAATCGATTTATTGAGAGACACGTTTGGTGACCGCCTAATTTCACGTTTTGGACCTGTGAATTGGCCTCCAAGATCTTGTGATTTAACACCGCTAGACTACTTTCTGTGGGGCTATGTAAAGTCATTGGTCTATGCGGATAAGCCCAAACGCTTGACCATTTGAAAGACAATATTCGCCGTGTTATTGCCGATATACGGCCACAAATGTTGAAAAAAGTCATAGAAAATTGGACGTCCAGATTGGACTACATTCGAGCCAGCCGTGGCGGTTATATGCCAGAAATCATATTTAAAATGTAATGCCACAAGATTATCTTTCGAATAAAAAAAATTCTTGTCAATCGAATGATCCATCGTTGTTTTATTGCAATTTAAAGTTCTATACCTCTAAAAAAAACACCCTTTATAAAATTCTGTCTATTTCCAGTCTCATACTCGTGTACCTAATCAAAGTGCCTAACTATTTCGTTAAAATATTGCGGCATTAAAACACATTCAATTTTTTGAATAAATATAAGTGCTTTCATCATTTCACAAAACTCCTCAATCTTAATCCATTGTAATGTTCTTAGCATGGCATCGATGCTTGTTTATATACTGCACTTCAATATCACTCGCATTGTTCGATTTTGTAATAACTGCAATATTTTTGTGTCAGTTTTATTTGCCAGATACAGAACCGTACCAGCATAATGAAAATATGGAAGGACGATACAATTATGTGTATACTGTCTCTCTTGATCATTCACTTAAATAATCACTACACCTATTCAGTACTCCTATTTGTTTGGAAATTTTTTTACATATATATTCGACGTGTTCATTGAAATTCAACCTATCATCTATTATTACACCTAGATATTTAAAAGAATTGATTATTTCAATAGTTACATTTTCAATTTGTACACCAAAACCTTCATTCATCCACTCTGCTTTCCGTTTTCCTTTCCCAAACATTATCACTTTGGTTTTATCAATATTGAGTTTTAGTTTGTTTTCTTCCACAAAACTCCTCAATCTTAATCCATTGTAATGTTCTTAGCATGGCATCGATGCTTGTTTATATACTGCACTTCAATATCACTCGCATTGTTCGATTTTGTAATAACTGCAATATTTTTGTGTCAGTTTTATTTGCCAGATACAGAACCGTACCAGCATAATGAAAATATGGAAGGACGATACAATTATGTGTATACTGTCTCTCTTGATCATTCACTTAAATAATCACTACACCTATTCAGTACTCCTATTTGTTTGGAAATTTTTTTACATATATATTCGACGTGTTCATTGAAATTCAACCTATCATCTATTATTACACCTAGATATTTAAAAGAATTGATTATTTCAATAGTTACATTTTCAATTTGTACACCAAAACCTTCATTCATCCACTCTGCTTTCCGTTTTCCTTTCCCAAACATTATCACTTTGGTTTTATCAATATTGAGTTTTAGTTTGTTTTCTTCCAGCCGTTTACTTATATTTTCCAAGTCTTCAGATAGTTGTATTTGCATCCTCCATTATTTGTACATCCTTCCCATTTGTACCCGCTATGTACAACACTGTATCGTCTGCAAATATGTTGCACCTGCAATGCTTTATCACCTTTACTAAGTCATTTATATACAATATGAATAGAAGTGGTCCTAATATGCTTCCTTGGGGCACTCCACAATTAATTTGTATTTCCTCTGAGTGCACTTCTCCCCACCAAACAATTTGTTTTCTATTTAGAAGATAGTTTACAAACCAGCACAATGCTGTTCCTCCAATTCCATTTATTTTCAGTTTTTTAATCAATCTACTCCTGTCTACTGTTTCAAAGACTCGTTGGAAATCCAAAAATACAACTATAGTTACCAAGTCGTTATCATTATTATCTATCCAGCTGTTCAATGTCTACTGGTATGCAGCTTCACAACTGTGATTTTGTCGAAAACCTGATTGATACTTTATCAAGATGTTAGTCTTGTCTACATAGTCTAATAATTGTTTATAAACAATTTTTTCTATTATTTTTGGTGTAGCTGGGAGTGTATTTACTGCTTTTTGAGTAATTTTAATTGCTTTTTCATTTTTTCCGATACTACACTTAGTTCAAGCGAACTGTTCATTAAATTTAATAGGGAATCTGCTAATTCGTCAAATACTATTTTAATGATCTCTACTGCTATTTCATCTGGGCTTCCGTTGTTAGAAAGATTGAAAAATTTCGTTTCTCAATTCTTCAGTTCAGTTTCTGATCTCCAAGTCATTGTCTCTCAATGGTATGCTCTGCATATATATTTTTTATACTATCAATAAAGTAGTTATTGAATTTTTGTGTTATATTATTAATGTCTCCGAAAACGATACCATTAAATTCAACTTGATTATAAGCCCCTGTTTGTTTTTTTGAAATTATATTCTTTAGTGTTTTCCACATAGTCTTTGAGTCTTTCTTATTACGGTCTATAGCTTGCTGATAGTATAAAGTCTTTGCACTTTTGATATCGTTTACTACTGCATTTCTGTAGATCTTATATTCTATTCAGGCTTCATTTGATCTTGTAAAGGTAAACATCTGATACTTTTTGTCACGAATCCTTATCTTATATAAGATATCTTTTGTAAACCATGGTTTGCACTTTCCACATACACTAATATTAATTTTTGGTGTCTTGGACAATGTCTATTATACCAAGCATATTTTCATAAAACATATTATATCCACTGTCTAAATCATAGAGACTATAATTATATTCCATATTACCTACTGAATATTTAAAATGCTTTACATCACAAATCTTTTTGCGACAATTAAAATTAACCATACGTTCATTATGTTCAGCATTAATGCCGATCCTAATCAATGAATGATTATTAAATGTTTGTTGTTTTATTACATTTTACTGTAGTTATTTAAGTTATTTTACTGTAGTTGCTGATAATTAAGTCTATCAGCGATTCCTATCCATTATATGACATGTGTCGCTTCTAAAACATGCTGTTTCAGTCTAGAATGGTTTATACATTTTTTTAGGCGATTAGAGTATGTATCACACTTTTTTAAATTTATATTAAAATTACCTAAAACACTAACATTATGTTTTTGTCTAGTTATAAATTCTTCACATAATTTCTCAAAAAAATCAAGAAAAACTGCATCTGAGCTGTTAGGTGAGTGATAGAGACAGCCTAACATAAAAGTTTCTTTAGAGATTTTGAATTTCACAAAAACACACCAATAATTCATTTGTTCAACAAATTCTTCCAGCACACAATAGCTAATGTCACTTCGTAAGTAAACTGCACTCCTCATGTTGAACAGCTTGTGGAATCCAATCTCACTGTATTAAAGCCTGTTATTTTGACTTTATTATCGTTTATGTCTATTTTTAAATGAGTTTCAGTAAAACACATCACTGCTGGCCTATTCATGTTAATAAAATGTTCATATTCATCATAGTGTGCTAGTATACTCTGAACATTTTGAACATAAATATACCAAACTGATATTTTTTTCGTTCCTGTTCTTTTTATACATATTGCAATTTATATCATAAGCCCAAGTTCTAGATTGAGTTTCTCACAAACCATAACACAATTTATACATTTAGTGCTTCTACTTTTACAATTTTTTGTGTTCATCTGAACATTTACCACATGCTGGTCTATTTTTGCAATGTTCAGCTTTATGATAGAAACCACAACAATTAAAACATCTCATAATCCATATACTTTCATAAACAGGGCACATTAACGAACCAATACGCAATTGTCCTTCCTGTATCATGTATTTAGAAGTAATTGGATCTGCATCCAATATAGCATTAATACTGACTTTTCCTTTATATACTGTTTTGATCACTATTTTTGTGTCGTCTCTGCATAGATGTCCATTCTGTTTATGCATAGATTCTTTTAGTTTGTCTTCATTTAATTTTTCTTCTAAGCCTACTATCTTTATTCCAGGGTTTTTTTTATTTGGTATTGTCGCCCTATACTACCTTCCCATCTTTTCTTCAACTTCCTTTTTTGATGTATCTGCATTCTTTTAGCTTTCACATCATATTCCAATTTTACCTTTGTTCATATTTTTTATGTTGCTCGCACCAATTTTCATCTCTGTTGGGTTAATTTTACTTTTGAGTTCTTTAAGTTTTTTTAGAATAATTTTGTTCTTCACAATTTATTATTAGAAGTTCTTCTTTGTTTTCCTTTTTAGAGCATTAGCATAGCTAGCTTCTTCGTTAATCTCATTTTGTTCACCATTTTCTCTTGTACACCCTACTTCTATCAATTTTCTTTCCAATTTATCAATTTGTTTATTCTGTTTTAAAATGATACCATCTACCATTCTACCATCATCTGGTATATATCCTTGATTTCTACATTTGATTTCTTCATCATTGTTTTTATATCAAAGTTAACTTTATCACTTACTGCATTTTCTTCAGGTGTTTTTCTTATTTCTGTGTTCATAACCTCACTTTTGCACTGTTCACAAACAAACTTCGCTGTTTGGCATTTATCATACCTTGCCAATTCCTCATTTGATAAGTTTAGCTTTAATTTTTTGTGTGCAAATTTGGCGCCATTTTGACGCGCACTTTTATATGTTTCTATATTTCTATTCTTTATATTTAAAAAAATAGCTATGCCACTCTCTCCAATGTCACTGGTTCAGGATACTTCACTCTAAACTTGCAACCACTTTGCTGTAATTAATTATGATTATTTTTCCAGAAAATATTAAAATTAACAGAGCACAATTCCAGTACACACCTACATTAACATAACATCAATTATATGTTTTGGTGATGTGCTTTGCTGATGTGATTGAGAAGCACGAAGTCGAAGGCGCTCTTTACTCTTTCACTCGCAATGTTTCGAATCCTAGTTGCATTACGGCTTCGTCGGGAAAGATTTGATCGTGTTGGTCGCGGCATGGCTTTCTTAATGATTTTCTCGTCACAATAAACTAATAGAAACTCGAAACACTTCAAACTTCTACTCTAATTAACCATAGACTATAATATGTTTAGCTGTCAGTTGCGTTTTGTTTTGTTATACCATTTTTAACAATTGAACGGCTAGACTATTTTTTTTACTGATAAATTGCATATCAGTTGCGTTTTGTTATACCACGTTTTATGTCACGTCCCACGGGAACGTGATAAAAAGTATCTTATGCCCTTCTCCTGGTTCTAAGCTACCTCCCCACCAATTTTCAGTCAAATCAGTTCAGCCGTTCTTTAGTTATAAATAGTGTATACATATATATATATATATATATATATATATATATATATATATATATATATATATATATATATATATAATATATATATATTAAAGTCCCCATTTATATATATATATATATATATATATATATATATATATATATATATATATATATATATATATATATATATATATATATATATATATATATATATATATATATATATATATATATATATATATATAATATATAATATATATATAATAAATGGGGACTACCGCGTATGATTTCACCACTACAGGCGCTGGTATAGCGTCAGGTCTAAGAAATGACTCAATCAAATATCACTTCTGTGAATTTTCACTTTGTTAGCTTTTAAAGCAAGTGTATTAGTTTTTTCAGTAATCAGTCCTTCAAATTTTTTTAATAATCGTTAAAAGTGAAGAATAAAGATACGGATTAATGAATGTCAATGCTTTAAAAGCGGAATAGTCAGAAAATATTACTTGAAGTGGAAGTAAATCTACAACATTTTGCTGATTAGTAAAACAATGAAACATATAATAAAAGCATGAAACACAAATATTATTCTTTCCAAATTAAATCCTAATGTGTTACTTAGAATCTTAAATGTCTTTCCTAAGTCTATAACGCGCTGAACGTTTATACCTTCAGATGCAATTTTTTGGATTATCTGAGCTGATATGGTTCACACTTATTATATCCTTCTTTCAGAAACTGTGGCATGTTTACAGTAACATCCATATGAGAAACTAGATCCTATATATTAAAACCACGATCACAAAGAATAATGTCACCTTTTTGAAGTAGATTAATAATACTTAATTTTCAAACAATTTTCTGTCTCTGCTAGATCCACCAAATGCTTCTGATATAAAGGTTACACTTCTAGAGTTTTAAATTCCTACCAATACTTTCAGAGTATTTTCTAATTTATACTTTGTATATGTAGCTTGTAGTGAAACTGGATTTAGTAGATTTTGAATTTTTGTTTCTGTACAATCTATACTTATAGTGCAGGTTTAGTCTTATCACAAAACATTCACTTTCGATCACTTCCTTTGGAGCCCATATATTAATATCCTTCAACTTGCAGTAAAAGTATTTAATCTATCGCTTACTGCCATGATGAATAGTATTTCAGATTGTTTACCTCATCTCCAAAAAGATTAAAAACAAACAAAAAACGGTTGTGATTATTATAACCAGTATAATTTTGTACTTGATCAGGCTTATCTTTGAAATTTTCAGTCCTAAACATGTTTTGTGTCCATTCCTTATTGCCTTCAAATTCTGACACATTGGCAGTATTAATTAAGCTCATGACTTGTAGTCATGAAAAGAGCATTCATACTACAAGAGCAATGTATTGATACTTCTTCATTTGAGGTGTCTATGACTATTCCGTCACTATAAATTCTTTGTTGAGATGAAAAGGATTTTTATGTAGTGGGTTCTCCAGGTAACGTATAATTGTCACAACTGAAATGTTTTCTAACGTGAATGTATTGAAGGGGTATCATTGTCCCTACGAATCGAGACTAACCACTGTTTTAAGCGAGTTGTGCCTTTGGAAATTCATGTCCCTCTTCTTTGAACAACAAAGGACGGCACAACACCAGGGCACTATATTTGATTTAATCATATATATTTTATTTAATTGTACTTTTACAGTAAAAGCAAATAGCAATAATAGTATTGACAGCTACAACTGGTGAGACAAAATACGGTAGTCCCCATTGACAAATTCCTAAATATGAAAAGTATTTATGTGAAATATGTAAAATACATAAATGAAAAAATTAAAATAAAATGAAAGAAAGAATTCCATCAGTTAAGGGTATAGTTTGAATGACAGATTCAATTATTTTTCGATATAAAAAAGAAATTGTAGTGAAAGTAATTATTTAAATAAGAATTTTTTTTACTGAATTGTTGAAATCACATTTTGTATAACTTAAAGCAACAAGAGAAGGAAAAGCAACTCAAAAAAAAACTAGCTTCCGCTGAAACGTCCAGTAGTAAAACGCTGCCAGAAACGACTTCTCCAGATAAACAAACAAAAGAACGACCAGTCAAGAAACGATTAACGTCGGCGCCGGAAAGTGCGCCAAGTAAAAAAATTAAGAAAGACGATGTGAAAGAAGACGAATACCAACAGCAAAAGCCAGTGGAGATAGCGATGAAGTGCGAACCAGGCATCGTAACTGGAGAATTGAAGACGGATCCGAATAGGACGTTCACTCTCATAAAAATGAACAAACACTACATGATTAATTTGACCTACTCAGGCGGAGAGAATTACTTGACCGTACAGGTGAGATATAGAAGCATTTGTTTGTGTATGTATGAAATGAATATAATGAATCAAAGTTATGCAAATCACAAAAAATACAAAACATGTTTCAAACTCATTGAAGAAAAGATAGGACCTGGAACTAAAACTCGAAGAAACTTTTCTTCGAGTTTCAATGATCAGTGTAACTTTGAAGTTCGAAAAATATTGGTTGGTGGTGTATTTCACATTATCATCAGTGTTAAATAATTTTGGAATTATCTTCTATTTTAAAGAAATTTTGATCAAATTAACAATTTTTTTTCATAAGATTACAATTTTTCATTCGGTACAATTGTTGCAGTACAATAATGAAATAGATATAGAGTTGTTAGTTACCATTCCTAAGATTCGTTTTCATAGTTCTTATACAACACCTTTGACAAGGCTTATATTTTATATTGTTAAATTCGTGTTCATATATATTGCCTAATTTGTGTTATACATTTTAAAGAATTAATCAAATTGAGTAAATCTCATTTTCAGTTGCTGAAAGATTTGACTTTCACTTTAAAAGAGCTGGTGAGAAATAAGAACTGCAATGTTGTGTCGATCCACTCGCAGGGACCAGCTTTCTGTTTAGGATTAGACTACAAGGGCCTGATCGAATCTGATGCGGATTTGAGAAAAAAGAGAGCAAAGGAACTCTCAGCATGTGTTCGGTAGGTTTATATATATATATATATATATATATATATATATATATATATATATATATATATATATATATATATATATATATATATATATATATATATATATATATATATATATATATATATATATATATATATATTATTGTGCATTAACCAGTAGATAAATTTAATAAATTTGTAGAAAATCCTTTATTCTCTATATAATAGTTATTATTATAGAAGCTATGATTATTGAAATTTACAATCATCAATGGTTTGTATGAAAAATATAATAAATATTGTCATTATAAAAGGAAACAATGACAGTTTAGCTCTTGTTGTTTTCTCAGTACAAGAACTCTTATTATATCCAATTAAATGAAACACACAAAACAAGAATAATGGTAATATTTTTACAAGTGTTGGCATTTTTTCAGTTGATAAGAATGTTCTATAGATCTTTTAATGCACCTAAAAATTTTGTCATATTAAGATTTTGTTAGCATTTAACTCTTTTTGAGGTATTAAAAACTCAGAATCAATCATTTTATTTGAGTTACATTCAATTATTACAATTAATATTATGAGGATCTTAATTATGATTTTCACTATATTAAAATAGGTGAACTTGAAAATATGAAAACAAGAGTTTATTTTAGGATTGAAAACAGAAAAACAGTCTGTAACTCAGTCATTCAACTTAATGATCTGACACTTAGTGTGTGCAAAAATATAAATAGCTGTGATGTTTTTTGTTTATTGTTTATCTTAAGGTTCATCATAACGACGGTATGGAATAAATATAAAATATAGATATAAAAAAAATAGTCCTATAGAACTTCAGACATTGAGTATTTAATACTTATTTTGAAATTTTTAGGGAATTTTTAAAGTGCCTTCTTCATTTCCCGAAAGTTTTAGTAGCTGGAATCAGAGGCGACTGCGTCGGATTTGGTGTTACCATGTTGCCACTTTTTGACATGATTGTCGCAAGCGATTCGGCTAGTTTTTGTTCACCCTATGCCAAACTGGGTTGTGCTCCGGAAGCTGGATTCTTGTTGTCGATTCCATTCCAACCCAACCATGCCCTGGTGCGTATTCAAATATAACCAATTCTTTTATATTATTTCCTGTTTAATATAATATGTAAGAATATGTTATTCAGTATATTAGGAAAATTATTGAAAAGCTTTGCCAGGCTTTTAGTTTTCTTCAATGCTGAGTTTTACGATTTTTAATAAAATTTAAATATTAATCTTAGTTAAATAACAACTATTACAATGCTCTGTACTCAGTGATGTATATTTAAATGCTCGTCACTGTTTGCATGTAGAATTTCATGTATATATTTTGAGAAAGATAATATTCTGAGTCCAGGATCCAGGGTCTATTTTTACAATTAATAGTGTCTTATTTTTTCACCTAATTGTTAGTGTCAAACTAATTTTTTGCCAGTAACTTCATTTTAACAGATAACAGGGATGATTCATGTATGTTTTATTGTCAAAAATTTATCACTAACTGGGTTTTTTTTTGTTGCAAAATTAGCTTGATACTGATCAATTGCAAAAATAGACCCTATGTTCTGGACTATCCAACTCTAAAAGTATTCATATATATAATTATAATTGTATAATTTCAAATTCAACAAATTCCAGGCAATTTTAGATGAAGGTATTCTCTTCATACTTAATCTTAATACTTGAGAAATATTTAAATAATAATCTTAAAATATAAGTTTATATTTAAAAATATTAAATAATGAATGAATTTAATATAAAGTTTTCTTTCAGGCATCAGAGTTATTGTATACATCTCAAAGAATGAACGCAGATGAGGCTCAAAGGCGAGGATTAGTCACTAAGCTGTTTTGGCCTGAGAAATTCGACACAGAATTTAGGGCATTATTAATGCATATTTCTAATTTGTCTAGAGTGGTAAGTGTGACGAGAAATTCAGTTAAAAAAAATGATTTATGGTCAGAATTTTCACATAACGGTTTTTGCATTTTACTTCATTAATTTGTTGCTCAGTTAAAAAAAAAATTACATTGCATTGTTATTCATTGAATTTTTTATGGAAATATCTCAATTTCTCCTGGAAAAGCATAACTCACTTTAAAATACTCTACATATTTTGCAAATGAAGGTATAAATTCTCAATTTCATTTTAAATAGAGTGTTGTTTGACTAATGCATCACTATTCTCAAGAAATACATAAAATCGCAAATTTCGAAAAGTGCTAGGCTTGTACATACTAATCTATAGTTTTTAAGTTCATTTTCATAATTGATTGTGAAATAACATTCTCAAATAAATGTTATTAATCATTAATCGATTGGGCGGATACTTGATAAAAATCTGAATACATAATTTAAATAAAACTAAGTAGTTTTTCGATTTTCACTATAATTAATTCAAAAACATGACAATATCGTTTCGCAAACACAGTGGCTCATCAGATGTTGATGATAAACTGTTTGTTTCAACTGTTTGTGACATCAAACATTCATCATCAACATCTGATGAAGCCACTGTGTTGGCGAAACGATATTGTCATGTTTTTGAATTAATTATAGTGAAAATCGAAAAAATACTTAGTTTTATTTGAATTATAAATGTCATTAAGATAAAAATATATTGGACTATGTTTTTTAGGGCTTGATGAGGATCAAAAAGGAACTAAGAGTTCTCCATAGTCAATCCACAGAAGCGGCCCTTAACAGCAGTTGCAGAATGTTGATCAAATGCTGGTGTAGCGAAGAGTGTCAGAAGAGTTTCTCGAACTATAACGCTCTCACATTCGATATAGACCAGTAATATGTTTAGTGCATCTCGAGTAATAACGCTAAGTTTGGTTCAGAACGAAAGTGGTACAAATAATTTTTTGTTAATGTACAAAATGAATGAAAATTTGATTCGGCGGATATTGGTCGAATATTTCGTCAAAATGTGATGTTGTTGAGGAATCCAAATTTAAAAATTTTTATATTTACATTTTCATAAAAAAATTAATCATGCTTGTACAATTCTGAGAGATGTTCGGCTTGTTTATTCAGACTGATAAAATATTATATATTAACAAATCTTGATTATAATATTGCCAATGGTAATTCAATTCTGCTTATTTTTCTAATAAAATGCATCAATACAAATAATACACAAATACTACAACTAGCAGTACTGAATTGAAACTAACATCAACTTTTAGTATAATTAGGAATTATTGAAATATTCTCAGATAAATAGAAATTAGTCTTAGTACTTTTTGAGTATTCATTAGTTATTCTTATATACAAAAAATTGTGAGTTTATTGACTTCAGAAGAAGATTTTTTCTTTACTATTAAAAAAGAAAATATATGTAATTATTATGAAGTTTCAGAATTATATTGATTAATACATAAAATACAATTTTTTCCAATTTTGCACACACTTCTGTTGATTTCAATAATTGTTACAAGTTCAAAATTGCCCTGTTTAATTTCATGTTATTACATATTAATTTAATATGTAGTGCCTTTGTAATCAAACTAACAACGTCTTGAGACTTCATCTACTTTTAATTTAAATTGAACTAACAGATTATAAAAATAACAGATTTATAATATTTTCAGATATTTATTCCTGTATACAGAACTCCTTGAGCATCACAAATTATTAAAACAAAAATGTAAGTGTTTCAACAAGTTTGATACAAAATTTTTTACAGACATCTCTGAAAATAAAGCTAATAGGAGTCAAAACTACATTTTATAGGTTTTTTGTATTATTTCTATAAATGCAGTCTCAAAACATTTATTCAACAAATTTTTCTTTAATTTTTAATCACAATCAATAATTCCTGAACATTAGACTTTCATTTATGATGATGATGCATTTGTTGATTATTCTACATATCGACCATTAATAACTGAAAATTCTTCAACTTGCTTCATATTTGACAAGTAGGCAATTATATGAACAGATGGTAGTTGGTTGATGGAATCAACAAATATGGGAAAATTGTTTTGAAAATTATTTTTTATATTTTCATAAAATTAGATAATAGGATATATCCTTATTGAAGGGTGAAAATATTATAATTTAGCAATTAGTATATCAATGTGGTTTTATAGTTTGGGTTTCAAAATGCAGAACCTTATTTGTTCTTACTTATAAAAAAAAAACCGTTTATGATTGACAGCAGCAGTTTTGATAACACTCACTGAATCTATTAATATATTCAAGTAAAGTGGTTTGAGGTGAACATGAAGTTGAAAGAAGAAATTATATTAGACCCACCAATATGTATATATATATATATATATATATATATATATATATATATATATATATATATATATATATATATATATATATATATATATATATTAATGAGTTGTATGGAAATTGATATTTTTTTTAACAGAAAAATCTGTAAAATGATTTTTATTCAAAATATATTCATTTAAGGCTCCAAATTTTACAGAAGCATTCGTTCATATTGGAGGAAAGCTGTTATATAAATGGGTTTGTTCCAAAGATTGGTGCAATTTTGTTTTTATAGAGTTATGAATTTTTAATAATATTGTTCAATAATTGAACGTTAATGATTTTATCAACATGAACCACTTTGGAAAATTAAAGTTGAATTATATAGAGATATAAATATATACAATTACTTGATTGTTTAATTTACAATTTTAATATTATTATTTGAGTAATGGAGTAAATGATAGAAAATTATTAAATTTTATGTGACATCTTTGTGTTAATTATTTATAATCAACCTGCTGGGATAAAACATTTGTATACCTCTAAAAGGTGGATTTATACAACAAAAATTAAATTGTTTTTATTGAAACCTCCAAATAATGACTAATTAGCACAAAGCACTATTTTATTTTTTCTCATTTGAAGATGTAATTTATTCAATTTGAATTTAATTTCATTATAGCATAATCGTCGCTTTTTAACCTGACTGAATTTTTGAGGGTAACGGTTTTCAGTAATTCATAAACATGATTTTGTAGATTTATTCTCTAGTATCTTGCTAGAATCTGTTGTCCTTTATTTTAATCGAATGCTGAGAAATGTTTGATAGTAGTGTTCATCCTTATGTCTATTTTCATTTAAAATGATTGACTTATACATTTTAAAATTTAGTTTTAAGGCTAGATATATATTTGCATTTTTTTAAAGAGTAGAAAATATATTTTATTGTTTGTTCAAAATACCATTAAATGTTTCTCTATACATTTGAAGGACTTTTTATTTTTTGAAGGCAACATATTTTCGAAGAATGTTGCAGTCAATTTGTTCATATTTTTACAATGCCAATTTTCATAGAATATTTGCACAAATTTTCCGTTTTGCACAAATCGAAATAATTTTTCACAATTTTATTTGAATTAATAAATGATTTATTTCAATAATGCGGAACTGATTACTTCAAATAATTAATAAATAATGAATATATAATTAAATCTATAAAAAGTGACAATAGTAACTGAAAAAATACTTATGTTATAGAAAGCATAGGAAGTATTGAGAATTTTAAATTGGTAGATACTCATAATATAGAAAGACTTATTATAAATTCACCACGTAAAAAAGGGATTGATGAACGTATAAGTAGTGATTTATTAAAAGCAAGTGCACAGGTTATAAAAGAGGATTTTGTGAAAGTTATTAACGAATCGTTAAGTAAAGGCAAATATCCAGAAGGATGGAAAACATCAACAATTGTGTAATTCTTAAAGAAGACAAACCAAAGAAAGCGAGAGAATATAGACTGATAAATATCTTACCAGTTTATGAAAAAGTATTAGAATTAGTAGTAAAGTAACAAATAGAAGGGTATTTAGAAAAAAATAGCATCATAACAGACCATCAGTCGGGTTTTAGAAAAAAACCATTGTTGCGAGACGGCAATGCAAACTGTGATTGATGACTGGAAATTAATGATAAGTGAAGGACAAATATAATAAAAAAAATTATATCAATATGGAATGAGAGGTATGGTACTTGAATGGTTGAAATCATACTTAAATAATAGATCACAAAAGGTCAAATAATGAATGGACGAAAAGTATTATGACAAGGTATGGTGTTCCACAAGGATCTGTACTGGTACCTTTATTGTTTGTACTATACATAAAATCTGTCCAGAGGGATGAAGTATTAAAATGTTTGCAGACGACACAATATACACAAAGGCAGATAGTAGTGCAGAAATAGAATCTAAATTGAATACAGTGTTACCTATAGTTGAACACTGGATGAATATAAATAAATTTAAAATGAATTCTGCCAAAACAAAGTATATGATAATGAAAAGTATACTAAAGAAACTCGGAAAAAATACTCTATTAAAATGTTTAGATGGCATAGAATTGGAACGCGTGGAAAATATAAAATATCTTGGAATTATGATTGATAGTAAACTACGGTTTGAAGAACAATGTGATTACATGTTGAAGAAAGTAGCAAAGAAAATTAGTTTTCTAAAAAGAATAGGCAACGATATATTAGGATATGCTAGATGCACACTCTATAAAACAATTATAGCAGCACATTTCGAATATTGTGCGACATTATTGATAAATATGCAGTGGCGGATTAACGTATAAGCACTACAAGCACGTGCTTGGGGCCCCTGTTCTCCAGGGGCCTCCATCCTCTGCTGGCGTTTCATTTGATACCTACATTTTATCGAGATTCATCCACAATATGTCCGAAATCACAAGGCGCGAGCAGTCCGGGAGTGACCCTTCATACACCCCCGCAGGGCCCTGCCCCCTTCGGGGGAGTTTGAAGGGTCTCCCTGGGCCTGCGGGGGCCACCAGGCGGGGCGCGCCGCGAGACCGACTGAGTGAGTTGTCCTTGCATTTCAAATGATAGCGCCCATACGCATTACCGCACGTACCCCTACTTTATTTACGGAGTGGCTTTGATTGAAACAACACTTATCGTAACCCCACACAAAGTTTTCAGGTAAGTATTATATTTATGCTTTCACTATTGATTACGTACACGTATAAATAATATGGCTTTTTTCAACAATAATTCTAACTTTATGTTTCATACTAAACTTCGAAAAGTCCCTCAACTTTGACGAACAACTGTCACCACACTTTTTTTCTCAAAGGATCTTTGTATTGCTTTGTTTGCAAGCCGTTTGGTAACAAATCCATCGCCACAGCGCCGAGCCAATTTGCAGCTGACGGATTTAGTGATTGGCGCAACGTAATTGCAATTGAGCACCATGAAAATAGTTCAGCTCATAAGGACTTTATGCTAACTTATTTGAGTCGAAGACAAGGTCTAGGGATCACCAAAAATCTAGAGGCACAAGTGAAAGAAGAAAGAAAATATTGGCAAAATGTATTGCAACGAGTTATTGCAGTTATACAAACGGCTTGCAGAACGTGATTTGGTCTTTAGGGGACATGATGAGTCTTTTGGATCTATACACAATGGGAATTTTTTGGGTTTACTTTAACTTGTGGCTCAATTTGAACCATTTTTAGCAAGCCATATTGCAAGATTGGAAATAAAGGGAAAGGCAACCCATCATATCTATCGAAAACAGTATGCGACGAACTTATCGATTTAATGAGTGATAAAGTTCACAAAGTGATGGTCGAACAAATACAATCAGCTGGGTACTTCAGCCTCTCAGTGGACTCCACGCCTGACCTATCACATACGGATCAACTAAGTATTATTTTGAGATACGTATCGCCGTCTGATGGAACGCCCGTGAAACGATTTCTGAGGTTTTTAAATTTAAAAAGTCATACCGGAGAAGAGATGGCAAATATAGTGCTCAGAGGTTTGCTTAGAGCGTTGCAAAATAGATATTGCAAAGTGCAGAGAACAATCATATGACAATGCTGCTAATATGTCAGGACGATACAAAGGGATGCAGCAAAAATTTTTAGAGCACAACAAATATGCTGTATTCATACCATGCGCTGCACATACTCTAAACTTGATTGGTCGCATTGCTGTTGATTGTTGTACGATCGCAGTAAATTTTTTTTCGATTGTGCAGTTGTTATACAATTTTTTTTCGGGTTCTACTCATCGTTGGGCAGTTTTAAGAGAATTACTTAATAAGAAACGATAGTGTTCTGAAGTCACTGTCGGACACTCGTTGGGAAGCTCACGCTGTAGCTACGAATGCAATATTACAATCCTATCCGAAAATTTTGGATGCTTTAGATGAAATTGCTGAGGACACAAACCAAAAAGGTGAGACCAGGTTAGAATCACAAAATATTTCAAACAAAATGCAAGAGTTTGAGTTTATATTTATGCTCACCTTGTGGAATGATATTCTACAAGTTTTTCATCGCACCAGTAAAGGACTCCAAGAAGAAGGATTAGATCTTAAAACGTGTTCCAATTTGTATCATTCTTTATCGGGTCATCTCGTTGAAATGAGGAATCAATTTGAAAAATTGGAAGGCGAGACAAGAAAAATTTTTCCTAATGGGGAATATAAGGAAACTCGAAGACGAATTAGGAAGAAACAAGTGAATGATGGAAATGCAGAGGAACTTGATTTGAATCTTAGAGACAAATTCCGCATTGAGACTTTCAATTTAATAATTGGCACACTTAATGCTCAAATGCAAAGAAGAGGATTATGTATACCACGAAGTTTCACAAAAGTTTTCATTTCTTGCGGATCTAAATAAGTCATGCTCAGAATATGAAAAAGATATCCAATTGCTTTTAGAATCTTACCCAGAAGACTTCAATGAAAACTTCCTCGGCGAATTTAATCATTTTCACGAATATGTTCCAATAAAATATGAATCTTCAGAAACAAAGGTCACCCATTATGATCTATATGAAATGGTTTTTAAAGATAAAGTAAAGTGCGTATTCCCAAATATAGAAGTTGCGTTTAGAATCTTTCACAGCTTAATGATTACTAACTGCTCTGCTGAACGATCCTTCTCACAACTGAAAAGATTAAAAAACCCGCCAAGAACAAAAATCCGTCCAGACAAGCTTAATTCTTTAGCATTAATGTGTATTGAGGTAGACATACTTCGTCAGATAAATTTCGACGATGTAATCTCGGAGTTTGCTCTGATTAATGCAAGGAAAAAAATGTTTCAAGTTTTAAATTATACCTACTACACTTTCTATTTTGATAAACTTTCATTTTATACTTTCTACCTTCCATTCCACTCCTTCCATTTCTATTTAAGCAGTAGAGGGCCTACACAGGCTATGTGCTTAGGGCCTCGGATACACTTAATCCGCCACTGTAAATATGAGTGAAATGCACATGTCGAAATTACAGATTGCGCAAAATCGTACTATGAGAGTACTAGAGTATACAAAAATAGAGAGAATGTTGGAAGCGCTACAATTTATGTCTATAACGCAAAGATTATATTACAATGTATTGACTTTTATTTTTAAAGTTATAAATGGAATGGTATCTCATCTCAACAGTTAAGTAATAAACTAGTGTTGGTAGGTGATCGAACTCGACAAGCTAACAATATTATGATTCAATTTTGGAAAACAAGAAGTGCTCAAAAAAGTGCATTTTATGAAGTAGTAAATATGTATAATAATGATCTGCCGGCGGAGATAAGAGGATGTGATAGACTTTCAATATTTGGACGTAAACTAAAAGGATTTATTGGAACCACGGTATCTAAAATGCAACTTTCTTAGTGAAGTGCAATAATATTGTTACGAATTATGGGTTTCGACGGATAAATTCCAATAACTTTCAACAATCAATAAATATCCTTTATTTAACAACTGAAAATAAAGTCAAATGTCAAAGTCAATTATGTCTACCCTTATTTGCAATGAACTCTACTATGACGACACGTGGTTGCTACTCTTGTTCTTCTGTGACGATCTCAAACTGGAATGCAGAGGCAGTTCGATGTCCTGAACATCGACAATGCAACTCTAGATTAACTCTGTGGTCGTGCCTACGACGGTTCTCAACAGTCTCATCATTTCTTCCAACATCCATAAACCATTCGGGGCAAATCTGTAACAATATTTAAATTATATATATATATATATATATATATATATATATATATATATATATATATATATATATATATATATATATATATATATATATATATATATATATATATATATATATATATATATATATATATATATATATATATATATATATATATATATATATGTTCATACCGCTCCCAAAATCTACTCGTTACCAAATTTATATTTTTATGGCGGAAGTGAGGCAAGAGGGGAAGGCAGTTGGTAGTTACCAACTGTGTCGAAGTGTCAATGGCTAGTTTGTCTTTTAGGTTATCGCTCATCCAAACAAATGAAGATTTTGTTTGAATATTATGGAATTTGTGAATTGTATGGTCGAAATATTGATAATGATATTGTATATTGTGAATATATTTCGTTATAAATATATGTCGAGGTGTTAAGATCCATTAAATCTGGATGTAATAACTACTAGATGAATAATAATCTGCTACTTCATGAAATGATTTTCTGAACTAAAGTAGTGATTAAAATATTTCATTGAATTTATTATATTTCAGGATACACAATTAAGAGCTTATATTGAATTGAATATGTTACTATTGAGTAAATATTTCAGAATCCTCTAGGTTAAAATTGCTTCAGCTTATGAATATTGTATTGTGCTACATTCTACCATGGAGTTAATTCATAGATGCAAGATACGTCATAATTGTCTATTATATAATTATCATACTTCGACTAGAAAAGAGAAACAATATATTTTTTAAAAAATAAATTAAGTATCAAGACAGAGAGAATAGTGAGAAAAGATAAAATTCGTTGGAAAGGTTTGTATTTATATAGTTTGTTTTTATGTTACCAGAAATATTCATTGTAGTTTAAATTGGCTTACTACATAATTTCCATTTGATAAATTGACTACACACTATCCCAGATAGTCAAATACTAGAGTACTTATATGAAAAATAAATTGAAGTGGTTTAAAATATATTATTGGGTCCAAGCAGTTTCACACATGATACAAAATACGATATTGCAAATTGAATACCATTAATTTGTTAACCTTTCAGCAAAGAGTAGTAGTGCTCATTATCTCATTTGTTTTGTGGTAATTCATTGTTCTAGGTCATATAGAAAGAATGCATTGTTTTAAAACAAATCTACAGTAGTTTCTACATCTAGCTATATAGCAACTGAATTGAATGTTCAGAGCTAAAGCGTCTATTTCTATGCTTGATATGGTCAATAAGAGTATTCGATAGAATAGTACTGATTATAATAGGTGTTTTGTAGAATTACTTGACAGAATGTTGTGATGAAACATGCAATGTTCAACATTAAGTCAGGATCAATATACACACAACAGTTGTTTTCATTATTTTATTCATTTTGTGGTAACTAATTGTTCTAGGTCATATAGAAAGAATGCACTGAAGAAAACACATCTATATTTGCTTATACATCTAGGTATATAGCAGCTGAATTGAATGTTCAGAGCTAAAGCTGCTATTTGTATGTTTAATATCATCAATAAGTGTATTTGATAGAATACTACTTATTATTATAGGTGTTTCGTAGAAATACTTGCCAGAATAATGAATGGAACATGCAATGTTCAACATTAAGTCAGTACCAATATACTACACAATTGAGATTGAACTTTTACTTACCTCTTGGTGAAACATGATTGAATAAAAATTCAAATCAAACTGTTGGCTTTATGCATCATTAATTTGTGAAACATTAAGTCAAGAGTTTGATTTGAATTCTTACTACACAATTCATTAATCAAAAAATTGTGTTAGTTAGTTACGAGCTTCATTTTAATATAAATAATTTAATCTCAATTTAGTATAAACAATTTAACAATAAAATATCTAAAACACAATACTTCGATCATAAAGATAAAAAGATGTTAGAACAATTCTTGCTGAATTGAAAATTCAATACAGTAGTGAGAGATGATTCAAAACAGTTTTAACTGTAGTAAAATATTGTTATTGAGACTAGTAGAATAGATACATGATAACTGAACAGAATGATAATTGTATATTATAAGGAAAAAGAACAAGAAAACTTCAATTCATTGATGTTGCATTATGTATTTTTTTAAAAATTATGGCAGACTTGAATAAGCAGATATGACCTGAGTAAAAGTTGAAAATGTTTTCCATAAAACATAAAATTCAGTGGAATATATACCAATGGGTGAAATATTTATGTTCTATTGATGTATTTTATATATTTATTCGTTTAGAAAATGGAATACCAACAATAGCATTCACAAATTGAAAAATAAAGAAATGATAATGCATATATAACTAATACTTCACACATGCATATATAATTAATCTCTAACTAAATCAATGATGAATACTTAAATAAGCATTTGTGACCTGAGGGAAAGTTGGAAATATTTAACATAATCCATCATAAAATTCAGTGATATATAACCATTGAGTGAAATATTTATGTTCTATTGATGTATCTTATATATTTATTCGTTTAGAAAATGTAATACCGACAATTATGAAACCAACAATAGAATTTACATTGAAAATTAAAGAAATGATAAAGCATTTATAACTAACACATCTTACATTGCATATATAATTATGCTCTAACTAAATCAATGATCAATATATATTATATCCATATATATTATTTTCAATATTTAATACAATAAAAAATGATAAATTTTTCAATTATATTCAAAACTGAGTTAAATAACTGCAACCACCTTATGTTATTGCATTGAGATGATAAGTGTAGCTAAATTACTGAGTTAGTGTTGAAATTTATCATTATTTATGTCTTTTCTCTATACCCTTGTTCTGTATACCTTGTATTCTGTATATATTTTTTCATGAAAATGTTGGAAAAAAATTCAGCACAAATATCGTTCAGGTAAAACGTTTTAATATTTTTTTTAATATTTTAAAACATTTTAATATTTTAGATGAAAATATATACAATATGAAAAAAAAATTGTATAATTAACGTTTTTGAACAACAATTCCGAAAATTTTTATGTGTTCTCCTGGGACTAAACTAAAACAGCAAGTTCATATAATCATACCAACATCCCAAGAAGTTGTATAAATGATTTTCTAAAACTTACACCTGACAATAATTTTCTGCCAAGCCACTTAATGCTAGATAAGTAGCTAAATCGTAACATATGTCATAAGATGAAATAAGTTGAATAGAGCTCAATTGAAGTTGAAAAAACTCAATCAGCACTTCATAATACATTTTTACTTATATTGAATAACTTACAGCAAACAAACAAACCAAATAAAGGAGTGAACTTGTTGGTGATTTTTAAATGAAATAAAACATGATAAGAAAACTTCATGTTCATTCGCAATTAATTCAGTATTTTTTGAAATGCAATTGATAACTTCAACAATTCGAAAACGAAAGCTTGACAATGAAACAATTGGGTTCACAAAATCAGCTTCAGTCAAAAATTCATATCTTAGGGAGGAAGAAGCTGCAAGAAAACCTCCTTGGGGTTTTGAACCATTGTTACAAGTCTTAAAATTTAGTGATTTTGGTTAGCTGACTGACCTTTTTTGTCTCAAATCAAAATGCTATATTTATTGCATGTTCAGAAATATAAGGGCGAGGTGAAAAATTTACTCAGTTGTTAGAGTCAATTCTGATTTTTATTCAAAGTTCCACATTTCTCCTAATGAGATCATTTCTTTTCTTTTTACTATGTAGTGAGACAAAAAAGGTCAACTTGACTACCACAGGATCGGAGGAAAATTCAATGTAGTAATGAACAAAACTTCTAAAAGATATTCAGTCTTCACTATCGATTGTGAAGAAATATAGAACTTTATAATTTGAGAAAAATTGATTTAAGTAAATTTTAAAGTTTATAATCGTTAAAATCTGTCAATGAAAGTCCAACTAAAGTACATTCATCTTTGAAGATAAATATATTATATATAAATGTATAATATATGTGAAGTATTGATACTTCTAGAGAAAAGGAAGTTAAAATTCCTGGTGACTCATTTATACTTTGCTTACAAAATTACCCAGCATGAAGAAGTAAATAAATATGTATAAAAGAAATCAATCGTGAAGTGTTATTTTTTACACATTTCGAGCATATAATGCAATATATAATAACTACCTAATACTTTAGAAAATTTTCGAACCATTTTATAGAAAAGGTTCGAAAATGAACAGCTATGAAAAACCAAATTTGTTTTTAACCCTTAAAAACTAAAAATAGACGTTAGCCACCAAATTTGAATGGACAATGAAGCTCCAGGTGCCAATAAGATTGTGTTAAGATTTTTGATGTGGAACATGTTCAGGTAATCAGGTTCTTGGTGTAGGTATCATCTGCAATCAGAAAAATATGTGTTTGAAAAAATAATCGATGAGGAGAGTAATACCATAACAATTACAATCAGTATTCTGATTTTATGTAGGTTATAATGCTATTCCTGTATATGTCCAACTAGTAGTAAATTTTCAAATTACATAATTTCTCCACAAAACTACTCGAGATTGCTTCAATAATTAAATTAGATTACTTCAGTTATTAAATTATCTGGCTGTCGTTCGAAAGTCAAACCTGATGAAGTTATAAGATCATCAAAATTTTCAGAAATTCCTTGCGCATTTCTTTCATCGAGCAAATTTATAGGAGCGAATATATTTCACCAATATTTTTGCAATAGTCTTTTTGCATCTGTTATTTTGGATCTCTATACCATGATCGATGTGTCCTACAATCTAACGACTTATTAATTTTTTTTTTTCACGAATATTCCAAATCCAGGGGCATATTTCTTTTGTTTTTCTTTTTCTTTTGTTTTTTGTAACTTATTAACATCATTTCATTCATGATCTCTGTCAAGAATTCCCTTGTTATTATTTGCCATTTTATTGTTGATATATTGGCATCAAGAGAATGAAATTATGCAGATGTTTTCATCCGTCATTTTTTCTCAATTTTTTTATGAATTTTCTCGGTTTTTGTATCTGAACAAAATTCATCATGGTCCACAAGAACAGAAACACAAGCATTTATATTTCAGCAGTAAAAACTAAATATTAGGAACGGTTCCAATTGAAAATATTTAATTTATTCGTCATGCCTATTGATTGTTGAGTGTTAGAGGCATAAAGCCGTATTGAATAATATAGGTTGAAAAAGGTTGATTTTATTGAGTAATAAGTTATAATTGAACTAAATTTTTCGAGTCGATGAAATGAAGAACAAAATCACTAAATAACGAAAAATACCTGATGAATTGATTACTTACCTGCTTCCAAATTTTCTTTCACCAAAGGTTCAGTACTTAATAAAGTTGTTAATCAATGTCTTTCCAATTTTTTCTGCAACCAATTGCAAAAAAGGAACAAAATTTTTTCCTCCATAATATTTCCATGATAATAATTGAAGGTGGAACTTGCGTCACCTAAAAATACATTGAATAACAAAAATAGTATACCATAGACTTGGTTATTTAATTAGTGAATAATTGAATTAAAAGTAATAGATAGCAAAGATCATTCATTTTACGTATCAATCAGACATGAGAAACATTCTTGATGGAAAATTATCAATGTCGTTACTTGAACATAAATTACTAGGGTGTACTTTCAGAAGGGATATAAATCGGAAAGGCACTTAACTAAAACGAATACAACGAAAAGTACTAATTTGTTGAAGTTATTCATTTTTTCCGGTCACCTGAGACATTATTTCTCAGCATTGCTGGAGAATGTAGGGCTGAATAGATTCGAAAAAAATGATTGAGAAATAAGCAATAAGAATAATTTTTTATGAAATGAATTCAAACATTTCCCATATAGTCATGAAATAAATGGAGCTCGTATAACAAACATTCGTATTGCTATTAATTATTGGAAGGCATATAATAACCTAATAGTGAGAAAAATCTAAAAGTTCAACTGTTTGAAAAATAGAAGGGTTAATAAAAACGGAAATAAAAGTTGGTAAATGAAAAATTATCCAGAAGAAACTGATTTATAAACAATAGTTTGGGTTATATGATTTATCATTTTTTGACCAATTTTTTTCAACGCTAAAATTCTGAATTTTATGTTTAATACAATTACAAACATTTACAAAAATGTAAATGTTTCATAAATATCAGAAAATTCATCAATGAAAGAAAATATTTGATATAATTAATGTCGTGCAAGTACTTACCCGTTTTTTTCTGTAGAATTTCACGATAAATTTTCATCGGTTCATAACTCAACTTTCACAAAACTGCTAAACAATGGTATGTTATATTTGACTGAAAGAGAATAAATTTCACAAACATTCACGAAAAATACAATTAAATTATTTCACAAGACTTTCGTGTAACACGCTTAAAGTTAGACTGGCTCGGTAAAATATACCTACACATATTTGTACGAGGTCACTTATCTCCAGATGTTCTCAAGTGCCCTACGAGTGAAAATACTAATATGGATCTCGGACCGTGTGGTTGTTGACATTATACGTAATAAATAATGTCAACAAGTATCGATTACCTACTAATGTAATCAGTACAACAATTAGTTCAATTCTTTGGATATTTTCTGAATTCAAATTTTTTGTGAAAGAATAATTTAAAAAATCTCGAGAAATCTTTGCGTCTTAATAGATCGTTAGGGGTCGTACGAGACAAAGTCTGTTTCGGCAAATAGAAAGCAATGGGAAATCATGATGAAAAATAAGAGAAATCTGTAATTTATTCCAAATTAGCTAGTATTTTGATGCCTAAACCATTTCGCACTCATAGTGTGAATAAGTCAAAATTTCATTTAAACAGACTTGTACAAATTATTTGATTAAAATGCAAATCTCATATCAAAGTAATGAAGCAGAATCCCTTCAATTTTTTCGGGTATTTCTGATATGGAAGTTTTGAAGAGGAATAATTCGAGAAAATATGGTGAATTTATTTCTTTATTTCCGGTCAATATTTAATTTTTGAAAGAGCTTAATAAAAATACTTTTAATTTTTAATTATTGATCTAATAAACAGTAGGGGATTCAAACGATAGTTTTACTTGATCTACATTGTCAAAAAATGAAAATGTGTAATAAAATGTTAAATTTATACACAATAAAAGAGCCTTGCTTCAATCGAATAATCAAATATCGGTTAACTGCTCATTATATTGTGAATTCATGCAACCAATCCCTTATAAAACAAAACTTTCGATTTGCTTCAGCATTACGAAGTACAGTTCATACTCGTCAAACTCATGGGGAAACGAACTATATGAGTGCATCGTTCGAACGTAAAATGGTTCATAAAATATAGAATATAATATCGATATAATAATATATCGATATAACAATATAATATAATTTTCCATATAAGTACCTACCAATGAAATCCTGTCGAAAAAATTCTATGAAGATATAATTTTATTCGATATTCATTGTTGTGTTAATTAATACATTTTGAATAAAAGTGATAAATTGCCATGTGTCCGTACTCTAGAAATACATTTTTTTCAAGTATATTTCCACTGAATTTGAATGGAATACAAAGTTCGTTCGAAAAAAAAGGTGAATTTTGAATTTTTTCTAAAAGTATTCAATTATTTATAAATATCCATTTTATTTCCTTCAAAGTAACCCCCTTTAGGTATAGTGCTCTTATGGCAGCGCTTCTTCTAATCCTTGAAGCTCTGAAATGCGCTATTCCGATTTTATGTCATCAGTTGTGGCTTTCCTTTCATTGATTGCTTCAGTCATTGGGAAAAGGAAAAAAGCAAATCTGGTCAATACGGTGGTTGTTTTTGTCCAAACAATCACTAACAAGCATTGATATGTGAGCTGGTGCATTATCATTCTGATTCCTATCGTTTGAGCCGTACTGCTTTACGCAAACGTTGAACAACTTCCTTGTAGTAATCCGTATTAACCGCATGAGATATTAGGAAGAACTCATGGTGCATCACGTCGTTGTAATCGAAGAAAACAGTGAGCAAAACCTTCACATTGGATCGAACTTGGCGTGCCTTTTTCGATCTAGGCTCTTCTGACCGATTCAATTGGGATTATTGGGCCTTTGTTCCGACGGCCTAACCATGTATTCACGTTATGTCACCAGATATTCCCTTTTTGAGCAAATCTAATGCAATACGAAAGCGACCTTGCTTTTGCTCAACATTTTGCAATTTCTTAACAAACTTCGCTACCTCACGTTCCATGTCCAAAACATCCGAGAAAAGTGCATGGCACGAGCCGATTGATATGCCAACGTTCTGTGCAACATCCCTACTAGGGATTTGACGATTTTTCAGAATCATTTTCGTGATTGGTTCGTTTTCTTCGTTTTTTGAGGTGGTTGCAACTCCAGGATATTCTTCATCATCAACTCCTTCTCGAATATTTGCACCACTTATAAACAATTTTTTGTGACGAAGTAGATTCTCCGAATGCCACAATCAATATTTTAAATGCGTTGGAGCACTTTATTTCATTTTAACGTAAAATTTAATACAGATTATTTGAGGCATTTTTTTGAAAAGTAAAAAATCGAAATAAAATATGAAGATCGTGACTAACCTTTTCAGTTGTCGGAAACAAACTTCTCATCTAAAAGGGCTGATAATTGCAACATATTTGAAATACCACCTTAACAAAAAAAATTTTGATAATCGAATGTGTACAGCCTGCAAAAACTCGAAATTCACCTTTTCTTTTGAACAGTCCTATTATGCAGTTGGAAAAAATTCTTACGGCATTTTTGATATCTCAGTATTATGTTTTGAAAAATTGCAATTTGTATATCTAGAAAAAAATAAGGATTGTCTTTCAAAGAATTTGAGTCTAAGGAGTTACTGTGAAAAGTCCACTGTGAAAAAGATGTAGCAGATAAAGATACGATAAAGTCCTATTTTGATAAAGCAGTGTATTTTTGTTTTCTGCGATAAACATTTGCAGTTAATGTATTAATGAGAATAATTGAACATTAGTCGTTTCAAATTCGAATTCTAATACTTTCGATTGATATCATGTAAGGAATCGATCTAGTGAGCAGACATTTCTTCCTAAAAAATTTAGATTAGAATTTTTCTGTTCGATAACAACAATGAAATAATTTACAATTAGCTGAACTTTCAAATCACATTTAGAGAAATTGCAGTTTTTCATCTAATATGTAATTGAATTAAGGGTAATCATTTATTATATTCACTCAAATGCTATATTTTTTTGTTGGTTATGTTGTTTTTCATTACTTGAACCACAGATAATTCAGAACGTTTATATTAGTCATTATATGAATATAAAAGATATCTTTACCGGCAGATGTTTATATAGTTTATACAGCATATTTATCATAATAAGAATAGGTACAGTGTAATATGCCATTTCACAACTAAAAATTTAATGAACTTAAAATCATATACCTAACTTTTTCGAATTTCAAGACAACGACCCCTATTCAACCTTGTAGCTTCTGGCGGAAAACAAATCATATGAATATAAAGCAAACGGGCATCTGAAAAATACGAGTACCTAGTTCACTTCTTTTTATACATCAATTATTTTTTGATAGAACAAATCATATTTCGATCTTGTATTGTAATACTTTGAAACACCAACTCAAAAATCAAATCGAAAAATCAATTTTCTGTAAATCGATTATTGAGACTCGAATTTTTACGTTTATCGATTCAATATTTGCATTTGAATCTAAGTGAAAATCGATAACGAATAAATCGCCCTTCCCAAACTTGAAACACATCCACGCCTATATTGGTTTTCGTATCTGAGTTCAGATTTGTTTTTCATAACGTCATATACGTCATCATAACGTTTCTGAGGTAATGAACTGAAGAACTAGAGCAGTGATTCTTAACCACTTTGCTGCGGTACAGTTAAATGACGCGAGATTCTTCAAGTGTACCTCCAAATTAACCTGATACTCCCACGATGCAATTTCTAGATTTTCAAGTTGAGCACCTTAGAATTTATAGACCTTAAAATCGTACAGAAGACAAAATGTCGATGAACATCAACAATTCGTCCCAAAACAAATTCGTTACATTTGAATTTTTAGAAAAAATTAAATGAGTTTCACCCAGAATTCAGTTACCTTCTAATTATCTTTCATATTTTTCGAGCTTCCTGACGTTTGTTCTCTGTTATTAGCTTCCCGGCTCTGCGCGTATAAAGAATGAATATTTTTGTTTACGGTTCACTAGCGTGACCCTGATTAAGTTATGTAAACAAATATCCTAAAACAACGATAAAGTGCTATAATGATCCCAAGACCTTGACAGCAGTCAACAGATTTGTTGGATATATAATTTTCAACTCAGATTTCAGTTTGATGAATTCCCAACAATGATAAAAATTAACAGTTTCGTTCGCAATAGTTAATATTCATTCGGAGCCCTTATATTTGCGATTTTCAATTGGAAACGAGCATCTGAAACTATAGACATTCTCACATTTTAAACGAAAAAGAATCGGATTAATACATGAGTAGAAATAAACATTCAAATAAAACTTCACAAAGGTACACCTAAAAAATTATAGAAAAACTATTTTATGGAATCGGAGCATAATTAAAGTTTTGAATACTCGAAAGTTATATTATTTCTCTGCTCTGTTGCAACTTTTTTTGCCCGCAATCTCAAGTCAGATTTTTTCAATATGGGGCTGTTATAACTTAGTTCACCGACACCTGATGAACAAGGAGAAAAACCCGGACATTTAGGCGAAATATGTTTTTTTCACGACATATCTGAAAAAATATTTTTTGCAAACAAAATAAAAACATCGTTATAAATTTTCAATTTTCATTCATTCATACAGTGTGCCATTGAAATCGACTTCATTTTATGTAACACCAACAAATAATAGACATTTTTAAAGAAGCACTCCTTCTGTTGTATTATGGTAACAAAAATAACTAAAGCGCTTTTTTCAGGTACCAATCAAATTATTATATGATACTTCTAATGACTAATACTTGATAATTTTGAAAAAAAAAACTACTACACAAATGATATTCTCATACATCTAGTAAGATAGCCAAATCCCTATAATATTGTTTCAATTGTAAATATAAATTATTTCAAGTAAGTTCTAAAACTTTGAATTTTAGGGAGATCAAGTTTTTTCAAACTATTTTGATTTATGTTAGTCTTCCCAATTTTCAATGAAATATCTTTCTGTTCTAACAAGAATTTGTAAAAGATCGAAATTTTTTCAAAGAGATCAAATAAAAGATTTGATCATAGACCTAAAATGAGCCGTTAAGCGAGTTTCTTTATTCCGTCCATTGATACGTGACTAGTGAAAACACTTTCTGTCGACGCATTGTGTGCAGATATACACAAAATAATACTATACGATTTTAAGCATTTCTGACTATAATGAGTGTTTCGAAAAAAAATAAGCCATAGATGAATTGCGCTATGAAATCTTATCGCCGTCAATAAGGTCCATGCTATGAGCGTTTGTATATTCGTCAATCAGCTTCGTGTCATCGATTTCGATATTAATTTCCTTGAGAAAAGGGACTGTTCTTTTCGACATCAGACCATGGGGTACTTGCAATGATGTTTAGTAACATCATCCAGTTAAATTGGTCAAAGTGTTCAATTGGTTTTTCAAACTTTTCTAGGTGGGAATTCATTGCTATGTAAAAAATGTAAAGTATGTAAAATACTTTGAAATGGTTTTTGGTGTTTTCATCTTGTTCGTCCGAAATATTTTGTGCCTTTAGAAACAAAAAATTTTCTTTCATTCTGTCTTCTAGCGTTTTATTCAGATACGCAAATACGATTCTGTTTTCGATTTTTCACTTTTTTGCAACTTTTCGATATTCGAGATTAGAGAACGTACATCACTGAATACATTGGAAATATATATGCCTCTGACAGTGGGTCTTCAAAAAATTATTTGATCGGAATGGGTAGTCTATCCAAGCTTTTAAAAGAAATTTCCAAGGCCTCGAACATTTTCTAAAACCTTCCGATTGCAGAAAAATTTGTCGCTCAACTGAAAAAAAATTGGATTTCCCAGACAAAAAAAAATTGTACGGTTTACACACGGTCACTTATTAAAAGCCGCTACTGGACAGCCCCTGGACTCCCTTCGAAGAAGACAAATCTGGGAAATCCCGGACGGATAGCAACCGTAATAATTAAAGATGACCGAACAGTAGAGGATTCGATAATATTAGAATTTCAATTAGCCACCCATTTTCAATCATCACTATTCATTTGTGATTCAAATATTCAAAGATATATTAGAATTATGTAATAATATAACAAATACTCGAGAATCTTTGCACATCTCTATTAATATGAGTGAGTTGAAATACATATTGAAGTGAACAATACATATTGAAGTGAGTTGAAATACAGTTCAGTATAACTTCGAATTAATTGAATATAATAATTCTCGGTCACTTCCGAAAAATCTTTTTGTCAGGGCAAAATTTCAGAACTATTTGAAAATCCTTGTCTCTTATAACCTGATAGGACAGGAATGATAAGAAATAAAGGCCTGTTATTGCCAATATAAAACAGTGTCAAAACAATAGGACTCATCTATAAGGTATTCTGAATTCCAAAATTTCGATATTTGAGATATTTTGCATATTGGAATAAATATCTTCAATCAGAATTCAAATTTTAAACAGAGTTTTACAAATTGTTCCATTTTTGGAAACGCATCTATCCTCAATCAAAATAGTCGCCGACTTCATGATAAACATCGGTTTACCAAATAGATGTTAAATGCTAGAATATTCATGTTCTTACATGTTACTTCTGTATTGAGAACTGCATCTCATGCAACATTTTACAAATTGAACTTGCTTACTTATGAACTTTAAATTGATAAAATGAATGAATCAACAACTGTTGACTCATAGAAACAATATCTTCATCCAATTATTTGTGTTAAGTCAAAAAAATTGCGAGAAAACATAGAAATAGAAGCAGAAATAATGGACATGAAAAAATTTTACGTTCCTTGACCTGAATTCTATTGAAGTTATATTACATTCCTCAAAATATAGTGATTTTGTTCATTTTATCACTTTTCAAAATGGGAATTACCTACAGTATTACAGATATTGCTACTTGAATATATACGGCAAGTTGAAGAATTTGCTTAATGCTAATCTTTTGCATGTGAAGAATTTCAGTTGAAAAACCTATGAAAACCTTCAACTGTTTAGAAATTTGAATAGAAGATGAAGAAAACCTTTTGTTGTAAGATTAAATTTTGACCTTCATTCTAACTAATATTATTCTCTTATTATAATAATGTCTTTTTTTATTATGTAATGAAAGACAAAAATCTCGCATGCAACTAGATTGGAGGACAATGCAAAATTGTCCTCCAACAATTTTGTTTATTTAAAATTCTGGAATATAATTTGGTTTTTACTATGGATTGGAAGAAGTGAACTTGGGCTAGAACAGGTACAAAGTATAACTACACTGATTCATTGAAAGTAATCAATATTTCAAATGATATGTTGAAATTCCTAAAGAAAAATTTTCCTGAATTGTATGCTTTTGATATACACTTTCTATAGATTTATAATATAAATCTATAGAAAGTGTATAATATAAATTTTATATTATACATTATTTATAATATAAAAATAATTGATATTTTCAAAACATGAATGATGTTATATATACATTATTTCTGAAGTCCTATAAATTCATAATCTTTTGAATCGGACACCTATCTCATTTGAGTAACGTACATTCCCTTTCTATTCTTCAAAACGAAAAAAAATGAAATTTTTTTGACTCATTTATGAAGATCTAGGTGACTATGAATTATTTCTGCGCATTTTTGATTTGCAACATGTTGTTACATCTAGTCGTACACGTAGGGTATTTCGAAATGAGCATATTCGTGATATACCTAAGTAATAAATAATACTACATAGGTACTATTGACTATCTTATACCGTTTTCAGTTATTCAGATTTTTTTAGTGTATTTCTGCTTAAAATATACGTAGGTATGCAATTCATATTCGCAAAAAATATTAGAAAAGCTTCCTTCACAATTTGAATTATTTTTGCTTCATTAATGTTTTCAACGATTTTCTGCACTAGGTATAGTTTCTTTCTTCTAGGTATTCCGACTCTTCTATGAATAAGGAATGTTGTTTACGATTCACTCACGTATCCCTGATTAATTTATATAAACAGATACTCTCATAAGCGGTACAGTGCTACGATAATCAAACCGCTGATATCAGTCAATAGTTTTTTGCAATTTTTACGCTCAAATTCAAGTATTTCGAAAATATTGTGGTTTAAAACGTGTTTCACATTCGAACTCTCTATATAATCTAAAATAATCCCCACGATTTTTTCAAACATTTCTGAATTATTTTAATTGATCGAACAATTTATAACTTGATCAGAGGTAATAAGCTAGATGTGTTTTCATTGAATATACTATAACCTTTATGAAGCTATGAAATCATACCTAAATAACTATAAGAGACATCTATAATTTATTCTCAATTAGTAAATATTTTCATTTTTGAAATATTTCATAATTATATGTAATAGTAATTTGCAGTCAAATATTCATTCTACAACATTGCATTCAACAGTATTGTACAACTTATTCATGTTGAAATTAATAGGTATATCAAACAATGAATATGAATATATTGAATTTAAATGACATTTTTACTTGATCTTTATTGAAAAATTATAAGTAAAGTAAAATATTAACTTGAGACATAATATAACACTTTCATCTTCAGCTGAAATAATCAAATAGCTGTAGATTGCTCATCTCATTATGCATTCATTCAATTACCTATAAAACGAACTATCGATATGCTCCTCTTTGTCGAAAAACTCTCATAAAAGTCACGATTAGGTACCTATGTTGTACACAATCCTCTCGATAATTCATTATTATATTATAAGATACAGTAGATATAGTTGCGATAAATAAATGAAAAAACTGATCAAAGAAGCTACTTCGTAATCGAGTAGAATCCCCTCAATTATTTGGTGATTTCTGACATTAATGTTAACTGTTCATGACGATGAACAGTTAAATGTCTGTTATTGTTGAACGATATTTTCAACATCTTCATACGTTTTTGTGTTACCTTGTCATAAAAACGAGAGACTTTATTTAGTTTTTGTTAATAAAATGCCTTGTGAAATCAGATGTTAACAAGAGACATCTAGAACATCTCGAAACACATGTTCTGAATTAGCCAAAATTTTGATAATCAAAATGGCTATTTTATAATCACGGAAAAAAAATTTCAGTCAAAATTCATTTTCAAAACCTCTTAACGTTATATAATTGACATCCATATGATGACCGTTGATTTCTTATTATTTTTCCGCAGTTATAAATTATAATATGTCTTTTAACATCTGTTAAGAATTCGAGATCTACATGGTCGACAGTTCGACATGTCCCTGAACCTTCCAAGAAATTAACCTAATATTGAATCCATAAAACGATTGAAATGACGACGCAAGGGCTTATATAAAAGGGGGCCTAGGGGACCGAACCCTCCTCTTCGAAATCAGACAGTGTAATACAAAATTAACTCATTTGCGAAAATGATGAGTCCAGCATAATGTTGAATTTTGACGAATAAACATATGTGAATTAGTGTGAGGGAACTTGTGTTTTTGCAAGAAGAAAGAGGCCATAGTGATATTGGATCTCCCGCAAATTGTCATTGATGAATTCGCAAGTTATTGATGAATTCTGAAATACACTGAGAATCTTGAACTTTGTTCTGTACTATGTGAATATTGTTAACCTCACTAAGTCTTCATAACATATAATATTTTTGAACGGTTTTTTTCCTTCACTTGTATGTACTTTGTTTCGCCTTTTTAAAACGAAATTGAAATTTAATTGTAATTTGTCCACTGAAATCGACCTCAAAAGCTAACGTGAAACATAACTACCTTATTACCCAAATTACATATTATTACCTTGTTCTTGCCCCCCATCTCCAAAAATATTATATATATCCGCCACTGGTGGGACTGGATATACTGTGCGTAGTGATATTAACCAGATGCCAACGAAACTCCTCTTCAAAAGGTGGTAAATCTTTATGAAGAATAATATGAATCGATGAAATGAAATTAACTGTGTGAACTTTAATTTTAAATGAAACTTCTATGAAGTACAAATCTTATAATCACTGAGTTTATTTCAAAAACAACTAATTTGACTTGTACTATTACAGTTTTATCAAGTCTTCATCTCTTGATTTTGCCGTTATGGTTGAAAGTAGTTCTTTTAAAAATGGATTCAGTGTTTTTAACAATTATAACTGAAGTTTCAATTATTTATGCAGAATAGTCGAATTCAACCCTGTTATAAAAAGAAGAAGAAAAATGTTATGAAATCTATGTTAATGAATTATGGCATACCAAAATTAATTATAGTCATGTACATAAGTTCAAATTTTTCTGATGAATGTACACGGTATTATCCCGTGTCGAAATGAAAAACACATCTCGCAACTCATAGTATAGTTTTGATACAAAAATATCATCAAACTGAATACCTACTTTTTTCTTCTCAAATTGGCAATTTATTATTTATTTTTTAGAGCTTTTTGGATGATCTATTACACCTTTAAAATTCTTCAAAGAGTAAATATAATCGTATATCAATAACAACAATCGAGGCCTTCGCACTGAATACTCCACTTTCATCACGTGAAATTGATGCGAATGTTATTTGCTTATTAAAACATAGTGTTTGGCAACTTTCAGAATTTTTTCAGTTTTTCAAGAGAAAGTGTTTCTATCTATTTTGATTATATGACTCAGATTAAAAGAAATAATTCAAAAATAATTTTCTGTTGAAACTGAAGAAAACTAAATAAATAGAAAAATAATAAATCTTGTTGGTATTCATTCAGCATAAATCTTGAATATACTGAAATCCTGAATCATATATTTTACTTAACAAATGAATTATTTTAATAAATAAAACATTCAATAATAGTGTTCCATTTGAAATAATGATATATTAAATATAATACTTCTGATTAGGCGATTAGTCCGCTATAGGCAGATTGAATTTTATTTATCAACACAAATAGCGGTTCCAGTCATTTCGCAGTTAGATTTTTTTGCATCTCGAATATTGATAGACTGTAGAATTTTTTAGATTAATTTTTCAAAGTCATTAATATAATTCATTTCTTACTACCACTTCAACGAACCAAGAAAGTAATAATGAACATAACGACTAATACACGTATTAACTAGAAATATGTATGCAGACATGTCTATCAGCGGAAATTTGATGAAATGTATGTTCATCCAATGTATCAAACGAAGTAAAACAAATATTGAGTTCATGTATACCTATATGAAAAATAAGCTATTAAAAATAGTTTCAAACACTGAAACTGCATCTGAAAATAATTCCGTATAATCTCAATCAGAAATACATTTTACAATCAGTAAAGTAATAAAAATTCTATCAAAGAGTTGTCTGTTGTGCCCTCTATAGAATAATTTCTGAACAAGTAAGAATGTAGTAGGTAAAGAATGGGGGTGCACCGTGCCGAGTGACCTTGACCTTGAGAAGGTAGGCGTGGTGGGGGTAATGGGCGGAGTCGACCTTGAGTGAGTGGTGGGGTTTGACCTTCGACCTTGAATCAGTGGGGGGGTTAATGGTGGGGATTGACCTTGAATTCGATTGGTCAGGTACGGCCTTGAAAATTTCCGGCACTACTTTCCCATATATCGCGCAATACGCTAATAGAGAGTCAGTCTGAAATTAGTTCACAGTTGTGAGCAACGGCTATCCGAATCTTATCATTTTGTTAAGACATAAGTTCGAAATAGTTTTTTGAATAATGGGTAAGTGTCAATGCTTTAATTATTTCATATTTTGTTCATGTATTTTTTTCAACACAATGCTTCAATCAATTCATACTTTTTCATGTTTTTTTTACATTTCCAGAGAATTCATGCTTTGAAATTTTTCGCCGGTACAGCAAGTCCAACCCAAGTCATCAGTCAACATTTTACTGTTCATTGACACATTCATCGTACCCAGGCAGCACAAAATGAAATGCTTCGCAGACGAAGAACGCAAGGTCATTCCATTGGGACAGGACAGGATACACCTGCACGACGTTCCACAGTATCGAGTTTTCAAGTCATTTGAGAATGTGCGAACCTCGAGCATCCGCTTGCTTTTCCCCGCCTCCTACATATATTTACATGTAGCGTACAATCATTAGTTGTTGTGTACTCATCAGCCGAATATTCAGTATAATAATGACAGTTAAATATTTTAGTGAATTTTGTGATAGTCAAAATTCTGTGTCGAGTTTAGTTGGTCAACCTCTAGGCAAACCTGCGCTAAGTTCAATTCAGAGAAAAGTGTCAAATCCTCGAGTAAATTATCTTAGAAACGCTTTATTAAGTAGAAACAATCATAAATCTGTAAGTATATTATATAATGTGTTGCTCAAACCTGAAAATTTCGATTCATCAACTATTTCTGGATATAAAAACAAAATTTTACCTTTTCATTTCAAAAATGTTCTTCATTGTACTATTTGGAATGTACATGATATTTCAACATATCAAAATTCATCGAAACTTGTAGAATTTCACGAAAAAGGATTTGCATTATATCGACATTGTTTTAAAACAGAGGATGAATCGAAATTGAATGTTGAAATAACCGATTGCGACAACTTATCCAGTTCTTCTAAGATACTAAACTCTCATAACTCTTCTTGGAGTTTAACTTCTTATATAAAGCTGAACAACATTGTCTCTGGAAGCCTATAACTTCACGAAATTTTGTTAAATATCACAAGTTATGCTGATATCGATTTTTTCTCAAACCCATTTTCCTAAAATGTTGATATTAAAATTTTATTGTTTTCTAATGATGAGCCCTCGATAGTAAAAAAATATGGATGAGTGTAAGGGTGCTTCTGAAGTCACAGCTGTATATTCAAATAGACGAGTTCATAGTGTTAAGTCTCCAATACAGTTGACTAATTGCAAAATTGATTCATCTATAGACTTTACAGATGATCTTTCGAAGTGTTCTGACAGATCCATCGAAAATTTTGATTTTGACATTTTCGATATTTCAATGTTTTTGAACGAAGAGCCTTGATTGAAAATTCACTAGATGGTGGGCTAGGAGTAACACATATTGCTAAGATGTGTGAAGGTAATTTAGAATTTCCAAGGACCATCATTTCGATTAATAATTCTCTTATAAGAATGACAAAATCTGCGTCTCATTCCGATTTGAATATTTCTAATGCTTATGAGTCCTGTGTACAAAATCTGCATCTTCTACGCAATCAAGTATGTTCCGTAGAGATAGCATACTCGATCAAAGTTAGGGACCACGATCACTTAACCGGTTTTTATATAGAGGCGCTGCTCATCAAATTGTAATTTGTTTTATAAAACGTCTTAATTTGTACCAGTTATAATTCACAACCTTACTAATTATGATTGAATCGTTAAAAGCTTCAAGTGAAAGAAACTATCTCGAAATTAATGATTTAATCAATAATGGAGGGTTCGCACCTCTGAGTGTTAACGATTTTGAGATTACTAATATTTCTAATGCTTATGAGTCCTGTGTACTAAATCTGCATCTTCTACGCAATCGAGTATGTTCCGTAGAGATAGCATACACGATCAAAGTTGGGGACCACGATCACTTAACCGGTTTTTATAGAGGCGCTGCTAATCAAAATTGTTATTTGTTTTATAAAACGTCTCAATTTGTACCAGTTATAATTCACAACCTTACAAATTATGATTGAATTGTTAAAAGCTTCAAGTGAAAGAAACTATCTCGAAATTAATGATTTAATCAATAATGGAGGGTTCGCACCTCTGAGTGTTAACGATTTTGAGATTACTGTTACTCAACTACCAACAGTTGACGTAGTTAGTATTGTTGAAAAGACGGTATACTACTGAGGATTCAGACAAGGGAGGGATATTGAAAAACCTATCAAAAAAAGGAAATTATGTTTTGATATGGAAACAATAACACCTGTGCGAGAAGATACAGATTTTTTACACCGGACTCAATGTAATTGAGTCCTATTTTAACATATGAAAGTAATCCGATTTTGTTACAGAATGATAACGCGCTCAGTGACGAAGATGAATGGGGTGTTAGTGAACATAAACAATTTGCTAGAACAATCGTATAAACATTTATTCAATACAACGATATTTAAAGAGTTAATCAAGGCCGACCCATGTACTGTAGTGAAGTAATGGAGATAGCTTTTTAATATGAAGAAAGTACATTTCAGTGATCCTTGTAAATTTCTTATTCACAATCTGAACAAGTCGTTTATAATAAAGTTTAAATCATAAGTTCAAGTGTTTGAATTTAAATTTATATTCGATATAAATTTAATATTCGATACAAATAAATACTATTGGGAAATGTTTGTTATAGATAGAATTAGATTCAACAATAGAATAAGTAATTCAGAGAATATTTTGACTCCTATTTTAGATGTTTAACATGTAGAAAAAGTTTTTATCAATAGATTCTGTCAAATATGACCATACTTTGTATTCACGAGTTCAAATAAAAATAAAAAAAAAAATTTTATTTCTCAATATCGTTACATAATAAAGTATATTCAGAATTGAATAATTTAAAATTATTTTTATGGATCCAAGAATTATGCTCCTTCCCCATTCCTAAATATTTCACGAATAGTTTATTTCTTTTTCTTCTTAGCATTTTCTCAATCAGATAAATTTCAGGATGCTTTACTTCTGTAATTCTAATTCGTAAAAGTACACATGATATCCTCATTTGAAGAATCGCGTAATAGGTAAGTTCTTGGGTATGTGGATTTTATCTTCCTAATTGTGAAAATTTCATTAGACCAATTGGGTGTGTAACCTTTCACGAATGCTTGTCTAGTTTTACCAAATCGTACAAAATCTCCAATTTCATACTCTTGTTTTTTTGGATTTATAAGCTTAATGTGGGAATAAGCGGAGCTGAGAATTTTTTTAGTTGAGTGTTTCCTAGCATTATATTTCGATACAATCATCTGATACTATGGAAATATACTTGAAACCTTTATTGAAGCGAGCATATAGTATCATCTCTACAAGGTCGGTCTGAAAAAGATGTCAAAGTCCTTCAACGATTACTCGTCGTCGTGGGAAATTAATTCGAACTGGCTTGTGCAGTTCATTCACCACTTCCCGTTTCAACTCAGCATTTTAGTTCAGACGCAACTTGAGTCTCAATTCAACAAATAAAAATCTTGACCTTTCATCGTACGAGATTTCTTGAATGATATATTATCTCCCTTTTGTAAAAATATCTTATCCCCTTTTTTCCATAACGTAATCAGCATCATTTGTTTCGATTTATATGGAGGCCACTAGATGGATTAGCAGTGAAAGATATAACTTCAATACTTTCATAAGGAAATATGTATTCACTTGTATTTGTTCAATTTATATATATATATATATATATATATATATATATATATATATATATATATATATATATATATATATATATATATTCGTTTCAGAATCCAACACCCCTGTGAGTTGCAGATAAAGCAAGTAATGCTGCTTAGAATTATCAGTTTGAGAAAGTGTTATGTGTTGAGAAATATGGTTATAAAACTTATCGATGGTCATGTCGATGCTAGAACTTCATTGTCTGTACCAGTAATTCTTTATTTGATATTTGCTTGAATATTTATAGTATTATTTTCGAATTTTTCAACTCATTCACAATATGACTCATCTCATTGAAGTGACTATTATTAATTTCAATCTATCCACCAGTTGGTTTGGATTTTTCCAAGGTACGAATTCTAAGTCCCTATTTGTGGTTTCTAGGAAGTTGAAGTTGTTTCTTTTATTCGTATTCGATTTCGTTGGAAAACTTTCAAATAACCCACCTCGTGACTGTTTTTGTATTGGTGATATTGTAGTAATCTTAAGGTATGTTGGAATTTCTAATAAATTAGGATATGAGGAGACTGTTCTACTAGTTCTACCCCTCACTATCGGATTCTGAATTTTCTTTATAATTGTTACATACTTTTTACCGGCATTCCCTGATATTTTCTTATCTATATTATAATTTTTCCGATCAGCGTTCGTTTTTTTCACAATATCCCTATAATTTCTCAAAACCGTTGCATTATATCGAGCAGGATCTTTCTTGAATAATAATTCAAGGAGTCCTTTAGCGATAGGAGAATCGATTGGACTATCACCTTTAGGGTCTCAACTGATTTGAATCTTTCTCAAAATCTATTTCAGAATTACCTATATAAAATTTGGATTCTTCAGGATAGTATCTCACACCGTATTTATGATCGAACAAATCAGGAAATGGTGTAGGTATCATTTCCTCAATATAGTCCCTAGCCATCCCCGACCACTGGTCTAACCATTCACGAAAAACATCGGTATTTTTCAATGCTTCAATATTTTCTAACTCAACTTCTGATAGGGGTTCTTGATATTCTTCAGGTTCTCCTTCAATTGGCTCAATATTTTCAGGAATATATTCAATACTATCTTCATCACCAAATGTTCTAGGAGTATCATGCAATTTTGAGGAGAATATTTTCAAAGTACCTTTCTCAGGTGTGATAACTCGTTCTGGTGTTTAAATGTCTCTTTTTATTCCTGGTTTGGTTTCAGATTTCGTAATCAGTGGTTGCTATTTCTTCATTTCTGTTTTCACATCTAATGGTTGAGCTTTTTTAATTTCACTCAACAGTTTTTCGATTGGGCGAGTAATAGGCTGAATTGATCGACAAAATCTCAATTGTTATGTTATCAAATCAAGTATCAAATGTAGTAGTTTTTTTCTAACATTTTTCTTGCTTTTACTAATTTTAAAGCCAAACGTTTAAAATCCTGGTGGAGCTGTTGGTGAAAACTGATGTATTATATGTTGAGGTACACCATTTCTATTACTGTTTACCACAATATTGATTTAGCAGATATTGAATTCACAGTAATTATATCAGCAATATTGTCTGATCTAGCTTTAGAATCTTTATCTAATATTTTTTTATTGAATCCAATTAATGGTGCTATACTATTTGAGCTCGTTATATCTACTTTTTCTGTACACTTAATATGTGTATGTTGTGTATTACGATTTTCTGATAACGCGAAAAATATATGTTCATATTTTGAATCTGCTTTGACCTCATGGGTAATGAAATTGTTCAAATCCTGAAGTTGATAGCATCCAGTTGGAATTCTTATTTCTTAAGATCCAATTTTTATTGAATTACAATTATCATCAATGTTTGGGATTGAATTCTACACTGCGAAAACTGTTAGACCTAACACGTATCGACCATCTTTAACTTCAATGGGTGGGTTGAATTCGGAAACTAATATGAATGATTTACCACTTAGCACAAAGAACATTTCTGTAGTGGAGATATACTTCAACTGGTATTTTATATGTGTGACCAACTGAATAAGAATTTCAGAACTAAATTACCACAGTTATATGTATTAATTTTTTGATACTTCTGTCTGTTATACAATATCCTGTTCCTTTTATTATTGCTCTTGAAATAAGACTTTGCTTCTATTGGAACTTCTATATTTCCAATACTATCGAACTAATAGATTACCTTGCCATATTTCACATAGCCTGTCCAATGAGTTCCATTTCCACTACTTTCATCTAAATTAATTATTTTACTATCATAATTCCTTATTTTTCGCGGTATTTGTTTTCGCATAAGAACTCCCCTGAAATATGGAATCTTCAATTTCTTCACTAATTCTACAAGTTATACATTACTCAACGCGTGCCTTGGTAGCTTTATCGGTAATTTTTTTGATACCATTGGTACGGACCTATATATAAACCTTTTCCCTTACGTTTCTTTCTTCGTACTAATCATTTACCTTTAGTGGCTTCCATTTGCTTGTTATGTCTAATCGTCTCTTTCAATATTTTTTTATTTGTTCTCGCTTTATCAATCGCTGCTGCTATGGATGCTGCGCCACCTCCTAAAGCTCCTAGAAGAGGTAATAATATCGGTAAGAAACCACCTCGTTTAGGTGTTACCGATATTCTAGTTTTGCATGGTTTCTTTTTTGATACTCGTTTTGTCCTCATACCTATTTTTGTTTTCGCCTTCATGAGTGTCAATACAAGAAGGCCTGCTGCTTTCTCTTTTCGACTTGCTTCCTTTGATCTCAAAATATCACTAGCTTTTTGTATCAAGGTATTATCAGATTGTCTTCTTTTCTCAAAATCTTTCGATTCAGTATATGCTAGATCGTTTTCTTTGCATGCCTTATTCAATTCATTTATTCCTGTATCTCCTCGAGCTAGTCTCTTCTCGAGATTTGTACCGGGCCCACAAAATTGATACGTTGGAATATGTAACTCAAATGGTAATTTATCTATCAAACTATTTATGAAGGAACCACCTTTCCTCACGGAGTTCCTTGTTTTTCTGATATCTATCATTTTATTTTTCTTCGTATATATGGTATGTATTGTATGAGTATAACTTGAGAACTAAAAAATTTTCTATTTTTCTATTTATTCTTAAATAATATACATATCTACAAATGATATATATCTATATATATGTATATATATATATATATATATATATATATATATATATATATATATATATATATATATATATATATATATATCTATGAATCTCATATTAGTCAACCAACATCTTCAGATTCAGAGGCCATGCAGAGGCCATGCTCAACACCAATCATTATAACTATCCACAATGTCACCAACCATTCTCATCGGATCATTCCAATTGTTGCGGACCAGATGAAATGCCTTGAACCTACACCCACATTCCTGTGTTTCCAATGTGTAAGCCCCCTGCATACCACAATGACTGCATAACATTTCATTAGGTGCTAGACGAGGCTGGTGAATATGTCTGATAGTGAAAGGTTCATTGAAGGTTCTCACACACAAAATACATAGCAACGGTCCCTCTTCCTCATTAATATATCGGTGAAAAATTTCGAAGCAGGAATTCTCTGAAAATGTTGAAAAAAAACATGAAAAATTATGAAATAATTAAAACATTGTGTTGAAAAAAAAAACATGAAAAAATATGAAATAATTGAAGCATTGCCACTCACCCATTATTCAATATTATAACTGTGTTTACACTAATTTCAGACAGATTCTATATTAGCGCGTTACGCGATATAAACGAAAAGAAATTGGTAGGGCCGGAAATTCTCAAGGCCGTACATGACCAATCGAATTCAAGGTCAATCCCCCACCATTAATTCCACCCATTACCCTCCACTGCTCACCAGTGATTCAAGGTCGAAGGTCAATCCCCACCATTACCCCACCGCCGATTCAAGGTCGACTCCGCTAAAATGGATGGTGAGAACAAAAACTACAATCGAGGTATGGATTTGGAAATAGCTGATATCGGCGGAGTCGACCTTGAATCGGAGGTGGGGTAATGGTGGGGATTGACCTTCGACCTTGAATCACTGGTGAGCAGTGGAGGGTAATGGGTGGAATTAATGGTGGGGGATTGACCTTGAATTCGATTGGTCATGTACGGCCTTGAGAATTTCCGGCCCTACCAATTTCTTTTCGTTTATATCGCGTAACGCGCTAATATAGAATCTGTCTGAAATTAGTGTAAACACAGTTATAATATTGAATAATGGGTGAGTGGCAATGCTTCAATTATTTCATATTTTTTCATGTTTTTTTTTTCAACACAATGTTTTAATTATTTCATAATTTTTCATGTTTTTTTTCAACATTTTCAGAGAATTCCTGCTTCGAAATTTTTCACCGATATATTAATGAGGAAGAGGGACCGTTGCTATGTATTTTGTGTGTGAGAACCTTCAATGAACCTTTCACTATCAGACATATTCACCAGCCTCGTCTAGCACCTAATGAAATGTTATGCAGTCATTGTGGTATGCAGGGGGCTTACACATTGGAAACACAGGAATGTGGGTGTAGGTTCAAGGCATTTCATCTGGTCCGCAACAATTGGAATGATCCGATGAGAATGGTTGGTGACATTGTGGATAGTTATAATGATAGTGGTGTTGAGAGCATGGCCTCTGAATCTGAAGATGTTGGTTGACTAATATGAGATTCATAGATATATATGTATATATATATATATATATATATATATATATATATATATATATATATATATATATATATATATATATATATCATTTGTAGATATGTATATTATTTAAGAATAAATAGAAAAATAGAAAATTTTTTAGTTCTCAAGTTATACTCATACAATACATACCATATATACGAAGAAAAATAAAATGATAGATATCAGAAAAACAAGGAACTCCGTGAGGAAAGGTGGTTCCTTCATAAATAGTTTGATAGATAAATTACCATTTGAGTTACATATTCCAACGTATCAATTTTGTGGGCCCGGTACAAATCTCGAGAAGAGACTAGCTCGAGGAGATACAGGAATAAATGAATTGAATAAGGCATGCAAAGAAAACGATCTAGCATATACTGAATCGAAAGATTTTGAGAAAAGAAGACAATCTGATAATACCTTGATACAAAAAGCTAGTGATATTTTGAGATCAAAGGAAGCAAGTCGAAAAGAGAAAGCAGCAGGCCTTCTTGTATTGACACTCATGAAGGCGAAAACAAAAATAGGTATGAGGACAAAACGAGTATCAAAAAAGAAACCATGCAAAACTAGAATATCGGTAACACCTAAACGAGGTGGTTTCTTACCGATATTATTACCTCTTCTAGGAGCTTTAGGAGGTGGCGCAGCATCCATAGCATCAGCGATTGATAAAGCGAGAACAAATAAAAAAATATTGAAAGAGACGATTAGACATAACAAGCAAATGGAAGCCACTAAAGGTAAATGATTAGTACGAAGAAAGAAACGTAAGGGAAAAGGTTTATATATAGGTCCGTACCAATGGTATCAAAAAAATTACCGATAAAGCTACCAAGGCACGCGTTGAGTAATGTATAACTTGTAGAATTAGTGAAGAAATTGAAGATTCCATATTTCAGGGGAGTTCTTATGCGAAAACAAATACCGCGAAAAATAAGGAATTATGATAGTAAAATAATTAATTTAGATGAAAGTAGTGGAAATGGAACTCATTGGACAGGCTATGTGAAATATGGCAAGGTAATCTATTAGTTCGATAGTATTGGAAATATAGAAGTTCCAATAGAAGCAAAGTCTTATTTCAAGCAATAATAAAAGGAACAGGATATTGTATAACAGACAGAAGTATCAAAAAATTAATACATATAACTGTGGTAATTTAGTTCTGAAATTCTTATTCAGTTGGTCACACATATAAAATACCAGTTGAAGTATATCTCCACTACAGAAATGTTCTTTGTGCTAAGTGGTAAATCATTCATATTAGTTTCCGAATTCAACCCACCCATTGAAGTTAAAGATGGTCGATACGTGTTAGGTCTAACAGTTTTCGCAGTGTAGAATTCAATCCCAAACATTGATGATAATTGTAATTCAATAAAAATTGGATCTTAAGAAATAAGAATTCCAACTGGATGCTATCAACTTCAGGATTTGAACAATTTCATTACCCATGAGGTCAAAGCAGATTCAAAATATGAACATATATTTTTCGCGTTATCAGAAAATCGTAATACACAACATACACATATTAAGTGTACAGAAAAAGTAGATATAACGAGCTCAAATAGTATAGCACCATTAATTGGATTCAATAAAAAAATATTAGATAAAGATTCTAAAGCTAGATCAGACAATATTGCTGATATAATTACTGTGAATTCAATATCTGCTAAATCAATATTGTGGTAAACAGTAATAGAAATGGTGTACCTCAACATATAATACATCAGTTTTCACCAACAGCTCCACCAGGATTTTAAACGTTTGGCTTTAAAATTAGTAAAAGCAAGAAAAATGTTAGAAAAAAACTACTACATTTGATACTTGATTTGATAACATAACAATTGAGATTTTGTCGATCAATTCAGCCTATTACTCGCCCAATCGAAAAACTGTTGAGTGAAATTAAAAAAGCTCAACCATTAGATGTGAAAACAGAAATGAAGAAATAGCAACCACTGATTACGAAATCTGAAACCAAACCAGGAATAAAAAGAGACATTTAAACACCAGAACGAGTTATCACACCTGAGAAAGGTACTTTGAAAATATTCTCCTCAAAATTGCATGATACTCCTAGAACATTTGGTGATGAAGATAGTATTGAATATATTCTTGAAAATATTGAGCCAATTGAAGGAGAACCTGAAGAATATCAAGAACCCCTATCAGAAGTTGAGTTAGAAAATATTGAAGCATTGAAAAATACCGATGTTTTTCGTGAATGGTTAGACCAGTGGTCGGGGATGGCTAGGGACTATATTGAGGAAATGATACCTACACCATTTCCTGATTTGTTCGATCATAAATACGGTGTGAGATACTATCCTGAAGAATCCAAATTTTATATAGGTAATTCTGAAATAGATTTTGAGAAAGATTCAAATCAGTTGAGACCCTAAAGGTGATAGTCCAATCGATTCTCCTATCGCTAAAGGACTCCTTGAATTATTATTCAAGAAAGATCCTGCTCGATATAATGCAACGGTTTTGAGAAATTATAGGGATATTGTGAAAAAAACGAACGCTGATCGGAAAAATTATAATATAGATAAGAAAATATCAGGGAATGCCGGTAAAAAGTATGTAACAATTATAAAGAAAATTCAGAATCCGATAGTGAGGGGTAGAACTAGTAGAACAGTCTCCTCATATCCTAATTTATTAGAAATTCCAACATACCTTAAGATTACTACAATATCACCAATACAAAAACAGTCACGAGGTGGGTTATTTGAAAGTTTTCCAACGAAATCGAATACGAATAAAAGAAACAACTTCAACTTCCTAGAAACCACAAATAGGGACTTAGAATTCGTACCTTGGAAAAATCCAAACCAACTGGTGGATAGATTGAAATTAATAATAGTCACTTCAATGAGATGAGTCATATTGTGAATGAGTTGAAAAATTCGAAAATAATACTATAAATATTCAAGCAAATATCAAATAAAGAATTACTGGTACAGACAATGAAGTTCTAGCATCGACATGACCATCGATAAGTTTTATAACCATATTTCTCAACACATAACACTTTCTCAAACTGATAATTCTAAGCAGCATTACTTGCTTTATCTGCAACTCACAGGGGTGTTGGATTCTGAAACGAATATATATATATATATATATATATATATATATATATATATATATATATATATATATATATATATATATATATATATATATATATTGAACAAATACAAGTGAATACATATTTCCTTATGAAAGTATTGAAGTTATATCTTTCACTGCTAATCCATCTAGTGGCCTCCATATAAATCGAAACAAATGATGCTGATTACGTTATGGAAAAAAGGGGATAAGATATTTTTACAAAAGGGAGATAATATATCATTCAAGAAATCTCGTACGATGAAAGGTCAAGATTTTTATTTGTTGAATTGAGACTCAAGTTGCGTCTGAACTAAAATGCTGAGTTGAAACGGGAAGTGGTGAATGAACTGCACAAGCCAGTTCGAATTAATTTCCCACGACGACGAGTAATCGTTGAAGGACTTTGACATCTTTTTCAGACCGACCTTGTAGAGATGATACTATATGCTCGCTTCAATAAAGGTTTCAAGTATATTTCCATAGTATCAGATGATTGTATCGAAATATAATGCTAGGAAACACTCAACTAAAAAAATTCTCAGCTCCGCTTATTCCCACATTAAGCTTATAAATCCAAAAAAACAAGAGTATGAAATTGGAGATTTTGTACGATTTGGTAAAACTAGACAAGCATTCGTGAAAGGTTACACACCCAATTGGTCTAATGAAATTTTCACAATTAGGAAGATAAAATCCACATACCCAAGAACTTACCTATTACGCGATTCTTCAAATGAGGATATCATGTGTACTTTTACGAATTAGAATTACAGGAAGTAAAGCATCCTGAAATTTATCTGATTGAGAAAATGCTAAGAAGAAAAAGAAATAAACTATTCGTGAAATATTTAGGAATGGGGAAGGAGCATAATTCTTGGATCCATAAAAATAATTTTAAATTATTCAATTCTGAATATACTTTATTATGTAACGATATTGAGAAATAAAATTATTTTTTTTTTTATTTTTATTTGAACTCATGAATACAAAGTGTGGTCATATTTGACAGAATCTATTGATAAAAACTTTTTCTACATGTTAAACATCTAAAATAGGAGTCAAAATATTCTCTGAATTACTTATTCTATTGTTGAATCTAATTCTATCTATAACAAACATTTCCCAATAGTATTTATTTGTATCGAATATTAAATTTATATCGAATATAAATTTAAATTCAAACACTTGAACTTATGATTTAAACTTTATTATAAACGACTTGTTCAGATTGTGAATAAGAAATTTACAAGGATCACTGAAATGTACTTTCTTCATATTAAAAAGCTATCTCCATTACTTCACTACAGTACATGGGTCGGCCTTGATTAACTCTTTAAATATCGTTGTATTGAATAAATGTTTATACGATTGTTCTAGCAAATTGTTTATGTTCACTAACACCCCATTCATCTTCGTCACTGAGCGCGTTATCATTCTGTAACAAAATCGGATTACTTTCATATGTTAAAATAGGACTCAATTACATTGAGTCCGGTGTAAAAAATCTGTATCTTCTCGCACAGGTGTTATTGTTTCCATATCAAAACATAATTTCCTTTTTTTGATAGGTTTTTCAATATCCCTCCCTTGTCTGAATCCTCAGTAGTATACCGTCTTTTCAACAATACTAACTACGTCAACTGTTGGTAGTTGAGTAACAGTAATCTCAAAATCGTTAACACTCAGAGGTGCGAACCCTCCATTATTGATTAAATCATTAATTTCGAGATAGTTTCTTTCACTTGAAGCTTTTAACAATTCAATCATAATTTGTAAGGTTGTGAATTATAACTGGTACAAATTGAGACGTTTTATAAAACAAATAACAATTTTGATTAGCAGCGCCTCTATAAAAACCGGTTAAGTGATCGTGGTCCCCAACTTTGATCGTGTATGCTATCTCTACGGAACATACTCGATTGCGTAGAAGATGCAGATTTAGTACACAGGACTCATAAGCATTAGAAATATTAGTAATCTCAAAATCGTTAACACTCAGAGGTGCGAACCCTCCATTATTGATTAAATCATTAATTTCGAGATAGTTTCTTTCACTTGAAGCTTTTAACGATTCAATCATAATTAGTAAGGTTGTGAATTATAACTGGTACAAATTAAGACGTTTTATAAAACAAATTACAATTTGATGAGCAGCGCCTCTATATAAAAACCGGTTAAGTGATCGTGGTCCCTAACTTTGATCGAGTATGCTATCTCTACGGAACATACTTGATTGCGTAGAAGATGCAGATTTTGTACACAGGACTCATAAGCATTAGAAATATTCAAATCGGAATGAGACGCAGATTTTGTCATTCTTATAAGAGAATTATTAATCGAAATGATGGTCCTTGGAAATTCTAAATTACCTTCACACATCTTAGCAATATGTGTTACTCCTAGCCCACCATCTAGTGAATTTTCAATCAAGGCTCTTCGTTCAAAAACATTGAAATATCGAAAATGTCAAAATCAAAATTTTCGATGGATCTGTCAGAACACTTCGAAAGATCATCTGTAAAGTCTATAGATGAATCAATTTTGCAATTAGTCAACTGTATTGGAGACTTAACACTATGAACTCGTCTATTTGAATATACAGCTGTGACTTCAGAAGCACCCTTACACTCATCCATATTTTTTTACTATCGAGGGCTCATCATTAGAAAACAATAAAATTTTAATATCAACATTTTAGGAAAATGGGTTTGAGAAAAAATCGATAATCGATATCAGCATAACTTGTGATATTTAACAAAATTTCGTGAAGTTATAGGCTTCCAGAGACAATGTTGTTCAGCTTTATATAAGAAGTTAAACTCCAAGAAGAGTTATGAGAGTTTAGTATCTTAGAAGAACTGGATAAGTTGTCGCAATCGGTTATTTCAACATTCAATTTCGATTCATCCTCTGTTTTAAAACAATGTCGATATAATGCAAATCCTTTTTCGTGAAATTCTACAAGTTTCGATGAATTTTGATATGTTGAAATATCATGTACATTCCAAATAGTACAATGAAGAACATTTTTGAAATGAAAAGGTAAAATTTTGTTTTTATATCCAGAAATAGTTGATGAATCGAAATTTTCAGGTTTGAGCAACACATTATATAATATACTTACAGCTTTATGATTGTTTCTACTTAATAAAGCGTTTCTAAGATAATTTACTCGAGGATTTGACACTTTTCTCTGAATTGAACTTAGCGCAGGTTTGCCTAGAGGTTGACCAACTAAACTCGACACAGAATTTTGACTATCACAAAATTCACTAAAATATTTAACTGTCATTATTATACTGAATATTCGGCTGATGAGTACACAACAACTAATGATTGTACGCTACATGTAAATATATGTAGGAGGCGGGGAAAAGCAAGCGGGTGCTCGAGGTTCGCACATTCTCAAATGACTTGAAAACTCGATACTGTGGAACGTCGTGCAGGTGTATCCTGTCCTGTCCCAATGGAATGACCTTGCGTTCTTCGTCTGCGAAGCATTTCATTTTGTGCTGCCTGGGTACGATGAATGTGTCAATTAGAGATGAGCGATCCAGTGATTTTTAAGTATCGGTGATCACAGCGACTGTGATTTGTAAATCACAGTGATTTTTAGTAGTGACTGCGATCACAGTTTAGATTTCCGTTGAAATAAACTAACCGTGTTTGAAGTCTTGAACTTTTTATCTTCAAGACTTTCAATATAGTAAATGTTCAGACAATATCAAATATACTGAAGGTATATTTGACCTAAAATATATATTTATCTCAAAATGAAAAGGTACAATTTATTCAAAAGTTCATTCAATAAATAATATAATTCTAATTTGAAATATTGAAATATTTTTTAATGAATTTTTTTTCTCAATTTAATAAAATATAATCGTAGTATAATATAGCATGCTTCTTTTCTGAAAATATCATATTCAACATAGAAATGTTATTTTTACCTGCAATGTGTTTTTAGGAGTAATATAAGTATTAAAAAACTATGATTTCACAAAAAAATAAAACAAAATACTATGGATAACGCCTATTAAAATTTTTAAATCATTCATATTTCATATACTTGAAAGTTGTTAAATTATTGATTAAGTTAAGTGATTGAATGATAAGTAATGTACAAAGATAGTAACCCCATTTATGTTCAAATCCATCGATAAAAAGTAGACCATTGAGCTAAACAAACAGTATAACTAACCAGCTTTTGTCAAAGGTATAATATATAAATGTATAAAGTAAATATATCATATCAGAAATAATTTTTGTGGAAGAATGAAAAGGTTCGAAAATCCTGCTATAGCATGCTTCTTTTAACACACTTGAAATAAATATTTTTCGCCTGCAAATGACTAAAATTTTGCTTTTCACATAAAATCAATAATTACCACCAATATTAACAGAAAACCAATATTAGCGAATAATACTTACAAATATAATTTTCCTAAATAATAATCTAATAATGTAATAAATCCTAATAACATTACTTAACTCTTTTCAGGAAAAAAATTTCTATAAAAAAATTATGATTTCACAAAGAATCGAAAATAGAAAGAAATTACTGGGAGTAACATCTAAAGTTTCTTCTGTTTATTCATATTCCCAACAATTATTTTATAATAGCAACTTGCTGCGATCGCGACCTAAACTCAGATTGCCAGTCTCATTCGCGGCGATTGTAAATCACTGCGATTATATTTCACGGCGATTCTGAATCGCCGCGATTTTCAATCACGGCGATTTTGAATCACAGCGATTTTCAATCACGGCGATTTTGAATCACAGCGATTTTAAATCGCCGCGATTTTCAATCACGGCTATTGTGATTCACGTTCACGGTGATTTAGAATCACAGCGATTTTCAATCGATTTTAAATCACCGCGATTTTGAATAAGGGCGATTTGACCCACGGCGATTCTGAATCAGTGTGATCTAAACTGTGAGTGAATTTAAACTGCGATTGCGATCGGTGATCGAGGTTATATATTATACACAATTCATTCATTGAATCTCATATGCTAACTATAGCATTATTTTAATTTTAATCCTTCCAAAGCAAATATTTCATTTTCGAAATGTTGAATATTTGAGTGGAGCTTATGAAATAGAATTTATTCGAAAAAAAAATTCAGAACAGGAAAATATACATATTTAAAAATAATATTCCTGAGAGTGCATTAAATTAACACAATATGAAATTTTTGATTGAAAAATTGAATTATTGAACGAAAAAAAAATGATTACTTTCAAAATAGAATAAACTTAAATGAATATTACGGAAAAACAGAAACAAATTATGATGACATATTCAATTGACCAAAATGACCTAGCTCAAAACTTTTCTCTACGATGTTCTAAAGAGAGCTGCTTCCGTCAACATGATTGCGGACTCTAACAATGATATATTCATTTGTTTGTATTTTCTTCCGCATTAAACTTTCTTTTCATTTATATACATATAAATATCCAATAATCTCTTAATTAGATTATTTTTTATTATTATTTTTTTAGCGTTATTTTTATCTGTCTCATAACATGAATGAAATCGTTGTTGTTTTTTTTTTAATATGATGTTAATTTAATAAATTCAATCATTTCCTAATTCAATTTTTGCATTATATACTCAGATATTAAGAATAAAAATTTTTTCATTGAAATAAAATTTCTCAAGTAATCCTCATCTAAATATTTTCAATTTTCGGAAGAGAAAGATTATTCTGAAATTGTATTTCCAATCTTAGTTATCATAATTAATCAAAAATTTTTTTATAACTGTTGAAATCAAATTTTAAAAGAGACAAAACTAGAATCATTATTTTTGACGTAGAGATTAACGCCCTTTCCGAATATTGTATATCCAAAGAAGCTTTCTGTATGTAAATATTCCTATAGTTCTAACTAGATAATGTAGATGGCGGTAGCGATAAACCTCACGAACGTCCACGAAGCTACCTACCGCTTCATTTTTCACCCATATATTTACAACATGGCCGAAAATCACAGTCACAGTGATTTCAAATATGTAGTCACAGGTGTGATTCGTGATTTCCAAATCACAGTGATTGAATCACTGTGAAGTGAAATATCGCTCATCTCTAGTGTCAATGAACAGTAAAATGTTGACTGATGACTTGGGTTGGACTTGCTGTACCGGCGAAAAATTTCAAAGCATGAATTCTCTGGAAATGTAAAAAAAACATGAAAAAGTATGAATTGATTGAAGCATTGTGTTGAAAAAAATACATGAACAAAATATGAAATAATTAAAGCATTGACACTTACCCATTATTCAAAAAACTATTTCGAACTTATGTCTTAACAAAATGATAAGATTCGGATAGCCGTTGCTCACAACTGTGAACTAATTTCAGACTGACTCTCTATTAGCGTATTGCGCGATATATGGGAAAGTAGTGCCGGAAATTTTCAAGGCCGTACCTGACCAATCGAATTCAAGGTCAATCCCCACCATCAACCCCACCACTGATTCAAGGTCGAAGGTCAAACCCCACCACTCACTCAAGGTCGACTCCGCCCATTACCCCCACCACGCCTACCTTCTCAAGGTCAAGGTCACTCGGCACGGTGCACCCCCATTCTTTACCTACTAATAGCCGAACGATATAATAATAACTAAGCGAATGTCAAACTAAATTCTCGTATATTACCAACATTCTTCTCTAAATAAACTAGGATCGATAAATATAAGCCATCCGAGTAGATTTTGTACGGACGAGTAGATTTGGGCCCAGCCGAGTAGATAGTGTCGGATGTACGTAAAATTTCGAGTAGATTTTGGGAGCGGTATGAACATATATATATATATATATATATATATATATATATATATATATATATATATATATATATATATATATATATGTATGTGTGTGTGTGTGTGGAGGTTTCTTGGGAATGAGCACAGTTTAAAATTGATGGAATAATTGTTTATTCTACATATATTTCGGCTATAGGCATATTACAGGTTCATGTTAGTTGGAAAGTGACTTCAATTTCACAAATCTTTCGTGAAACTCTTCCCAAGAAACCTCCACATTTATGTTATTAAACAAAGCACAAGAAAACTAAACGAATTATATATATATATATATATATATATATATATATATATATATATATATATATATACATATATATATATATATATATATATATATATATATATATATATATATATATATATATATATATATATATATATATATATATATATATATATATATATATATATATATATATATATATATATATATAGGATACAATTGTTTCATCATTATTATGAATCATCTGTCCATATTTAATCAATCAACCAAGAATTCGTGACTTTCAAAACGAACTTAAGTCCTATACCAAATTGAGGACAATTTTACCGAGTGAAATATTCACTTAGGCTCCCTCTATCGGAGAAAGGACTTATAAACTTTCCCAACCGTTCAAGATTCCTACTCATGACAACAAGAGTGAGAGTAGAAGGCTTTGTAGATATTTCATTCGAGCACTACAGAAAATTGTCCGCAATGTGTACGAATGATCCCATGCCTAAACACTCCAGATCACGCCCTAGCAGGCAATAGTGTAGCTAGTTTCAAGATTCACAAGTCATTCAATACTAGTAAATACTGAGACTCTCAATCGAAATATTTCAAATAAACATTAATTCTTCAAAAACTTGCTTCATATTTGACAAGTAGGCAATTATGTTGATGGAATCAACAAATATGGGGAAATTGTTTTGAAAATTATTTTTTATATTTCCATAAAATCAGATAATAGGATAATATCCTTATTGAAGGGTGAATAGATTATAATTTAGCAATTAGTATATCAATGTGGTAGTATAGTTTGGGTTTCAAAATGCAGAACCTCATTCGTTCTTACTTATAAAAAAAACCGTTTATGATTGACAGCAGCAGTTTTGATAACACTCACTGAATCTATTAATATATTCAAGTGAAGTGGTTTGAGGTGAACATGAAGTTGAAAGAAGAAATTATATTAGACCCACCGATATGTATATATATATATATATATATATATATATATATATATATATATATATATATATATATATATATATATATATATATATATATATATATATATATATATAGATTCAATGAGTTGTATGGAAATTGATATTTTTTTAACAGAAAAACCTGTAAAATGATTTTTATTCAAAATATATTCATTTAAGGCTCCAAATTTTACAGAAGCATTCGTTCATATTGGTGGAAAGCTGTTATATAAATGGGTTTGTTCCAAAGATTGGTGCAATTTTGTTTTTATAGAGTAATGAATTTTTAATGATATTGTTCAATAATTGAACGTTAATGATTTTATCAACATGAACCACTTTGGAAAATTAAAGATGAATTATATAGAGATATAAATATATACAATTACTTGATTGTTTAATTAACAATTTCAATATTATTATTTGAGTAATAGAGTAAATGATAGAAAATTATTAAAATTAATGTGAAATCTTTGTGTTAATTATTTATAAATAACACAGGCCAACACACATTTTGGTGCCTGCGATTTTTCAATTGTTCCTGAGTAATTTTTGGATGCAGAATGTAAAAAAGTTCTCAGATTTTGTCTATCAGATCTAGTTTTTGAGATTTTTTGAAAAATTGTGTATATAATTTACGTTATAACTGTTATAATATATATAATATTACTATTGACAGTTAAAAAAAACAAAGAGACATGGATTTAAGTATTATTGCAAAAACTCAATTTACATAGTAACATTAGTCACTAATCACATAAAAATTTTCTTTAATACGATTTTCTAGAATGGAGTGTACTAGGGCAGTCTCGCTGAAGGCTCCAGCAGTAGTGCGCCATCATGTGGCTATCCCATCGTCCTTGATAACGATCTTCCATAGTTTTAATATCTTGGTGGAATCTTTCCCCCTGTTCTTCACTACAATCACCTAAGTTTTCTGGAAAACGATCTAGGTGGCTGTGGAGGTAGTGAACTTTTATACTCATGTTACAGCCGAGAATATTAAAATTTGAAAGCATAGTTTCCACTAATTCTACGGAATTCTCTGCTTTATGATTGTCAAAAAAATTTTGTACTACTTTAACAAATGAACTCCAAGCGTTAGATTCAGTCTCGTTCATTGATGTGGTGAATTGTGGATCTTTAACAAGTTGCCTTATTTGAGGACCATCAAATATACCAGCTTTTATTTTCTCCGTGCTAATGCCAGGAAATTTACGTAACAAATACCCAAAACAATTTCCATCTCGATTTAAGGCCTTCACAAATTGCTTCATTAGGCCTAGCTTGATATGCAAGGGCGGAAGTAAAATTTTTTCTCTTGAAACCAAAGGTTTGTTGATCACGTTTTGCATTGCTTGAATCATGACATCTCTTCAAGGCCAATTTTAATATTGTTACAGAATACCAAGTCATTTTCCTGAGTGAAAGAGGCAGCAGATCCTTATCTCTTTCACGATAAAATGTAATATTAGTACCTCGATAAAGTAGATTTTTTTGTTTTAATCTGCATGCAAGTAATTCAGCGGATTCCTTTGAGAGATTCAGGTCTCTTATAAGATCGTTCAGTTTTTCTTGATTGAAACACTGTGGAGTTGCTAAATCTGCTTCAAAATCGCTGTCGTTTTCTGATTGAAATTTTTGGAACCATTTGTGTCTATTGTTTCTATTTATGCCTTCAATATTAACGAGACAAAAATAGCAGTCGTCATGATGGTTTCGCGGTTCTCTCCAAACCATTGGTACACCAAACTTTAGGCACTTCTTTCCAAATGTCCACTGTTCAACACATGTTTTACATATGAAATGTGGGGCCCAAGATTTATCTTGATCTCCTAAATGAACGCCAAAATAGGCAAGATAAGCTCTTTTCACAAAGTCAGAAATCGTTTTTTTGCTCTCTTTCAAAGTGTATTCACCACACACATAACAAAAAACATCGGGATGATTTACACAGGTACGTCTGCTTGTGGATGCCAAGTGAAATATTCACTTGGGCTCCCTCTTTCGGAGGAAGGACGATAAACTCTCCCTGCCATTCAAGATTCCTACTCATGACAACAAGAGTGAGAGTAAAAGGCTTTGTAGATATTTCATTCGAGCACTACAGAAAATTGTCCGCAATGTGTACGAATGATCCGATGCCTAAACGCTCCAGATCACGCCCTAGCGGGCGAAAGTGTAGCTAGTTCAAAGATTCACAAGTCATTCAATACTAGAAAATACTGAGACTCCTAATCGAAATATCGAAATATTTCTAATAAAATTCTCAGGGAGCTGTCTACACAATTGTTTTCAACGAGAACGAACCCATCACTTGCAAGAGTGAATATTAAGAGCGTTTCGAAAATATCATCGATCTTGTTGGATGATAATAGGATACAATTGTTTCATCATTATTATGAATCATCAGTCCATATTTAATCAATCAATCAAGAATCGATGACTTTCAAAACGAATATAGGTCCTATACCAAATTGAGGACAATTTTACCAAGTGAAATATTCACTAAGGCTCCCTCTATCGGAGAAAGGACTTATAAACTCTCCCTGCCGTTCAAGATTCCTACTCATGACTTGATGCCTACTCGATGAACTTTTCGAATCGCTCTTAATATTCACTCTTGAAAGTGATGGGTTCTTTCTCGTTGACAACAATTGTGTAGACAGCTCCCTGAGAATTTTATTTGAAATATTTCGATATTTCGATTAAGAGTCTCAGTATTTACTAGTATTGAATGACTTGTGAATCCTGAAACTAGCTACTCTCACCTCTTGTTGTCATGAGTAGGAATCTTGAACGGCAGGGAGAGTTTATGAGTCCTTTCTCCGAAAGAGGGAGCCTAAGTGTATATTTCACTAGGTAAAATTGTCCTCAATTTGGTATAGGACCTATGTTCGTTTTGAAAGTCATCGATTCTTGATTGATTGATTAAATATGGACTGATGATTCATAATAATGATGAAACAATTGTATCCTTTTATCATTCAACAAGATCGATGAACTTTTCGAAACGCTCTTAATATTCACTCTTGAAAGTGATGGGTTCGTTCTCGTTGACAACAATTGTGTAGACAGCTCCCTGAGAATTTTATTAGAAATATTTCGATTAAGAGTCTCAGTATTTACTAGTATTGAATGACTTGTGAATCTTGAAACTAGCTACACTTTTGCCCGCGAGGGCGTGATCTGGAGTGTTTAGGCATGGGATCATTCGTACACATTGCGGACAATTTTCTGTAGTGCTAGAATGAAATATCTACACAGCCTTCTACTCTCACTCTTGTTGTCATGAGTAGGAATCTTGAACGGCAGAGAGAGTTTATAAGTCTTTTCTCCGATAGAGGGAGCCTAGGTGAACATTTCACTCTGTAAAATTGTCCTCAATTTGGTATAGGACCTATGTTCGTTTTGAAAGTCATCGATTCTTGATTGGTTGATTGAATATGGACTGATGATTCATTATAATGATGAAACAATTTTATCCTAATATCATTCAACAAGATCGATGAACTTTTCGAAACGCTCTTAATATTCACTCTTGAAAGTGATGAGTTCGTTCTCGTTGACAACAATTGTGTAGACAGCTCCACGAGAATTTTATTTGAAATATTTCGATATTTCGATTAAGAGTCTCAGTATTTACTACTATCGAAAGACTTGTGAATCTTGAAACTTTATTTATATATATAGAATGAAAAGGGAATATCTTTATTCACATAGATATAGTGGAATGCATTATACATATTCACAATATTAAGAAAAACGTCAGAAGAACACATAACATTATTATTTAAGATAATTATCGAATAAGAACGTTTTCTTGTGGCCTCTAGGATCACACCCATACGACGTTCCAATTTATTCCACATTCGAATGCACAAAACAAACTTTATTCGGTGGCATATGATCTAATCTGTTCACCTGCTTCTCCTCGAATGGAAATATATATATATATATATATATATATATATATATATATATATATATATATATATATATATATATATATATATATATATATATATATATATATATATATATATATATATATATATATATATATATATATATATATATATATATATATATATATATAAAAGAGAAATTTACTACAAGAAAAAGAGTTCTGTAGTTCTCGTGCTATATTATTATTGCACTTGTAGATATTCGATATCAAAGTATACTAAAACTTTCTTTCGATAATTTTTTAACAAATTAATCAGAAGAACATTATAGCAGAGCTGGCTATAATGTCTCCAATATCCTTCTAGGGATACAAGTTAGAGAATATTGAAATCGATGCCCATATTCATTGAAAGCGTACGACAGTTACTGTTTCGTACTACAAGGTACTCATCAGTTACGCCATGTTCAACAGATGAAAGGCATTGACTTCAATCCTGACGTACCTTCCTATCGATTATAAGGCATCGATTTCAATATTTCTCTAACATTCATCCCTTGAAGGATAATGGAGACATCACATCGTACACGTTCACATATCTAGCTCTACTAAAACATTCTCTTGATTAATTTTAATTTTTCAAATGAATGTTCTAGTGTTCATTTTCTTAAATATTTCATTCAGTGCCATAAGCACAAAAAAATTCATTTCCTTAGATATATATATATATATATATATATATATATATATATATATATATATATATATATATATATATATATATATATATATATATATATATATATATATATATATATATATATATATATATATATATATATATATATATATATATATATATATATATATATATATATATATATATATATATATATATATATATATATATATATATATATATATATATATATATATATATATATATATATATATATATATATATATATATATATATATATATATATATATAGTTATGTGATATTAGAACAATGCCTTCCTTTTAGTAATTAACGCCACAATATACGAATGCTGACTAGCCAATTCATGTTATATAAACTCGGACTTGACTTAGATTCTTCAATATGTTAACGTTAGTGAGTACAATAGAATGTTAAAGCTACTTGTAATCTTTACTAGTGAATAAAATTGTTTTTTTAAAAAGTAATTCTTCGTGTTTAAAACCAAAATTGGCGACGAGGATGGGATTGTTGCATTAAACGCTTGTTGCGTTAACTCAGATCGTACGAAGATTGTTTAAGTGAATATTAATTCTCAAGCACAATCCGGACTAAACACAAGCTCAGTCGTGTCTCACAGATGATTGCGAATTTGGTAGTACCAGTCCGGATCACGATTGACCATTGAAGAAATCAAACAGAGTGCAAAGCAAGGGTAGCGCCGACGACTCCACTTTGGGAAAACAAATCACAGTAAGTTGCAAGTGTTAATCATATTCTTGTTTTTTTTCCACGGTTTCAGCCAAAAACCTAAACTCCCTATAATTTATCATTATAGTAGTTTGTTATATATTGAGCGAAGATTGGAAATAGTGAATACACATTTCTCAATAAAATTAATAAAGAAAAACATTCATGAAAGATTCGGTCATAGACAATTGAAAATCTGAACTCAAATATATCATCAAAGTCAGAAAAAACAATTGTCATGGCCGAAAACAATTTAACAATCGCCCGTGAATTTGGAGCATTTTCACCAAAATTCTCAGGGATACAAGCAGAATTAAACTCATTTTTGAGCGCTTGTGAAGAATATATCGCACAATTCGCGAACACAGAACAAATAGTAAAAACATACTGTATAGCAGTTGTTAAAAGCAAATATTACCAAATACGTGGAACGCATTTAAGAATTTCTTATTACAGAAATTTGGAGATCATGCCAATTTGGATGTTCTTAAAAATCAATTACAATTCTTGAGGAAGAAACCTAATCAAGATATTACTGATTTCATTGAAGAAATCAAAGCTTATAAAATTAGAATTAATTATAGAATAGACGCAGAATCGACATTAGATACTGCATTAAAATTGTTACATAAACAATTAATTTCTGACCTAGATAAAATGTTTTAATTAGCAATGTGTCAATAGATTTACAAACTGCTCTTTTAACAACACCGAATGTCACATTTGATTTAGCACTACAGACTGTAGAGAATTATATCTCTCAGAAATCCCAATTAGATCTAATGAGAACATGGAAACAACCATACCAACAAAAAACGTTTCCTTCTCAATCAATTCATGTAAAACCACAAGTTAATAATGTACCAAGACATTATCCGACTAACAAAGAAGTTTTTCATGTACAAATCTCAAAAAAGTAACGTATTTTAACCCAATAAAAACTTCATACCCAAATATAGACAAACACCTATGTCTACGACAACCGTGAATCCAATAATTCAAAGAAGACAAATACAAAATCATAATCAAACACCACAAAGAACTTTCTTTGATAGAAATTCGAGAAGTTTTAATCTCTTCCAAGATTCTAAACAGATATCACCTAATACATATCTGAAGATTTAACTAATCTAGACGCAGAAAATAATGACGATGATCAATTTGATGAAAATTTTGAATTTGAAGAAAATCCAAATATAACACAGGCCAACAAAATGAAAAAAATTGGTGCCAGAAATCTAACATCTGATTTTAGATGTTTTTAATGTGCCAATTCCAAAAATGCCACCAGATTTTTTCTATCAGCTCTAGTTTTTGAGATACACGTTACAGGTTAAGTGATATATTTTTTTCTGATAAAGGACAACAAATAAAGAGATAAATATGTACTTAATCGTCAAAATAGAAATTTCCCAGAATGTAATTAGCCAAATGGACACCTGGAATTGTCCCTGACCCAATGTTCCTATACTAGGAACTACTCAATACAATGCTCTTAATTACTTTTATACCTGTAATTGCCTATGACCCGATCCTTCTATACCTGCTTGGCTGTACTTGATTTAGTATATTACTGAGTTTTCCCAAGTAAAGTTGTGCTATCATTTTGTGTAAATTTTGGTCGTTTTGTAGTATCAAGACACTAAACTGAAACAATGGCATCCACAAGCAGACGTACCTATGTAAATCATCCCGATGTTTTTTGTTATGTGTATGGTGAATACACTTTGAAAGAGAGCAGAAAAACGATTTCTGACTTTGTGAAAAGAGCTTATCTTGCCTATTTTGGCGTTCATTTAGGAGATCAAGATAAATCTTGGGCCCCACATTTTATATGTAAAACAGGTGTTGGACATTTGCGACAGTGGGCAACTGGAAAGAGGAAGTGCCTAAAGTTTGGTGTACCAATGGTTTGGAGAGAACCGCGGAACCATCATGACGACTGCTATTTTTGTCTCGTTAATATTAAAGGCATAAAAAGAAACAATAGACACAAATGGACATATCCTGATCTAGATTCTGCAAGAAGGCCTGTAGTGCATTCGGAAGAAATACCCGTTCCATCATTCAGCAGTCTACCTGAACTGACAGAAGATGAATACAGAAACATCAACGTGTGACGAAGTTAAAAGAATTAAATCAGAAAACGACAGCGATTTTGAAGCAGATTTAGCAACTCCGCAGTGTTTCAATTGAGAAGAACTAAACGATCTTATAAGAGACCTGAATCTCTCAAAGGAATCCGCTGAATTACTTGCATCCAGATTAAAAGAAAAAAATCTACTTTGTCGAGGTACTAATATTACATTTTATCGTAAAAGAGATAAGGATCTGCTGCCTTTTTTCACTCAGGAAAATGACTTGGTATTCTGTAACAATATAAAAGGGCTCTTAGAAAAAATGGGTTTGCCTGAATACATTCCAGATGATTGGCGCCTTTTTATTGACAGTTCAAAACGTAGTTTAAAATGTGTTCTTTTACATAACGGTAACAAATATGGCTCAATTCCTATTGGTCATTCTACTACCATGAAGGAAGAATATGAAACATCAGTAGTCAATTTGTGTTGATTTAAAAATGATTAACTTCCTCCTTGGATAGCAGAGTGGTTATACAAAAATCCTTGTTTTTTGTGCCTTTGGGACATCAGAGCTAAAAATGAGCACTGGGTTAACAAAAATTGGCCTTCAAGAGATGCCATGATTCAAGGAATACAAATCGTGATCAAAGAACCTTTGGTTTCAAGAGAAAAAATCTTACTTCCGCCCTTGCATATCAAGCTAGGCCTAATGAAGCAATTTGTGAAGGCCTTAAATCGAGATGGAAATTGGTTTGGGTATTTGTCACGTAAATTTCCTGGCATTAGCACGGAAAAACTAAAAGCTGGTATATTTGATGGTCCTCAAATAAGGCAACTTGTTAAAGATCCACAACTCACCACAAACGAGACTGAATCTAACGCTTGGAGTTCATTTGTTAAAGTAGTACAAAATTTTTTTGACAATCATAAAGCAGAGAATTCCGTAGAATTAGTGGAAACTATGCTTTCAAATTTTAATATTCTCGGCTGTAACATGAGTCTGAGTTTGAGTATAAAAGTTCACTACCTCCACAGCCACCTAGATCGTTTTCCAGAAAACTTAGGTGATTGTAGTGAAGAACAGGGGGAAAGATTCCACCAAGATATTAAAACTATGGAAGATCGTTATCAAGGACGATGGGATAGCCACATGATGGCGGACTACTGTTGGAGCCTTCAGCGAGACTGCCCTAGTACACTCCATTCTAGAAAATCGTATTGAAGAAAATTTTTATGTGATTAGTGACTAATGTTATTATGTAAATTGAGTTTTTGCAATAAATACTTAAATCCATGTGTCTTTGTTTTTTTTAACTGTCAATAGTAATATTATATATTATAACAGTTTTAACGTAAATTATATACACAATTTTTTTAAAAAATCTCAAAAACTAGATCTGCATCCAAAAATTACTCAGGAACAGTTAAAAAATCGCAGGCACCAAAATGTGTGTTGGCCTGTGAATAGAAGAAAATGAAAATATTGTTAATGAAAATTTTCAGATAACTGCCTCAGAAACCACATTGACTTAAATTCTTTAAACAACAAAATAAAAAAAAATCATTTACCTTATATTGAAATTAATTATCTAAAATGTAAATTATTACTTGATAGTAGATGCACTGTATGTTTAATAGATCCTAAAATTGCGTATAATAATATTCCACATTTGATTTATTCAGAAGACACAGATTTGATAACTCCGCATGGACATGATGTTAGTCACGAAAAAGTTGCTTTTCCACTTAATTCTTTTGGATTACAAAAAGAATATCCATTTGTGTTATACAAATTCTACACTCAATATGAAGGAATTGTAGGTTTTGAATTTCTTAAGCAGAATAATTTCACAAATTGATTTGCAAAATAATTTATTAATAGGTGAAAATTGTAAAATCCTTATTCATTTTCAAAAAGTTATTCCGAGAAGATTATCTTATCCATAAATTCAATGGACGATGAATCTACTCTGTGATAGTTCATATTTAAATGAGAGGTAATAATAAAAACTTGTCTAAAAATCACTGACTGAACAATTCTTTATTCGACTAGTTTCCCTTTTACAGCGTCTTGATTCATGCTTCTGATTTATACAGCGTTCTGATTACAGCGTCTACCATTCTTGATAATGCTGTAAAAGGCGAAACTAGTCGAATAAAGAATTGTTCAGTCAGTGATTTTTAGAAAAGTTTTTATTATTACCTCTCATTATCTTATCCTGTAGATTTAAAGCATTTAGCTATGAAAATACAGAATCAACAAAAGCTTTTCAATTACCAGGACAAACTCTTGATTTTACATCAAAAATTGAACACAATATAAGAGCTAGAGACGAAATACCGATACATGCAAAAATATATCGTTATCCGGAAAAATATCGTATTGAAGTCCAAAGACAAATGAAGGACATGTTCCACAGACTTTTCCATTGCCTGTTCCATTACCACAGACTTTCAAAGAAATGAAATCATATTTAGGAATGTTGAGTTATTATAGAAAATTCATTCCTAATTTCGCTAAAGTTACGAAACCTATGACGAAATATCTAAAGAAAGATGCAAAAATCGACGTCACTAATTTAAATTATAAAGAAGGGTCATAACTTCTAAAAATTTGTTAATGAACCACCCAATTCTAATATATCCTGATTTTACAAAAACGTTCAATTTAACTACCGACGCATCTAATTATGCGATTGGAGCCATTTTATCACAAGGTACTGTCCCTAGTTCTGATTTACCAATAGCATATGCAAGCAGAACACTAACAAAGCAGGAAATGAAATATTCTACAATTGAAAATGAATTATTAGCCATTGTATGGGCAACGAAACTTTTCAGACCCTATCTATATGGAACAAAATTCATAATTTTTACAGATCATAAACCTTCAATTTGGTTGAATTCATTAAAAGAGCCAAATTCTAGATTAATGCGGTGGAAATTGAAATTGGAATGAGATTTCCATTCAATTATGAGATTAAATTCAAACCAGGCAAGAATAACAACGCATATTATTCATCCAGGATAAAAATAAATACTAATGAATCGCATAATAATAATCATTGCGACGTACAAAAGGAAATAGATAAGAATATTGCATTGAATGAATCGAAAGATATCAACATCTTAGAAGACGAAATCGATTCTTTATTTTCAAACATAACTGCAGACGAACTAGAAATGACAAACAATGAATTAGATGACATCATCAAAATCCTTGAAGATGATGAAGCGCAGAATGAAACAATACATAGAAGTATTGAAAATCCATTATTAGAATTGCCTTTCACAGAACGACCATTAAATCATTACAAAAATCAAATAATATTTGTCAACACTTCCAAGACATATTTCGTACATAAAGCGAAAATATTTAAAAATCGTAATAGACTCACAGTCTCAATAAGTGACACGAATGACTTTACAACATTTATTAAAGAATGTTACAACATGGAAAATCTTATTTTTTATTTTTTAAACATGATGAATTGCAAATACCTTCTATAAATATCCTTCAAAGCAATTTTAAAGCTAAATCGTTTGATTTAAAAATAGCAAATGTTTTCCTAGAAGACATCGAAACAGAATGTGACCAATTAGAAAAATTTAAATTATATCATGAAGCAAAATCTGGACATAGAGGAAAGCAAGAAATCATACAAGCATTAAAACGGAAATTTTATTGGCCTCAATTAGATATTACTGTCCAAAAATATGTGAATGCATGCGAAACCTGTCAAGAGAATATGAAAGAGATATTTCAGGTAGTAGATAATGCCAAAAATAAAAACGAAATGAATGTTAAAAAACTGAATATTAATAGACAAGATCATAAGGATTCACAAGAAAATTAAACTGCTTATTTGAAACAAACTTTTCAATCGAAAATGAAAAACCATATCAGAAGATACCTATAAACACAATAAGTAACGATAATGTAACGATAAGGAGTCCACAGAATAAACACGTATATCACAGAAAAAGGATCAAACAGAGAAAACATTAATTAGTTTCTCTGTTTTCAGATGAACTACATATCCTTCATCTTTCTGATCATACTAACTAGAAGTTACGTTCAAGAAATCGAGAATAATTTGTTGCCTATCCATTTAGGAAAAATCTATATTGCAGATCATGCAAAATATTTATTATTTCACTATAACATTTCCGGAATACCCGAATTGATAAAACTTCAGAAAAATATTATTAAAGAATGTGTGAATACTACGTACACTATTCCTGTGTATCATTATTTGATTATGGCTAATTCTTCAATACATAGAAATGAAGAAACTTTTAATAACATAATTTCTCAAAAAATAAGAAAACGAAAAGGCCTATTAAATATTGGAATGAATTTCAAAATTTTTGTTTGGTACATTATGTTTGGTACATTATTATTTGGTAAATTTTATATGAAAAATATTTTGAAAGTATAAGAAAAAATGAAGATATCCTTAAAGTAAATCAACAAAAAAATATTGAATATCATATCTAATACTCAGGCGAAGTACACGAATACCATAAATTTGCTTTTAGCAAAGACTAAACAGTTGGAGATATCTACTCAATTGAGTTTTGAATTAAATTCAATAATCCTCCATTCTCACGAGATTGCAATGATATTATCCGAAATGGAAAACGCAATTAGTTTTGCACGGTTACCTCTTTCACATGAAAATATTTTACCATTAAATGAATTTAATGAACTAATACAAAGAGAAAAATTTTTACCATTCACTCATCTGACAGATTATGCTGTTTGTACAACAAAAGTATTTATTGAAGATTACAATATTCTATTTAGCATAACCATTCCAATCTTCGGTAATATACAATATGACCTCTTTAAATAGTATAATATACCTTATTAAAATTCCAAAATACCTAACCTACTATATATATATATATACTATATTATTATACTATCGATTAACAAGCAACGACAAAATCGTCTGGAATACCGAAATAATTCAGCAAGTTGAAGATTTTTACATAAGCAAACAAGATTATCTGAAAAAACCACCTGAATGTATCTAAATGGCCCTGAAGCACCTGAAAGAAAAATGTAATCGAAGTTTTGTGGAATCACTTTTGTGGAAAAGACTTATTCCAACTAGAAAATGGAAAAATAATTTCGATTAATAATGAAATAATACGCGAAGAATGTCAGACGGGCTCCTTCTCTCATAAGATTGCCAAAGTATCTTTAATAACTTCTGAATGCATTGTTACCAATGAACTGAAGAGAATACACCCTCGGAAAATTTTCAACAAATATGGTCAAGTGGATCTTACACCCTTAGAAATGAATTGGACGAATATCAAAGATTCCAATTATTTAGAAGAAGAAGCCATTCCCAAAGTAGAAGACTTGTATCAATGGGCCCCGCACCCTACAACTATGAGCTTTGTCATAATAATAAGTATTTTTCTCATAATAACTATTTCAGTTATATTATTTTGTAAAATATATGTAAAGGTTCGTCATCTCAAAAATAAGAATAACGAACTTTCTTCAAAAGGGGAGGAGTTATGTGAACTTAGAACAATGCCTTCCTTTTAGTAATTAACGTCACAATATACGAATGCTGACTAGCCAACTTTATCTATATATATAAAAATGAAACCCGTTTTCCGTTGTCACGACATAACATGAAAACGGCTTTGATTTGACCGATTTGGCTGATTTTTTTTGTAGTATTTTTGTAAGAGCAAATCAAACTGATGAGCAACGCGAAGTGCGAAATCAACTTCAACGGAATCGAAATCAACATAGAAATATTGTGTTCACTCCCCGCAGAGCTGCATTCAGTTATAATGTGGCAATTGATTACAGTTCAGAGCAAATTGTTGCTATTGCACTAATGAATATTGTGTGCCCATATTGCAATGCATTGAAATTCAAAAATGAAGCCCCTTGATTGTGTTGCGCCAGCGGCCAAGTCAAATTGACGCCATTGGTACCACCACCAGAGCCACTACATTCATTGATTTCCGAAAATGGGCCAGATTCTAATCATTTTTTGACTCATATCCAGCAATACAATAATTGTTTTCAAATGACGTCATTTGGCGCAACAAAAGTTATTCGAGACAATTTCATACCTACTTTCAAGGTAAGTAAGTATAATGCGCAAACAATTTTATTTAGTTGTACAACCATGTAGCTGGTCCTTAGTTAATAGAACCATAAGTCCTTCTCTTTAATCTACTATATGAAAATAAGTCGGGCTTTTCTTCCTGACGCTATAACTTCAGAACGCATGAACCGACTTCTACGGATTTCCATTCGTTGGAAAGGTCTCGGGCTCCGTGAGGTTTATAGTAAAGAAAATTCAGGAAAATCCCAACATAAAAGCAGGAAAATCATTTTTCATACAGCGTCATCTTTGATACATAGCATGTACTACAAACCAATATTTTAAGTAGATGCAACGGTACTCGACTTCCGGTAGAAAGACATATGCCGAATTTGATTGAGGCAACCATTATTAACGGAAAGTACGCAGGTGAAAATGTATGTATTCCTCGAATACCAATGATTCCGACTGATCTTCCGTTTGACTTCAAACGATTGCAATTCGCCTTGCGTTCGCAATGACAATTAACAAGTCGCAAGGCCAATCGCTTGGTGTTTGCGGGATAAATTTAGAAAATCATTATTTTTCACATGGGCAGTTATACGTTACGTGTTCACGAGTTGGGAAACCATCCGCTTTGATTGTGTTAACGTCAGACCAAAAAACAAACAATGTGGTTTACCAAAGAGCACTTCAATGAAACGGATAATTTGCGGACACGTATAACGCTTCGATTCAGTATTTACTTTAGATTCACTTTCATTCACTTAGAGAAGTTCAACTAAATAACACTTCATTTTTGTAATCGAAATGAATTCATTACTGTTGTTAAATGAAATAAAATTTTTCCCTTTCAAATATAAAACAAAAAAAAATTTTCTTCATCTTTTAATCACCAAACGAAATGGTACATAAAACGAAGCCATCTGGTGGCGAAACGGAGGTCGCCGGGTTTGCTAGTGTTATATAAACTCGGACTTGACTTAGATTCTTCAATATGTTAACGTTAGTGAGTACAATAGTATGTTAAAGCTACTTGAAATCTTTACTTGTGAAAAAAATTGTTTTTTTAAAAAGTAATTCTTCGTGTTGAAAACCAAAATTATATATATATATATATATATATATATATATATATATATATATATATATATATATATATATATATATATATATATATATACTGTTATTCGGAATAAAATATATTTGTGTCAAAAAATTGTCTTGACTGTCTTCGTAACCTTCAATTGCCAGAAGATGTTAGACAAAAAAAACGACAAATCATGTTGTAATAAACTATATTTCTCCGAATGTAACATAATAACTTATTTCAGTTTATTTTATATGGTATGAGTTTCAAGTTATTTCCAACTCGTGCAGAAAATATATTGACCCTATAATAAGTAATGGAATCTTCCTTTATTCCAAAACATTTTCAATTCTGGTCAGGTTGAATGTTACCTTTTACGATCGTATTTCTCCAGGAATTGGAGGACAGGTTGGATCAACGATTTAGTGTCAGGATGCAATACAAAATCAAGGTGCGTGAACTTTTCAGTCGGAATACTAAATTTTCTCACGATATTTGGCAAAACGTCACATGTGTGTTCAATATCCTGCAAAGGAATTGACAAAATGATGAAAATAAATAAAAAATTGCAGATTCGTTTTGAAATGGTAGTTCTAACTGGTGCGTTTCATTATCCTTATATGATTTTTCTGAGTCAGATTTGAAGTGCAATATTTGTTTGAAATAATTCAAAGGTACATATGTAAGTGCGAGAAGAAATATTCAGCTTTTTGTAATTTGTCTTATTGTATTTATCACTGTTGTTGTATACTTTAGTCTTGTATCTATTCTTGTTGCGTGTAATGAATTTTAAGGCGAATGATTTTCAACATCGATGTTTCATTGAAACTTGCCGAAAATGTAAGTTTTATGTGTTCTTTCAGGTCTTCGTGGCATGGTCGGTAGAACACCCGACTATGGTGTGATAGGATTCGGGTTCTAGCCCCGGTGAAGGCATGAGCGTATGTGTTTGTTTATGATTTAAGTAGTTAAAAAAAAGAGCATTCCTTCGTAATCTTACTAATTGGCTATTTGGGTTCAAATGGTTCGTTAGCAAATTGGAAAAGATCCTTCTCTGGGAAGGCCATCAGTTTTAACTGAAGAGTTCCACTTTCATGGAATCAACAATATGAAATATATACAAATCATTGAACGATGGAAGAATTGAAGATTTTGGAATCTCATTGCAGAATTACCTTGAACACATTATATTTGGAACGACAGTGAAAGTGATTATAGTAGCTAATTCAAAAGCTATGCATACCTAATATAAAATCCCGATAATGAAAGGAAATATTTAATACAGTAAAAGCTCCTCAATCGTGTCTCCTTTATTTGCGTTTCCACTATTCGCGGATTGAAAAACTGCGACCAAATTTCTATATTCGCGGCAATAGATTTCCTTATTCGCGGATCTTATCTCTATTTATATTAACTGGTTCAGGAACTTTTTTGTCTGGGAAGTTGAAACTTGAAAAGAATTTAGACTTTGAAGCAGATCTTGTTTCGGATAATGCACCAAGTCAACCTAGCAAACTTGAACTTATGCATATATAAATATTTGCAAATATAGAAGTGACATTTTTTTCTCCCAGCATGATGGCTTGCTTCAACATATGGGGTAAGGGCTAATCCAGGCTCTATTATATTAGATCAATCTTCTAAATCATATTGGATAATATGGAATGTGATCCAGATATGAATGTTATGGAATGCTGGAAGGATTTTGACATAACAAAATGCATAGTAAACATAGAATAATCATTGAAAGAACTGAAGTCATACTCGTACACACTGAATTCATGCTGGAAAAATCTGTGGCCTACTCTGACTGCGGAAAATGACGAAGAACCTCTGCGCATTCATACGTTGTCTGCAAACATAGCTGAAATTGCGAATGGAATAGGACGAGACGAGTTCGAAGAGATAGAATCGAGTGACATTCAGATTTTTCTTGAATCGCAAGATGAAGATTCGACAGAAACCGACTTGGAGCAAATGTTGAATTCACATACTATTGAGAAAGAGGCTTTAACGAGCACAGGAAACGTGACATTCAATTTGAAAATTCTTAATGAAGGTGTAAGAATGGCTAATGAACATTGTGGCTTCATTGATCAAAACAGATTCATCTATGAAACGAAGTCTTATTTTAAAGTCAAATTGCTAAAGTCGTTGCTTAATATCAGTCTGAATTGAAGGAACCTTTGAAAACTGCCAAGAAAAAAAAATTACAAAATTCTTTGAACTATTGCCTAAGCCCGAACATAATGATTAATCTATATGGTCAAAAACTTCATTTAAATTAATTTTTTATATACTTTTTTCCATTTTGTCACCCAGGAACGTAGCCCCTGTAATCTCATATAAATTACCATCCCATATTCATGGTTTCTGTATTCGCGGCATATTTTCGGAACGTGTACGTCGCGAATAAAGAGCTTTTACTGTACTATACCTATACATCATTGACGCAATGATGTATACCATTGGATTTAACATGGATTTATATTATTGTATATCATGGATTCAATAGTGAATGGATATAAAAAAATATTTACTTGATTGCCAATACCTACCTTATAATCAACGATTTTATCGCTTTTGCTGTAATAAGATGCAACAGGCACATTTATCGTGTTCAAAGGGTAATCAGGTGGTTCTGGAGACCCATAAATTTCCAAATTTTTCCTCCTACCATAGTCAAATTGCCTGAATTTTGCTGCAATTATACGAATTTCACTCTTAAAATAGTTCAAATATTAGTCACACAATATATATATATATATATATATATATATATATATATATATATATATATATATATATATATATATATCATAACGATTGTTCCCCATGAGGAGAGCGACTGAACCTGAATTCGCAATCATTAGGAATTTTGCTTCATCTTTTTTGCCTCCCAAAAACGCTTAATCCCCTCTGAATGCTCTTTCTTCCGTTCATCTGTCCACTTTTCTGTCTTTACTCCGGGTTGACGATTTGATAATTGCTCAAACTTCACATGTGCGATTTTATAGCGACATTCAGTGCGATCTTCGAGATTTTCTATATTGATCTGTTGTAGATCCTTTTGGACCTCTTTTAGCCACTCTGTTCCGCATCTACTATTCATAATTATATCTAGTAGTTTCTTCGGTATTCTGGACTGTTTCATTCTGTAGACATGTGCATAGTACTTTTCTCGTCGTTTTCTGATTTCTTCCGTTATCGTATTTGTCTTTTGATAGAGTTCATTCTGAGGTCTTTTCATCCAAATACCGTTCCTATTGATTGGCCCGTAAATCTCTCTGAGAATTTTCCGTTCTTGTTTTTCTATTTCTCTAAGTCTTGAATGGCCGCCAATAACCATTGTTTCAGCTGCGTAGATTGCTTCTGGAAGAATCTTTATGTTATAATGCCTCAATTTGGCGCCTCTCGAAATGCACTTTTTGTTATAGTGATCCTATGATAGTTTGTAGGCCCTTTGGAGCTTGGTTATTCTCTGTTCATTAGCGATTCGGTTTAAACCTGAGGACTGTATAACTTCGTCGAGGTATTTAAAATGACCTACTTGCAGAATTTCACCATGTTTTTTCATAAGAGAAGATTCATTTTTTGGTTTTCTTTCCATGTATTTGGTTTTATCATAAGAAATTTGTAACCCGGTTTTCTGCGCAATTTCATGTAGTTTTTCTACAACGCGAATGGCTTCAGTTCAGTTGTCTGTGATGATAGCAATATCGTCAGCAAAGGCGAGACATTTGACATTTATTTTTTTTCTTTTTTGATACCCACTTGTATGCCCTTTACGTGAAGTTCCCTTTCCCTAATGTTCTTTTTTGAAACAATATTGAAAAGAATTGGCGAAAGTCCGCCCCCCTGCCGCACACCGGTTTTGATTTCAAAGGGATCTGATATTTCGCCCATAAATTTTACCTTGGAAGTTGTACCTGTAATTGTCTGTTCTATAATTGTTCGGGTCTTTCGATCGATTCCAAATTCTTTCATGATTTCAAAAAGGGTTTCGCAGTCTATCGAATCATATGCTTTCTTGAAGTCAATGAATGTGATCACTGTATTTCTACATTTACAGTGATCACCACTGTATTTCTACATTTTCTCACCTGCTATATGGTCTTCGAAGTCCAGATCTGTTCAGCACATGATCGGCCTTTTCTGAATCCAGCTTGGTATTCCCAATTAGTGGATTCGCTTGGTGTTCTACTCTGTTTAGGAGTGCCTTAGAAAGTATTTTGTACGCAAGCGGGAGTACCTAAGGAAATTCCCCTGTAATTATTGATATCCATTTTGTCTCCCTTTTTGAGCAATGGATGTATCAACGCGCATTTCCAATCCTCTGGTATCTGTTCCGTTCTCCAGATTTCTGATATTAAATGATGAAGTTTTTGCGTCATAGTAGTATCGTTCAGTTTCCAGAGTTCCGCAATAATCCCATCTTCTCCTGCTGCTCTGTTGTTTTTGAGTTGCTTGATAATCGCCGTAATCTCTTCCATATCAGGTGCTTGCGAGTGTGGATGCGTAAACCCCAAAAAGTCGAACTTAAGTTTTTTTTGTGGTGGATTGCAGTTGAGAAGGGTGCTGAAATATTCGGCTAACATTCCGCAGTTATTTTTTGTGCTAGTTTCCAACGCGCTATCCGATTTTTTGAAGCAAAGACTGGGCGCTTGATATCCTCGCAAGTTTTCTTTGAAAGTTTAGTAAGAATCTCTAGTATTATTATTGGTGAAATTCTTCTGTATTTCGTGACACCTATTATTATCATATCTGCGTTTTTCTATTCTTATTACTTTGGAGGCCTGGTTTCGAGTTATAAGGAAGTTTTCCCAGTTTTCCTAATTTTTATGGCCGTTAAATTTTTTTCATGCAGTTATTCCTTTGTCGACTGCTTGGTCGCAGATTACGTTCCACCAGCGGTGTTTCCTGGTGCGAGGAGGTCGCCCTAGTGTAATGGCTTTCTGATTATTCTTTGTAAGGATTTCCCAATTCGTCGATTTTTCCTGATTGATTTGTGCAATGATTGTATCCTTGTGAAGTTTCAGATATTCGGGATCTTACCTCACTTTTGTAACTAGATCTAAATTTTTTATTTCTATTGGGTTGAAATTTTGTTTTTATTTGGAGGAGATAGTGATACGAATCAAAGACGCCTTCGCGAATTCTGACATTTAAAATTTCCTTTACGTTTTTCTTGGAAATTGCGACATGATCAATTTGATATTCACCCTGCTTGAGACTGGGCGATCTCCAAGTAGTTAGTCTATGTCCAGGTTTTTGAAATTGAGTACTCATGATTTTGAGTTCGAAGTTCCTACAGAACGCGATTGAACTTTCACCGTTATTCTTGGAACGTTTGTGTTTCGTATGGGGACCCGTAGTATCTCTGAATTTCCTTTCCTCACCTAGCTGTGCGTTAAAATCTCCTATCAAGATTTTCACGTGGTGTTTTGGTATTTTATTGGTTGTTTCTTCCAACGTTTCCAAAATTCTTGTACGCTTTCCGAAACGGTTTTGTTGTGGTGATTAATGGGAGCGTGCACGTTGATTAAAGTGTAAGCTTTATAAGCTGATTTAATAGAAAGCAACAAGATTCTCTCGTTGGGCGATGTGAAATTAATAACCGAGTCGAGTATAGAATTGTGTGTCGCGAATTCGGTACCTAAAAGCGGTAATTTGCCATTGCTTTCACGGCAGGTTTCCCCTTGTAGAGTCTGAAACTGTCGGTGTCGAAATGATTCCCGTACATGAATCGTGTTTCTTGGAGGGCGGTGATTTTCAGATTGAATTTTCTCATGGTGTTGGTGAGCTGCTCCAGTTTACCTGTTTTAGCGAGTGTATTAACATTAAATGTACCGATGTGATGTTTTTGTTTGATTCTGAGATTATGGAAGGTTTTTGAGAAGCTCCGATTCTTCACCGCGTGGTGTCCCTGATCCCCCAGAATCCGAAGATCAGGTGAAGCCAGTCTTTCGACTGGTGCCTGGGGTAGTGATACTTTGATCTTGTTTTCCATCATGCGTTCAAGCTGAATAGAGCTTAGTGGTGGTCTCAGTTGCGACCACAGTGTGTACGACTCGATTTTTGAGTTCGAGAAGATTGAAATACAGCCGCCTCAACTAGAGAAACAGACGCTGACCACTGGCCGTCAGATACTGAACAGACGCCAATGGATTTGTTTAGTTGGTTTTTGGTCCGCCCTGTGTATCAGCGTCTCCTATATCTAGGAGACTTTCCCCTATCCGCCACCTGGGGAGGCGCCCGATTGGGGTACTAACAACCCCACACGATATATATATATATATATATATATATATATATATATATATATATATATATATATATATATATATATATATATATATATAAATAATGATTTATTTACCCAATGATTTACAGTAAACATCTAAATAACATTATGTTATTTCTCGAACATAAACATCATGATATGATCAGGGTTGACAAAATGACAAGAGAAGATTGTTTTCTAGAAGCTGTGCAGTTCAAAGTGCAGAAAAACGCTCACAGAATCAGAAAATACAGGAGAAATACGTAATATTCATAAAATTTTCATTGTTAACGGAACATTATATTTTACTGGGAAGTATTACCCCGATCGTTGGCCACAGAAGGCATAGAGATCCATAAATTTTTGCCTTTCGATGTCAGACTTCGTCAATCTGAAGAAACTGTCGTAATGGTGCAACGTATGTCGAAATTGTTCATTAAAAGTCTGTGAATCTAGAAGATAGTGTTTTTTTCCATTTCAAGATAATTGAGTGAATTGCATGCAGGTATGTAGTTCACAAAAATTTATATTATTCGTTATTTCGATAATTGAGTTATAGTTATATTTAATATTAAACTTGCGCAGTTTATGTGTTTTGGTTATAAATTAAGCATAAAAAAATAAATATAACTGTTGCTGAGGGTACCGATATATGTCAAAACCAGTGTAAACAATTTTGAAGTAGAAATTTAAATTTAATACCAAATAATAAATTATAATATGCAAAAGTACAACTGTTTGGTCAGACTTTCGAATTTTCACTTCTATCAGCTGTCTTCACGACTGCTCTGTGTTTTTTGTGTATTCTTTGCGTGAATTAATATGACAGAATGACTGGTAAGATTTAGTCTTACCTGACTTATAAGCTTGAACAAAATGTTGAATTTGTTTGAAAGATACGGATGGTGCATACTTCATCACTAGTGGTAATATTTCCTGAGAAAAAAAGAGAAGTCTTATTTAGAGATACACTTCATTTTTTGAAAATTTTTGGAATATATTTCTATAAAATACTATGAGAATCACATCTCATAGTATTTTTTCACTTCAATTCATATAATTTTGAATGACGTTTTTGTGGAATATGTTTTTACATACATTGACATTGTTAATGAAGGTGTTAAAATATGAAATATCACAAATGAATATCCATTAAATATAAATATCTATTATATCATTAGCGATATTTTTTATGATATCCCCTAGTGAGTTATCTGGAGACTGGAAACATCGCATCGCCAACGCCAGTTGTCCTGGATATCCCTAAGGTCTTCGATGCAATTCACATGAGTCGCTATAAATATACAGGATATCGAAAAGAGTATCGGGTATTTTCTTTCGCGCTGTATTTGAAACGGAGGGATGGTAAAGAGCTGGGCGGGGTTCGTAGCGTCTGCCATTCTGTGGAGTTTTAGTCGCGATGGAGTGGTACCCGGCTTTTTGCGTACAAGAGTATCATCGTAATGGTAACTCAGTAGTGACTGCTCAACGTATGTATCGTGCAAAATACCGTATACATCACGCACCAAGTTACGATAGCATTAGAAAATGGATCCATACGTTCGAGAATACAGGTGCGACGCTAAAAATCCAAAACTTGTGTTGCCCACGTTCAGTTTGTGACGAGAAAACCATCGAAGAAGTGTAGGCGTCTGTTCGTCAAAATCCGTCGTTATCCATCCGTAAGCGAAAACAAGCGTTAAACATAAAAAAATCATCAAAAAAAAAATGAGTTTGATGGTTTCAACTCAAGAACATGGTTTCAACAAGATGGGGCCACTTGCCATACATCGAATGCAGCGATAGAAGTCGTCAATGAGTTATTCCCGAACAAAGTGATTACGTGTAGAGGTAACATAAACTGGCCTTCCAGAAGTACACATCTTAGCCCGTTTGACTATTTCGTATGGGGATACCTAGAAAGTAAGGTTTACGAGAACCAACCAACAAACCTTAAACAGCTGAAGCAAACCATGAGGTCCGAAATGACAGAAATATCCAGAGCTATATGTCAGCGTTTCATCGGTAATCTTCGTGTCCGATTTGAGGAGTGCCAGCAACGTTACGGTCACCATTTAGATAACATGATATTTTCCAAATAATTTTCCATTCAATATTAGTATTATCGATCTTAACCTTTTTTTTTATTTACAAGAAGTTTTTGTTTTTTTGAACTTACAAATACCCGATACTCTTTTTGGACACCCTGTATCATTCTCAATTGTTTCCAATGAATGATGCGCCTCTAGGGAGTGATTCTAACAAAAAAATCGAAGGAGTTTGACCCACGAACTGGATAATGTCAACGTTAACCTACCCTTCAGGGTCGGCCTCATTCTATTTATACAGATAGATTACAATAATAGGCTGATATATCATCACATTTCTGAAAAAATATATCTTTCACAGAACAATTTTTTCGGCACCATTACATGAAGTATGTGCTAACTAAAACATTTACTTTGAATTCTTGATTGAATGAATCTATAAAACTGAACAATTTCCTGTACAGAAAATTAAGCCAAAAAATTTTTCAACGAAAAAATAATGAAACTTGCTACTATCAATAGTATTGTGCCCACATACTATTCAATTATCCAATCTTGGTAATCTATTGTTGGTTATGAAATGTAATCAACAGTTCAACTTCGCAGTAGCCAGAACAAAACAAGAATTGATGAAAATTATTTACAATTCAAAATATTTCTAGAAATTCTTAATATCTTCAATTTAAATTTTCAATATTTAAATTGGCTGCATATAATTACTTCAACGAAGTACATCAAATAATTGAATATCTGAGAAATGCGGTTGAAAAAACGAATATTTTTGTCAAGGTTTATTTGCAGGATTGTTTAAAATAAGCATTTGATACAGCCAATAAAACTAGAGTGTTATTTAGATTCCTCAAATGTCACTTTAGCATTACATAAATGAGCATAAGTGTGGCAAATCCTATCATTTAAATGTCGCAAGTACTGAAATTTTTCTATGAATATATGCTAATCTACTGTGAAATTATTTACAAAGCTTACATTTTGAAGAAATTTTAAATGTCTAATTCATGTCAATGCAATCAATTCTATCACGCATCTTTACTATAACACATCACTTGTTGTCTGCATTTCAGTAACTATTTAGTTTTTCATTATCGACAGGAAAATTGAATATGTTATCATTTTACACAAGAATGTATCATTTCATTCAGTCACAATCTGAATATATAACTGGTGTAGAGATCCTTTTTGATGGACATTAAAGATTTCGGAAGGTCGTTCAGAAAAAAATTTTAGTACTTCAACAATCTTTATCGTTGGACCGTTATGTAGTAATGCCAAACAATAAAATTTATTTCTTAGGTCCCATCGATAACTCCAACATGACACGAATACATATTACTCAATGTTTGATGATTGATATCACGTTTCATATTGAAAACTGTTTATTTATGCACATACATAAGCTGCCAGTGCAGCTCTATGTGGCTGGTGTTCGTACACTGCTATAATACTGTTCTGCTAATTGGAACTTTACGTCTTTATATACAGTATATTTGCTAATTTAACAGACGCGAGGGGCAATAAATTAATACTTAATAGCTGATCACCTACGTCACCCTAACATTGATGAAAGGCTTGCCGATATGCTTTTTTATATACCTTCATTGAATGTGCTATTTTGTCATTCTCTCCATTATTCTCCACAACCTCAATGGAACACTAGGGTGAAATATAATTAACATGAATGTGACGTGCATATGTCAACGAGCACAAGTGTAATAAAGTGTTCCTGTATTCTTGTGTATCTATTTCTAAGGAAAGATAAAAAGATCTTTGAACGTCTGAACTTGGGATAACTTGCACTTAGGTTTTTCCACAAACTTATAACGAAACTGTCTATGACATATTTTTCACATTAGTTTAGTCTATGCTTTTGATCTTAGGCTTTTTGCTTATAATAACTGAAGCAATCAACATATTTTAATGTTTCAAGTTTATAGGTATATCTAGAAACTCAATGGTAGGATACTTATACTATGTGAGGCAGTATTAGGATCCTATTTATTTTCGGCCCAGAAAGATACCTAGTAAATTAAATTAAAGGAAATCAACATTATTTAATATTTCAATAATAGTTCACAAAGCTGAAATATGTTCGAAATCATGAATTTGTAATTGACCAAAAAATTTCAGAAATAACGAAAAGTGGATCTACGAGTATTTTCGGTTCATTCTAATGACATGACAAAAACTCTATGACAACCTGAAACAATCTTGAACAGGAACAGGTACCTACTTAAATTATTATTTTATCTTCGAGCTTCAGTTATTTGTCATAATCATAATCATATGAGAACTAAGGCATATAAATGTACCCTATACAGTCATCTAGCGCCAATTATTTCATGCAAGACATGCATATCTGAGACAATGGGACAGTACTTCTTAATTTTCCAGTATTAATTGTTCGTTCAAGATTTTATCAACATAAGATTAAAGTAAAATTTATCAAATCTAGACTTTAATTATATTTATTATAAAAAAAACAACAAATAACATGCAAAGGTAATAATTGATGTACAATGAAGAGTCTTTTTTTGTTTTGTTTCTTCCGTACGTGCAACTGTATCGTTGAATACGAAGTTTGTTCAAAAGAAAAGTTTGATTTTTTTCGAAAAATATTTATTTATTCATCAATATCCACTTAGTCCCTCTCAAAGTAATCCCCCTTCAGATTTAATGAATGCACTCATGCCAAAGCTTCTTCCAATCCTCGAAGCACTTCTAAAATTCGCTTTTCGGTATGGCAATCAGCTCGATCTTCGATTCCGACTTTATCTAATCAATTGAGTGAAAGTGCTTTCCTTTTATTGGTCTCTTCACTTTTGGGGATACCAGGGTACCAATGGTAGAGGCATGATTACGGTGTTGTTTTTGTCTAAAAAAATCAGAAACAAGCATTGATGTGAAGCATCGTGATGCAGAATCTACAATTCGTTTTTCAAAAATTCTGATCCTTTGAGTCGTGGAACGTTACATAACATCCATGTAGTTCCTCATGCCTCATTAACCGCACGACCAGGACCGCAGGACAAATGGTGCACCAGGTCACTGTAACCGAAGAAAACAGTAAGCAAAACCTATTCATTAGATCTAACTTGGCGTGCTTTTTCGGTTTGCTCTTTTTGCCGCTTCCATTGGGATGATTAGGCCTTCGTTTCGACATCATAACCATATACCCACAATTGTCGTTGACGTTGTCAGGAGTTGTCATTCAACAACTCCTGAACGATACTAATGGGACTTTGCTTCTGCTCGAAATTTAGCAATTTCTGAACGAACTTCGCTGCCACACGTTCGATATATAAAGCATCCGACAAAATTGCGTGGCATGAGCCGATTGATATGCCAACATCCTTTTCAACTACCATTATACGAGTAGTGATAGTAAAGATAGATTTTAATTACTGTTTGGATGTTCTCTTCATTTGTTGACGTGGTTGCAGTTCCAATACGCTCATTGTCTTCAACACTCTATCGACTTTGTGGAGCGCTAGTACCATTTATAAACACTTTCTTAAGATAAAGTAGACTCTTTGAATGCCGCAATCAACATTTTAAGTGCGTAAAAGATTTTTATTTCATTTTCAACGCCAAATTAGCTAATCCAATATGACTAATAATGTCAACATATGAGAAAGTATGTGTACGAACATAAAAAAAATCGAATTGGCCTAACAAGTCTACTGTTCATAATTTTTTTCAGCTGACATTCTTCAGTTACTCTTAGTACTCTGAGAGAAATACAGATATTGTGAGTATTGCTGAGCACTGGTGGTGTCCTGATAGCGTTGGTTCAATGGTGATTCCGGGTTACTCTCAAGCCGACTATTACTGTCGCTCTTATAGGGTACACGGCGGTTTCATGATTCATGCCAGGGATGGAATTCAAGTGAAGTGTTTGTGCGTTTCAAAATTTTCTGAAGAGATGAAGTGTGAGATGTGTGGGATCGTGGTGTGGGCTCATAATACTCGGGTATTCAAAGCATTTACAGACCCTGCTCGAGTAGCTTCGACAACTTTTTAGGTATTATTTCAGATGCTTTGCAACTTTTTGTCGATGCTGTTAGTACCATATTTGTATGTAGTGACGTCAATGTTGATATTTTTGTGGTAAATTGTAATAATACTATGATTTTTATCGATTTTCTGGAGTGCTTTAATCTGAGTCTCTGCTCGTATACACCCACTAGAGTTTTTTTTCAAAGAAATCTGTATGCATAAACATGTTAATGAATGTTTCACATCATTCGTTGACATAATGGATAACTCATAAGATGCTTTTTGTCTATTGAAAATCTATTTTTGTCTATTTTTGTCTATCAGGGCATAACATGACCTGAAGAATTTGTATTGGTTGTATGTCAATTTCAAGTGTCAACACACCTTAGACTTATATAAGAAAGTGAAAATTTCGTACAAGTCCTTAGTTAGAAATAGTTAATTCAAATTTCACCACGAACATATTGATCAATCGGAAAATAAAAATAAAATGGCTAAGTGGCTGGTAAGTGAATTTACTGGTCAGAAACGTAAAAAGCAGCAGTCTATGGAGTTTGTTGCTGATGATGTTTCTTATAAGGAGACTAGAATCAGAGATTTTTGCTGACTATCTTTTCCCTGTTGCTGGAGCTAGATCAACAACTATTATAATTACACGTTTTCCAGCATATGCACTACATCTCCCATGTTGAATTCAAATTTTTTCTTCTATCCAGTCTCAAAGCTCGAAGTGGTCGATGTCATAAAAGCACCCAAAAATAAAAAATGTACAGGTAGTGATTGCATTTCATCGCAAATATTGAAGGTGATATGTGTGGATATAAGTCCATATTTCGCTCATTTAATCAATCAGTCAATAAGTACGGGAGTATTTCCCCATGTTTTCAAAAAGTCTATTGTAATCTCATTTCACCAACAAAATGACGTAGAAGATAACTACAGACCTGTTTCCATTCTCAGCATTTTCTCAAAGGTTTTCGAAAGAATTGTGTTCGAAAGAATTATTAAATATTTAGACAAGTTTCACATACTTGTTCTGGCCCAACATGGGTTCAAGTCTGGTCGCTCAGCGTCAACTGGAGCTATACATTTCATTGACTATGTCTACGGAAGTCTGGACGACGACTTTTTTGCGGCAGGACAGTTATTCGATCTATCGCGAGCATTTTACAGTCTTTTATTCGAATTTATTATAAATAAATGTTACTATCTGGGTTTCATATGGAAATGGGGGTACCACAACACCTTGAACACCTCATTAAACGTCTCTATGAAGATGGCACAGCCGCGGTCCGAATTGACGGTGTTGAATCCGAACGACTTAAAACTGGAGCCGGCGCCAGGCAAGGTTGTATATTATCTCCGCTATTGATCAACATATTCATTGAATACATCATGAGGATAGTTCTCGAAGACTAGGCCAAGGGAATATCCATAGGAGGCCGTAAGTTGTCAAATCTACGATATGCGGATAATACCACTCTCTTAGCCTCAAACAAAGATGACATAGAAACTCTGCTTTGTCGTCTGAAGACCACAGCTAAGGTTGGACTCACTATTAACCGCGATAAGACCAAAATTGTGATTTTGGACCGCCCTAATAACAACCAGGTGAACGTTCAAAGCATTCCGGGATGTGGAGTAGTCAACAGCTACGTATATCTGGGCTTCAAGATCTCAAACGCTGGGAAGTGCCAGGACGAAATCCGGAGGCGTTGCGCAATAGCAAGATTTTCAGTGGAAAAGCTCTCAAGGATTTGGAGGGACCGCAAAATAACCAAAAACACAAAGGTTCGGTTAATGAAAAGCCTAAACTTTCCAATATTTTTGTACGGAGCTGAGACATGTACATTGAGGATGCAAGATCGTCGCAAAATTGATGAGTTAGAAATGTGGTGCCTCAGACGCTTGCTCAGAATCCCGTGGACTGCATATCGAACCAACATCTCGATTCTGAAAGAGATAAACATTAAAGAGAGGTTATCGTCGACTGTGCAGCTGCGAATCCTTCAAATTCTTTGGACATATAACCCGAAACGAAGACTCTATCGAACGATTGGTGGTCCAAGGGAAAGTCGAGGGCAAAAGATCGCGTGGGCACTTTCCAACAAGGTATACAGAGGTGATAAAATCTGTGACGCATTCCAGCATCAATGAAAACTTTAGATCCTTCAAGCATAGAGCAATGTGGCGCCGTACTGCGTGGGACGCAGTGGCACACTACCGAGGCACGACCACGACCACTCTGGCAAGAGTGAACGACTGAGAAGAAGAAGAATAAGAAGAAGAAGAAGAAGAACAATCTGTGTTTCAATGCAGTATTTTTGGACTGGCTCTCGAGTTATCTTCAGGATAGGACAATGTCCGTCAGAATCCAAAATTTTTTTTTTATTGAGCATAATGTCAAATTAGGTGCGTCTCAGTGTTCCGTTCTCGGTACGCTCTTCTTTCTACTGTTTATTAACGATCTCCCCTCGAATTTGATAGCGAAGGCGAATATGTGCCCCAACTTCTTTTTGTATTCGTGGGTAAGCGTATGATAACGGTGTTTGCTGATGATACCTCAGTTGCGATGGAGGCTCAAAGCTTTGAGGAGCTTCAAGAGTTGTGCGTGATTTGGTACGTTATTCAGTGGTGAAAATGCGCTAATAATTAACATCGGTAAGACAGAACGTATTTATTTTTCAATAGGTTACGTTAGTAGTAGAAGGTTGACCGTTGACTATTCAGATAACAACATTACATCTAAGGATAGTGCAAAACTTCTTGGAGTTCATATAGAACGCAACATGAGATGGAGTACCCATGTCGATGCTGTTTGTAAACAACTAAACAGGTCATATTACGTAATTAGTAGGGTGAAGATTCTCTTCATCTGGAATCAATGTTGAACATCTATTATAGTTTGGTCTTCAGTCACCTTTCATATAATATTCTGTTGTAGGGAAACTCCTCAGATGCAGGTAGAGTTCTCACTCTGCAGAAGAGGATTGTGCGCATGATTTTCAATATTGCTCCCCGGTTTTCATGTAGGCCCATATTTCTTGAACATGGGCTCTTGGTACTTGCCTTTATTTTTATTTTAAGAGCTTTGCTTTATGAGGAAGAGAATGAAAATAACTTGTGGAAATTATCTAGTTTCCATAACTATAGTACTAGAGAAATATTAGTGTTCCCAAAGCATAAAACTGCTAAATTCGAATTATCTCCCATTTATCAATCTATTAAATTATATAGGGATCTAAATCTATCTAATCATCTTTCTTGCCATGTTAAATCGGTAAATCTAAGTAAATATAAGAAGTTATTCACGGAATTCCCATTGTATAAGTCTTATTATAGCGTTATAGATTATTTTCAAGATACATTGTAATATTGAATTTTTTTATCTTGACTTATCCTATGCATGATCTTTAATGTCTAAAAGGAATAATAAAATTATTATTATTATTATTATTTGTTGTTGAGAAAATATTAATATAACTGGCCATGAAAAATTCCAAACAAAATTTGAACAAAACATAAATTAAGTTGATGAAACTTTAAAGCACGGTTAGACAAAATGGAAATTAAACAAACGGCAAAAAAAGAGAGAGAAAAAATAAATAATAATCTAAAATAATGAAAAATATGCCAATGTTATGTCAACACTTGTCCCCTAAATGTTCCCCAAAAACATTTATGAGAAAATAGAAAGATACTGAGTAAGATGAATAGTAAAGTATACCTTGCGAAAATCACCGGACTCTGATCCTGCTAGCGTGTTGTATATTCCCAAACAAATGTTTTCGTACATGTTTTCTTTGCACATATTGAAGAGGAATTTAAAAATTGGTATTGACTCTGGAATGAATTCGTAGAACAAGTCGGCAATGATCTGGAAAATACAATGAATCATCTCAGCAACAAAATTAAGAATTGAGAGTACCTACTTAGAAACAATTTTTAATCTTAAGTTACTCATTTAGTTATTTATTCTTAATACTAAATTTGAGAAACAATATTTATTATGTAATGAAACTGAAGCTCAGTGAGCAATAATGAAATGAAAAAAGACATAATATACTCATGAAATCGTAATAAAATGTTCAGACTACTTTGGTACTTTTGGGAGATTATTTGGTTATTTTGATTATCTTATTATTAATTGAATACGATACTGTAATTCAGTGATTGGATCGTTACTTGACGATACAATACCGATGATTCAACCTATCTTGCCTCATGATTTTCAGTATATTTTGTTTGACATTACAAGTTGTTCACTAATTGTTCAGTTGTCAAACATATTAGTATTATCAGATGTACCTATTTGATGAGGGAATTAATTATTGATTAGCATACGTATTTACACGAAAGAAAATAATATGAAATCAGAAACGTTAACCATTAATCTCTCCTTCTGATTTATTGAAATTGCAAATTTTTGAATTATATCGGTCAATTACTGATCATATTATCCTAATATTTTTAATGTTTCATTATTTGCTGCACATTCCAAACCAATTATTATCTTGTTAATGATTGTGTCTATGTTTACTATAATCTTATAAGTGACCATAATGACTTTATAGAAAAACTTTGCCCTTGAATTTGATGATATGTAATCAAAAATGAATTTCTGTAATTAAAGAAGTGGATGACGAAAAACTCTCCAATTATGACGCTCTGAAAGAAGGTAAAGAATGATTCAAAAAAGCGTATTTTGAATATATTGATATTTAAGAAACGATAGAATTGAATTTTTGAAATTTGAATGAAAATTTTATACGCATTATCTTGAAAAACACAGCATTGAACCTCTTGGTACTCCTAAAATGATCACGTATATATGTATATATATATATATATATATATATATATATATATATATATATATATATATATATATATATATATATATATATAATGTATATATATATATATATATATATATATATATATATATATATATATATATATATATATATATATATAAATATATATATATCTTGAAATTGATTTATTGCCTGTTTAAGATATTTTATTTCGAAAGTTTTTGACAATAACAGGCTTTTTTTGATATGAAAAAGTTTATTTTTGTTGACGTTTAGATGCAAGCAAAATGAAATATGCCCCACATTCCTGAAAAAAAAACTTTCGAAATAAAATATCTTAAACAGGCAATAAATCAATTTCAAGAAATATAATAATTGCTAGCTGAAATAAAGCAATTCTCATAACTTACAAACATGTCTGGAATTTTCAATTTCTTCAAGAATATAGAAAAACAATATGGATATCAAGCAAAAATCAAACTCAAACGCCTCTCCAATTTGAATAAAAAACAGACAAACCTACAATCAAGAAGAATATTCTTACATTTCTTATATTTGGGGCATATTTCTTATATGCAAGCATAATGAAATATGCCCCGAATTCCTGAAAAATTAGTTTTGACAAAGTTGTAATATAACAACGAAACGTCAACAAAAATAAACTTTTTCATATCAAAAAAGCCTGTTATTGCTAAAAACTTTCGAAATGAAATATATATATATATATATATATATATATATATATATATATATATATATATATATATATATTTCGATATAAAGGAGTTTTCAGGAAAGCGGTCTGTCAGGAAATCAAAAAATCTTATTTTCTCGTTTACTCAATAATCACTCGAATCTCACGTGATTAATTGACAGCGCTTCATTAAAGTCAAAAAGGGGCGGTCCAAGGAAAAATATTTTGGAGTTTCACTGTAAATTTAGAATGAGAAAATATCTGATAAACAAATGTGAGAAATGACGACTATTTTTGTCATAAGTTTATAAAATCAGTCGACCTGTAGAAAAATATTTAGTGAATCTGATTCACCGTATGAAAAAATTTTGATTTCACAGCCGACTGAATTGGAGGATTTAGGTGGAGGAGCATTTCACTTTTTAGGGCTTCATGATTGAATCGAAAGTTACCTCTACTTTCTCAATATAACAAGCACATATACTTTACTGCATATAATTTCATGTGAAGTGATATGATGCATATAATTATTGCAATAAATTTCGCGATTTACGATAAAAGCACAAATCATGAAGCTCCTAAAGTCTGAAATAGAGAAAATACATTTGTTAACTTCCATTTTTTAGAAGTATGTAAAGCTTAGGAGAAACAGAAATACTGATTATAACTGATAATTCTGTATTCACTCGAAAATGATACTGGAGAAGCCGTTCGTGTACATTCTTAAATAGATGAATGAATAATAAATAAATAGTTCAATCGAAATGTATGCAGATAAGTTTAGCTTTGCAAGGCTTAGCAATCGAATTTTTTTTTAGCTGAATAATGAAATATGAACTCTATTTTCGCTGTATACTAGAGACCGGATTATATGCAACATAAGAATATTCTTATATGCACGAAATATGGACGATATTTGACGTAATATGCTGACTCGAAAATTGTTTTCTCACATTTCAAAATGTACATAAAATCAGTATTCAAACTATCATTGAATTAATCAAATTTAACATTCTTTATATATGTAACAATATCTTCGCTAACGTTAACAATCAAGTATGGTTTCAACTGTTCAGCTGTATGATTGGGTCTTCGATCATGAAAATATTTTGGTAAGTGGAAAAGGTTCACCCACATCTAGTGAGGTATTTGGGCAGTAATACTGGTGCTATGTTAGAGAAGATAGTTTCTGGCAAGAGTTTCGCATTCGCATTAATGGAACTATCAAACTAAAACAAACATTAAAAAGTTGGGTTATTGTTCAATATTATTCAAACCAAAGAACCAAAAAGAACAAACTGAAGTTATTTACTAATTATGAAAATTATTATTATTTAATATTATATATTTTGTAATTATGAAGTTTGGTCGGATTCATGATATTATTAATTTTAACGCGTCTCTGAACGCTAATAAATGAACGCGTCAGGTAAAACATGCCAATACCTCTGAGAATAGCTTAAATATGTCAACACATATGCCACAGCATGAAAAAGGTTTCTACTCATTGTTCTGTATCAGGCATGTCAAACCCATGTGGTATTGAGGTCAAATGATCTCTTTTACATTGAATTGGAGACATCGTGGTTTGAATGTGAAAAAAGAACGACAAAATTTGAAAACACTTTTTTAAAGATATAAGAAATTGTATTATGTCATTTTTTGAAATCATAGTACATATACATTGTACACCTATTATCATTTCTCATCAATGTAATGAAAAAATGGTATGAATTATAAACATTCAATGGAAAATTTCATAGTAATCATACCAGAACTGTCCGATAGTTGCGGAGAAGAGGCCATATAATCTTATGTTTAAAATGATCCATGAATGCAGCTGGCGCTAATAAGGAAGCCACTTTGATTTTATTTTGATACTCTGGTTTCATTGTCGCCATAACATAAAAAGCTGTTGCCCCTTGGGAATGTCCAGTGTAGTAGATCTGCTTTATCTTCTTTTTTTCCAGAATATAGTCGATCATTGCAGGAATGTCATTTATGCCTATTTCGTGCCAACTGAAACAAGTTTTGTGTGAATTATTTTTGCATTTGAATATTTCTAGTGGAGAAAAAACAAAATCTATAACATTACAAAACTTGAAACACAGGTAAACTGTTCCTTCAAAATACGAAGTAAGCGAAAACTTCAACATATAAAGAATGACATAGTAGAGTTTAGAACGTACATGACACGATGCCTCCAGTATCCTTCGAGGGATTGATAATAAAAAATATTGAAATTAATGCTACACTCATTGGAGCACAAGACATACTCTGTCGTACTACAAGGAACTCATCAGTTGTGTCACGTCGATTTCCAAGTGTGGCAACTACTTGGAGTAGGACTTGGTTATGGATTTCCAACATGGACTATTAACTCTGAAGATGAGAATCGTCAAGTAATAAATACTTCACACTTCCATCTGTATGAATCAATGAAAGCATCTCCTTGATCTTATCATATATATATATATATATATATATATATATATATATATATATATATATATATATATATATATATATATATATATATATATATATATATATATATATATATATATATATATATATATATATATATATATATATATATATATATATATATATATATATATATATATATATATATATATATATATATATATATACATCTATATACGTAATATATATCTATATTACACCTTTCATTTGATAATATTTTGACCAATTATTCGAAAGACCATTGAGCAGACCTGGTTTTGTGAAACATGAACAATGCGATGTCTTCATTATCCTTCTAGGCATAAATGTTTGGGAATATTGAAATCGATGCCTACAATTATTGAAAGCGTAAGACAGTTACAGTTTCGTACTAAAACTTACTCATCATTTACGTCAAGTCCAACAAATGGAAGGCAATGACTTCATTCCTCACATACTCCCCTACTGATTGTGAGACAGAAATAACAGTAAGTCCTATGCATATATGCTTCATATATTAATGTAAATCTCAAGCCTGAGGAATCAGTGAAAAGAACATGAACACATCTAACTTTGAAAGTTTCACACGTCCTCATCAATTAATATATAATATTCTACAACTCTAGTTTTTGAAACAATTTCATCTAATTTGATGAAGTAATCCCATCTAGAATGCGGTTTTAGAAACTCTCGAGGTCATTTCTCAAAACATGAAAGAAATTTACTAAAAGAAAAAAAATTCTGTAATTCTCGATTATCGCACTTGTATGTATTCGATATCTTATTATACAATAACTTACTTTCGATAATTTTTTTTGACAATTTCTTGTAACTGATGAATACCTTGTAGTACGATGCAGTAATTGTCTTACGCTTTCAAAAAATGTAGGCTTCGATTTCAATATTCTCTAACATTTATCCCTAGAAGGATAATGTAGACATCACATTGTTCATGTTTCACAAAGCCAGCTCTGCTTTAATGTTCTTTCGAATAATATGTAAAAAATTATCGACAGAAAGTTATGGTATACTCTGATATCGAATATCTACGAGTGCGATAATATAGCAGGAGAGGTATAAAATTCTTTTTCTTGTAGTAAATTTCTTTTATATATATACATATATATATATATATATATATATATATATATATATATATATATATATATATATATATATATATTATATATATATATATATATATATATATATATATATATATATATATATATATATATATATATATATATATATATATATATATATAAGGAAATGAAATTGTTTGTGCTTATGGCACTGAATGAAATATTTAAGAAAATGAACACTAGAACATTCATTTGAAAAATTGAAATTAATCAAGAGAATGTTATAATAAAGCTAGATATGTGAACGTGTACGATGTGATGTCTCCATTATCCTTCAAGAGATGAATGTTAGAGAAATATTGAAATCGATGCCACACCTGATGGAAGTGCGAGACATATACCTATATTACGTTCTGCAAGGAACTCGTCTGTCGCACCACGTCCATCGAAGTGAGGCAACGATTTCAACCTCCAAGCATCTTCTTGTGACTTCAAGCGGAAGATCGTAGAGTAATGAATACTCTACAATTCCATCTATAGAAATCAGTAGAAAACACCTCGAAAAATCGATGCCACACCTGATGGAAGTGCCAGACATATATATTTCGTTCTGCAAGGAACACGTCAGCCTATCTATAACACAGGCCAAGACACATTTTGGTGCCTGCGATTTTTTAACTGTTCCTGAGTAATTTTTGGATGCAGAATGTAAAAAAGTTCTCAGATTTTGTCTATCAGATCTAGTTTTTGAGATTTTTTAAAAAATTGTGTGTATAATTTACGTTATAACTGTTATAATATATAATATTACTATTGACAGTTAAAAAAAACAAAGACACATGGATTTAATTATTTATTACAAAAACTTGATTTACATTAGTCACTAGTGATTAGTGACTAGTGATTACATTAGTCACTAATCACATGAAAATTTTCTTTTATACGATTTTCTAGAATGAAGTTTACTAAGGCAGTCTCGCTGAAGGCTCCAGCAGTAGTCCGCCATCATGTGGCTATCCCATCGTCCTTGATAACGATCTTCCATAGTTTTAATATCCTGGTGGAATCTTTCCCCCTGTTCTTCACTACAATCACCTAAGTTTTCTGGAAAACGATCTAGGTGGCTGTGGAGGTAGTGAGCTTTTATACTCATGTTACAGCCGAGAATATTAAAATTTGAAAGCATAGTTTCCACTAATTCTACGTAATTCTCTGCTTTATGATTGCCAAGAAAATTTTGTACTACTTTAACAAATGAACTCCAAGCGTTAGATTCAGTCTCGTCATTGACGTGGTGAATTGTGGATCTTTAACAAGTTGCCTTATTTGAGGACCATCAAATATACCAGCTTTTAGTTTTTCCGTGCTAATGTCAGGAAATTTACGTGACAAATACCCAAAACAATTTCCATCTTGATTTAAGGCCTTCACAAATTGCTTCATTAGGCCTAGCTTGATATGCAAGGGCGGAAGTAAGATTTTTTCTCTTGAAACCAAAGGTTCGTTGATCACGTTTTGCATTCCTTGAATCATGAGATCTCTTGAAGGCCAATTTTTATATTGTTACAGAATACCAAGTCATTTTCCTTATTGAAAAAGGCAGCAGATCCTTATCTCTTTTACGATAAAATGTAATATTAGTACCTCGACAAAGTAGATTTTTTTCTTTTAATCTGGATGCAAGTAATTCAGCGGATTCCTTTGAGAGATTCAGGTCTCTTATAAGATCGTTTAGTTCTTCTTGATTGAAACACTGCGGAGTTATTAAATCTGCTTCAAAATCGCTGTCGTTTTCTGATTGAATTCTTTTAACTTCGTCAGACGTTGATGTTTCTGTATCATCTTCTGTCAGTTCAGGTAGACTGCTGAATGATGGAACGGGTATTTCTTCCGAATGCACTACAGGCCTTCTTGCAGAATCTAGATCAGGATATGTCCAGTTGTGTCTATTGTTTCTTTTTATGCCTTTAATATTAACGAGACAAAAATAGCAGTCGTCATGATGGTTCCGCGGTTCTCTCCAAACCATTGGTACACCAAACTTTAGGCACTTCCTCTTTCCAGTTGCCCACTGTCGCAAATGTCCAACACCTGTTTTACATATGAAATGTGGGGCCCAAGATTCATCTTGATCTCCTAAATGAACGCCAAAATAGGCAAGATAAGCTCTTTTCACAAAGTCAGAAATCGTTTTTCTGCTCTCTTTCAAAGTGTATTCACCATACACATAACAAAAAACATCGGGATGATTTACATAGGTACGTCTGCTTGTGGATGCCATTGTTTCAGTTTAGTGTCTTGATACTACAAAACGACCAAAATTTACACAAAATGATAGCACAACTTTACTTGGGAAAACTCAGTAATATACTAAATCAAGTACAGCCAAGCAGGTATAGAAGGATCGGGTCATAGGCAATTACAGGTATAAAAGTAATTAAGAGCATTGTATTGAGTAGTTCCTAGTATAGGAACATTGGGTCAGGGACAATTCCAGTTGTCCATTTGGCTAATTACATTCTGGGAAATTTCTATTTTGACGATTAAGTACATATTTATCTCTTTATTTGTTGTCCTTTATCAGAAAAAAATATATCATTTAACCTGTAACGTGTATCTCAAAAACTAGAGCTGATAGAAAAAATCTGGTGGCATTTTTGGAATCGGCACATTAAAAAAATCTAAAATCAGATGTTATATTTCTGGCATTTTTTCATTTTGTTGGCCTGTGTAATCTATAATATATAATATATAATCTACGATCTTCCGCTTGAAGTCACAAGAAGATGCTTGAAGGTTGAAATCGTTGCCTCACTTCGATGGACGTGGTGCGACTGACGAGTTCCTTGCAGAACGAAACATATTTGTCTCGCACTTTCATCAGTTGTGGCATCGATTTCAATATTTCTCTAACATTCATCCCTTAAAGGATGATGGAGACATTACATCGTACACGTTCACATATCTAGCTCTACTATAACATTCTCTTGATTAATTTAAATTTTTCAAATGAATGTTCTAGTGTTCATTTTCTTAAATATTTCATTCAGTGCCATGAACACAAAAAATTTTATTTCCTTGAAAATATCGCCGAATAGGCCCCTGAAATACGGGAATAAACGCGTGCGTACAACTAACGCAACCTATTGACTTTTGAAAACATCGTTCGATGATATTTGTCAAATAGACATTGCGATTTAGTAGATACCTACGGGTATAGAAAATATGTGAAATTTCGATGCTTGGTGTATCTGTAATCTGGGAGAGGTGTTTTCTACTGATTTCTATAGATGGAATTGTAGAGTATTCATTACTCTACGATCTTCCGCTTGAAGTCACAAGAAGATGCTTGAAGGTTGAAATCGTTGCCTCACTTCGATGGACTTGGTGCAACTGACGAGTTCCTTGCAGAACGAAACATATATGTCTCGCACTTCCATCAGGTTTGACATCGATTTCAATATTTCTCTAACATTTATCCCTTGAAGGATGATGGAGACGTCACATCGTACACGTTCACATATCTAGCTCTACTAAACTTTCTCTTGATTAATTTCAATTTTTCAAATGAATGTTCTAATGTTTATTTTCTTATATATATATACATATATATATATATATATATATATATATATATATATATATATATATATAAATATATATATATATATAAAGTAGTCAATGCTGAGACTCTAAATCGAAATATTTCAAACAAAAGCTTTAGGGAGCTGTTTACACAAATGTTGTCAACGAGAACGAACCCATCACTTTCAAGAGTGAATATTAAAAGCGTTCCGAAAAAATCATGGATCTTGTTTAATGATAATAAGATACAATTGTTTCATCATAATTATGGATCATCAGTCCTTATTTAATCAATCAATCAAGAATCAATGATTTTCAAAACGCCCATAGGGGAACATCACTTTGTGAACATTCACGTGAGCTCACTCTATCGTATAAACTCTCCCTAGCGTTCTAGATTCCTCTACTCATGACAATATCGAAAGGAGTAAGTAGACGCTTCGAATACCCCATTTGAACACAAAAGAAATCTGTCTGAAATGTGTAAGAATGGTCCCATGCCTGATCGCTCCAGATCACTCCTAGGCGGGAAAAAAGATAGCTAGTTTCAAAATTCACAAACCATTCGATACTAGTGAATACTGAGACTGTTAATCAAAATATCGAAATATTTCAAATAAAAACCTCAGGGAGCTATCTACACAAATGTTGTCAGTTTGAACGAACCAATCACTTTTGAGAGCGTATATGAAGTACGATTCAAAAATGTGATAGGTTCGATATATTCACTCTCGAAAGTGATAGGTTTGTTTTTTGTTTGAAATAGATCGATATTTCGATAAGGACTCTCAGTATTTATTAGTATGAATCTTGAAAGTATCTATCTTTTTGACCTCCTGGGCGTGATCTGGAGTGATTAGGCATGGGATTATTCTTACACATTGGAGACAGATTTCTTTTGTGTTCGAATGCTATGGAGAGTTTATATGTCTTGTCTTCGACAGTGGGAGCTCACGTGAATGTACACAAAGTGATGTTCTCCTCATACGGATAAAGGACCTGTGAGCGTTTTGAAAGTCAACGATTCATGATGATTCATAATAATTAAGGAACGATTGTATCCTATTATCATTAAATAAGTTAGATGATTTTTCGAAGCGCACTTAATATTCACTCTCGAAAGTGATGATTATCATAACGGATCGTTCTCGTTGATAACATTTGTGTAGACTCCTCCCTTAGAGTTTCATTTGAAATACTTCGATATTTCAACTAAGAGTATCAGTATTCACTAGTATGAATGATTTATGAATCCTGAAATTATGTGTATATATAATTTCTAAATAATTATTTGAATGTATTCGTCGCATTTTATTCGAGAAACTCCACCTGAAATTCCAGAAAGCTTTAATATTTGGGCTCAATTTTATGTGCCTTTTCCCATGGTGATTTCCTCTTGAATTTCCCAACCACACGTCGTATCCGTTATCAGCCAAATGATAGGCCAAACTTGCATTGTATATTCCAGCTATTATGAAATTCTCAGCTTGACCAAATAATCCATGCATAACAAGCATGGTTTTTTCATTAACTCCTGATCCTTCTTTGCCATGAGGAATTCGAAATATATTCAATATATAGCCATCTTCTGTTGTAACTTCGTGGGTTTCAACTGGATAACCATATTTATTTATAGTTTGTGTCTGCAAAACAATATCAACAATAATATCATGAAATTCCAAATAATTAACACTTGTTCCTTGTTTGTTCGATCTCATCAGAAAGAAGTAGTGAGTGAAGGAAATCGCCAACTTGAATCGAGCGCACATTTACAGCTTCAATCGTTTCAAATTGAAATTTTTTGCAAAACAAACTTGATGAATTCGTCCTGATGAGATTCAGCAAGCTTGAAACATGCAGTCAACGTCTGATTCCTATGCAGTTTTTTCTATAATTTCTTCATTGAATTTTTTGATATATATATATATATATATATATATATATATATATATATATATATATATATATATATATATATATATATATATATATATATATATATATATATATATATATATATATATATATATATATATATATATATATATATATATATATATATATATATATATATTTTCTTGAAATAGATTTATTGCCTGTTTAAGATATTTTATTCTGAAAGTTTTTAGCAATAACAGGCTTGTTTTGATATGAAAAACTTTATTTTTGTTGACGTTTCATTGTATATCACAACTTTGTCAAAACTGATGAATAATTGAATTTATGAATTACTATAGATATCAAAATGTCAAACTTATTTTTTAGAAAAATCAAATTAGTTTTTTTGTATCTTCGCTCATTGATGTTCTTTATCAGAGGAATATTTCTGACTCAGCATTCGCTTCGAAAGTTTTAGTTTTCTTCACCATGAGGAAACCTCTGAAAAACTCATGGTAAGCCAGGTGATTCTAATGAGTTTGATTCATATATATATATATATATATATATATATATATATATATATATATATATATATATATATATATATATATATATATATATATATATATATATATATATAATTATAGTTTTTTATACTTATAAAGAATATGTATATTATTGGTTTATGTGTGTGAAACTGAAGGTAGATCTGGAAAAAATGAGTTTTGAGATGTGATGTTTGTTGATTGTTGTGTGTTTATTTTATGAGTGTTATTTGTGAGATTTATTGAATTGTTGTAAATAGAATTAAGATGTTTAATGTCTGTTCTTTCATTTACTGTGTTTTCTTGATTTTTACGAATGTGTAACATTTCTAAAATTTCTCTACATTTTCTGGGTTTTTCAGTTGCTAAAATCTTCGTATTTTTGTAATCAAAATCGTGCTTTACTGTTATTTGATGTTTATTAAGGCTGTTATCAGAGTTCTTGAGTGAATTTATGTATATATACATGAACAATGCATTTCTCCATTATCCTTCTAGGGATCGATGTTAGAGAATATTGGATTCTCTAACATTTTGGCATATCCTAAAAGGATAATGGAGAATCCGACATTCTGTAACATTGATCCTTCGAAAGACAATAGAGACATTGTTCATATATATATATATATATATATATATATATATATATATATATATATATATATATATATATAATACTTGAAATAAACTAGGTCTCATGAAGCAAGAAGCAATTTGTTTAAGCTTTGTCAACTGAAGAGGACTGTTTTAACTATATCATATATATATATATATATATATATATATATATATATATATATATATATATATATATATATATATATATATATATATATATAGATTGTCATATATAGAAGATAAAGGCTGGTGTCTTTGATGGGCCACAGATTCGGCAGCTTATTAAAGATGAACGTTTCATTGAAACAATGACCGATCATGAAAAGCATGCTTGGGTGGAATTCAAAAGTATTGTAAAGGACTTTCTTGGAAACACACTAGCCCATAACTACGTCGAAATTGTTTAACAGCTCTCAGAAAGCTTTAAAAAGCTTTGCTGTAACATGAACATCAAACTGCCATCTTGCTAACTTCTCAGAAAATATTGGCGCTGATAGTGATGAGCATGGTGAGCGATTCCGTTTGATTTAAGCGATGATTTGAAGGTCATGGAGGCAAGGTATCAATGTAGATGGGATGCCAGTATGGATAGCTGACTACTGTTGGAGCATCAAGCTAGAATGTCCTCAGATTGAACATTCTAGGAGAAGTTATCAAAGAAAATTTTTACCCTATTATCCTTATTTATGTTTTTTATAAACACAATTTAACTTTCAATATCATAATAAACTGTGTATGAATAAATTATTCTAATTTGTTTGGTTAGATTCCACTTTGTATTCCTCTATATGCTCATTTTGTATAACTTCTTGGCAAAGACAGCTAAGAGAGCAAAAAACTGGCTACTTCTCTTGAAGAAGTCAGTGTTCTTCAAGAATTTCTTCTAAATGTTTCTATATTCGAAGTTCGTCTTTCTGTATTTCGTTTAGTTTATGAATACACATACACATACACTAGGAAACATTCCCCTCAATTTAGTATAGGACCTATGTTCGTTTTGAAAGTCATCGATTCTTCGTTGATAGATTAAATATGGACTGATGATTCATAATAATGATGAAATAATTGTATCCTAGGATCATTCAACAAGATCGTTGAATTTTTCGAAACGCTCTTAATATTCACTCTCGAAAGTGATGGGTTCGTTATCGTTGACAACATTTCTGTAGACAGCTCCCTGAGAGTTTTATTTGAAATATGTCGATATTTCTATTGAGAGTCTCAATATTTACTAGTATTGAATGACCTGTGGATCTTGAAACTACATATATATATAGGTATATATATATATATATATATATATATATATATATATATATATATATATATATATATATATATATATATATATATATATATATATATATATATATATATATATATAAAATACTGAGACTCTTAATCGAAATATCGAAATATCGAAATATTTCAAATAAAACTCTCAGGGAGCTGTCTACACAAATGTTGTCAACGAGAACGAACCCATCACTTTCGAGAGTGAATATTAAGAGCGTTTCGAAAAATTCATCGATCTTGTTGAATGATAATAGGATACAATTGTTTCATCATTATTATGAATCATCAGTCCATATTTAATCTATCAATCAAGAATCGATGACTTTCAAAACGAACATAGGTCCCATACCAAATTAAGAGAAGTTCTAGAGAGTGAAATACTCACGTAGGCTCCCTCTATCGGCGAAAGGACGTATAAACACTCCCTAGCGTTTAAGATTCCTACTCATGACAACAAGAGTGCGAGTGGAAGGCTTTGTAGATATTTCATTCGAACACAACAGAAAATTGTCTGAAATGTGTACGAATGATCCCATGCCTAATCGCTCCAGATCACGCCCAAGCGGGCAAAAGTGTAGCTAGTTCAAAGATTCACAGGTAATTCAATACTAGTAAATACTGAGACTCTTAATCGAAATATCGAAATATTTCAAATAAAACTCTCAGGGAGCTGTCTACACAAATGTTGTCAACGAGAACGAACCCATCACTTTCGAGAGTGAATATTAAGAGCGTTTCGAAAAATTCATCGATCTTGTTGAATTATAATAGGATACAATTGTTTCATCATTATTATGAATCATCAGTCCATATTTAATCTATCAATCAAGAATCGATGACTTTCAAAACGAACATAGGTCCCATACCAAATTAAGAGAAGTTCTAGAGAGTGAAATACTCACGTAGGCTCCCTCTATCGGCGAAAGGACGTATAAACACTCCCTAGCGTTTAAGATTCCTACTCATGACAACAAGAGTGCGAGTGGAAGGCTTTGTAGATATTTCATTCGAACACAACAGAGAATTGTCTGAAATGTGTACGAATGATCCCATGCCTAATCGCTCCAGATCACGCCCAAGCGGGCAAAAGTGTAGCTAGTTCAAAGATTCACAGGTAATTCAATACTAGTAAATACTGAGACTCTTAATCGAAATATCGAAATATTTCAAATAAAACTCTCAGGGAGCTGTCTACACAAATGTTGTCAACGAGAACGAACCCATCACTTTCGAGAGTGAATATTAAGAGCGTTTCGAAAAATTCATCGATCTTGTTGAATTATAATAGGATACAATTGTTTCATCATTATTATGAATCATCAGTCCATATTTAATCTATCAATCAAGAATCGATGACTTTCAAAACGAACATAGGTCCCATACCAAATTAAGAGAAGTTCTAGAGAGTGAAATACTCACGTAGGCTCCCTCTATCGGCGAAAGGACGTATAAACACTCCCTAGCGTTTAAGATTCCTACTCATGACGTTTTCGAAACGCTCTTAATATTCACTCTCGAAAGTGATGGGTTCGTTCTCGTTGACAACATTTGTGTAGACAGCTCCCTGAGAGTTTTATTTGAAATATTTCGATATTTCGATTAAGAGTCTCAGTATTTACTAGTATTGAATTACCTGTGAATCTTTGAACTAGCTACACTTTTGCCCGCTTGGGCGTGATCTGGAGCGATTAGGCATGGGATCATTCGTACACATTTCAGACAATTTTCTGTTGTGTTCGAATGAAATATCTACAAAGCCTTCCACTCGCACTCTTGTTGTCATGAGTAGGAATCTTAAACGCTAGGGAGTGTTTATACGTCCTTTCGCCGATAGAGGGAGCCTACGTGAGTATTTCACTCTCTAGAACTTCTCTTGATTTGGTATGGGACCTATGTTCGTTTTGAAAGTCATCGATTCTTGATTGATAGATTAAATATGGACTGATGATTCATAATAATGATGAAACAATTGTATCCTATTATCATTCAACAAGATCGATGAATTTTTCGAAACGCTCTTAATATTCACTCTCGAAAGTGATGGGTTCGTTCTCGTTGACAACATTTGTGTAGACAACTCCCTGAGAGTTTTATTTGAAATATTTCGATATTTCGATTAAGAGTCTCAGTATTTACTAGTATTGAATTACCTGTGAATCTTTGAACTATATATATATATATATATATATATATATATATATATATATATATATATATATATATATATATTTTTATTTTCAATGGTTTGGGCTACTTTCAATGTTAAAAACTTTATTTACGTTGATGTTTCGTTGTAAATCACAACTTTGTCAAAACTAATGAATAATTGAATTATATGAATTACTATAGTTATCAAAACATCAAACTTATTTTTTTGAAAAAAATTGAACGGGTTTTCTTGGTTTTTCAATATTCAGAGAAATATTTTTGGCTCAGCATTCGCTTCGGAAGTTTAAGTCTTCTTTACCATGAAAAACTCATGATAAGCCAATAAATGTGGTTCTTCGATTTACTGTGTTTTCCAAATTTTTACGGATGTGTAACATTTCTAAAATTTCTCTACATTTTTTGTCTCTCTCAGTCGCTTAAATCTTTGTATTGTTGTATTAAAAATCGTGTTTTTCAGTTATTTTATGTTTATGTAAGGCTGTTATTTGAATTTTTGCATATATACGTACTTCAATTCTTCCTTCAAAATCTTCTTTCAATATTATAAACAGTACCAGTTTTTTTTCTCTCATTGTTTCACTCTTTAAGTTGGTATATATTTCTTCGATTTGATTTTGTGTAGTATGAGCTATTATTAAATCATAAGATTTCAATATTTTCGCAATGTTTGTACTTAATCTTGGAATATATGGAGGGCAATGTTATTATTTTTGTTGGATGTCCTCTTTTTAAATGAATCAAAATAAAATTTGAATTCATTATAAAATCTTTTATAATAAATCAAAATAAATTTCATATCAAAAACTCTTATTATTCAATTGATAATCTGAGAAATTTACAACTCAGTGAAAATCATAAATTATTTTCTTCAGATGTAATCTCACGTTATACAAATATACCTAATGCAATTGTTCCAAACATAATAGATCAAAAATGGAACATTTTGAAAAAATTTCACTTGTATTTTCCAAAAATGAATTCATAGATGCAGTACACTTTAGGTACAATTTTTTTCAATATAGAAATTAATTTTTTCAAGAAATTGATGGTGTCGCCATGGGCAGTCCTTTATCAAGTATTATTGCACAATTAGTTGAATTTTCAGAAGAAAATGTAATGAGTGATTTGGAAAAAAATATTTTATTATATAAAAGATATTTTCTGCCATTCATCAGTTGACAAACTTTTGATATACAACGAAACGAAAATAAAGTTTTTAACATTAAAAATAGCATGTTATTGCTAAAAATATTGAAAATGAACTATCCTAAACAGGCAATAAATTAATTTGAATATATATATATATATATATATATATATATATATATATATATATATATATATATATATATATATATATATATATATATATATATATATATATATATATATATATATATATATATATATATATATATATATATATATATATATATATATATATTAAAATATTAAAATAAATTAAACTCTTGGCTTAATGTTTCACGATTTATTTAACAATATGTATAGTCAACATGTTTCGAGCCTTAGCTCATTTTCAAGACTGAAAATCTTCATTTCAGTATTGAAAATGAGCTAACGCTCGAAACATGTTGACTATACATATTGTTAAATAAATCGTGAAACATTAAGCCAAGAGTTTAATTTATTTTAATATTCAATTATGTTTCACCAAGAGTTAAGCGAGAATTCAATCTCATTCATATATATATATATATATATATATATATATATATATATATATATATATATATATATATATATATATATATATATATATACATATAGTCAGTAAGGTAATCTTCTTGGACATTGAATAGTAAACCGCTATTACAAAGTAATGAACGAATGATGATGATGGTTTGTATTTATGATTAATTATTATGATAAATGAACGAAAGTAAATATGTATCAACCTGCCTCATACCTTTTCAGTATATGAATTAAATTTTTTATGAATGGTTGCATATAATTACACGTCTGTTTTTGATATTTCTTTTCAAAGTTTCCAGAATCCTTTATCACGTTACAGTGTCAATTATTTCAGAACGAAACGTTTCCTTTATTTCTCAGTGTCAACCAAGATAATTTCATACGAATCTGCTAATGAAATGCTTCGTAAATGTGCCTTTTCATTTCACTCAAAAGGTATATTTAAAAATCTTAATGAATACGATTGAGGTAGCAATGTTAAGATCCTCAATAACAGGAAGGAGAACCATTTTATTATTTTTGATGTCACAGAATCACCAAATTATATGCTTTGCAATTTATCATTAAATGTTCAAAATACAATTGAATTTTTATTAGAATAACAGCCCGAAATGCATATATGGATGACAATTTAAACTTCAAGTTGTCATTTTGTTATATTAAATATCTTAAATAGCATTTAATTTCGATTTGATATGATGCATTAATAGATACAAACCGTGATTTCAATAATAATCTATTTGAAAAATGGAACAATTTCATTCTTTAAGGAAGCATATTTTTCTTTATTAGTTTCATTATTGATACATTCAGTTTTTGATTATATATAAAGTATTTTGTTCGTTTGAGTCGATATGTCAAAGAAGAGAATATATTGGATATCTCAAAAAAATTATTGAAGCGAAAAATTTCAGTTTTAATACTTTTCGTCGTCAACCTTTTCTTCGAAAAAGAGGTTTTGATGAGTACTAATTCATTTCTCGAAACATTAATGAAATACCTCATTATTTTAAACTTACAATATTCAAGTCGTAATCATTTTCACTATTTTCAGCTTTCAAACCAAAGAAGAAAACAGAAAGAAGGAACGCGCTATAAAACATTATGTCACTGATTCACGCCGGCCGCTGGAAAGCTGAGCAGAATTTGCAATGATTCGGCAACTAAAATACAAGTGAGTAGAAAGAATATTATCAATTAAATGAAGGTCATCAAATCTGGGTTCTGTCATATGTCCATACGGTTTCTTATGGGCATCGTCATCTAATTGTAAGTAATATGACTGTAAACTATAATAATGCATTTAAAGTGAAATTCATTTTTCATTATGTAGGATCATTATCTACATCATTATAATGTAAAACTATTGATATTATGATGAATGCATTATGAATATACTTTTAACTGAAAAAGCAATATGAGAGTAATGAATCGGTATTTGATTTTTCAATATACTTCAAATGGTCGGAGAATTTACTATAAAATAATATACAAATTTGATCAACAGTTTATGTTTAAAAACCCTTGTTTTGTACTCATTCAAACTTATTCGAAGCAATTGAAATTTCTCAAAATGATATAGTTGGAATTATATAATTTTAAGAAATAGCATATATTGATAGTTCTCATAACCTATCATCACTTCATATCGAAAAAACAGAAAGGATCTCTAATCATAAAGAAATAGGAAAACAGTTGAAAGTTTCTTGGAAATTTATTCTTGAAAAATGAGTATTTGGGCGAGCACGGAGGAAATGGGTTTATTCTAGGAGATTTATTGGGAAATTCCCCATTTTTTGAGAATGTCGATCTCAGTAACCAAAATGCAGGGTATTATATTACTTTCGCTAATTTCCTCCAGGAGTCATTACTGCCATACAATTTCGTATATTTGATCGATATTTGGCATTTTTGACTATTATACATAGCCTAAACGAGTCACCAAGTTTTCAAAAAAATCGTGGTCCAGATAGACAAAGATACAGAAAGCAATTGAGACCTTGGAACTGCACTATTAATAAATTGAAAATATTTTGAGGTTTTCAAAAAGTATTATATATATTGTCCACTACTATAGTGGACAATATATTGAATATTTTTTGAATTCTTAAAATATGATCAATTTGTCAATAGTGTGTCATGAAATTTCAACACTTATATCCTAGCTCAAGCAACTACTTGAAACAACACCCTGTATATTGAAATTTCCAAAATCTATCAACATATTTGAAATATCAAAGAAACACAATTGAAATTTATGCTTGAAGTTTTCGCGTAGAAAATTAATTAAATCAAATTTTGAAAAAAAAAATTTTGAGAGATTACTATCAACTTCTTGTGATGAATTATCAAAACTTTTGAATCCATATTTATTTTCTTGTTAGTGACTGAATAATAACTAATAATTTTTCGTTATCATTTTTGTATCTGTATACCAATCCAGTATGCCCTTTCCAGGTTCGTTATCACAATTTCTGAATTGTTTTCAAAACGAATTATCTAACATTTTATCGACACAACCAACTTGTACTGTGCAGTTGTACTTCTTGCAAAACATGTTGCCAGTTATACTAAATGGCCATATGTAAATATTGCTGGTATGTATAGATTTGATGTAATTTTTTGATGATATGTTGATTGTCTATGCTTTTTTTCATTTGTTTAGCAATAACAGGCGTATTACTTGGAATAGTTCATTTTCGTTGAGTTTTCCTTGTTGATTACAACTTTGACAAAACTAATGAATAATTGAATTTCATAAATTATTATGGAAGCAAACATCAATGAGTTTTTTGTTTTGTCTGTTCTGGATGTGCCTCTCATCATTCAGAAATTTTGTATTCCAAAAACCGAATTCATAGAAGCAGGAAAATTCACTTTAGAAACTTATGTTATTCAATATGAATATGAGTTTTATCAACAAATTGACATTGTCCAATGAGCACGTCCTTATCTAATGTAAGCCCAATTTGTTAAGGAGTTTTCAGGAGAATTTTCAGGAGAAATGTGATGAAAAATTTGAGAGACATATTTTACTATATGAAAGATATGTTGATGATTGTTCAATCATTGCTTCTAAAGATCATATAAATAATTATTATAATAATATTATAATAATAATTATTATATAGATAACATTATACTAGAACATTTTAATAATTTCCATAATAAATTACAAATTACAATCGAAGAAGAAACGAACTTGGAGAAGTTAATAATAGTTTACAATCAACAAAAAATGGATACGATGAAAATAATTACATTATCTTATCTTATATTGCAAAACTGAGTACGAATAATGATAAAACATGGAAACCTCATAATTGTGTGATAGCGCATAAATCATAAAATCAAATGGAATAAATATATGACCGAATATATATAATAAACATATATACCAAGGCTGGCCAATAGTTTTTCAAGGTGGGCAAAATTTCATAGACTGTGGTGCCGCCGGGCCAAATACCATATTCATAAGGTATTAATATACACAAAACGTACATTAAAAATTTGGTTTAATTTACTTTATTTGTAAATGAAATTAAGTAACATACATAATAACAACATTATTTCTATTTAATGAGAGCTGTGAAGAGGTTTTTGTGATAGTAATTTGTCGATATTTGGTTTTAAGTCTGATGTTGATAGTACAATCAAATCCGAAATGTGTTTTGCAGTGAGAGATGTGCGATATTTATTTTTGATGTATGATAGAGTTGAAAATGTTTTCTCACACACATAGGTGGAACCAAACCTGCTTAAAATTTGCATAGCAAGGTCGCGCAATGTTGGGAAATCTTCACTGGAAACGTTTTTCCAAAAACTTGCAAAACTTTCTGTTAGCTGCTCTGAAGATACATTTTCATAGAAAATTTGTTTCAGGGCAGTGTGGTTTTGTTTTTGGTTTGGAAGATCTGTTACTTCGAGCTGTATGTTTGCTGGATAATCAACCAAGTCAGTAGAACTGATAGCAAATGGATTTATAAACAGCTGAATATTTCTCTTGTCCGATTCAAAATCCTGGAATCTGTTTTCAAAAGTCTCTTTTAAACATTTTATTTTTGATAGGTATTTAGGAATATCAAGGGCAGTGATCTCTAATTCTTCTTTTAAACTTGCAAGTGTGGAAAAATGGTCGACTTTATTTCTCTCTAAGTTTGCTGCGAACAAGTCCAACTTCCCTTTGAAACCATTGATCAAGTTGAACATTGTTGGAAGAGAACAATTTTTTCCTTGCAGTTTAAGGTTCAGGACATTAAGGTGCTTCAATGTATCAACTAAAAATGCAAGATCGCACAGCCATAATGAATTTTCAAGCAGAGCTCTCTCTGCTGGCAATGCTTGTTTTTCTTTCAGAAATTCCAGAACATGTTCCCTCAAATCATAAAAATGTTTCAACATTTCGCCTTTAGATAACCAGCGAACAGCGCAATAAAGATGTAATTCGCCGTATTCTTTTATTTCTTCTTCAAACAACGTTCTGAATTCTCGTCGGTTAAGTGCTCTGGCACGTATGAAATTAATGCAGCGTACTACTGGGTCAATCACGTCCTCGAAAGTCATGTCTTTAGCGCACAAAGCTTCTTGATGTATAATACAATGATAAGAAAACAATTGTCGACCTATGTAATTTTGCAGCAAAGCTACAGCGCCATTGGTTTTCCCCATCATCGCAGGTGCTCCATCATTGCAAACTGAATTGCATTTATCCCAGTTTAGGCTCTTACCCTCAATGCAATCTTTCAGTTTCATGAATATATCTTTTCCTGTGGTTGTAGTTTCCAGTTGACAGAGGTCCAATATATCTTGAAATATATTGAAATTGTCATCAATACAGCGTACAAAAACAGCTAATTGCGCCATACCAGTTAAATCGCAGGTTTCGTCCAATGCAAGTGAATAATATCTACATTTAGTTACAAACTCTGCAATTTGACTGTTAATGTCTGTTGACATATCTTCTACTCGCCTCATTACTGTGTTGCGCGACAGTGAAATACTAGCTGCCATGGCTTTAACCTTTTGATCATTGCAGTTCTGTGCAAAAATGGACAAACTCTGTTTGATAATTTCCCCATCAGAAAACGGCTTTTTCTTCTTAGCCAATAATAAAGATATTTCATACGATGTTTTGACCATGGCTTCCAGTTCTTCGTGTCGTTTTACAAAAATATTTTGCTGTGAAAATAGTTCTTTCTTCTTTTTATTTATGAAATCAGGCCTTACAGCTGACCCCACTGGATACTCTTTGTCGAATTTTGTATGGTTTTGCTTAAAATGCCGCTCTAAATTATATTTTTTAGCAACAGCTACTGTTGCTGAGCAAATGAGACACACAGGTTTGCGGGCTTTGCTTTCGGTGAAAAGGTATTTTGTTTCCCATTCTTCATGAAACGTCCGAGGGTTATCCTTTATTCTTGATGTACTCGTACTAGGTTTGCTGAGGGCCATACTAAAACAATAAAATGTACATGTAAAACTACATGTAAATGTACATGTAAAACTACATGTAAATGTACATGTAGTTTTATGAAATGAAGGTTAGTACCTAAGTAAAATAAAACTATTAATTTGGACAGGCACCGCTCCACAATATCAATAAATATCTAATTAAGATTCGTAGGTACAAATCCTACATCTTGGGCAATAAGACCGCCGCGCCGCCTGCTGTGCAGGAAAGTATTTACAAACAAACAAACAAACTAATTGTAACACATGCAAATATTACACTTACCTGCAGAGAAGATGCAAAGTTTTGGTAGTATTCTTTCTAATTTATTAAACGAATTGTCACAAAACGAATTAGTAATTCAATATACTTGCATTCAAGTAAGATTGATAACGGTACTAAGATGCTCGCTAACCGTCCGTTTGTCTGGCTATTGGAGGACGGGACCGATATGCGTGCGGGGTGCGGGCGAAGTAGCGGCAATACCCGAACGACGCGGATCGGTTGCGCTCGGCTGACCAATCAAGTGGAAGCAGTGCTATCGCACGCCGCGCTGCCGAAGTGCTAGCGGGAAAATTCAAATGCCTTGGCGCGAAGTGCTGGCGGGCAAATTCAAATGCCTTGGCGCAAAGTGCTGGCGGGCAAATTCAAATGCCTTGGCGGGCCACTATGTGGCCCGCGGGCCTGGGTTTGGCCAGCTAAGATATATACTGAATAAAGCAAAACAATAAATCAAAGAAAATTCATGGAGTTTACAATATACCATGCAATAATTGCAATTAATATTATATAGGTCTAATACTAATATCAAACATCTCAAAATTTAGAAGAAAGAATTGAAGCCCTTAGGTTCGCAAAAATCCAAATAACAGATTTAAATACATATAAAATGAATTAGAAACACGATTTTAATTATAATAATACAACAATTTAGCGACTCAAGAAGAGAAAAATGCAATGAAATTTTAGACTGTTACATATTCGTCAAAATTCAGAGCATACTATCAATGAAAGAACGGATATCAAACATCTCAATTCAATATATAACGATTTAATAAAGCTTTCACTCTAACACTCATTCTTTCCTAATCCACCATGGATTTCAGACACATAAACAAAAAATAAATATTGAAATACGAATTTCCTGGATTAGTATATTATTGAACAACTAGGATTGTACATCTTAGTTCAGAAATAATATTTCGCCCATTTGAACAACCATTTGAACCGAATGCTGAGCCAGAAAGATTCCTCTGAATATACAAAGAGGAAAACAGCCAAGTTGATTAAAAAAAATAGAGAATTGACGTTTGCTTCCATAGCAATTTATCACGTTTATATATATACATATTTATATATATATATATATATATATATATATATATATATATATATATATATATATATATATATATATATATATATATATATATATATATATATATATATATATATATATATATATATATATATATATATATATTAGCTGACCCGGCGAACTTTGCTCCACCTCAGATGCAATTAATGAGCAGACTTTCGATTTTATCAAGGTCAATTTTTTATTTGGATAATTGATGTAAATTAAAAAAGCAAGTATTTTAATGATTCTTTATTGGCCATGTATTTTAGTGCATGTGTTCCACTATTTATTGTGGAACACGTGCAGTGGTTTATTGTGATAAACATGATTTTTCGTTTTATTATCAGGAGCAAGAACAAATAACGCAGATGGTCTTCCGACCCGTGAACATGCCATATATACTCGTTATTGACGATAGGGAAAACATGGATTTTCTAAATTCAGACCACAAACTTTCAAGCATTGGCCGTGTGATTTGTTTAATGTCATGGCGGATGCAAGTCGGATAGGAAATTAGAGTCGTTTACACTCAAACGACATATCGGTTGTGATCATCGGAATCCATGGAATGAGAACTTCCTCACCTTCGAATTTTTCTTTGGGTATCGTCGCGTAAATAACAATGTTCATCAATTTCCTTATCACCGAACGCGTTCCGTTGCACAGTTTTGGTTGGCTTATATGTTTCAAAGCATGATAAGTACGGACTCAACCTTTAGTCGTAAATTGTGCGGTGGTACCCGGAATATCCAAGGAGTTTGAAAATTCTATTGGATAAATGATGGCTTTATCTTCATTCGTTAAACAGTCAATTGATTTGAAACAATGCATTAGTAAGAATTCTGAATTACGAAGTTTAAGTCATCTACATTTTTATTCTTAGCCGCATAAATTGCTCGCTCATTCAACCATTCATTATTTTTGTGGTTAGTTATGATGTTTGGGAATACTTTGTTGATGAGTTCGTCTTTTGATGAGACGAAGTTTGAGATATTCTGAGGAATTGAAATCAATCCGCTCGATTCGTCGACAGGTACTTACTCGATCATTACCGACAGTCAGTAATTGCACAGAGAAGTCTTCAGCAGATGTACCGTTCAGCAATGCAACTCCAAAACATCTCCAGTCATTGCGTGATCTTTCAATGTTCGGTGAAGTGCTTCCAGTGCATGTTAATGTGTTTTTGTGCATTCGCCCCTGATGCTGATTTTCGATGCTGATAAAACTTTGGCAATTGCGTAGTGTTTTGCAATATTACGTGTTGGTTTTTCAATAGTTTGAAGATTTAACGGCAGTTTTGATACTGAATGAGCCGTACAGTATCTTTCTAACAATGTGATGTGGCTGCTATTTCAGAAGGAGGAACTGCAACCGCAATGTTGGATCTTTCACTAACAGTGGCTTAAACTACTGACATGAGGAATGTCTTACCAGTTCCACCAGGGGCATCCAGGAAATATAAACCACTTTTTCCAATGCGTTGCATCAATTTCGTTCATCGATGTATCATAAACATCTCTTTGTTGGTGATTCAACAGTGGTACATTCGTTTGAACTATTAAATCTAATTCCTTGTGGTCATATTGAAGTCAACGGGAAAGGTCCCGTTCAAATTCTTGATTAAATGCGTCATTCATTTCACGATTTGTTGCTTTCATTCCTAACTTGACTAATAACTTACTGAACATGAGGTAACACATGTCTTCGATCAATATCAAAGCCTGATTATGTATCTCCTTATTCGTCTGAAGATCGGGATTTCTTGTACTGACACAAATTTGATGTGAAATGCCTTCCGACATAGTTGTCCTTGTTGTGGTATATCCGTTTTTTATAACACGTGTTATGTCACGTCCCACGGGAACGTGATGAAAAGTATCCTATGTCCTTCTCCTAATTCTACTTTCCCACCAATTTTATTTTCATCCTAATCAGTTCAGCCGTTCTTGAGTTATAACAAGTGTAATTTACACGACTTTTATATATATATATATATATATATATATATATATATATATATATATATATATATATTCTAAATAAAGTTTCTGCCTGTTGTTTATTTAAATTTTAATTTAAATATTATAGTTTAATTTAAATTTATTTTTCGATCCATTAGTAACAACAGGCTTCATTATATGAAGAATCTTTATTGTAGTTACTATAATTTCATTCTGTTTAGTTTCTAAAACTACATATAAATTACATTCAGTTATAACTTACTACGGAAGCCACGACAATTCACATTTTTTTTCAATTACCTTGGCTGTTTTGTTTCTTCAATATTCAGAGGAATTTTTTTGGCTGATCATTCGCTTAAGAAGTGTTTCAGTCCACTTCACCATGAGGAAAACTCTGAAAAACAGGCATTGCAATATTAAGTTTCTTCAAATTTAACAAAAAAGTAATTAAGTAAAAGAAGAAACTTACGTTGAAAACCTACACATTTTTTTTTATATAACAGCCGTTTACATATGTTTCAAGGTTATTGCCTATCGTCAGAAAGCGTAGTTCAAGTTAAAGATGAAAGTACTTGAAGAGATATATAAAAAATTAATATATAAAACACGAAACACAGTTTCGTACACGTTTTATACACCCAAAACATTTGGGAAGAGTCAACACAACGTTTCAGACGACAATGAAATACCGTCCGGCTATTATGAGACTTTTGTAGCTTCTGGAACTACCCAGATAATCTTAACAATAAAATAATTATTTTAAGAATTATATTTAATGCAGGCAAACTAAAATTGAGTAAAAGAAGAAACTTACGTTGAAAACCTACACATTTTTTTTTTTTTATATAACAGCCCTTTACATATGTTTCAAGGTTATTGCCTATCGTCAGAACGGCGTAGTTCAAGTTAAAGATGAAAGTACTTGAAGAGATATATAAAAAATTAATATATAAAACACGAAACACAGTTTCGTACACGTTTTATACACCCAAAACATTTGGGAAGAGTCAACACAACGTTGCAGACGACAATGAAATACCGTCCGGCTATTATGAGACTTTTATAGCTTCTGGAACTACCCAGATAATCTTAGCAATAAAATAATTATTCTAAGAATTATATTTAATGCAGGCAAACTAAAATTAAGTAAAAGAAGAAACTTACGTTGAAAACCTACACATTTTTTTTTATATAACAGCCGTTTACATATGTTTCAAGGTTATTGCCTATCGTCAGAACGGCGTAGTTCAAGTTAAAGATGAAAGTACTTGAAGAGATATATAAAAAATTAATATATAAAACACGAAACACAGTTTCGTACACGTTTTATACACCCAAAACATTTGGGAAGAGTCAACACAACGTTTCAGACGACAATGAAATACCGTCCGGCTATTATGAGACTTTTATAGCTTCTGGAACTACCCAGATAATCTTAACAATAAAGTAATTATTCTAAGAATTATATTCAATGCAGGCAAACTAAAATTAAGTAAAAGAAGAAACTTACGTTGAAAACCTATACATTTTTTTTTATATAACAGCCGTTTACATATGTTTCAAGGTTATTGCCTATCGTCAGAACGGCGTAGTTCAAGTTAAAGATGAATGTACTTGAAGAGATATATAAAAAATTAATATATAAAACACGAAACACAGTTTCGTACACGTTTTATACACCCAAAACATTTGGGAAGAGTCAACACAACGTTGCAGACGACAATGAAATACCGTCCGGCTATTAGGAGACTTTTATAGCTTCTGGAACTACCCAGATAATCTTAACAATAAAATAATTATTCTGAGAATTATATTTAATGCAGGCAAACTAAAATTAAGTAAAAGAAGAAACTTACGTTGAAAACCTACACTTTTTTTTTATATAACAGCCGTTTACATATGTTTCAAGGTTATTGCCTATCGTCAGAACGGCGTAGTTCAAGTCTCATAATAGCCGGACGGTATTTCATTGTCGTCTGCAACGTTGTGTTGACTCTTCCCAAATGTTTTGGGTGTATAAAAAGTATACGAAACTGTGTTTCGTGTTTTATATATTAATTTTTTATATATCTCTTCAAGTACTTTCATCTTTAACTTGAACTACGCCGTTCTGACGATAGGCAATAACCTTGAAACATATGTAAACGGCTGTTATATAAAAAAAAAAGTGTAGGTTTTCAACGTAAGTTTCTTCTTTTACTTAATTTTAGTTTGCCTGCATCAAATATAATTCTTAAAATAATTATTTTATTGTTAAGATTATCTGGGTAGTTCCAGAAGCTATAAAAGTCTCATAATAGCCGGACGGTATTTCATTGTCGTCTGCAACGTTGTGTTGACTCTTCCCAAATGTTTTGGGTGTATAAAATGTGTACGAAACTGTGTTTCGTGTTTTATATATTAATTTTTTATATATCTCTTCAAGTACTTTCATCTTTAACTTGCCTGCATTAAATATAATTCTTAGAGTAATTATTTTATTGTTAAGATTATCTGTGTAGTTCCAGAAGCTATAAAAGTCTCATAATAGCCGGACGGTATTTCATTGTCGTCTGCAACGTTGTGTTGACTCTTCCCAAATATTTTGGGTGTATAAAACGTGTACGAAACTGTGTTTCGTGTTTTATATATCAATTTTTTATATATCTCTTCAAGTACTTTCATCTTTAACTTGAACTACGCCGTTCTGACGATAGGCAATAACCTTGAAACATATGTAAACGGCTGTTATATATAAAAAAAAAAATGTGTAGGTTTTCAACGTAAGTTTCTTCTTTTACTTAATTTTAGTTTGCCTGCATTAAATATAATTCTTAGAATAATTATTTTATTGTTAAGATTATCTGGGTAGTTCCAGAAGCTATAAAAGTCTCATAATAGCCGGACGGTATTTCATTGTCGTCTGCAACGTTGTGTTGACTCTTCCCAAATGTTTTGGGTGTATAAAACGTGTACGAAACTGTGTTTCGTGTTTTATATATTAATTTTTTATATATCTCTTCAAGTACATTCATCTTTAACTTGAACTACGCCGTTCTGACGATAGGCAATAACCTTGAAACATATATAAACGGCTGTTATATATAAAAAAAAAAATGTGTAGGTTTTCCACGTAAGTTTCTTCTTTTACTTAATTTTAGTTTGCCTGCATTAAATATAATTCTTAGAATAATTATTTTATTGTTAAGATTATCTGGGTAGTTCCCAATTTTGTGTTGTTTTGTTCTGTGTTTTTTTTTTCAATCAACTTTCAAGTGTGAACATCTAATAACTGGAACTACGCCGTTCTGATGAGAGCCGATTAGCTTGAAACATATGTAAACGGCTGTTACAAATAAACAAGCAACGTCAATCTCAGGTAATTATCGAAAATTCTTAATTATATATATATATATATATATATATATATATATATATATATATATATATATATATATATATATATATATATATATATATATATATATATATATATATATATATATATATATATATAATATATATATTTCTTGAAATTGATTCATTATTGCTAAAAACTTTGAAAATAATATATATATATATATATATATATATATATATATATATATATATATATATATATATATAATAATCTTTATTTACCCAACTGAAATAACAATTTATAATAATCAGAAACAATACTTATAATAATCCTTCTTCTTCTTCTTCTTTATTTTAGGCGAAAGCCGCCTGTTTATTCTTCGGTCGTTTGTCTGTTACGGAACGTTCAAGTTGTCATTCCATCTTTTCCGTGGTCGTCCCACGCTTCTGCGCCCCAGTGGATATTTATCACGGGCAATTCTTACTATTCTTCTGTCGTCCATTCTGTTTATATGATCATTCCACTCCTGTTTTCTGTTCAATACCCAGTCATTAATGCTGTCCACCTTGCACATGTTTCTAACATTTTCACTCCTTTCTCTGTTGAGAAGTGTTTTTCCGGTTATCCTGCGAAGTACCTTCATTTCGGTTGTCTCCAGTAGTCGCCTGGTTTTCGTTGTTTCTGGTCTAGTTTCTGCGGTATATGTCATAATGGGCCTTACGGTTGCTTTATAGATTCGTGCCTTGGCTTCAATTCCGATATGCTTATTGCGCCATATTGTGTCATTCAGACATCCTGCTATCCTTGCTGCTTTTGTTGCCTGCTCCCTTACCTCTGCCTCGACATCACCATAACTCGAAATCTCTATCCCGAGGTATTTAAATTTCATTTCCTGCTGTATAGATTTACCATCAACCTCAAGCTTGCATCTCAATGGTGTTTTTGATGTAGTCATGCACTTTGTTTTAGAAGCAGAGATTATCATATTAAACGATTTGGCTGTAAGGTTGAACTGGTGTAGGAGGCGCTGTAAATCGTCTTCATTTTCTGCAATCAGCACAGCGTCATCGGCGTAACACAGAATGGATATCTCTTTGTCCCCCATTTTGTAACCCCTCATTCCTCTTACTTTTTTGATTATCTCATCCATGATGATGTTGAACAGAAGGGGGCTTAACGAATCTCCTTGACGAATGCCACTTCTCACTGGTATCTGTGTGGTAAGCTCCCCGTCTAATCTTGCCTGGATCTTATTCGCAGTATATATATTTTCGATAGTCTTTATTATATTACGTGGGATTTGCCTGTTGTAGAGCAGATGTATAATGTCTGATAGTTGGACCCGGTCGAAAGCTTTGAGTAAGTCAATAAAGCACATAAATGCTGGCTTATTATATTCTATAGACTTTTCTGTTACTTGTCTTATGACAAATACAGCATCGGTGCAAGATCTTCCAGATCTGAATCCTTGTTGTTCATCAGCGAAAGAGGTGAGGCTATTAATTTTGTTTGTCATAAACTTCGTAGTAAGTTTCAGCGTGGTGCTCAGAAGATTTATTCCCCTGTAATTCGAAGGTACTTTCTTGTCTCCTTTCTTGAACATAAGAATAGTAGTGCTTGTACGCCATTCATCTGGGATCCTGTGATGGTAAAGGATCTTTTGAATTAAAATTGTCAACTCTTGAGTAAGACGTTGTCCGCCATATTTGAGTAGTTCGTTGCTAATTCCGTCCTGCCCGGCACTTTTCCTATTCTTTAATTTTTGTAGGGCTAACTGTACGTCACCCACATTAACTTCAGCATCTTTGCTCACTACTATTTCCGGTGTCCTTAGGTCTTTTTATGTATCCTCTGCCGAATATAGTTCAGTAAGGTACTCGATCCAGGTCTCGTTGGTTATATGTTTTGTTTCAACTAACTTATTTATTTCTTTCCGTTGTGATCGGATTAGTCTCCATATTTGTTTTTGTAGCCCATAGAAGTCATTCTCCATGTTTTTGGAATAAATTTCCCAGTACTGGTCTTTAGTTGAACGTACTAACGTTGTGGTCTCGTTTCGGATTCTTTGATATTCATTGTACGATGCTGGTGTTCTTAATGTTCGATATGCGAGGTAAGCATGTTTCTTTTCCATGCATTTTTCTTTAACTTCCCTACAGAACCACGGAGTTCTGTTTGTGTTCTTCTCACTGTTATTTGATATTCTAGTGCCTAGTGCTTCGTATGCAGCCGTGTGTATGTTGTTTTTTATCTTTTCCCAGCTGCGATTGACATCATCTTCCTCTGTTATCGGGTTTTCCTCGATTTTCCCATTTAGTCTGTTCTTATATAGTTCTTCTATGGTTGGATCCCGTAATGATTCAACGTTTATTTTCCGTGTTTTTACAGCTGGTTTAGTATTCTTTTGCAGCATAAATTTGATTCTTAGTTTCCCTAACAGTAGACTATGGTCGCTGCCCACATTAGCAGAGTTATAATAATCCATTATAACAAAAAAAATTTTTTACATTCTTATATTAGGGCAAAACCAAAGATCTTAGACAAAAGGTGAAATCTCAGAAGTACAACATACTTTTATGAGAGCTGTTCATACATGAAAAATAGAAGTAATTCTGTTCAATAATTTTTTGTTAATGTTAATTATTTTTCCTCTATCTTATTACATTGGCAGGAAAGTACTTGCTTGTATCCATTATACTTCTAATTTCCTCCCTTGGTAACGATTGTAACCATGTCTGTGATGTTTTCTTGAAACTGTTGAAGGTTTTCTCACTTTTAAGTAAGAAGGTGTTCTATCGTGAAGTCTTTTCAGGATGTATGCGTAATTCCTTCGGCCAATCAACTTACTCGTTCTCTCTTTGAGTGAATTATTTTTTTTGTTTCTTGTGTCGTATTCATGGGTCAAATAGGGTATGTTAATTTTATTCTTATACTGGTAGGTTAATATTGACTGTAAGTATAGCTTACGAATATCCAACACTTTACTTTCTTCATACAATTTATCTGTGGAATATGTTCTTCTTTTTTTCATCATGATTTTTAACATCCATTTTTGCAGTATCTCTAGATTTTTCACGTGATGTTCCCTCGCTCCTCCCCATTCCAGTATGCCATACGTCAACTGTGTCTGAAACAGTGTGTGGTAGAGTATTTTTAATCTGCGTAAATCCAAGAATGGAGTAAGAAGTTTAAAACGATAAAGGTGACCTCTTAATTTCTGTATAAGTTGTTTGATGTGTACATCCCATCTTAAATGTTTGTCAATGTGTATGCCTAAATAACGGACCGAATCCACCGCAGAAATTGTGTTGTCGTTATCCAGGCTTACACTCTTAAATACCGGCCGGTTACTCCGGTTGCATGAGAAAACCACAACTTTTGTTTTATCCACATTCATTGTGAGTAGATTATAATCAAACCATTTTTTGACAATCTGTATTGTGTTTTCAGCTTCATTTTTCAATTCTTCCCAGCTCATGGCCTCACACAGAATGGCGGTATATTCTGCGTAACTCAATATCCTGTTCATTAAAGGTTCAGCGAGCAACAGATCATTAACTTAGATCGTAAATAAGATTGGGCCAAGTACCGTTCACTGAACTTCTCGATGCGAACGGCTGTGTTTTTGGTCGATTAGTTGCGGATGCAAGTTTGGAGCTATAAGATGTATAGTGCCTGTTGAATATTGTTGCAATTTTCATTTTGTTTCTTTCTATTTCTCCTCTTTCGTCTTTTATACAATTTATTTCTACTGTATTACGTTTTCTGAAGTTTATGAATTTTTTCACCCAGTCCCATAAGGCTTTAGATGAGGTCCCTCTTCTATCGAGTTCAGACTTGTAATAATCGGCTTTCTTTATTTTTATTAAGTTTGTCAACTTGTTTCTATATTTTTTGTACGTTTCCTTCAGTTCCTCATTATCAGGTTTTTTACACAGTTCTCTATACATTTTATTCTTGATTTCTATTGACCTTATTAGATTCTGGGTTATCCAAGCATTTCCGTTTTTTATTCTCTTATATTTAACTCGTTTCGTGTTTTCCATTATTTTATTTTTATCGTATCAATAAAATCTACAATTGCTTCGTTAATATTTTCATTCTTCACTATGCTTTCCCAATATATTAGGTTGAGTTGTGTTCTCATTTTGTCATATTGTACAATGGTTATGTATTCATTAGAATCTAAGGTTTGTATTTGTGTGAATGGAATGAGAGCAGCTGTCGGGAAATGATCAGTTATTTTTACCTCCAAAACAGCACATAATATACCTTCTATTTTCTGCCTCGTCTTAATAAAAACATGATATATACATTATTTTGAGTTTCTCCCAACTCTTGTTAAAGCGTTGATATATGATTTATACCCCATTTCAGTCAAGATATTCAGATAATATTGAACGACCTCAGATCTTTCATCCATAAGATTTATATTCATATCTCCAATGAGGATCTGTATATCGCTGTTAACAGTTCCCAGATGAGACTTCAAGTGTTCACAAAACATATAGGGGCATGAACCATGGAGTCTATACACTGCGGATATAGAGAGAGATTTTTTTCTACATTTAATATCACCTGCAATAGCTTCATACCGTCATTCAGGTTGACAATTTTATAATCGTAATTTATACCCTCACGTACCAACACAACAACTCCATAATTTTTGTTTGCTCTACCTTCATTATACAACACCTCAAAATCATCAAATTTCACAAACTCCAAATCAACATAGTAAGTTTCAGTAAGTACTATTATATCAAACTTTTGTGTGCATTGTTGCAGAGTCACAAACAACTCGTCCCCATTTTTATTCAACTTTGATATGTTTATATGAAATATTCTCAAATTATTTTTACATTTGCTAAATTTAAGATTGAATGCCTCGATATCATCTATAATTAAAGTTTCCACTATCTCACTATCAAAATCTCTAATGAAAATATCCATAAATCAACAACTATAAAATCAAACCTCTATGAAAGATAGTCTGTTTTATCTTTCATCATCTGTAGCGTCTTTCTGTATACCGTGCATTCCTGATCTTCTGCCGAATGCTGGATGTTGAATTCAGTCTTGAATTTCTCATTATGGCGGCTACAATTGCAGCATTTTTTTTCTATTGTATTGCAATCCTTGCTTGAGTGCTGCCCTGCACATGTAGGAAAAGTAGTGGATAGCTTGCAGTTCACCGATTTATGATTGTACCCCATGCACTTCAAACACCTCAGAATATTATAGTTTTCATATACTGGACATTTACTGTATTGGATGTTTACCCTTGTCGCGTTCATCAGTTTCGTATATAGAGAACCTTTATATTCCATCACTGCATAGCTGGGTCTTCCATTTCTTGCCTTTTTTAACGCTTTTATTTCAAAATTATCGTTCTCACCATGAATCAAAACATTCATTTTGATTTATCAAACCTTCTGCCACATCTTCCTTTGTTGTATCATTACATATATTCGCGATCGTTATCATTGGCTTTCTGAGTTTCGTTTCTTCTATTTCATATTTGTCCTCTAGCGACTTCATAATTTCCTTTTTCATGTTATCTTTCGAGTTTACAGTTGCACATTTTATCAACATCTTTCCCCCATTCAAGTTTTTCATTGAAGATATACTTATTCCATGTTTAGCTGGTTTCACTTTTTGCTCGAGATCCTTTCTTGTGAGTTTACATTCCTGGAATGCTTTAGGTTTGAGAATAAGTAATGGAATATTCTGCTTCACTGTGTGTTGTTTCACTTTGTCAGAATAAGTTTCATTGCTTATTGGTTTAATTTCAAATTATTTTTGTTTATTTCTTTTTCTAGTAATTCTATAATTTTTTTTTACTAACGATTATTTTATCTTTCTCATTTATAAGAATTTCTAGCAGCTTATGTGCACTGAAATTCAGGCAATCTTCACAATAATATTTCATTGTCCTTCTTGTTTTCAATTCCATTACCTTTATTTCCGATGCAGTTAAGGCTGCACAGTCTGTACATCTTGGAGTTTTACATCCATCACAGCAAAAAAGTGTTGTTCCTGAATTTTTTGTTTTACACTCCTGGCATTCCATTTCAACATTTGTTTTCTCTCGTCGCATCATATTTTATCTTAGTGATAAGATATTTCATTTCTTTTTTGTTTTCACTCAACAGGAAACAGCGCGAAACTCGCGTTTTCTTTATTTTCTTCGATTTGTTTCAATGAAAATTTTCAATATTTATTTATTCAGGTTCCAACGCCATTTATGTCCACAAAGACACTTCCAAAATGTTTCAAAGATCACTTTTTCCGCGTTTAATCGTCTTTTTAAGTACGAGCAACTTCAAACCGTAAAATAACCTCACACACGTTCTCACAATATATGATATATATATATATATATATATATATATATATATATATATATATATATATATATATATATATATAAATTTCTTATTGATAGCGGAGCATCAGTCTCAATTATTAAACATACAGCTCTGATACCAAATGAAACAAAGTTAAACAAAGAAGATATTATTTTAATTGGTGGAATTAAATGCGACTCGCCAATTCTTTCATTAGGCTCAACAATATTATCATTATCTTTACCTAATGTGAATATTCATCAGAAAATAAATGTTGTCGTCGCTGATGAAACTCAATTCGATTATTACGATGGTCTATTAGGATCAGATTTTCTGCAAGCACATAATGCACTTATTAATTACAAAGAAAATTCTATAATGATAAATAATATAAAAGTACCATTCATGAATACATTGAAGGTAATAAAAAATGATTATGATACGCCAAGCAATTTTATAACAATACCTCCACGTTGTGAATCTATTATTGAAGTAGATATAAAAAATAATTTGAAATACGGATTAATTATTAATAAGGAACTTATGAAAAATATTTATATTCCGAATGTATTAGTAACAAATGAAAATCGAAAAGCGTTAATTCCTGTATTGAATTTGAATCATGTTGAAAAGCGTATTGAAAAACCTAAGTTAATATTGGAAGAAGTACTTCCACAAGAAATAATAAATTTATCTACGAAAATTAATATAAATGATAGAAAACAAGCTTTATATGCAAACTTGAGATTATCTCATTTGAATAAAGAAGAAAAAGAATCTATTTTTCAAATATGTCAATATTACTCTGATATTTTTCATTTACAAGGAGACATATTAACTTCCACAAAAACATTGAAACATAAAATGTTGTAGTAGTACAACAGAATTACCTATAAATGCCAAACAATATAGATATCCAAAAATACATGAAAAAGAGGTAAGTTCGCAAATAAATAAAATGTTAGAAGAAAACATTATTGAAAACTCATTTTCACCATATACTAGTTCAGTATGGATAGTTACAAAGAAATTAGACGCCTCGGGAGAAAGAAAATGGAGAGTGGTCATTGATTATAGAAAACTAAATGAAATTACTGTTGGAGATAGTTACCCTATCCCAAATATTGATAATATTTTAGACCAACTCGGAAATTCTATATATTTTTCAACTCTTGATTTAGCATCGGGATTTCATCAAATAGAAATGAATGAGAATGATAAAGAAAAAACGGCATTTAGTACTCCCACAGGACATTATCAATTTAATCGCATGCCATTTGGATTAAAGAATTCACCTGCAACTTTCGCAAGTTTGATGAATATTGTTTTATCAGGTCTACAAGGATCACATTGCTTTTGTTATTAAGACGATATTGTTGTTTACGGATCCACATTAAAAGACCATAATAATAAATTAAAAAAGGTATTTGAACAATTACGAAGACATAATTTAAAACTTCAACCAGACAAATGTGAATTTTTACATAAGGAAATAACTTATTTAGGTCATATAATTACAGACCAAGGAGTCAAACCAGACCACAAAAAAGTTGAAAGTATAACTAATTTGAAAGCGCCTAACACAGCTAAAGGAGTAAAAAGTTTTCTAGGTTTTATCGGATACTACCGAAGATTTATAAAAGATTTTTCAAAGATAGCAAAATCATTAACGCAATTATTACATAAAAACGTAGCTTTTAAATGGGATATACCACAAGAACAAGCATTCAATAACTTGAAAGAGATAATAACGAATGAACCTATATTAATTTATCCAGATGTTAATAAACCTTTCATTTTAACTACCGATTGCTCAAATGAAGCATTAGGATCTGTTCTATCGCAAGGAGAAATTGGAAAAGATAAACCAATTGCATATTACTCCAGAACATTAAATAAAAGCGCAATAAATTATTCTACTACGGAAAAAGAATTATTAGCTATCGTTGATTCATGTAAACATTTCCGACCATATTTATTCGGAACTGAAAAAATATATATTGTAACAGATCATAAACCTCTCATATATTTGAAAAATTGTACAGACCCATCAGGAAGATTAGCTAGATGGCAAAATTTATTAATGGATTATAATTTCGAAATGAAATATAAAAAAGGCAGAGAAAATAAAAATGCGGATTTCTTAAGCAGATTACCTACTGCAAACGCAAATGCTATTCAAGAAGTAAACGAATCTGAATCAGAAATAGAAATAAATGAAAATTTGATAAATATGAACGAAGATGAATTAACTTTTGACAATTTCAAATTATTTCATCTACGAAATATTTACGTTCCAAAAACTAAACGAGTTAAGCTACCGTTAGAAAATATAAAGAATATTGTAATACCATATTCTACGGATTTATCGGAACGAAATCAATATTCTAATTATGTGAAGGAATATTATCCAAATATATCACCAAATTGTAAAATATCTGAAATTAGCGTGAAAAAACTTAATAATCAAACGTTATATATAATATTCATGAAATCATTTATAGATGAATCAGCTACATATGAGAATCTATTTAAAAGTCTTTTTAATTTGAGATTATTACTATTGCACAATAATAAAAATGATGTTAGCAAAATAAATTTTACAATAACAGATATTCCTATAATGAATACAATTATAAAAACAGATACTTATGATAGTTTATTATATTTTTTATTATGAGATATGAAATATGAAATTTTAGAAGACAACCGAATTCTAATCACTGATAAAGAATTAATAAAACAAATATTATATGATAATCATGATGTACCAATATCAGGACATCAAGGTTTTGAACGTACTTATAATAAAATTGAAGAAAATTACTATTGGGATAATATGAAAAAAGAAATAAGAGATTATATTAAAAATTGTAAAACATGTCAAATGTCAAAGACAGATTTTAGGGTAAATAAAAGCCCAATGCAAATAACAACGACATCAAATAAATTCTGTGAACAAATTGCATAAGATATAGTTGGACCTCTACCAACAACAAGAAATGGAAATAGATTTATTTTAACTATTCAAGATGATTTAACAAAATATATTCAAGCTTATGCCATGGAAACACATGATGCAGAAAATACTTCAATTCAATTAATTAAATTTTGTACTCAATTTGGATTTCCTGAAAATATATTATCGGATCAAGGAGTAGAATTTACTTCAAATACATTAAAAGAATTGAATAAATTATTAAATATAAATCACAAATTAGCATCGCCGTATCATCCACAAACAAACGGAAGTCTAGAAAGAACACATCTTATATTACGTAAAAGATTACTTCAAATGTTATGTAAATGAGGACCAAAACAATTGGGATGAATTTTTGAATTTAGCAATTTATGCTTATAATACAAATATACATAAAAGTACTCATAAAACTCCTTATGAATTAGTATTTGGACAACAACCAAAAATTCCTAATATAATGTCAAAACCAGTCCAAAAACCAAATTATTCTGAATTAGCAAATGATATTGCAAGAAAATTACAAATAATACGTAAAAGCGCAAGAGAAAATCAAATTAATGCGAAAGAAAAATCGAAAGGATATTATGACAAAACTCATTATAGAACATATGAATTTAAAGAAAATGATTTAGTTTTACTATATGATAGTTTGAAAAAGAAAACAAACAAAAAACTATCAAAGAATTACAAAGGACCATATAAAATAATTCAAATACATGATAATCAGACAGCTACTCTGAAATTAGAAAATAATAAATTGAAAACTTATCATTACAATCTACTGAAACCATATAATGTTTCAGACAATGGTCAACAAAATGAAGAAAATGAAAATAACTTTGACCTTACAGTCAATGATCCTTCTATTGACGATTCTGGAGACATTAATTATTATTCACCCAAACCAGGCCCAAGCAAACAATGATTACGAAATAATTAATATAAATAAATCAGCAGGAATATTATTTCAACATTTGGTAAAAACCCAAATTTCCAATGAAAAACATACTCTATTGAATTACATAAATTTAACTTCCATTGATCATAAAATAAAAATAATCGAAAAGTATTATACGATTACTAATAATATATGCAATGTAGCAAACTCCAAACATATTACAAATGAATGTATTAATCAAATGCGATATATTAAAAACTAACTAACTAATATAAAAGAATCATTCAGTATAATCGCACAAAAAATTAATGTAATAGGAAGATATAAACGCGGAATAATAAATGGTATTTCCTATGCGTTTAAATGGTTATTTGGCATCCCCGATTCTGATGATGCAGCATTCTATACAGATTCGATAAATGAATTAATAAATAATCAAAAACAAACCAAATCTTTAATGCAAAAGCAAATTTCTGTAATTTCTAATACTATAACAAATTTTAATAGTTCAATTACGAGGATGAACCAAAATATGATTACATTGAATAAAAATTTGAAATTATTCAATCAATTACAAAATGAAATAAAAAATGTGAAAATTACTTTTGAAACTGAAATTGAATTATCCAACCATTTGATACTTTTAATAGAAATGACGTATGAATTAAATAATTTATTAAATAATTACGTCAACGATATATCACTTGTTTCTAATGGAATAATCAGTTATAACATACTACCACCAGAAATATACCACCATGAACTACAAAAAAAAACAATTAAATATTCGTTACCTATTCCTGTGACAATTGAAAATATTTTTTTCATATTACAAAATAATTAAATTAAAATCATTCATAAGCAATGAATTATTAGTGGCAGCCTTCGACATTCCAGTAGTGACAAAATCAGATTATGATATTTATAAATTACATGCACTTCCAGTACCACATCCTGAAGATGAAACTTTGTTCTCATATATTGAACCAACTAAACAATACTTAATAATATCTTCAGGAAAACAATTTTATTTCTCTCTAGATAATTTAAATAATTGTAAGGAAATCTTACCGTTGAATTGGTTGTGTGAGAAATTAGTCACTATGAAAAAGATAAATGATAAAGATAAAGAATGTGAAATAACATTGTATAATAATATAATACACAAGATTCCTAATTCATGTAAAATAAAAAACTTTATTGCAAATCTTGAAATTTGGCACAAATTAAGAAGTGATCAATGGATTTTTAGTATCTCTGTGCCAACACAATTATCAATAATTTGTGAAAATAAATCACCTAAAACAGAAATAATTCAAAATATCGGTACATTTGAAATGAAAGATAAATGTAAAGCTTTCACTACCAATATTGCTCTAAGTGTAGACAAATATGTATCTTCACAAAATTTATATTCAATAATTCCATTAACTGATATCAATGCAGACGATTGTTGTAAGAAACTAAAAAAAATATAACTATGGAAAATATTGTATTAGAACCATTGAAACTGTCAAATTTAGATTTAAATGAATTGAAATATGCTGAGAGCAAACAAAACGAATTTGAGGAACAATTGAAAGCTCAATTAAATAAACCATTTATAATAAAGAAATCATATTGGTTCACTACTACTTTATCTATTATAGTAGCAATTATTGTACTAATTATAGCATATAATATATTGAAATGCTTTGGAATAATTAATTTATTGAAAAGACTATGTTGCTTTTCGAGTGAAACAAGAAAATTAAAATGTCTACCATGCTTAAATATTTATAATCAATGTAATACCAAAACAAATCACAAAGTTGAACCATTCAGTGTAACCTATACGAATACCGTACCGATAGAAGATAATAATTTATATTCAGACGATGAATCAACAACATCTTCCATGAGGAAAATCAAAAGAATTAATAAATTAAAAGTACAAAGTTCATAAAAATGAAATGTAATAAAAATAAAATGTATAAATGTATATGTAAAACTTGTACGATTTTTGTGACATTAAGAAATAACAAAAATCTTATATAACCCAGGAGATGTTATAACCCTTTAAAACAATAGATTCATTGTGTTGATCAAAATGTTTGGATCAGCAGTTTTAGAAAAACTATATAAAGAGCGGATTTTCCCCAGCTCTTCAGTTTCATTTCGATTACCGTTGGGAACGTTACTCATTGTGACAGTTCATTTCGATTCTTGTAATATATATTATAACAGTGCCTTATAACAAATAATCAATAAAGTAATCATCGTATATTATATGTTTTATTGAATAAATAAAACAAGTGCTTCAATTAAAAAAGTGGAATTAATAATAAAATAAATAAAAGTGAATATAAAAATAAAAAGTGTCTGAAGAATAAATTGGTGCTAATTAAAATAAATTGGTGTCTTAAATAAAATATAATCCCAATTAAATAGTGGATTAATAAAGTGCGTTCAATTCCTTAAAGGATAAAATAAATAAAGTGAACATTAGTTCAAGAGTTTATGGAGCTGTCTCACAAAAGCTACCGTGGTGTCAGAAACTAGTTATTCCTGATATAACTTAAGGTGAGAGTCTAAGTTCTTGGTGCAGTATCCCTGAGAAGTAAAGCTCTTTCCCTGGTTTGTTCTTCTGAGCAGTGACCCAGAGGCATACAACAATATATATTGATTCACCAACATGGTGAATCAAACAATAAAAAGGTTATTTTACGAAATTGAGGTTTATTCTGAAAGGTTGTTCCATAAAATAAATATATATATATATATATATATATATATATATATATATATATATATATATATATATATATATATATATATATATATATATATATATATATATATATATATATATATATATATATATATATATATATATTATTATATTGAATATTCAATTGAAGATAACAAGTGTTGCAAGTGCTCCTAAATAGTTGGTAAATTGAAGTCGAATAAGAGCGAAAGTAATATAGAAAAATATAACAACATAAAGCTAAAAGTTTTCTTGTTTCGATGTGAATATTATTTCTGCAAAATCTAGAATATTTCGAAAGGAAATTTGTACAAATTTATTGAATGCAATATACACGAATCGATCCCTTCTGAACATATGGTACACCCTTATCACGCGAGTTTAAATCGAGTGAAGAGATAAGAACATAGGAACAAGAAGACCTTGCTTAATAAAATGACCGGAAATATGGTATGTATTACATGCCGCAAGTCAATTGGAAAGAATGGATACAAGATTCAATGCGCGGGTGAATGCGGTGGATGGGCTCACTTAGCATGTACAAGTATCAAGAAGGAAGAGATAATCCAGAAGAAGAAATTGAAATGGATATGTCCTGAATGTGAAGAAAGAGATACAGCTAGCCCTGGAGAAACTTCTGAAGAGGAAGAAATACCTATGAAAAAGATGTCTAGTAAGATTAAAAAAAAAGGATCTACACAGAGCAGTGTACTCACAACGGAAGAAATGTTCAAGCAGTTAATCGGAAAAGTTAGTGATTTGGAGATAGCGATATCATTTAATGGTAATATGATGGAAGGTATCAAAAAAGATTTAGAAGAAATTAAAAAAGAAAATAAGAACCTAAAGAGGGAACATGAAAAACTAAAAATTGAAGTACAATCTTTGAAGAACGAAATGGCCATTTTAAAAAATCAGGCTGTAGCTAACGCAGTGACAGCAGATTTTCAAACACGGAGAAATAATGTCATTATGATTGGACTAAGTAAGACGGCTGAAGTTGTAAAGGTTCTGAATAAACTAGATATTAACATCAAGGATGAAGAAATTAAAACCAGACAAATATCCTCAAAAGGCCATATGAAACCAATCTTGGTTACATTTCCAAGCGAGAGTGTTAGAAATGAAGTATTGCTAAAGAGGAAGGCGAAAGGATTACTAAATTCAGAAAACATGGAACTCGATGGGGATAGGCGTAATATATATATAAATGAAGATCTACCAAAGATTACACGAGATCTATTTAGGAAGGCGTCTGAACTGAAGAATATAGGTTATATGTATGTATGGGTTAAAGAGGGAAAAGTTCTTTGTAGGAAAAGTGAATTTTCAAGGATAATTCAGGTGTCACATGAAGGTCTAATTGATCTACTGAAAGACAATTGATTGAGCATATTTTTGTATCTTTGGATATATTACATTTGAATTAAATCGGTTTATTTTTGTATTTTTTTTTGAGTTATTATTTATTCATGGATCAGTATATCAGGGACTTTGACAGTGAACAAGTTAAAACGATACAAGTGAAAAATTTAGAGGAACTCAATTTATCTTCGAAAAAAGAAAAAAGTAAAACGTTTAGAGTACTACATACCAACATAAGATCCATATCTAAGAATCTTGATGAATTCAGGGTTGTACTTGCTCAAATTGATTGTGAAATGGACTGTATAGTATTCTCAGAAACTTGGGAAATACGGAACATTGATTTATATCATATTGCTGGATATAAGCTTATATATAATCATAGTAAGAACAGCCAAAATGACGGTCTCGTCGTATTTATAAGAGACAATTTACAATATACTTGTGACATTGTTAACGTTGGTGCGGTGAAAATAATTGTACTCAATGTGAATAGCCTTGGTAGAAAAATTCAAGTGAACTGTGTATATAGGGCTCCAAGTTTATCAGCCAGAGACTTCATTGTGGATTATCTTGGTAATTGCAACAGAAACAGTGAGTATGATGTTGTATTATTTTTGGGAGATATCAATATAGACATTTTAGACAAAACAAGTATTTCGGAAATGTATCTCGCAACTATGATGCAGTATGGATTCATCTCCATGATTAATGGATTGACCAGACTTAACTCAAAGTCCGGATCTTGCATAGACCACATCTTCATACAGAGCAGATACGAAAAAGAGAGGTTTGTGCCAGCTATACTTCAAACAACTGTTACGGACCATTTTTCCACCTTTGTGGAATTCTCAGACGACGAATTTTGCTATAAAAGCCAACCAAAAACATACCTGAAAAAAATTACTAATTATTCTAAACTGAGTGAGAAACTCAGAACTGAGAAATGGGATAAAATAAGTGAAGTCCAAGATACGAACTTAGCTTGGAATTCATTTGTTGAGAATCTACAGGGAAAGGTGGTGGAATGTACACAGACGATAGAAATTAAACACCAACAAAGAAAACGAACCCCATGGATCACAAATGGTCTAATAAAATCAGTTTCGCAAAAAAATAGATTGTACAAGGATATGATGAAAAATCCAAACAATCCAGAAATGAAAAACAACTTTAGGAAATTTAAAAATCAACTAGAATCATTAATAAAAACCGTAAAAAAGGAGTACTACAGAAAACAAATTGAAAAAAATAAAAATTCTTCTAAAGGTCTTTGGAAATTTGTTAAGGGAGAAATGAAACAGAACGAGGGCATTACTAAAATAAATGATCGAAAAGGTATGTTGATTGAGGATAGGACGAGAATTGTAGATGAGTTTAACAAACATTTTTCGAGTGTCGGCGAGAAATTAGCAGCAAAAATTGAAAGGAAAAAGAATGGGGAATTGAAAATTAATTGTCGCCGGGACCCGAATACCATTGTTATTTTTAATACCGATGAAAACGAAATAATGAAAGTGATAAAGGAACTTAAGAATAGCAGGTCACCAGGGTATGATGGTCTTACAGCGGAAATTTTCAAAGCCAACACAAGATGCATTTCTGTACCAATTGCAAGTCTCATAAATCGGAGTATTGAAAACGGAATCTTTCCTGATGCCCTGAAAAAAGTAGTAATAACTCCGATCTACAAAAATGGTGATAAATTGAATGTTACAAACTATAGACCCATAGCACTCACAACAACGTTATCAAAAATATTCGAAAAAATTTTAAAAATACGCATATGTAAATTTGTGGAAAAATACTCACTTATATCTGACCGCCAATTTGGATTTCAAAAAGGCAAATCAACACAGGATGCAATTGCAAACCTGGTTTCACATATAACGAACGCAATAGACAAGAATGTACCAATATTAACAATTTTCGTAGACTTGGCGAAGGCGTTTGACACCGTCAACCACAACGAACTACTAGAGACACTGGAGTGCATGGGTTGGAGAGGGATAGCCTACAATTTAATTAAAAACTATCTGGAGAATAGGAAGCAAATAGTTAAAATAGGAGGGGTCATCAGCGAGGAATCCCTGGTTACCTGTGGAGTACCTCAGGGAACAGTTCTTGGACCTATATTATTCATTCTTTATATAAATGAAATTTTTTCCATAGACCCACACAGTGAAATAATTAGCTTTGCTGATGATACTGCGATACTCGTTAGAGCTGATACGTGGTATGAGTTGAAAAATAAGTCCCAGGAAGTACTTCAGCGGATGATGGAATTTTTCACGTTGAAAAAATTAACCATTAATATGGAGAAAACGAAATTTATGAAATTTGCTAGTTATAGAGATGGTCTACCTAACTTCAATAGGCTCGAAATTGAACTCAACAACACTATTTTCATAGTTTCATCTGCTGACGTGATTAAGTACTTAGGGATTACAATAGATAGTCACTTACGATGGGATGAGCACTCAGATAATATTATAAAGAAGATTAGAAGTTTATTTGTGAAATTCAAACAATTAAGGAATGTATGTGAGGAGTCGGAACTATTCAAAATTTATTATGGACTAGTGCAACCACATTTGTCTTATGGTGTTTTGGCATGGGGAAGTTTAGCGGACTGTCATTATAGGCATATTGAAATTGTCCAAAAATTTATTCTGAAGATAATATATAGGAAAAACTCCACTTTTCCAACAGACGACCTGTTCAACATGGCTGAGATATTTACTGTACGTCAACTATACGCTAGAGCACTACTGATTTATCAATATGAAAGAAGAAAGCAACAACCAGTAAATGAGAGAGTGATAGTAGGAAATTTGCGAGATGGAACAAGTCTTAGAGTGCCGTTCATGAAAAAAACTATTGGGCAAAAATCATTCTCTTACCTGAGTCCAATTCTTTATAATGAAATATCTAGTATAGTAAGAAATTGCAGTTCGATAAAATCATTCAAGAGATACATAAAGAAATGGATATGGCAATACGGAAGGAACTCTATAAATAATTTCCTGAAAAGGAATAAATTTTGTTAACAATGATTTAGATGGTTATGTTATATTTGTTATGGTATTATGTTATTGTAATTGTAATATTTTGAAATTAAGTACATGTTAATAACAGATATAACATGTTATGTTATGTTTGTTATGGTTTTATGTTATTGTAATTGTAATATTTTGAAATTAAGTACATGTTCCAAAGGAGCATTATTTAGGATTGTGTTCATACAAATCTCACACACAAGTGTAGTCTTTTGTGAGAAGAACTCCCTCTACTTTGTTCACTCTGATATTGTTTTATTTATTTTGTGCTTATTGATTTTGGGAATAAAGTATTATTATTATTATTATATATATATATATATATATATAAAATAACAACGGCGAGCATGGTTTGACGCGTTTTATATCTGCTCCGCATATATTGTGTATATACGTGAATAAAATTGAGACTATTTTGCATATAACTGGTTAAAAGTGTTAATAAGCATCTTCATTTGCAAATTGTATATCAACATCTAGTTCAAGATGGGAGGAACAAGGAAAAACCCCTCAAGTCAAGCACCACCGGATATTGCCGGAAAAATGTCAGAAATGGAAGCCAAATTTCAACAAGGTCTCGACAAACTGAGGGAGGATTATATCACAAATAGAAATAACAGTGAGTCAGCTGCACAAGACATCCCTGATTTTGAAGAAAAACTTAAATTATTCGAGTTACAAATTAAAGCTGATATGGAACGTCTAAAAGAAGAAATATTATTCCTTCAGTCGAAGGTCATTGAAAGTCGGAAAGATATCGATAATATCATTCAAGTAAATAACAACAAAAAATTTATGTTCCGGGGCATTCCTGAAAAAAGCAATTCAATCGATCTGATGGGCGATATAATAAAGATCATACAATCTAATTTGAAGGTGGATATTTCAAAAAACGAGATTAGTGGCTGTTATCGTATCAACAAAAAACGGGTTAAAAGCAACAGTTACAAGTTACAAGTTACAAGTAATTCACGCCGGTGATTGTCGAGTTTGTTACTCAGTGGCGGCGCGATGAAATTTTCCATTCAAAGAGCCAATTGAAGGGCACTCGTTTACTGATTTGTGAAGTATTGACCAGTGAAAAAAATGATCTGTTTTTGAAAGTGCCTGACAAATTTAAGAATCAAACATGGACTATAAAGGGTAATATATGTCTTTTACAAAAACAGAAAAATTCAAATTACGGACGAAGAACAACTGCAAAAGCTTAAATGAACGAATGTGGAGCGGTGAAATCGTGACTAACTTTTGTTTAACTCTAACGCGGAATACATTCGTACAGACGTATAGTCTTACTTCTCTTTTTTCCTTCCTTTCTTTTTGTTTGCATATTAATAGTATCTCTTCTTTTTTCTTTTTCTCTCTTTCTTTTGTCGTAAGGGCACTGTAATACTTTTAATTTTTCAATGTCTACTGGTAAGACAAGACTGGGTCATATAAATATACGATCTCTAATACCCAAATTTCAAGATTTCAAACACTTCATTGACGATAGAGACTTTGATTTTGTGGGTGTGAGTGAAACTCAATCCGGTTTCCGCAAACATCACAGTTGTTCGACGGCTCTCGCCAATGTGACTGATGACATACTAAAAGCAACTGACTCCAATCAAATCACCTTGCTAATACTATTGGACTACTCAAAAGCCTTTGACACGTTGGATCATTCAATAATGTTGGCAGTATTGCACTATGTCGGTCTCAGTAATGAAGCTGTCAAATTTTTTGAGAGCTTCTTAGAGGGTAGATCTCGGGTTGTTAAGGTTGATAATACTTTTTCTGGAGAGTTGTTCATTACTACTGGTGTACCCCAGGGCTCAATTTTGAGTCCTCTGCTCTATGCTATATATACGTCTTCCTTGAATTCTGCTTTTCAAGTATGTAAAGTCCAATGCTATGCAGATGATACTCAGGTTTATCACTCTTTTGACAGAGGAGACATCTTGAATTCCTGTCAAATAATCAACAAAGAGTTGAGTGATCTTTATAATCAGTCGTTGAAACATCATTTATTTTTAAACCCAAAAAAATGTTGTGTTATGATGTTCGGCTCGAAAAATTTTGTATTAGATGCGAGAAATGAGGTAAAGATCAAAATAGCTGACGCAACGCTGCAGATAAGGGATAAAGTGAGGAATCTTGGACTTACTTTTGAAACCTCCTTGCGGTTCGACCAACATGTTGCAAATTGCATTCAACGAGCATACTATAAACTAAAAATACTCTAAGGATACCGCCGGGTAATTCCAACAGAAACCAAGATATTGTGGTGCGATTCTCTGGTGCTCTCTGTGTTCAATTTTGGTGACGTTGTATATGGCAAATGTCTGACTCAATTTCAGAAGAAGCGGATTCAGAAGGTTCAGAACTGTTGTTTACGCTTTATATATGTAATACGAAAATTTGACAAAATATCTCATAAACTTTCTGAAGCCAATTGGTTGAGTATGGAGGGTAGGAGGGAGTTTCACTCGGTTTTGTTCTTCCATAAGATCATCATTGAAAATAAACCAGCATACCTTCATAGAAAAATAGTGTTTAGAACTCACGTGCATAATATTAATATAAGGACAAAGGGTTTAATTACTCCACCAATTCATAAGACATCTATCTTTGAGAGAAGCTTTACTTTCAATATAGCAAGAACATATAATGCCCTCCCTTTGTCTTCTAAATCATTGAATATCAAGCAATTTAGAGCTCGTATGTTTGAATACTATTACTCTAGATATAATACATAATACTCAGAAAAAGAAACGTTTTTACCTTTTACTGTATTACTGTGGTTCTGTGGGAATGTGACTGAGTGATTTCATTATCTTCATAATCTGTCGATTTATACATTACTATTTTTTTTTTCTGTTTTCTCTGGCCTTTTTTTATTCTTTATTATTCATTCTTTAATTTTTCTTTAATTCTTTAATTTTTAATTTAATTTGAATTCATCTATATGTTTTTCATTTCATTCATAAAATTGAGCATGTAACGCCGAAATATATTTGAAAATCACGAAAACATGTACGGGTTAAATGGAGCAGGATGGAATAGCCTAGGTGATTCCATCACTGGATTTCGCCCTTTTCCACATGCATCCCATTTATCTCAATGGCACTCCAAATTAGAAATAATGTATAAGCTAGAAATGATGTGGAAATAAAGACATTATTATTATTATTATTATATATATACATATAGGTATATATATATATATATATATATATATATATATATATATATATATATATATATATATATATATATATATATATATTATTATTACTTCGATTGTTCCCCATGTGGAGAGCGACTGAACTTGAATTCGCAATCATTAGGAATTTTGCTTCATCTTTTTTGCCTCCCAAAAACGCTTCATCCTCTCTGAATGCTCTTTCTTCCGTTCATCTGTCCACTTTACTCCAGGTTGACGATTTACTTTTTGCTCAAACTTTATATGTGCGATTTTATAGCGGCATTCAGTGCGATCTTCGAGATTTTTATATTGATCTGTTGTAGATCCTCTTGGACCTCTTTTAGCCACTCTGTTCCGCATTTACTATTCATAATTATATTGAGTAGTTTGTTCGGTATTCTGGACTGTTTCATTCTGTAGACATGTGCATAGAACTTTGCTCGTCGTTTTCTGATTTCTTCCGTTATCGTATTTGTCTTTTGATACAGTTCATTTTGAGGTCTTTTCATCCAAATACCGTTTCTATTGATTGGCCCGTAAATCTTCCTGAGAATTTTTCGTTCTTGTTTTTCTATTTCTCTAATTCTCGAATGGCCGCCAATACCCATTGTTTCAGCTGCGTAGATTGCTTCTGGCAGAATCGTTGTGTTATAATGCCTCAATTTGGCGCCTCTCGAAATGCACATTTTGTTATAGTGAGCCCATGTTAGTTTGTAGGCCCTTTGGAGCTTGGTTGTTCTCCGTTCATTAGTGATTCGGTTTAAACCTAAGGACTGTATAACTTCCCCGAGGTATTTAAAATGGCGTACTTGCAGAATTTCACCATGTTTTGTCATAAGAGAAGATTTATTTTTTGGTTTTCTTTCCATGTTTTTGGTTTTATCATAAGAAATTTGTAACCCGGTTTTCTGCTCAATTTCATGTAGTTTTTTCACGGCGCGAATAGCTTCAGTTCTGTTGTCTGTGATGATAGCAATATCGTCTGCAAAGGCGAGACATTTGACATTTATTCTATTTTCTTTTTTGATGCTCACTTGTATGCCCTTCACGTGAAGTTCCCATTCCCTTATGATCTTTTCTAAAACAATATTGAAAAGAATTGGCGAAAGTCCGTCCCCCTGCCGCACACCGGTTTTGATTTCAAAGGAATCTTATATTTCGCCCATAAATTTTACCTTGGAAGTTGTACCTGTAAGTGTCTGTTCTATAATTGTTCGGGTCTTTCGATGGATTCCAAATTCTTTCATGATTTCGAAAAGGGTTTCGCCGTCTACCGAGTCATATGCTTTCTTGAAGTCAATGAATGTGATCACTGTATTTCTACATTTCCTCATCTGTAATATCGTCTTCAAAGTCCAGATCTGTTCTGCACATGATTAGCTTTTTCTGAATCCAGCTTGTTATTCCCCAATTAGTGGATCCGCTTGGTGTTCTACTCTGTTTAGGAGTGCTCTGGAAAGTATTTTGTACGCAACCGGGAGTAAGGAAATTCCCCTGTAATTATTGATATCCATTTTGTCCCCCTTTTTGTGCAATGGATGTATCAACGCGCATTTCCAATCCTCTGGTATCTGTTCCGTTCTCCAGATTTCTGATATTAAATGATGAAATTTTTGGGTCAAAGTAGTATCGTTCAGTTTCCAGAGTTCCGCAATAATCCCATCTTCTCCTGCTGCTTTGTTGTTTTTGAGTTTCTTGATAATTGCCGTAATCTCTTCCATATCAGGGGCTTGCGAGTCTGGATGCGTAAACCCCGAAAAGTCGAACTTAAGGTTTTCTTGGGGAGGGTTGCAGTAGAGAAGGGTGCTGAAATATTCGGCTAGAATTTTGCAGTTATTTTTTGTGTTCAACGCGCCATCGGATTTTTTGAAGCAAAGAGTCGGCGCTTGGTATCCTCGCAAGTTTTCTCTGAAAGTTTTGTAAAAATCTCTAGTATTATTATTAGTGGAATCCTTCTGTATTTCGTGACACCTATTATTATCATATCTCCGTTTTCCTCTTCTAATTACTTTGGAGGCCTGTTTCTGAGTTGTAAGGAAATTCTCCCAGTTTTCGTCATTTGTATGGCCGTTAAATTTTTTCCATGCAGTTATTCTCTTGTCGACTGCTTGGTCGCAGATTAAGTTCCACCAGCGGTGTTTCCTGGTACGAGGAGGTTGCCCTTGTGTGATGGCTTTCTGAATATTCTTTGTAAGGATTTCCCAATTCGTCGATTCTTCCTGATTGATTTGTGCAATGATTGTATCCTTGTGAAGTTTCAGATATTCGAGATCGGACCTAACTTTTCTGGGTGTAAATTTTTTATTTATGTTGGGTTGAAGTTTTGTTTTTATTTGCAGGAGATAGTGATCCGAATCAAAGACGCCTTTACGAGTTCTGACATTCAAAATTTCCTTTCCGTTGTTCTTGGAAATTGCGACATGATCAATTTGATACTCACTCTGCTTGAGACTAGGCGATCTCCAAGTAGTTAGCTTATGTGCAGGTTTTTGCGTTGAGTAAATTGAGTACTCATGATTTTGAGTTCGAAGTTCCTACAGAACGCGATTAACCTTTCACCGTTCTTGTTGGTACGTTTGTGTTTAGTATGGGGACCCGTAGTGTCTCTGAATTTCCTTTCCTTACCTAGCTGTGCGTTAAAATCTCCTAGCAAGATTTTCACGTGGTGTTTCGGTATTTTATTGGTTGTTTCTTCCAATGTTTCCCAAAAATCTTGTACGCTTTCTGTAACGGTTTTGTTGTGGTGATTAGTGGGAGCGTGCACGTTGATTAAAGTGTAAGCTTTATTAGCTGATTTAATAGAAAGCAACAAGATTCTCTCGTTGGGCGATGTGAAATTAATAACCGAGTCTAGTATGGAATTGTATATCGCGAATCCGGTACCTAGAAGCGGTAATTTGCCCATTACTTTCACGGCAGGTTTCCCCTTGTAGATTCTGAAACTGTCGGTATCGAAATGATTCTCGTCCATGAATCGTGTTTCTTGGAGAGCGGTGATTTTGAGATTGAAAATTCTCATGGTGTTGGTGAGCTGCTTCAGGTTACCTGTTTTAGCGAGTGTATTAACTTTAATTGTACCGATGTGATGTTTTTCTTTGATCTTGAGATAATGGAAGGGGATAACACAGGCCAACAAAATGAAAAAAAAATTAATGTGCTGATTCCAAAAATGCCACCAGATTTTTGATCAGCTCTTGTTTTTGAGATACACGTTACAGGTTAAATGATATATTTTTTTCTGATAAAGGACAACAAATAAAGAGATAAATATGTACTTAATCGTCAAAATAGAAATTTCCCAGAATGTAATTAGCCAAATGGACACCTGGAATTGTCCCTGACCCAATGTTCCTATACTAGGAACTACTCAATACAATGCTCTTAATTACTTTTATACCTGTAATTGCCTATGACCCGATCCTTCTATACCTGCTTGGCTGTACTTGATTTAGTATATTACTGAGTTTTCCCAAGTAAAGTTGTGCTATCATTTTGTGTAAATTTTGGTCGTTTTGTAGTATCAAGACACTAAACTGAAACAATGGCATCCACAAGCAGACGTACCTATGTAAATCATCCCGATGTTTTTTGTTATGTGTATGGTGAATACACTTTGAAAGAGAGCAGAAAAACGATTTCTGACTTTGTGAAAAGAGCTTATCTTGCCTATTTTGGCGTTCATTTAGGAGATCAAGATAAATCTTGGGCCCCACATTTCATATGTAAAACAGGTGTTGGACATTTGCGACAGTGGGCAACTGGAAAGAGGAAGTGCCTAAAGTTTGGTGTACCAATGGTTTGGAGAGAACCGCGGAACCATCATGACGACTGCTATTTTTGTCTCGTTAATATTAAAGGCATAAAAAGAAACAATAGACACAAATGGACATATCCTGATCTAGATTCTGCAAGAAGGCCTGTAGTGCATTCGGAAGAAATACCCGTTCCATCATTCAGCAGTCTACCTGAACTGACAGAAGATGAATACAGAAACATCAACGTGTGACGAAGTTAAAAGAATTAAATCAGAAAACGACAGCGATTTTGAAGCAGATTTAGCAACTCCGCAGTGTTTCAATTGAGAAGAACTAAACGATCTTATAAGAGACCTGAATCTCTCAAAGGAATCCGCTGAATTACTTGCATCCAGATTAAAAGAAAAAAATCTTCTATGTCGAGGTACTGATATTACATTTTATCGTAATTGAGTTTTTGCAATAAATACTTAAATCCATGTGTCTTTGTTTTTTTTAACTGTCAATAGTAATATTATATATTATAACAGTTATAACGTAAATTATATACACAATTTTTTAAAAAATCTCAAAAACAAATCTGATAGACAAAATCTGAGAACTTTTTTACATTCTGCATCCAAAAATTACTCAGGAACAGTTAAAAAATCGCAGGCACCAAAATGTTTGTTGGCCTGTGTAATATATATATTTATATATATATATATATATATATATATATATATATATATATATATATATATATATATATATATATATATATATATATATATATATAATTTTGAAATTCGAAAAATATTACAATGTACGATTCGACCGAGTTTCCATCTTCATTGGCAGAACGTTCGTTGGCGGTCGTTGCATTTATCCCTTGTAATATTTTTCGAATTTTGATATATGAATTGAACCTGTAAAACATCAAAATGAATGTTTGATATATTGAATGAAATAGGTAAAATCCGAGAATTTGAATATATATATATATATATATATATATATATATATATATATATATATATATATATATATATTAGGGTGTCCCTTAAAATTCAATGTCAATATATTTTTACGCATACCTTCTAAAAACTTTCGTATTGACCTTATATAGTACAAAAATAAATATAAGCCTGATTTATAAACGATAACCCGTGCCGACTTGAGTTCTTAACTTGTCCATACAAGTTGCGCGGGTGCAGCGCTGCGACCTGTTACTGCGAGTTTCAATTGTCCTTTCATACGTGATTTTTAACATTATTAGTGCGTTATTGTTTATTGTGTGAAGATGTCTGTGGAATAACGAAGTGATAAACAAAATATTTACCTTATCGGACTGCCAAGTCACCAGATAAATGGTGCAAAACTACCATCTAATCGACAAGTTCTCACCATTATATTTTACAATATACGTGAAGTCAAGCTTACTGCTAGAGAAAGTGCGAATCTTGTTGAAAGAAAGTGCATTATATTTTGGGAAGAAGCCAGAATTCCTACGAAGGCCAATTATTGCTTCATTTGACGATGGAGAACAGCTTCATGCAGTGCCAAAATTAGAGAATTCTTCTGGAAAACATCAAGCTAAAGCCATTTCAACTGCACACTTCGACTGGAACCTCTATGATAAATTACAGATAATGTGCTGCGATACAACAACTTCAAATACTGGCCGTTTCAGTGGAGCTTGTGCTATTTTGGAGCAGACTTCAGAAAGGGAATTACTGCTTTTTGTTTGTCTTCAACATATTCATGAGTTGGTGCTGAAAGGTGTTTTTGAAACCAAGATAAAGCAAATTACAAGTAGCCCAGATATTCCAATTTTCAAAAAATTGAAAGATAATTGGAAAAATATTAACACCGATAATATTAAGCCACCTCTGAATTTCGTTAAAGCACATATTGCTGAGACAAAAATTACATCTTGGTTAACTTTTTATAAGACTGAACTGGAAAAACCTTTCATTAGAGAGGATTACCGTAAATTGGTGCAACTATGCGTTGTGTTCTTAGGAGGAGATACAGAGAATAAACTAAAACTCAGGCCTCCTGGAGCTTTGCATCAAGCGCGATGGACGCCGAGAGCGATCTTTTCTATAAAAATACGTTTGAATCAATCGCAACTTAAAATTACTGCAAAGGACCCAAGTGCTTCACAAGATGTTTTCTTATTTATCGTCACCTTGTATACTAAACCTTGACTCGAATGCACAGTGGCAACTAAAGCACCTAACCAAGACTTCTGCTTTTTGAAAGCTCTAAAAGAATATGAATAAGTAGACGCGACACGTTCCAAGGGAAGTTTGTGGAATGAGCAAGTTTGTTTATCATTTATGGCATTTGTGTGATGAACCAGTGATATTATCACTCTTTGATGAAGAATTTTATTACAAAATCAAGTCAAAAATGATTAATGATTTAAACAGAGATGAACGTTCAGATTCCGCCAAATACTATATCCCATCGAAGGAAAAAATTACGCAAAACTTCTTTAGTAAGCTTAATATTTTCTTGTTTTTTTTTCAAAGTTTCGTGGCTTCGTTTTTGCTTTTTCAAACTGTTTTTTCTTCCTTTCAGATATGACGCTGGATGATTTTGTTACACAAAGAAGCAAACGATTTCTATCCCGACTGCAAATCGACGACAGTTTTCTGCGAGAGGATGTATCTTCTTGGGGTGACAATCCTAATATTTTGGCAGCTAGAAGAAGAATGAGACGTTTGAAGGTCGTAAATGACACTGCTGAAAGAGCTGTTGAATTAATGCAAGATATAATGGACTTATCACGGCTGAAGAATAGAACGGTTGCTTTGTTTTTTTTGCAGGAACATAGAAATCTGTATCCACACTGCAAAAACACTGCACTAAAGAGAAGTTACCCTAATTAATTATTATTATCATTTGTATTTAAATGAAAGTTTATGTTGATCTCATTTTATTCTCACGCATATTTACTTTATTTGATGCATTTAAATTAGTTTGGGATCAAACCAAAATGTCAAGCCAAAACACCATTTTTTATCGAACTTTAGAGCTCGGTCGGCACGGGGTTGAAATCATGCTACAAATATGAACTTTCATATTTGAGTACACTGTAGCATTTATAAAAAAAGTAGAGGGTATGCGTTTCGAAATTCTAAAAAAAAATTTTTTTGCCATATCAGGGACACCCTAATATATATATGTATATATATATATATATATATATATATATATATATATATATATATATATATATATATATATATATATATATATATATATATATAAGAAAATAACCACCAGAACATTCATTTGAAAAATTCAAATTAATCAAGAGAATGTTATAGTAGAGCTAGATATGTGAACGTGTACGATGTGATGTCTCCATCATCCTTCAAGGGATAAATGTTAGAGAAATATTGAAATCGATGCCAAACCTGATGGAAGTGCGAGACATATATGTTTCGTTCTGCAAGGAACTCGTCAGTCGCACCACGTCCATCGAAGTGAGGCAACGATTTCAACCCCCAAGCTTCTTCTTGTGACTCCAAGTGGAAGATCGTAGAGTAATGAATACTCCACAATTCCATCTATAGGAATCAGTAGAAAATATCTCTCAGATTACAGACACACCAAGCATCGAAATTTCTTATATCTTCTATACCCGTAGGTATCTACTAAATTGCAATGTCTATTTGAAATTGCAATTTCATTTGACGAGTTCCTTGCAGAACGAAACATACCTATATGTCTCGCACTTCCATCAGGTGTGGCATCGATTTCGATATTTCTCTAACATTTATCCCTTGAAGAATAATGGAGACATCACATCGCACACGTTCACATATGTAGCTCTACTATAACAATCTCTTGATTAATTTGAATTTTTCGAATGAATGTTCTAGTGTTCATTTATATATATATATATATATATATATATATATATATATATATATATATATATATATATATATCTCGTGTGGGGTTGTTAGTACCCCCATCGGGCGCCTCCCCAGGTGGCGGATAGGGGAAAGTCTCCTAGATATAGGAGACACTGATACACAGGGCGGACCAAAAACTAACTAAACGAATCCATTGGCGTCTGTTCAGTATCTGACGGCCAGTGGTCAGCGTCTGTTTCTCTAGTTGAGGCGGCTGTATTTCAATCTTCTCGAACTCAAAAATCGAGTCGTATACAATTCCATACTAGACTCGGTTATTAATTTCACATAACGAGAGACGACGAACGAGAGAGTCTCATTGCTTTCTATTAAATCAGCTAATAAAGCTTACACTTTAATCAACGTGCCAGCTCCCATTAATCACCACAACAAAACCGTTCTAGAAAGCGTACAAGATTTATGGGAAACATTGGAAGAAACGACCAATAAAATACCAAAACACCACGTGAAAATCTTGCTAGGAGATTTTAACGCACAGCTAGGTAAGGAAAGGAAATTCAGAGATACTACGGGTCCCCATACTGAACACAAACGTACCAACAAGAACGGTGAAAGGTTAATCGCGTTCTGTAGGAACTTCGAACTCAAAATCATGAGTACTCAATTTCAAAAACCTGCACATAAGCTAACTACTTGGAGATCGCCCAGTCTCAAGCAGGGTGAATATCAAATTGATCAGTCGCAATTTTCAAGAACAACGTCAAGGAAATTTTAAATGTCAGAACTCGTAAAGGCGTCTTTGATTCGGATCACTATCTCCTCCAAATAAAAACAAAATTTCAACCCAACAGAAATAAAAAATTTACACCCAGAAAAGTTATGTCCGATCCCGAATATCTGAAACTTCACAAGGATAAAATCATTGCACAAATCAATCAGGAAGAATCGACGAATTGGGAAATCCTTACAAAGAATATTCAGAAAGCCATCACACTAGGGCAACCTCCTCGCACCAGGAAACACCGCTGGTGGAACTTAATCTGCGACCAAGCAGTCGACAAGAGAATAACTGCATGGAAAAAATTTTACGGCCATAAAAATTACGAAAACTGGGAGAATTTCTTTACAACTCAAAAACAGGCCTCCAAAGTAATTAGAAGAGAAAAACGGAGATATGATAATAATAGGTGTCACGAAATACAGAAGGATTTCACCAATAATAATACTAGGAACTTTTACAAAACTTTCAGAGAAAACTAGCGAGGATACCAAGCGCCCACTCTTTGCTTCAAAAAATCCGATGGCGCGTTGGAAACTAACACAAAAAATGACTGCAAAATGTTAGCCGAATATTTCAGCACCCTCCTCAACTGCAACCCTCCCCAAGAAAAACTTAAGTTCGACTTTTCGGGGTTTACGCATCCAGACTCGCAAGCCCCTGATATGGAAGAGATTACAGCAATTATCAAGCAACTCAAAAACAACAAAGCAGCAGGAGAAGATGGGATTATTGCGGAACTCTGGAAACTGAACGATACTACTTTGACCCAAAAATTTCATCATTTAATATCAGAAATCTGGAGAACGGAACAGATACCAGAGGATTGGAAATGCGCGTTGATACATCCATTGCACAAAAAGGGGGACAAAATGGATATCAATAATTACAGGGGAATTTCCTTACTCCCGGTTGCGTACAAAATACTTTCCAGCGAACTCCTAAACAGAGTAGAACACCAAGCGGATCCACTAATTGGGGAATACCAAGCTGGATTCAGAGAAAGCTGATCATGTGCAGAACAGATCTGGACTTTGAAGACGATATTACAGATGAGGAAATGTAGGAATACAGTGATCACATTCATTGACTTCAAGAAAGCATATGACTCGGTAGACGGCGAAACCCTTTTCGAAATCATGAAAGAATTTGGAATCGATCGAAAGATCCGAACAATTATAGAACAGACACTTACAGGTACAACTTCCAAGGTAGATTTTTTGGGTGAAATATCAGATCCCTTTGAAATCAAAACCGGTGTGCGGCAGGGGGACGGACTTTCGCCAATTCTTTTCAATATTGTTTCAGAAAAGATCATAAGGGAATGGGAACTTCACGTGAAGGGCATAAAAGTGAGCATCAAAAAAGGAAATAGAATAAATGTCAAATGTCTCGCCTTTGCAGACGATATTGCTATCATCACAGACAACAGAACTGAAGCCATACGCGCCGCGGAAAAACTACATGAAATTGCGCAGAAAACCGAGTTACAAATTTCTTATGATGAAACCAAATACATGGAAAGAAAACCAAAAAATTAATCTCCTCTTATGACAAAACGTGGTGAAATTCTGCAAGTAGGCCACTTTAAATACCTCGGGGAAGTTATACAGTCCTCAGGTTTAAACCGAATCGCTAATGAACAGAGAATAACCAAGCTCCAAAGGGCCTACAAACTAACATGGGCTCACTATAACAAAAAGTGCATTTCGAGAGTCGCCAAATTGAGGCATTATAACACAACGATTCTTCCAGAAGCAATCTACGCAGCAGAAACAATGGTTATTGGCGGCCATTCAAGAATTAGAGAAATAGAAAAACAAGAACGAAAAATTATATTTTAGATATACTATTTGTACTAATAGTCTAACTAAAATATACTATAATCTCATAAAATAAAATTTAAAATCCAAGCAATGCACGCCCATGAAACCAAAGATAAGAATTCATCGGAAGATGCGTATGTCCTAAACAAACGTATCTACAGATGTTACCCATAGACCGTAATTCTCGCAGTAATCAGTTTTACGAAAGATTTGTGAAATTGAAGTCAATTTCCAACAAAGATGAACCTGTAATATTCTTGAAAAAGGCCTAGAGCCGAAACATATGTAGAATAAACAATTATTTCATCAATTTTAAACTGTGCTCATTCCCAAGAAACCTTCACACTTATATATATATATATATATATATATATATATATATATATATATATATATATATATATATATATATATATATATATATAGTTAAGAGTTTACGGTATTTACCTGAGATTTACGTTGTTTGTTCATTTGTAACAGCCGTTTACATATGTTTCAAGCTTATTGGCTCTCATCAGAACGGCGTAGTTCAAGTTATTAGATGTTACACACTTGAAAGCTGATTAAAAAGGAAAAACACAGAACAATCAGCTTTCAAGTGTGTAACATCTAGTAACTTGAAATACGCCGTTCTGATGAGAGCCAATAAGCTTGAAACATATGTAAACGGCTGTTACAAACAAAACAAACAACGTAAATCTCAGGTAAATACCGTAAACTCTTAACTTCATTTTCATCCTGACAAACCTTGTTCTTAATTTATAATATTGTCGGTACAAAATTCTAGAAGGTATAAATATCTCATCGCAGGTAGACATCGATTCAGTCTGAAAATATAGCTTTAACAAGCTTGGTCAAGATATTCGATTTAACCAAAAATGATGTAGATTCCTCACGTGGAATTTTGTGTTGTTTTGTTCTGTATTTTTCCTTTTTAATCAGCTTTCAAGTGTGTAACATCTAATAACTTGAACTACGCCGTTCTGATGAGAGCCAATAAGCTTGAAACATATGTAAACGGCTGTTACAAATAAACAAACAACGTAAATCTCAGGTAAATACCGTAAACTCCTAACTTCATTTTCAGCCTGACAAACCTTGTTTTTAATATATATATATATATATATATATATATATATATATATATATATATATATATATATATATATATATATATATATATATATACGTATATACAAACAAATCGTTCAAGATGCTGGGTTTTATCAAGAGGTCAATGAGCCATTTCAATAATATAGATGTAATTAAATTAGTGTATTGTGCCAATGTGAGGAGTATATGCGAATACGCATCAGTTGTTTGGTCTCCAGCCTATGACAATCACATCCAAAGCATTGAACGAGTTCAAAGGAAATTTTTTAAGTGGGTTTCCTTCAAATTAGGTATACCGTCTTCTGTTATAAATTATAATGAATTGCAGAGGCGAGTTAATTTGAGATCTTTAGAACTACGGAGAAATAACTTTAAATTGACATTATGTTAGTTTATAAATTGATTAACAACTTTTTGGATCGCAAATATCTATTGAGCAAATTAATTCTCAATTGTAAACCAGTTAATCTTAGGTCAAGAGAAATTTTTCATATCAGTTTTGCTCCTATTAACTACAGCTTTAATAATTCTTTGTTACGGCCACAGCGTCTAGCGAATGCTTGTCAAGTTGATCTTTTCTTATTGTCCATTTTTTCTCTAAAGTCATACTTTGAATCTCAGGAGATGAGTGAAAGATAAAAAAAAACTTTTTATAATATTTATTGAGATGTAGGGCAACTGTTGTTTTAGTATTATAAAGAATCTTATATTGATCCATGTATTTTTTGTATGTAGATTTTGTGTTAGAATAGTTTCATGAATTGTAAAATGGCATGTCCGTATGATTAAATAAATAAATAAATATTAATTCGCCAGATTGATGTACAACATAGACAGCGAAACTAAATGATTTTGTTTGAAATTTCTATTGAGGATCTTTTGATTCTAAGATTACAATTGATTGAATTTTAGAATTCAATGAAAACCTATAAATGGTTAAGGAAACTCAATTAAAAAAAATGTTCTCATAGAGAAAGAAATCGAGATCGAAGATCTCAGCTTGGAGATCCAGATTTCTTACTGCTTGATCAGAATGCCTTTTTCAATTTTCAGGTCATTCAGATTGGATGTAAATGATAGAATCCATTTTAGAGAGAGCCACTCGTGATTCGGTGAAACCTTAACTTGTAACTCCAAGGGATATGCGCTCACAAGCGACTCAAATTTTATAAAAATATAAAATATTATTTTCAACAATCAAATACTTGACTTATCCGTTTCAATACTCGCAACGAGATCCCTTTCGGAAATCCAATATCGGAAAAATTTGTTGGCGGGCCATACTCCCTACTTACATCGATGGAATTCGAACTACGAATATTCTATGCGATACTTCATTCAACCATTGTGAGGTATTTTAACATGGCACATATCAATAAAAAGAAAAAACTTTCAAACTCTCTCTTCCACGCATAATATTCGTCTCCTTGTGTACGGAATGTATGTATCAGATTAGAATTTCGTAAAACTATTCTTGTTTCAATAACACTACCTTAATTGAACAGCCTAATTAAAAGTCTTGTTCAGATTGAATTATTTCATAAAAGAATATGGTAGTAAAATCAGCAGGTGATATTTGGAATTCAAAATATGTCTGTTTCTTCATATTGTGGAATGAAAGTTATTATTTAACTGAAATTAAAAAATCACTCTAGCTGATTTTAATTGCATAAAATATAGTTTTGGAAGTGGTGACATATACTACGAATCATTATAAAAAATGTCTATGACGGAACCGAGTTGTAAAATTTAGGAGCTTACCTTCGCAAATGCAAGATTATCACCCAAAGTGTAATACATAGCAACAGGAACTGTTATATTTCTTATGGGGTAATCAGGAAGTAGGGCTTCCCCATAGAATTCCATGTTTTTCTTCCCCATGGATGAAAATTTCGTCCATGAGAATTTTCGTAATCCCATGGACGAAAATAACCTCGAGATAAAAATATCATTTCATTATCATATTTTTTCGATTATTCAAAATTTCTAATTCATGGTTTAGGGTCTTATACTCGAAAATTTAAGGAAATCTCAGAAAAAAAAATTATGTCGATAGGATTTGGTGCTCTACAACTTCCAGACGTTTGGAACTGGAGCAACATCTTCAGTGGTTTCGGAGAAGAACGCTTTGTCACATATATTTATATTCCAAATCAGTTTCTTGCCTGTTTGAGATTGTTATTTCTTATATTTTCAGCAATAACAGGCTATTTTTGAAGTTAAAAGTATGAAAATGGTAAATATTTTTCTCATGAAAAATAATTATCATGATTTCACAATTATCACAATTTCTCATGAAAAATAATTACCAAATAATTTGATTAACAGAATCATGAAAAACAGATTTCGTATATTATATAATACTCTACAATAAAAAGTAGATCCAACGGAAATAATTACATTCCCCCACCATAAATTTCAATATTAAGTACAAACATTGCAAAAATATTAAAACCTTATGATTTGATATTAGCTCATACTGCACAAAATCAATTCGAAGAAATATATACCAAGTTGAAGAGTGAAACAATAACTCAGAGAAAAACTCATTCCTTTTACAATATACCTTGCAATAACTGCAGAAAATGCTATTACTTTCAAACATCGCAAAATCTCGAAGAAAGAATTGAAGCACATAAGTATGCAAAAACTCAAATAACAGTTTCACATAAACATAAAATAACTGAATAACACGATTTTGATTACATCAACACGAACATTCTAGCAACTGAGAAAGACATAACATGTAGAGAGATTTTAGAAATGTTACACATTCGTAAAAATTAGGAAAACACAGTAAATCAAATAACAGATATATAACATCTTAATTCTATTTACAAAGATTCGACAATCACCATACATCATATCTCAAACTTATTCTTCCTGATCTACCATCAATTTCACACACATAAACCCATAAAAATATTTCAATATACATATTCTGGATGAGTATTGTAACGTTTTAAAATACCTTACACTGGTTGATTGTATATTTGTTAAGACCGTATCGTATGGAATAATCGTAATTCGAAGTGCGCCGAAGTAAGTGGGGAGTATAGCCCGGTTATTAATTGATTCATTCTGAACTGATGATTCACGGAGTTAGATCTCGATTAAAATATTCTTATTTTCAACTTTATCTTCTTGTACCTTTAACTTAATTTAATTAATATCGATTTTTTTTCGATAATTTTGAGTGCGCTTTCAAGCGGTTAGTATTTTGAGTTACTGATTATTTCATCGATTATTTTTCGTCTAACTGATTTTGTGAACCAAAGAATGCATTTACAATTTTGCATAAAACATCAAAATGGCCTCCAATATAGAAGATATCTCAGAACTTTCTTTTCGTTACTAATTTGTTCCTTCTAATTTTTCATTTTATTTAATTTAAAATTAGTAAAGTTTTCATATTTTCGATTTGTTGCGTGGATTAGATAAATTGAATTTGTGTTTTTCTTTCTCACACAAAAACTGATTCTCTTACAGTTTAATTTTTTTTTTGATTCAAAGAATTTAATATTGTGAACAAGATAGGAGATAAATCTACGCAACAGATCAGTATCTTTTTCATGGACTGAAGTTTTATGAAATATATTCTAGCAATTTCCCCTGGAGTTGTGGACAGAAGGATCTGTTTAAAAAGGACACTAATTTTCCACTATAAGACCGTTCTTCAGGTTGGAAACACCGAGGAGTAAAACCAACACCGAATAAGGAAGAAGAGTGCCGGATCTGGAGATAAGAGAGATCTTCAATCTCAATTTTTTTTATATATTTCCTTAATTTTTAGTTGTAATCTTTGGATCATTAATAGAAATTTTAAATATCAAGTTAATTAGTTTCACTGTCTATATTGCATACAAATCAGGGAATTTATATACGTCTCCTAAGTTTTGGAGCTAGCCAGGGTTATCCCTGTTATTTCATCGGGGAGCACGATATAGTATGTTTATGAAACTCAACTACGAGAAATTATATGAATGTATAGGTATATAAATCACACTCATTCGAATCACTTGGGTATTACTATGAGTTTCTCAGAGTTCAGAGACTAAAACTACCGAAGCGAATGCTGAGCCAGAAATATTCCTCTGTATACTAAAGAAATAAAAAAGGCAATTTGATTTTTTCGAAAAAATATGTTTGAGATTTTGATATCTATGGAAAGTTTTGGAATCCAATTATTCATTAGTTTTGACAAAGTTGTGATATACAACGAAACGTCAACAAAAACAAATCTTTCATCATTGAAAATAGACTATTCTTGCCAAAAGATATCAATATATATATATATATATATATATATATATATATATATATATATATATATATATATATATATATATATATATATATATATATATATATATATATATATATATATATATATATATATATATAAAAAAATGAATCGCAAAATATGTTAGTGAGCGCATAACTCAACAACGCCTGGACCAATTTTGCCACTTTTTTTAATGGTCGTTGAACTCCGAGGATGGTTTTTACAACACCATGGTTAAACACAAACCGCCTTTGGAACAGTGTTTTATTATTTTCAATTATCAATTCAATATCCTTATCTGTGCAAAATTATTTAAATACAAACTAATATTATGTAAATGAGATGAACATCGAATCTATATATATATATATATATATATATATATATATATATATATATATATATATATATATATATATATATATATATATATATATATATATATATATATATATATATATATATATATATATATTATATCAACCCATCATCATCATCCATCACAATTCCATGAAGTGAGATAACGATATGTATAGCGAAAGCTAACAGACAATTACCGATGACAAACTCAAATTCCGGAAACCATAATATCAATAATAAACATCATATAATTATTCAATTATTGTATTGTATAAACTGTGAACTGTAAACAACTATGTAAACTTTCAATATTTGTACAAACTCATCAGAAACTTTCCAATCGCCCTTTGTAATTAACTATTATCATTTTTAATCCTATAAATAGGTTCAGTTATTACTCATCAGTCAGTCTTCTTATTAGTCTTGTACTCTTCACTAGAGAATACTCATTGTAATCATCTTACTCACAATAAACTTATTTCATAAAAAAAGTTATTTTTGTGAACATTTTACATAATTGGCGCTGCGAACAGGATAGTGAAACGTCGGAGTGAAATACGAGTAACAAGCGTTCCATTTCGTCGTTCTCTTTCAAGAGTTCATTCACTAGAAGAAAAACATAGAAGCTTCTCCATTGGGCAAAATTTCGCTGACGGAGCAAGATTTCCACAAGCATAAATCGTATTTGGGTCTCCAAGAAGGATGAAACTAGCGATTTCCTTGTAAGTTAACAACAATTTTTTTTCTTCTCATTTCCTTATAATATACATGTATCGGGATAGATCTCCGCTACGTAGAAATAATAAAATAGATAATCACATTTCAATAAATTCAATTAATTATAACAAAAATATTAACAAAATGGCTGAACCTTCACATCTCGAACTTATGATGGCAAAAGAAATGATACCACCCTATTCCGGGGGTTCGAAAAATTTAGCATACTTTTTGAGTCAGTCAGAAAAGTTTTTGAATTTAATGAGAAAAAAGGAGGATAATTGTACGTTTAATATCCTTCTTCTCGAACAGGTCAAATCTAAATTTACAGGCGAGGCTCAAGATGTCTTGCTTAATTCTAATTGTAGTAGGTGGGGCGAGATCAAAGAAACTTTAACGCAAAGATTCGGAGATCCTCGTTCTGAAGAACTTCTATTACATGATTTAACCACTACATTTCAAAATTATAACGAAACATACGAAAAATTTCTCGAAAAAATTAAACAAAAACTTCAAATTCTACTAGAACACGTCTCAGTTAGAGAAATTAATAGTGATATAAGAATAAGTAAAGAAATTAGTTACCAAAATCAAGCTCTATCAACATTCGAAGCAGGAATATTACAACCATACTGTAGACATTTGATGAATTTAGACGTTAGAACTTTAGAACAAGGTTTAATCGAATGCAGGAAATTCGACAATAATCAAGCTCAAGTAAATTTCATGAATTTTATGAGAAATCAAAACGTATACAAAAAATTCAACCACTCACAGTCAACACAAAGATTCATTCCACCATATCATCAAAACCCTAACGTTAATTACCACACTCAGAATTCTAATAGGTTTAATTTGAATAATAAATTTCCCAGTCAACCAATACAATTACATCAAAGACCAGTCACAAACAATTTTCCCACTAGATCTCAAGTATTCGGTAGAACGGAAAACAAACCTACACCAATGAGTATATCGACACGTTACACAAATAAGAATCAACCACAAAATAGAAATAATTATTTTGTTCCACAGTCACGACAAAATTTCATATCTGAAGAATTATATAACGTAGAAAATGATGAATACGAATACAACGAGCAAACACAAAATTACGAAACTTTCGGAAACAATCAAAATTTTCGGATGAACGGCCCAAAGGACGCAATCAGGTAGATTTAAATTCTATCTCAAATATGCCTAAATTACCTTTTATTTCAATACCTAGTTATAACTTAAAAATACTGATAGATTCAGGAGCCAGCAATAGTATTATGAACCCTGGCCCGGCAGAAGAGTTTTTCAAAAAATATTTTTTCAAGAAAACATTTTCAGTAAAATCATTGAACCAAACAATTACTGATGACAAAAACGTTAACGTTCCTATTTCAAGAGATTTCGGTATCAAAAATAATATAGAATTTTATATCTTAAAATGGCATGATAGATTCGATGCATTGCTAGGGAGTCACGATCTCCAACGACTACACGCCAAAATTGACTACACTAACAATATTTTACAAATAGGAACACACAAAATTCCATTTTATATTGAATTGAATCCAATGAATTTTTCACAATTTTATCAAACGGTAAATGTTCACGTAAAAATTCCCGTTAATATCGAAAATGGACCAGTCATTATTCCTAATTTAGATATAAATAATTTTTCAATACCTGAATCAATAGCTAACGCGAAGAACGGATACTGCGTCATACCTACTAACGAGGAACAAAACCTGGAAATTTTTTTTCATGAACAAATGGATGTAGAACCTATAATTAATGTTGAATTCAACAGAAATCCTAACTTCAGATGTCAAAACAATTTCGATATTTGTAAAGCTATTAGAACGGAACACCTCAACACCGAGGAGAAAGAAGAAATAAATAAATTATGCAAAAAATATAAAAACATATTTTATAATGAAAATTGCGATCTGTCTTTCACTAACGCAGTTAAACACGATATTAGAACAAGCGATAACAATCCCGTTTATACTAAATCGTATAGATATCCGTATCACCTCAAGGATGAAATTCAAAGTCAAATCCAAAAATTATTAGACAATAAAATAATTAGACCCTCCATATCACCATATAGCAGTCCGGTTTGGATAGTTCCAAAAAAGATAGACTCGTCAGGTAAAAAGAAATGGAGACTTGTAATTGACTACAGAAAATTGAACGAAAAAACTTTTGAAGATAAATATCCTTTACCGCGAATAGACGAAATCCTAGAAAATCTAGGCAGATGTACGTATTTCTCAACTTTAGACTTAGCACAAGGCTTTCACCAGATCGAAATGTCCTCAGAAAGCATTGAGAAAACGGCATTTTCCGTGAATAATGGTCATTACGAGTATCTACGTATGCCCTTCGGATTAAAAAATGCACCCAGTACTTTTCAACGAGTAATGGACAATGTCTTAAGAGAATATATTTATAAATTCTGTTTTGTTTATATGGACGACATAGTAATTTTTTCCAGATCAATGCAAGAACACATACATCATATCAAACTTATATTTGAAAAACTTCAATTCTATAACCTAAAAATTCAACTAGATAAATCAGAATTCTTACGTAAAGAAGTCGCATTTTTAGGACACATCATAACGTCTGAAGGAATCAAACCCAATACTTCTAAAATAACAGCGGTACAAGAATATCCACTACCAAGAAATACAAAAGAAATAAAAGCATTTTTAGGATTAATTGGATATTATAGACGATTTATCAAAAACTTTGCAAAAATAGTTACTCCTTTTACTCGATGCTTGAAAAAAGGTACCAAAGTTAACATTGATGACCCAGTTTATCTATTTGAAACATGTAAAGAACTTCTCACTAACGCCCCTATTTTAGCCTACCCAGACTTTAATAAAACATTTTGCGTAACAACTGATGCTAGTAATGTCGCACTTGGTGGAGTCCTCTCACAAGGCAATAAACCCATTTCGTTCTACTCTCGAACTCTAAATTCCGCAGAAAGAAATTATTCAACAATCGAGAAAGAACTATTAGCTATCGTAGAAACGACTAAACACTTTCGCCCTTACATTTATGGTCGACAATTTCTGATCGAAACAGATCATAAACCACTTGTTTGGTTATTTTCGCTCAAAGACGCGAACCAACGCTTAATTAAATGGAGACTTAGATTAGAAGAATTTGATTTTAAAATTCAGTATAAAAAAGGCAAAGAAAATTGTGTTGCTGACGCACTTTCACGCATTGAAATTAACGCAGTCGAAGAAACTCTAGATAATGACTATCAATTATACCTCAATTTGATGAAAATGACGAAATACTTTCACCCGAAGATACTGACAATTTCTTAGAAAATCAAACCAACAATACCCAACATACAGCTATCGAAGACCCCGTGTTTGGCATTCCAATATCTGAAAAACCTTTAAATAATTTTATGAACCGAATAGAATTCAAGTGTGCAGATGCTTATAAAGTAGGTTATAAAAAACCTCTTAAAAAACACAGTTTTGTAGTAGGTGTTAGAAAAGGACAAGAAAAAGAAAATATTGAGAAATTTTTGAAAGAAACTTTAGATCCGAAATTAACTTATGCTGTATTTTTTCATGATAAAGAACTAGAAACCATCTTTTCGAAAATATGTGAATCACTTTTCGAAAATAATGTTAAAATTATAAAATGTAATATCTTATGTAAAGATGTTGAAAATTCAAATGATCAATACGACGTTATACAAAAATATCATAACGAAAATCATAACGGAATTATCGAAACGCATAACAATCTTAAATTAAAATATTATTGGCCAGATATGAGGACAAAAATCAATAAAATAATCAACGAATGCGAAATTTGTTTACAAAGTAAGTATGAAAGAAATCCTTACAATATTAAATTTTCAGGCCCACTTTTCGCAAAAAAACCTTTCGATGTAATACATGTCGATACATTCAGCTTTGACAACGCAAAATTCGTCACATTTATCGATCTGTTTTCTAAATACGCCCAAGCATATTACGGAGAAGATTTGTCTGGTATCACAGTTCTTAAAAAGATGCGTCATTTCTTTTCACATCACAACTAGTTATCCAAAGAAAATGGTATGCGACGAAGGTAAAGAATTCAAAAACAAAGTACTTGAAGAATATTGTAAACTCTTCAAAATAGATTTGCACTTCACCACAAACTATAACCCCAATTCGAACTCACCGGTTGAAAGGCTTCATTCTTCGTTATTAGAAAAAATACGAATAACAAAAATTCAAAATAAAAACGAATCTGCTCAAACACTAATGAACGCAATTCTTATATACAATCAATCTGTACATTCTAGTACTGGATTTACTCCGTTTAGTCTATTATACGGCCCTTACGATAATCTGAACGCTCATGAAATAGATCTAGATAAAACATTATACGAAGCTTACAATGAAAAACGTAAAAGCGAAATATTACCTTTTTTCGAATTAATATATCAGAAACGATTAAACAAAAGTACAAGTATATTGGAAAAGAGGAACGAAACAAGAGAAAATCCGCCTGATATAAATGAACCCACAGTTTATTTTAAAAGACCAAAAATACGAAAATCCGACCCATGCTTTGATAAGGTAAATATTACCTCTAGCAACAACAATAAAATTGAAGGTATAAGAGAAAAATCCGGTCACCAGACGAATATTCATACTAGAAAAGTGAAAAGACTCAGAAAGAAATTTAATTTACAGGATAACCCTTTTGACAACAGTCCTGGCCCTTCACACGGAAGAATTCGATCACAACGGATTTTTCATCGAAGATCTAAGCCAAGCTAAATACCTTCACCATTACCATAAGTTTTATTTTTATTTTAATATCAGCCAAATAGACATTAGTTTTTCTCATTTATGGACTGATACTTATTTGCTTCAACACAAGTGCAATCATTCTTGTTATCTAATTAACACTCTAATGGAAAATTGTATAGAAATAGAGAATGAACTGTCGAAGTTTAAATCCAGGAATAAGCGTGCGATAGAATTTCTCGGTTCCACAATTAGATTTCTAACAGGCAACCTTGACCAAAAAGATTTGAAACATATCAATAATGACTTAAAAGAATTATTCAAGAATCAAAATAGTATTATAACACGCATTGATAAGTTCACTTCTTTTGCCAACCATATTTCGAATAGATACAACAATGATATCAAAATTATTCAAAATAACATTAATACCACTATGGAAGCTATTAAATACACTGAAGACGAAGTACATAAAATACAATTAGTTCACTATAATATTTTACTCTCACAAAAACTATTATCCATTATAAAAATTATTCAAAGAACAATCACCTTAGCTCTTAATAATATAACTAATTTAGAAATAATATCTACTAATGAATTGAAAGAAATTACTGATCATTTAAAATTTATTTATAATAATAATGAACTTTTAGAGTTAGACACAATACATTTAATCCGTATCATAGAATTTTCCAAATTTTAAATCATGTCGATAGGCGAAACAATTACATGTATATTATACATCCCAATCCTGTATCCAGACTCCTTCACATACCAAAGAATTTATCCTGTACCCAATCGTCTAGATACAATCATCCAACCACCGACAATGTATAGATTATACAGACCCCATAAGGAATTATGGACCAACGAAGAATGTGAGAACATCGAAAAACAAACATTGTGCAGTAAAAACACATAAAGACAGTAAATGCACACTGACCAACCTAACAACATGCATATTTTTGAAAGCAACCAACGAATATAACATCCAAATTCAGTTAGAAAACAATAAAATTCTACTTTCCTGTAAGAAATCAACAAAAATTATAGAAGAATGTGGAAATCACATCACCTATAAAAAAGTCAAACAGAGTGCACTTATATCTGCAAATCCAAACTGCAAAATAATAATTGGAAACTCTGTATTCGAAGATACTCATAATAATTTCACCCTCAATATCACGAAAATTAAAGTGGAAGAGTTCGAAACGAAGAAATTCATTAACCTCCAGCAGAAACACATTAACGATATTAACATTCTGAAGGAAGAAGCAGAAGAATTAGAACTTCATAACGAATCTCAACCTCCAATAAAGAATAGTATACATTTTTCGATAACACTAGTAATCTTAGTGGCAATGGTACTTATTTTCACTGGCCTGCTTTTCCAAAGGAAGACGTTACATAAACAAAACACTAGTAAAGAAGAAACTCAATTAGATAAAGTAACTGCTCTATATCCTAACATTCCAACCGCTCCACAAGACGAGGACGTCTTGACTTAAAGGGGGGAAGAATTATATCAACCCATCATCATCATCCATCACAATTCCATGAAGTGAGATAACGATATGTACAGCGAAAGCTAACAGACAATTACCGATGACAAACTCAAATTCCGGAAACCATAATATCAATAATAAACATCATATAATTATTCAATTATTGTATTGTATAAACTCTGAACTGTAAACAACTATGTAAACTTTCAATATTTGTACAAACCCATCAGAAACTTTCCAATCGCCCTTTGTAATTAGCTATTATCATTTTTAATCCTATAAATAGGTTCAGTTATTACTCATCAGTCAGTCTTCTGATTAGTCTTGTACTCTTCACTAGAGAATACTCATTGTAATCATCTTACTCACAATAAACTTATTTCATATAAAAGTTATTTTTGTGAACATTTTACATATATATATATATATATATATATATATATATATATATATATATATATATATATATATATATATATATATATATATATATATATATATATATATATATATATATATATATATATATATATATATATATATATATATATATATATATTGTTATGGTAAATTTTCATGCAATCATTACAATGATATAAAAATCAACAAAGTTCAATTTTTCTCAAGGTGATGCTTCTAAGTTGCTAAATTGATTGTTTCGACAAAGTCATATTTCATGCATTTTACTTTATTATGGAAGATTTTAAACATACATACAGTTTTGTAGATATAGGTAATTCCATTTAAAATAATATGTTTATGTAGTTAAATTTGTTTCAAAAATTAATAATCTATAATTTTCTTATTCACATAATAGTTCAACACATCACAATTTAATAATTTCACTTGTAAGTAGTTAAGAATGTAATGTTCATTTATTTTGATATTTATAATTATGTATTTCTTGTATAACTCATTTCTTCTCAAATAATAGTATTCACATAATGTAATTGTAAAATCCATTTCCAAAATTTCATGAAATCGATCTAATTATCAAATCAATAGTAAAGAATAGTCAACTTTTAATAGTAACCTGAAAATTGAAATATATATAATAAACATAATTCAAAAATATTCCACCTTACCAAAATGGTATAATTATTTAAGATATTCAAATATATTGTATACATGATTTCATTTATAAATATGAAAATTGTTGACATGTGTAATATCATAATATAACCTCAAATATGAAGTTCGGACGTTCGGAGGCAGAAGCACACCATAGATAATATCAGTTTAAAATAGATGAGAATCACAGAAATCAACTTTAGGCACGAAATTCGAAAATTAGACATCAGAGATTGCTTTGAAATATATCAGACTAAGAATCAAGAGCAATTAGAGAAGAATCGATAGAGGGACGCCAAGAATAAATTTTAGAGAAGTTGGGTTGAAAAATTGGAAAATAAAATTTGTAAAAATAAATAGAAAAATAGAAAATAGAAAATTTGAAAAATATAAGTATAACAAATTTATAAGAAGTATAGGAAAGTTTCGAAGAGAAGTTGAAAAGAAATCGGAACGGAAATAAAATATTGGAAAATAAAGTTGGAGCTGAAATATAAAGATTTATGAAAATTAGTATAAGAAACAAGTCTGGAATCTTAGAAGAAAAGAGAAGAGAGCTCGAAAAAAAAGGTACCTCAATTAACTATAAAATTGATATTGAATAAAAAAGGCCATTTCAAATTATATCTTAAGTTTATTTTAGTTGTAAGAAGTTTTGGAGTTTGTTCAATATTTTTTTACTTCTTGTTGAAATTAAATTGTATGTTTAAAATTAATCAGAAATATTATTTAAAAAAAAATTTAAGATTTCAATAAAAAAAAAGAATCCCCCTGAGAAAGAGTCAACTAAATTAAAATTTAATAAAATTCAAAATTCATTAGAAAAGTAATTCAAATAATATCATAACAATAAAATCATAACAATATATATATATATATATATATATATAATTAAGAATTTTCGATAATTACCTGAGATTGACGTTGCTTGTTTATTTGTAACAGCCGTTTACATATGTTTCAAGCTAATTGGCTCTCATCAGAACGGCGTAGTTCCAGTTATTAGATGTTCACACTTGAAAGTTGATTGAAAAAAAAAACACAGAACAAAACAACACAAAATTCCACGTGAGGAATCTACATCATTTTTGGTTTGAAATTGAGTATCTTGACCGAGCTATTACAGCTCTATTTTTAGACTGAATCAATATCTACCTGCGATGAGATATTTATACCTTCTAGAAATTTTGTACCGACAATATGATAAATTAAGAACAAGGTTTGTCAGGTTTAAAATGGAGTTAAGAATTTTCGGTATTTACCTGAGATTTACGTTGCTTGTTTATTTGTAACAGCCGTTTACATATGTTTCAAGCTAATTGGCTCTCATCAGAACAGCGTAGTTCTGAATCAATGTCTACTTGCGATGAGATATTTATACCTTCTAGAAATTGTGTACAAAATTTCTAATTATTGATCATCAAGGAGGATGTAAAAAACCGAATATTTTATCACACATCACGGTTAGCTCAGAGCTATCCCTTATCATATTAAAACTTCAATTCAATATGAAATTTTGGGGATTTTGAATAGACTAACCTACACGTTACTAACATAACAGGTGGTATATTAGATTAAACAGAAGAATACATAGTTTTCTTTAATTTACAGTTGAAATTTCGATTTCAATGTCATCAGTCTACTAGCATTATGCTGTTATTTTTTCTTATTACTAAGGTATCTAGCAATTAAATGCTATTATTATTTTCTTTTTCGAGGGTGAATTTCATCGAAGGGTGATAAGCATTGAATGTTTCAACTATTTCGTTGAATCATTCAATGCTAACTCTAAGTCAGTATTCTGTTAGTATCTGAAGAAGTCGTTTGTAACGACGAAACGCGTCATGCTATGTTGCCAATAATGTGTAAATCAAAGGTTCAAGTGTTTTAATCTTAGTTTATATTCAATTATAATGGATTTACATCAAGTTAACGTCAACACTATTAAAAAGGTTATGTTATAAATACATCGTTGGAATATGGTACTTTTTTTAATGTATGGAAACATCCAGTAGTTGTACTAGTGCAAAAGCTGCAAGGTTCAAATATTATAAATAACTTCAGACCCATAAACCGGTCGGCTTCTCAGAGTTATGTGTAAAGAATAAAATTGTTGACTATTGCGTCAGATTCAGGGTGTTAATAATCAATGTAGCTGTATCGAATAACTCATGTGAATATGTCTTGGTAAACTTGTGTGATATCTGGATGAAAGCATTTGATGAGCTAAACATATAGTTGCAGATTTTTTATATTTTAAAAGGGCATTTGAAACAGTTTCCAGGAACTTACTGCTTCAAAAACTGTATGAAATTATTATTGCTTCAATAACAAATGGTTCACTAAATATTCAACCAACGATTTACAGAGAGTGAAATATAATAGCTCCTTTCAAAAGAAATGAAGCTTATTCACGGGGTAACCCGATGTACTGTATTGGAGCCATCCGTCGTTAATTATAGTTAAATCTTCGAAGAAGTGTCGATTAAAGATGTTTGCTGATGACACTATGATTTATATGTCTGGTAGCGACATTGATAAAAGATGAGTAATATGAATGAAAACCTGGAAAATATTGGTATATGACTCAATGACAATAAAATGAAACTGAATATTGATAAATCAAGTCATATGATACTGGTGTCTCCTGATAATTTGTGTAAGCTTTATTCGTTGAAAAACTAATGTGATTATTGAAAAGATCTTAGATCAGGTTGAGGTTATGAAGTATTTAGGGGTTATGTTAGACAAAAACATGAGTTATATTACTTCAAAGGCAGATGTTGAAACTCTTCAAAGCAATCGTATGGATATAAACATAATACACGAAATATGGAAATACACATGAAATATCGTCCCCAATTTCAAGGAAATGAAAATAACTCAGAGTAGAGCAATGATAATAATTCGAAAATGTAAAACGTATACTCCAATAAGAACAATGTTAAAAATATCGAATTTCATGATAGTAAATCGACAAGTATTGTTTCGAACACTTTATTATATTTAGAAACTCAAAAATCAGATATTAGGTACCTCATTATGTTTCAGAGTATATTTCTAGAGTACGTGAAACACATTCGTATGCTACTAGAATTTATTATACAGAGCTTTTGAAACCGACAAGTAATCTGTCGAAAACACGGAATAGCATTATTGACGGACGGAATAAATTTAACCGATTACGAGAAGATATAAAGTACCCTCCCCAACGGAAATCACTTTTTGTAAGTACGAATATTTAAAAATCAGATCATCGTCTTCAATTGAAATACATAGTATAAAGTCTATCTCATTTTAGATACATATTTCTATATATGCCACTGCATGGGACACAAAAAAAGAGATATACGTGTTTACTTTTCCTACATCCTCTCTTTCCTCGTGATATTCGGTGAATTTTTCCAAATCGCCTCACACCCATTTCGAATCTCACATGATTTATGGACATTATTAATATAATAAATTATAATTTTGGAGTAGATAATTGCGGATATATTAAACGCACTCAAAATTTGTGCAATTACTTTTTTAACAATAAAATAATTATTCTAAGAATTATATTTAATGCAGGCAAACTAAAATTAAGTAGAAGAAGAAACTTACGTTGAAAACCTACACATTTTTTTTTTATATAACAGCCGTTTACATATGTTTCAAGGTTATTGCCTATCGTCAGAACGGCGTAGTTCAAATAAAAGATGAAAGTACTTGAAGAGATATATAAAAATTAATATATAAAACAAGCAACACAGTTTCGTACACGTTTTATACACCCAAAATATTTGGGAAGAGTCAACACAACGTTGCAGACGACAATGAAATACCGTCCGGCTATTATGAGACTTTTATAGCTTCTGGAACTACCCAGATAATCTTAACAATAAAATAATTATTCTAAGAATTATATTTAATGCAGGCAAACTAAAATTAAGTAAAAGAAGAAACTTACGTTGAAAATCTACACATTTTTTTTTATATAACAGCCGTTTTCATATGTTTCAAGGTTATTGCCTATCGTCAGAACGGCGTAGTTCAAATAAAAGATGAAAGTACTTGAAGAGATATATAAAAATTAATATATAAAACACGAAACACAGTTTCGTACACGTTTTATACACCCAAAACATTTGGGAAGAGTCAACACAACGTTGCAGACGACAATGAAATACCGTCCGGCTATTATGAGACTTTTATAGCTTCTGGAACTACCCAGATAATCTTAAAAATAAAATAATTATTCTAAGAATTATATTTAATGCAGGCAAACTTAAATTAAGTAAAAGAAGAAACTTACGTTGAAAACCTACACATTTTTTTTTTATATAACAGCCGTTTACATATGTTTCAAGGTTATTGCCTATCGTCAGAACGGCGTAGTTCAAGTCTCATAATAGCCGGACGGTATTTCATTGTCGTCTGCAACGTTGTGTTGACTCTTCCCAAATGTTTGGGTGTATAAAACGTGTACGAAACTGTGTTTCGTGTTTTATATATTAATTTTTTATATATCTCTTCAAGTACTTTCACCTTTAACTTGAACTACGCCGTTCTGACGATAGGCATTAACCTTGAAACATATGTAAACGGCTGTTATATAAAAAAAAATGTGTAGGTTTTCAACGTAAGTTTCTTCTTTTACTTAATTTTAGTTTGCCTGCATTAAATATAATTCTTAGAATAATTATTTTATTGTTAAGATTATCTGGGTAGTTCTATTAATCCTATAAATAGGTTCAGTTATTACTCATCAGTCAGTCTTCTTATTAGTCTTGTACTCTTCACTAGAGAATACTCATTGTAATCATCTTACTCACAATAAACTTATTTCATAAAAAAAGTTATTTTTGTGAACATTTTACATAATTATATATATATATATATATATATATATATATATATATATATATATATATATATATATATATTATTATTATTATTTCGATTGTTCCCCATGAGGAGAGCGACTGAACTTGAATTCGCAATCATTAGGAATTTTGCTTCATCTTTTTTGCCTCCCAAAAACGCTTCATCCTCTCTGAATGCTCTTTCTTCCGTTCATCTGTCCACTTTACTCCAGGTTGACGAATTACTTTTTGCTCAAACTTTATATGTGCGATTTTATAGCGGCATTCAGTGCGATCTTCGAGATTTTTTATATTGATCTGTTGTAGATCCTCTTGGACCTCTTTTAGCCACTCTGTTCCGCATTTACTATTTATAATTATATTGAGTAGTTTCTTCGGTATTCTGGACTGTATCATTCTGTAGACATGTGCATAGAACTTTGCTCGTCGTTTTCTGATTTCTTCCGTTATCGTATTTGTCTTTTGATACAATTCGTTTTGAGGTCTTTTCATCCAAATACCGTTTCTATTGATTGGCCCGTAAATCTTTCTGAGAATTTTTCGTTCTTGTTTTTCTATTTCTCTAATTCTTGAATGGCCGCCAATAACCATTGTTTCAGCTGCGTAGATTGCTTCTGGAAGAATCGTTGTGTTATAATGCCTCAATTTGGCGCCTCTCGAAATGCACTTTTTGTTATAGTGAGCCCATGTTAGTTTGTAGGCCCTTTGGAGCTTGGTTATTCTCTGTTCATTAGCGATTCGGTTTAAACCTGAGGACTGTATAACTTCCCCGAGGTATTTAAAATGGCCTACTTGCAAAATTTCACCATGTTTTGTCATAAGAGAAGATTTATTTTTTGGTTTTCTTTCCATGTATTTGGTTTTATCATAAGAAATTTGTAACCCGGTTTTCTGCGCAATTTCATGTAGTTTTTCCACGGCGCGAATGGCTTCAGTTCTGTTGTCTGTGATGATAGCAATATCGTCTGCAAAGGCGAGACATTTGACATTTATTCTATTTTCTTTTTTGATACCCACTTGTATGCCCTTCACGTGAAGTTCCCATTCCCTAATGATCTTTTCTAAAACAATATTGAAAAGAATTGGCGAAAGTCCGTCCCCCTGCCGCACACCGGTTTTGATTTCAAAGGGATCTGATATTTCGCCCATAAATTTAACCTTGGAAGTTGTACCTGTAAGTGTCTGTTTTATAATTGTTCGGGTCTTTCGATCGATTCCAAATTCTTTCATGATTTCGAAAAGGGTTTCGCGGTCTACCGAATCATATGCTTTTTGAAGTCAATGAATGTGATCACTGTATTTCTACATTTCCTCATCTGTAATATCGTCTTCAAAGTCCAGATCTGTTCAGCACATGATCGGCCTTTTCTGAATCCAGCTTGGTATTCCCCAATTAGTGGATCCGCTTGGTGTTCTACTCTGTTTAGGAGTGCTTTAGAAAGTATTTTGTACGCAACCGGGAGTAAGGAAATTCCCCTGTAATTATTGATATCCATTTTGTCCCCCTTTTTGTGCAATGGATGTATCAACGCGCATTTCCAATCCTCTGGTATCTGTTCCGTTCTCCAGATTTCTGATATTAAATGATGAAGTTTTTGGGTCAAAGTAGTATCGTTCAGTTTCCAGAGTTCCGCAATAATCCCATCTTCTCCTGCTGCTTTGTTGTTTTTGAGTTGCTTGATAATTGCCGTAATCTCTTCCATATCAGGGGCTTGCGAGTCTGGATGTGTAAACCCCGAAAAGTCGAACATAAATTTTTCTTGGGGTGGACTGCAGTTGAGAAGGGTGCTGAAATATTCGGCTAACATTCTGCAGTTATTTTTTGTGTTAGTTTCCAACGCGCCATCGGATTTTCTGAAGCAAAGAGTGGGCGCTTGGTATCCTCGCAAGTTTTCTCTGAAAGTTTTGTAAAAATCTCTAGTATTATTATTGGTGAAATCCTTCTGTATTTCGTGACACCTATTATTATCGTATCTCCGTTTTTCTCTTCTAATTACTTTGGAGGCCTGTTTTTGAGTTGTAAGGAAATTCTCCCAGTTTTCCTCATTTTTATGGCCGTTAAATTTTTTCCATGCAGTTATTCTCTTGTCGACTGCTTGGTCGCAGATTAAGTTCCACCAGCGGTGTTTCCTGGTGCGAGGAGGTTGTCCTAGTGTGATGGCTTTCTGAATATTCTTTGTAAGGATTTCCCAATTCGTCGATTCTTCCTGATTGATTTGTGCAATGATTGTATCCCTGTGAAGTTTCAGATATTCTGGATCGGACCTAACTTTTCTGGGTGTAAATTTTTTATTTCTGTTGGGTTGAAATTTTGTTTTTATTTGGAGGAGATAGTGATCCGAATCAAAGACGCCTTTACGAGTTCTAACATTTAAAATTTCCTTTACGTTGTTCTTGGAAATTGCGACATGATCAATTTGATATTCACCCTGCTTGAGACTGGGCGATCTCCAAGTAGTTAGCTTATGTGCAGGTTTTTGAAATTGAGTACTCATGATTTTGAGTTCGAAGTTCCTACAGAACGCGATTAACCTTTCACCGTTCTTGTTGGTACGTTTGTGTTTAGTATGGGGACCCGTAGTGTCTCTGAATTTCTTTTCCTTACCTAGCTGTGCGTTAAAATCTCCTAGCAAGATTTTCACGTGGTGTTTTGGTATTTTATTGGTTGTTTCTTCCAATGTTTCCCAAAAATCTTGTACGCTTTCTGGAACGGTTTTGTTGTGGTGATTAATGGGAGCGTGCACGTTGATTAAAGTGTAAGCTTTATTAGCTGATTTGATAGAAAGCAACGAGACTCTCTCATTGGGCGATGTGAAATTAATAACCGAGTCTAGTATAGAATTGTGTATCGCGAATCCGGTACCTAAAAGCGGTAATTTGCCCATTACTTTCACGGCAGGTTTCCCTTTGTAGATTCTGAAACTGTCGGTATCGAAATGATTCTCGTCCATGAATCGTGTTTCTTGGAGAGCGGTGATTTTGAGATTGAACTTTCTCATGGTGTTGGTGAGCTGCTTCAGTTTACCTGTTTTAGCGAGTGTATTAACGTTAATTGTACCGATGTGATGTTTTTGTTTGATCTTGAGATAATGGAAGGTTTTTGAGAAGCTCCGATTCTTCTCCGCATGGTGTCCCTGATCCCCCAGAATCCGATGATCAGGTGAAGCCAGTCTTTCGACTGGTGCCTGGGGTAGTGATACTTTGATCTTGTTTTCCATCATGCGTTCAAGCTGAATAGAGCTAAGGGGTGGTCTCAATTGAGACCACAGGGTGTACGACTCGATTTTTGAGTTCGAGAAGATTGAAATACAGCCGCCTCAACTAGAGAAACAGACGCTGACCACTGGCCGTCAGATACTGAACAGACGCCAATGGATTTGTTTAGTTAGTTTTTAGTCCGCCCTGTGTATCAGTGTCTCCTATATCTAGGAGACTTTCCCCTATCCGCCACCTGGGGAGGCGCCCGATGGGGTACTAACAACCCCACACGAGATATATATATATATATATATATATATATATATATATATATATATATATATATATATATATATATATATATATATATATATATATATATATATATATATATATATATATATATATATATATATATATATATATATATATATATATATATATATATATATATATATATATATATATATATATATATATATATATATATATATATATATATATATATATATATATATATATATATATATATATATATATATATATATCATCATCATCATCATCAACTTCAAGGAATAGGCGTAGTCGCCTGTTCCGGCCTCATTGTTCTAACCATCGTTCTCTGGGCCTGCCTCGGTCTCTTCTACCTTTCGGTCTGTAATTAAAAGTGGCCTTAGGTAGTCTCGCATCTGTCATACGCTGTACATGGTCTTTCCAGCAGTTGCGGTATTCTCGTATTCTGTCGCATAAATTGAATATCTTCAGCTCTCGCCTGATATCGTCATTCCGAATCCTATCAAGTAGTGTGCATCCCTTTACTGACCTCAGATATCTCATCTCTGCCGCTTGGATTCTACTTAAATCCCGGGTATTCAATGTCCATGTCTCCGAACCATAAAGTAAGGTGGGAGTTGCCATAACTTTGTATAGCTTAATTTGCGTCTCTTTTCGTGTACGTCTTCTGAGTGTTCTACTCAGAGTGCCACAAATACGTTGGAAGTTATGTAGTTTTTTTACCATGTCATCATCATAATCATAAGTAATGTCGCATCCTAGATATGTGAAATGCGACACTTGTTCTATGCACTTATTCTCAATAATAATCTTTGTGCGAATAGGTTTTTTACCCTTAAAGGCCATAGTCTTGGTTTTTTTTATTGAGATTTTCATTCCATAATTTTGACAGAGTTTGTAAAGGTTAAAAGTCGACCTTTGGAGGTCATCCTCGTTTTCTTGTATAATCGCCTGGTCGTCTGCGAATAGTAATGTATTAATGTAGGTGGTCATATTTAGTCTGATGCCAGGGGCGGCCGTTAGTTTCCATGTTCGTATAATGTCATCTATGTATATGTTGAAAAGAGTTGGGGACAATCCACAACCTTGCCTGACTCCCTGGTTAATTTCAACTTCTTTCAACTGGTGGGTGCCGATAAGTATCTTGGTGTTTTGGTATAATGATTGGCATGCCTGTATCAAATGGCGAGGGAATCCTCTCTCTTGCATAATATGCCATAGCTTTCCTCTGTTTACTTTATCAAAGGCCTTTTCAAAATCTATAAATATTATATGTGTTTCTAAATTATATTCTCTTCGTTTTTCAATTAGTTGCTTCAAGATGAAAACATCATCTATACATGATCTGCCTCTTCTAAACCCAGATTGTTCCTCTAGTAGTAATAAATTAGTTAATTTCATCACTCTATTATTGATGATTTTGCTATAGATCTTGTAAGCACTATTTAGTAAACTTATGCCTCTATAGTTTCCACAGGAGTTTCTGTCGCCTTTCTTGAAAATTGAGATGACTCTTGCAGTAAGCCAGTATATATATATATATATATATATATATATATATATATATATATATATATATGTAGGTACTGTAATTCGAAATAAAATATATTTGTATCAAAAAATTGTCTTGACTCTCTTGGAAACCTTTAATTGCCAGAAGATGTTAGTTGAAGAAAAAACGACAAATCATGTTGTAATCAACTTTATTTCTCCAAATTTCTCCAACTCTTGTAGAAAATATTTTGACGCTATAATAATTAATGGAATCTTCCTTTATTCCAAAACATTTCCAATGCTTATCAGGTTCAATGTTACCTTTTACGATCGCATTTCTTCATGAATTGGAGGAAAGTTTGAATCAACGATTTAGTGTCAGGATGCAATACAAAATCAAGGTGCGTGAGCTTTTCAGTCGGAATACTAAATTATCCCACGAGATATGGCAAAACCACATGTGTGAACTCACATGTGTGTTCAATATCCTGCAAAGGAATTGACGAAATGATGATAATAAATGAAACATTGTAGATGCGTTTTGAAATTGTAGTTTTGACTGGTGCGTTTCATTATCCTTATAAGATTTTTCTCAGTCATATTTGAAGTACAATTTTTGTTTGAAATAATTCAAAGGTGCAGATGTAAGTGCGAGAAGAAATATTCAGCTTTTTGAAATTTGTCTCATTGTATTCATCAGTGTTATTGTTTACTTTAGTTTTGTATCTATTCTTGTTGCGTGTAATGAATTTTAAGGCGAACGGTTCTCAACATCGATGTTTCATTGAATCTTGACGAAAATACTCATGTAAGTTTTAAGAGTTCGTTCAGGTCTCCGTGGCATGGTCGGGAGAACACCCAAAAAAAAATTAAGACTTTGAAGTAGATCTAGTTTCGGATAATGCACCAGGTCAAACTAGCGAACTTGAAATTATGCATCTAAATGCATACATAAATATATGCAAATATAAAAGTGACATTTTTTCCTCCCAACATGACGGCTTGCTTCAACCTATGGAGCAAGGGCTAATCCAGGCTGTATTACATTAGATCAATCTTCTAAATCATATTGGATAATATGAAATGTGATCCAGATATGAATGTTATGGAATTCTGGAAGGATTTTGACATAACAAATCGCATAGTAAACATGAAAGAATCATTAGAAGAACTGAAGCCATACTCGTATACACTGAGTTCATGCTGGAAAAAACTGTGGCCTACTCTGACTGCGGAAAATGACGAAGAACCTCTGCGCATTCAAACTTTGTCTGCAAACATAGCAGAAATTGCGAATGCAATAGGACGAGATGGGTTCGAAGAGATAGAATCGAGTAACATTCAGATGTTGCTTGAATCGCAAGATGAAGATTTGACTGAAACCGACTTGGAGCAAATGTTGAATTCACATCCTATTGAGAAAGAGACTTCAACGAGCACAGGAAACGTGACATTCGATTTGAAAATTCTTAATGAAGGTGTGAGAATGGCTAATGAGCATTGTAATTTTATTTATGAAAACAGATTCGTCAATGTAACGAAGTCTTATTTTAAAGGCAAATTACTAAAGTCGTTGTTTAGTATCAGTCTGAATTGAAGGAACCTTTAAAAACTGCCAAGAAATGAAAAATTACAAAATTCTTTGAACTATTGCCTAAGCCCGGACATAATAGTTAATATTTATGATCAAAAACTTCTTTCAAATTGAGTTTTTTATAATTTTTTTTTATTTTGTCACCCAGGAACGTATCCTCTGTAATCTCATATAAATCACCATCCCATATTCACCGTTTCTGTATTCGCGGCATATTTTCGGAACGTGTACGCTGCGAATAAATAGCTGTTATTGTACTCATACATCATTGACGCAATAAAGCGTTAATATAAGCAACATCTACTTTGCATCATGTGGTATTTTGATAGTAAGCAGTGGTGAAAATTGGATTTAATATTGAATGAATATAAATAAATAATCACTTGATTGTCTGACCTTATAATCAACGAGTTAATCGCTTTTGCTGTAATATGATGCAACAGGCACATTTATTGAGTTCAAAGGGTAATCAGGTGGTTCTGGAGATCCATAAATTTCCAAATTTTTCCTCCTACCATAGGCAAATTGCCTGAATTTTAGGGTTTGTATTTAGGGAATTAGGGTTGTAACGGAGACCTCCTTAGCGGAGGCGATGAGTTTTGCCTCCGCGGATGCGGAGGTTAACGGAGCCGGAGGTGAAAAAAAATATAACAAAATATTCATTTATGGTATAATAAAAAAGTCTGTAATTCAATGAAATAGCTACATACATTGATAGTACGCTCTAATTACTTATTTAATCAACTAGTATTCACAATTAATGAGAAGCAAATATATATTTGACAAACAAGAGTTTGGCGGCTTTGTCACTTTCCAGACGAGTTTTGAGGGGATCATAAATTAAGCCAGCTGAACTAAATGATTGTTCACTGGGCACTGAACTCGGCAGCGCCATAAATATGTGCGAACGATGGAAGAAAAAGCTTTATATTTAGTGTTATGAGTCCACCACAATAAAGGGCCTTCATCTAATTTGAGTCGGTTTTCTTCATTATATTCATTGATGAGTGATTTCCATATGAGGATACTATTGTTGCTGTCAATTTCGGTTTCCTCTTCACCGTCACTGCTATTTGTCAGCATCTCAGCCAGATTGGAATGCACACTTTGTATTGGTGATGAAATCTGGAAACTTTTGCTCGGTTCGTCATGCACTGGATTTGATTCTGCTCTAACTTTTTTGGCAGCAGAAGCGCCAGAAGCTTCATAATCACCAACTCTCTTAGCCACACTCTATTCATGTAAGCAAACGTATTAGTTCCGACTGAACTTGTTCTTTATTTATTTCATCAAAAAATTTTAATTTGTATCTTGGATCCAAATATGTAGCAAGCATAAATATTGTGTTGTTCACAAGGTTCACAAGGTCACAAAATCTCTTTAAGAGATGTTGTAGTTCGACCTTTCCTTGAATATTTTTTCCACAGGTTTTAGACTTCGACTTACGACAATTGATTAGAATAACCAAATCTACAACTGTTTGGCAATGCTTTAAAATTTTCACTTCTGTCAGCTGACTTCACGACTGCTCAGAGTTTTATTGTGTATTCTTTGCGTGAATAAATATGAGAGAATGACCGGTAAGATTTAGTCTTACCTGACTCATAAGCTTGAACAAAATGTTGAATTTGTCTGGAAGATACGGATGGTGCATACTTTAGCACTAGTGGTAATATTTCCTGAAAAAAAAGGTCTCATTTAGAGATACTCTCCATTTTTTGAAAATTTTTGGAATATATATCTACAAATTCATATCTCATAGTTTTTTTTCACTTTAACTCATATAATAATAATAATAATAATAATAATGTATTTTTAGCAATAGCAGTTTTAGCAGAATTGCTACATCATATTACAAAATATAGTAATAACAAGTTAATTAAAAATTGAAATAATGGAAAGTAAAATACTGTGAATTAAGTAAAGTACCAATATATGTAAATAACATAATATAGTAGAAAAACAAAAACGTTACACTTAGCACCTAACTAATATTACATGATAAACATCAATTAGAGTACTAGCAGAAACAAAGCCGACTTGAATTAGAGTGACTTCAAACTGTAATGCATTTGGTTGAGATCAACGTTCTCAAAAGTCTTTTGAATAACTTTTGAACTTTCACAGTTTTTTATAGCTGCAGGTAGTCCATTAAATTCAATTAAACCTGTATACAAAATAGATTTCAGCTTTTGTGTAGTGTTGCATTTTTCCAAGGATAAAGTCTGTTTTGAATCTCGTATTATAATTATGTACATCTGTAAATAATCGAACTCTATCACTAATGTAGGTTGGTAACATATTTCTTTTCAGTTTAAAAATGGACACTTGTATATTAGACACAACTCTTTGGCTAACAGATAACATATTCAACACATTAAGCATGGATTTGACAGGTGTATATCTATTACATTTTAATATAGATCTCATAGCCCTATTTTGTATTTTTTCTAATCGACTTATTTGATATTGAGGACAATTAATCAATAAGGTACAACAGAATTGTAAATGAGGAAGTGCAATGGCTTTCTAGAGTGACAACTTTGTACTTATAGACAAAGATTTGCCGATTCGTGATAAGAATCCTACTTCTTTCGAAAATTTGCTGGTTATATAATCTGCGTGTGCGTGAAAGTATGAATTCGAATCCGAAATTGTACCCAAGTATTTGATATGTTCATCGTGAGCAATGGCTTCTCCGTTTACAGAAATATATATATTATCAACCTGCACATTTACCATTTGTGATTTCTTGGCGAATGTACTAAATTTTGATTTTCCTGCATTCAAACTTAATCTATTATCACACAGTCACGCGAATAACTTGTTCAGTTCAATGTTTATATCCGATACCATTTGATGTAGATCTTCCCCCACTATATACATCATCGTTTCATCAGCAAACAAAGTTATTTTAGATTTTGCGGCTACGGCTACCTGTACTATGTCATTATTATATATTAAAAATAGTAACGGACCCAAAACTGTTCCTTGTGGTACACCGTGATTTACACTTAATATCTCAGACACACAGTTTTTATACAGTACTCTCTGTACTCTGTTAGACATATATGACCTGACCAGTTCAGTACTTTATTCCGTAAGCCTATATTCTCTAACTTTTTCAGTAAGATTTCAATGTCTACTGTTTCAAAGGCTCTTTTGAAGTCCAAAAACACCGCTAATACATAACTGCCATTGCCAACAGCTGATAAAAAATCATCAGTGATACTTACAACCACAGACTCGCAGGAGTGTTGTTCGCGAAATCCGGATTGGTTAGGAACAATTATATTATTTTTATAGCAGTAATCATGGAGCTGTTCCCTCACGCAGGGTTCTTATAATTTTTCGTATATAGGCACTGTATTAACTGGGCGAAATTCATTGCGAATATTTGTATTCTGTACCTTAGGAACAGGAATTATGGTTGATAATTTCCATGAATCTGGAAAAATGCCGTAATCGAGAGACCTGTTTATAACATCTAAAAGGTGGTACCCTATAACATATGTAGCATCACAAAGAACTTGTTTAGAAATACCACCTTCACCACCCCCTACGTTTTTAAGGCTTTTGAGTTTTACCTTCATTTTTGCCATTGTGATCCGATTGAAAGTAGAAAATTCAGTACTAATCGAAGAATTTTTGTATGTAATATATTTCCCGCTTGCCGTTGTAGGTATACTTCGAACAATTTGGTCTCTACTGTTTAGAAAGTATTTGTTGAACTTGTTTGCTATTTCCATCTCGTCCCTGACTATTTCTGTTTCAAAACTGATTTCGCTTGGTTGTGCGTGTTTCTTTCCTGGTAAAAGGGGCGCAAGGTTTTTCCACATTTTTTTAGGGCTGCTTCTACACAAATCAACAATTTCTAGATAAAATTTCTCTTTCTCTACTCTAATTTTGTCAACAATGGCATTTCTGATATTCTTATATTCATTCCATATGTCCACATTTTTTTCCAGTACACCTCTTTTATATAATATATCTCTTTTAAGCATTATATTTCTAATATTAGCATTAATCCACTTCTTATTCGGATATTTCTGTTTTTCTATGATTTCAACTCTAGGGCACATATGATTTGAAATATTTTCCACATTATTGACAAATGAATTAGCCAGTTTATTAACATCAGATATGTTTGTGTTCCATCCCATATTTAGGAGTTTTTCTTCGAGTAGACTAGAATTGTAATTGCTAAACGATCTTCGATATTTCATTATATTGGCAGATTCATGTTTCGGATTAGTAAGACGAATTGATAAAATGGAATATTCACAAATTTTAGGTGTTTTATGTACACTGTGCGTAAGATGTTTATCATTAGTTACTATATAATCAATTAATGTCTGGCTTCTAAGTGTTAATCTAGTATGATCTCTTACTATTTGTGTGAATCCTAACGAGTATATATCATTAACGATTTTTTTGAACTAGTGTTGTCTTGGTTCGGGTCTAAAGGCCGTCGTCGGTTGGAATTTCTTCCTAACGTTTCGCTAGCACGAGTGGCGAGCTTCTTCAGAGGTCGTTCCATTTCTGATTCTGGAAGTAGACTGGCGAATTCTCGTACGCAGGTTGTATTTATATCCCGGCATAGGGGGCGTGGTTTGTTCCACTTCGGCTGAGGTGGGGAGGGGGACTCGTTCTGCTATGGTATCTATGGTCTACTTCCAGAATCAGAAATGGAACGACCTCTGAAGAAGCTCGCCACTCGTGCTAGCGAAACGTTAGGAAGAAATTCCAACCGACGACGGCCCTTAGACCCGAACCAGGACAACACTAGTTCAACGACTGGCCGCGAAAGCCTCAACCAACTATTTTTTTGCCATGAAAGTTATCCGAATATAAGTCGAAGTTATAACTTACTTTTACTATCTAGTTATAGATTGTATACAACTTTGAACTCACACACACAAGATGTATACCTGCGCTCAACCTCTGGTTCATAACCTGAGTGACCGCTAAGCGAGAACTAAAAGTTAAATGAATTGTACCACACCACAGTTAGCTACAGTGAAGATGGGGTGGGTTAATTATGTAAGAAAAATTTAATACCAGGCGCCAGAGGTTTGAAAGTTCTCGGTACAATTCAATTGGTTTTCTGGAGGATCAAACAACAACTCCACCAGATCTAACAGTTCTTAATCTTAGTTCCCCTAACAGTAATATCCACTTGGTTTGATAAATGATAGTATGATTATGTATATAGATATGTATTGAATATAAAATGAAATTAATAATTTGAAGTACTAAAAAAAGAAATTGAAACAAATAAAAGATAAATTAATTCTCCCTTAGCTAAGAGGACTTAATCGTCACAATGAAAAATAAAAAAAATATATATAAAATTTAATGCCAGGCGCCAGAGGTTTGAAAGTTCTCGGTACAATTCAATTGGTTTTCTGGAGGATCAAACAACAACTCCACCAGATCTAACAGTTCTTAATCTTAGTTCCCCTAACAGTAATATCCACTTGGTTTGATAAATGATAGTATGATTATGTATATAGATATGTATTGAATATAAAATGAAATTAATAATTTGAAGTACTGAAAAAAGAAATTGAAACAAATGAAAGATAAATTAATTCTCCCTTAGCTAAGAAGACTCAATCGTCACAATGAAAAAAAAAAAAAAAAATATATATATATATATATATATATATATATATATATATATATAATAAATAAATGTTTAAATAAAAAAAGAATCTTCAGCATATAAATTGAGCATTTATTAAATTAATGCAAACTCAATGTTAATAAAATAAAAATAAAATCAAATATAAATTGTCTCTGCAAATTATGTACTGGAATACTCTCACCACACCAAGCGTTCTCAATCTTCTAGCTTTAGGCTCAAAGATCTTCTACGAAACCTTCTCCAAATAGTTTTCCAATAATTCCAGAATCAATAATAATAAGAATTCTACTAATAATAATTCCAGTACCCAAAAAACAAAACGAAGAAATCCAAAAGTAAACGTAAAAATGAAAACGAAAAACGTAAAACGAAAAAAACCCTGAAACAAAAGCCTCCATGAAACAAATAATCAAAACTAAACTGAAAATACCTGAACTTACGCAAAGATGTAGTGTGCGGTATACTGTCTATCAAGAACACGTGCTTTGATCCCCTAAAGGGCACTTCTTCTGTTCACAATTTCCAAATAACGAACAAATTCCAGAAGAATTCAACGACCATCAAATGATTCCAATACTGAATACTTTCTCTTCGACAAATCAAATTTCCATAAAAGGACGAGTATATAATTTGATGAAGGTCTCAACACGTCTCCTATCTTAATGATAATTCATATCTGATCATTTTTCAGAAAAAAATACCAGCCAACTTTTTTCAGTCAGGTTAACTTCCATCGTCTTACAAACAACACAATATGACAATCAGACCTACTTAACAGTGGAACGAAAGAGTACCCCTAACCTCACAAAACTAAACACTCACGAAAAGATGACAGTAAACAAAATTATAACGTTATAAAGTTAAAATCTCCCATAATTATGTTCGTGCCATCAAAGTCACTAACTTTGTCCAGATAATCTGCAAAAAATTCTATAAAAATAGCATTTTATTTATGAGGTGGATGATACAAAACAGAGCATAAGTACTTTATACCTGACATAAGAAATTCAAGAGACAACAACCACACATAATCACCAACACTTTTTTTTTTTTTCACTTTATACCGGATGTCATTTCTAATTAAAGCCACTACACCGCCTGTTCTGTTGTTTACGGAATTAAATTTCTCTAATCTGTATCCATTAATACTTAACACACTATATTCAATTTCAATGTTACATGGGTCTCACTTAAAAATAGAAGCATAGGCCTCCAATCATTAACTAATATTGAAGTACTATCTGTGTTGTTCAGCTAACCCTGACAATTAAAATAAACAATACTGGTATTAAGTGCAATATTTGAGTCCATTTGCTATTTTATATACTTACTTCTTTGAACTTTTTCAATTCTTTTGTACGATTCACAACTATTTACATCCCAAGCAACATGATTAACATTTAGGTTCAGACCATATTTTCAAATAGAAAAAACACAATTTGTACATTTAATCACTTCTACATTGCAGTCTTTGAAATTATGATTTCCACTACACTTAGCGCATATTTTATTTTCCTTGCAGTCTTTAAGTAGGTGTCCATATTGGCAACACATAAAACATCTTCTTATACCATAATCATCACAGATCATACAACGATCCCATCCAATATTCATTCGCTCTTGTTCAATCAACATTCCATAAGCAGTAGCGTCTTCTTCAACCACCATGCTAAATTTGCCATTTATTACCTTTGTTCTTCTTATTATTTCCATTTTTCTGTTAAGACATCTCTTTAATTCATTTTTTTTTCAATTTTGGACACTATTTCACTATCTGTAAGTATATGTTTAGATTCACTTATTCCTACTACTTTCAATCGGTGTTTTAAACCTTTTGGAATATCAACATATTGGTACCCATTTTATTTTGAATCTTGGATTGGATACTTATTAGGTCATTTTCACTTCCGCATTCAACTATTACACCTCCATTTTTAGTTGCTTTACCCATTGATATTCCAGCACCTATGTCAATAGGGTCAAAATTCGTTTTGAGATCAATTTTTACTCTTTTGACATCTTTCTCATGACATTTCTGATTTACAATTAGCACTTTTTTACCTTTTCCAAGTGCATCTGCATATGATTACATAACTTTGAATGGAGTGTTCGTGGAATATGTTTCTATGAATATTTTGTTTGAAAAATTATGGATATACATAATTTTGAATGGAGTGTTTGTGCTATATGTTTTTACATATATTGACAATGTTGATGAAAGTGTTAAAATATGAAATATATGAAATATCACAAATAAATATCCATTATATATGAATAATATCTATTATATCATTAGCAATATCTTTTTTGATATCCCCTAGTGAGGTATCTGGAGACTGGAAACATCGCCAACGCGAGTTGTCCTGGATATCCCTAAGGTCACTATAAATATATAATTCTCAATTGTTTCCAATGAATGACGCGCCTCTTGGGAGTGATTCTAACATAAAAATTAAAGAAGTTTGAACCACGAACTGAATAATGTCAACGTTAACCTACCCTTCAGGGACGATCTCATTATTATCTTTCTATATATACAGATAAATTCCAATAATAGGCTGAAGTATATTATCACATTTCTGAAAAAATATATCTTTCACAGAACAATTGTTTAATAATAATAATAATAAATGCCTTTATTAAACGTACAATCAGTACAATTATTTTTCCGGGCGAAGTCTAGCTTACGCTACTCCTACTTAACCCTATGAATATATACGTAATAAAGTAATGAACAAAATTTAACAAAATGCATGATATTGAAATGAATGTTGAAAATGAAGAATATTGAAATTACACCATAAAAAACAGAAAAGAAAAAGAAAAAAAGATATATAAATATACATCTAGATAAACAACTAAGTCCAGCCTATGCTACTCTTACCCAACCACATGAACAGATCTGTACATAGTAATATGAGAGCCACACCATAAAAACAAAAATAAAAAGATATACAACTATACGTCAAAAAAACAACCAACCGGATTGATACTCATTCCCTGGTTCCGAAGCAAGGCGCTCCCCACATTCCTCCTGAATTTGACGATTTGAAAATCCTTCCATTCTGATTTTATCTCATTATAATATCTTACCGCATTGTAAGTAAACGAACGCTTAAATAGTTCCAAACGAAACCTGGGACAATTCAGAAGCTTTACATGCCTTACAGCCACATCATGCAAGTTCCCCCTGTATATCAACTTTTCGAGGAGATACGCAGGCCGTCCAAACAGCAAGATATTATGTACCAACGAACAGATACGCAGTTTGTAGAGATTCTCAATCTTTAGCCATCGAAGTTGCTGAATTCTATTCGAGACTCTATCATATTTTCTCAAGCGGCATACAAACCTGCAACACGCGTTTTGAATCCTCTGAAGCCGCATTCGAGAAGAATGGTCCAGACAAGGATAGATTATAGGTAAACCATAGTTCAAAATTGACAACACTAACGTTTCCACCAGTTTTTTTCGAATTTTAAAGTTCAATATGGTTATGTTGACATATAGGACTTTCAAGGTTGCAAAAGTTTTCTTGACCAATTGCATTACATAGCTACGAAAGCGCAGATCCCTATCTGCGCATATCTCATGTGGTTTCGCCACCACATGAGATATGTGGTAACTAAAATATTCATTTTGAATTCTTGATTAAATGGAACCATAAAACTAAACAATTTCCTGTAGAGAAAATATAGCCAATAAATTTTTCAACGAAAATAAATGAAACTTGCTACAGTCAATAGCATTGTGCTAACATACTATTCAATTATGCATTCTTGGTAATCTATTATTAGTTATGAAATGTAATCAACAGCTCAACTTCGAAGTAGCTAGAACTAAACAAAAAATTATTTTCAATGCAAAATATTTCTAGATATTCCTAATATCTTCAATTTGAATTTTCGATATTTAAAATGGCTGCATATAATTATTGAATATAACTTAAATTCAAATACTTGAACTTATGATTTACACTTTATTGACTACATAGCATGACGCGTTTCGTCGTTACAAACGACTTCTTCAGATGCTTACAGAATAAATTCAATAAAATATATATAAAGAATATGTAATATAAATTACATGTTCTTTATATGAATATCTGTTCCATCCGAAAAAAAAATAAATTTAATAATCTACTGTACTACTTTCATTAATTCAATTACTCACAATTAGTAGCTGTCACGGAATCCTGGCTGAAAGATGCAGAAACAAAATATTTCAATATCGATAATAATAATGTCGTCTTTGACTGTAGGAAACTAAGGGGAAGTGGACCGATATTATACTCGTATTTAAAAAATGATGTTAAATATGAAATATTGAATGTCAGTAATCAGGAAAAAAACAAATATAAGTGCAATTTACGTAAATGATTTAAAAACAAATGTCATTAAAATTTATAGAGCACTAAATAACAATATTAAACTTTTTATAGATTATATCGAGTATGTTGATCCAAAATGCAATAATAGTTGGTGAACTGAATCTGGATGCATTCAATAATAGCAACAACACCAAAAGTTAAAAAAATGTGCTACAGTTAAACAATTATAAGATTCAAAACAACTTCAAGTAGAAGAAAGTTTTCATCAGAAAACTTCAAGTAGATATTACACGGAGCATAGATAACATGAATCATCTAACCGACTTAGAGAAGATTTGAAAAAAAGTTGCACCAAAATCAAAAAATAAAAATAAGGAACAATAATAAATAAATGAAAGGTAATAATAAAAACTTGTCTGTAAGAAGACAAGTTTTTATTATTACCTCTCATTTAAATATGAACTATCACAGAGTAGATTCATCGTCCATTGAATTTAACAATAATAAATGGTTCAATTATGAAATACAAAACACAAAAGAAAACGTGACAACGTCTATCGAAAAATGAAAATATATCCGAATAAAGATTTATACAAAAATCAGTTATTGAATCAGTTCAAAAAGAAACTAAATATATCATAAAAAAATCAAAACAAGATTATGTTAACAATCAACTGACTGAGGCAGAAACAAATACTAGAAGAATATAGGAACTAATAAACGATAATTTCAATACAAGAAAAAAGGAAACGAATGTTATCAACAGTTTTAACACTTTTTAAGATGTAGCTTTAAATCTTCGAAAAATATAATTTTCCAAAATATTATTACTTTTCCAAAGTGCTGTAATGGCAGATGTATATATTTAAGGAACTGTACATTAAGAGCTAAGCCATGTTGTACATTCAATAAAAAATATAGGTGCCAGTTATAATGGAGCCTTCATGTACAATAACTTACCAAGAAAAATTCGTTCATTTCAGACTTTTTCTATATTCAGAAAGTAAAGGGTGTTTTTTTAGAGGTGTAGAACTTTAAATTGCAATTATTTTTATGTGGATTCCATTGATCCAATTCTTTCAGCTTGATATCTGGGAGTTTTTATTTCTTGAGTTATTCTTCATATTTGATATCTTCATGTCGTGTTGGCGATTTGGGTAGTATGATGTATTTTTCTTCATCCACAATGTCCGTTGAAATAATCTCTTTATTTAAATTACTAATAGTACATTTTGTTCGTAATATAGCCATTGGAGGCACAAAATAGTATTTAAATTAGATTTTTTAAGAATGTCTTTCATGCATGTCGGAGTTTCGATCAGCGAGTTTTGAAAGCATAAGTAGTCATCTTTAATTGGGTGACAATGCTTGGTTGACCATATCAAAATTCCTTTTTGAGAGAGCAAGTAGGGATTGATATAAGGAACGGTTAAGTTATTTTGAGGTAAATAATAGAATTTATACAAATCATAATATTTTCTTTGAACTAATGGAATTAATATCAAAAATAATAATATTTTATTTCTGAACATTACTTTTGTATGATATAATTGATAATAATCTTTCAAATGATAGACTGGATTAATATCATTGTTCTTGATAAATTGTAAAAATTTAGAATATGGTAAAATTGATCCATGTAACAAATGTAATCTTGCGAAGCTTACAGCTGTCTGTATTTCATCTAATAATAGCGTTTTTAATATCTTTCAATTGAAACAGCAGAAGATGCATTTGTTGAACCTCTCTTAATTGTGATACTATTTGGATTAATTTCAAATTTACCGACATTTCCTGAAATTTGTTATCGAATTCATTTTTAAGATCATTAACTATTGTGGCAATTTGTTTCTGATTTCTCATTTGTTCATCTTCATTATTTGTTATAGTATTACAATAGTATTTATATAATAGTTCGTCGTCCGAGTCAACGTCCCGAATGAGGCTTCAGATGTTTTTCCTCCGAGGTTTATTAATTCTCTTTGTATTCTGACATTTTCATTTAGGATTTCTTTTAATATATTATTATTTATTTCGTTGGACTGTGTCAAATATTGGTAATTAGTTGTTTCGGCAAAATTTAATTTGAATTCTTATAGTTATCTATTTTTATCTGATATTTAAGTGTAATCTTTTGAATTTTATATAAGTCTATATGGTAAACGAGGTGTACGTTTTTGGAACTTACATAGGCTTTACCTAAAGGAATGGGAAGTACACTATTTTGGATTTGAATAATTTCAAGGGATTCTGAGAACGCTATTATTTTAATTAGCACAAGAAACATAATACAGCATTCCATTTTGAAATTGTAACAAAATTCTGAAACTAATTTTCTCGTTTTTTCAGAATTGTCTTATGATAGATATGTTTATTTTTATTATCTCGAATATGTAAATTATTAATTACTGTTGCGTCTATTTCTTTGAATATAGGATCTAGTTTTCTTGTGATTGGACACTTTATATAGGTAGGGTTCTCGTTTAGAGGGTGATCGGTTTTAGCTGATCTCTTTTCATGTGTTTTCTCTAATCGTTCAATATTTTTATTCTCATTCTTCTCTAGGTGTTTCGATATATCTTTCAGGTTATTTGCGTAGTTTTCAACATAATTTTGAATTTCTTCGTTATGCGTTCTTTCAACTGGTAACGAATAATTTAAGTGCGCTTTAATTATTTGCATTGACATCATATCTCAACTTGAATGATTAGCATTATTATAACTTAATAAGGCTTGTGAAAGTCTATTTTGAAAGGTTAAGTTTTTTTCGGTAATTGTTCTTATTTGTTCGAATAATGTTGAGTGGAAACGTTCAACTATGCCATTACAATTTGGGTTATGGTTTGTTATATAATGGATTTCAATTTTATGTATCTTACCGAAATCTTGAATAACGTTGTTTTTAAACTCTACGCCGTCGTCACATGTGATTTTATTTGGTACGCCATAATGACTAAAGAAAATTGATGATTTATCTAATATTTTAGTTCCAGTTTTGTGCTGTTTTAGTTTCATGAAATTGTTGAACGCGGAGTACTTGCTCTTCTTTGTCTTCTACGTCTTCTAAGTATAATTTGGAAATTCGTATATCAAATGCTTTATAATCAAATTTTTTTTGTGAAATTCTTATAAGAGGTTTTTCTAATTCTTCAGATGCAAAATTTATTGTATACGAGTTTTTTGGTTGGACATATTCTTTGATGAATTTGAATGAGTCATTCTCAATATCGTTCATAAAATTTCATTTCGAGCATTTCGACCTGTATCCCACAAATTACGCGTGTTATGTTATCCTGTAAGGCTTCAATCGTGTTCTGCTTTTCCACATATACTAACCGCTCTACATAATTGATTGCGTGGATGGTGAGATTACGTTTCAGCTTCTTGCAGCATTCGTCCTTGTCGATGTTAGTGCATGGGATTCCGTAGTTGGATTTCAGTGTCATCATTACTGAACTGGTTTCTAGTCTTGTACGATCGGTGAATGCCTTGCAGTGAGAGTTGAGCTTCAAGAGACCCATTCTCTCGATGATTTCTTGCTTGAGGGATTCTTCTCCATAAATGATAGACATTCTGGTTGGACTGGACAAGGAGAATAACCATTCGTTCATATTGGTCTTGTCCTTATTTCAACACCTATTCTTTTGATTCAGGATCTAGGAATCTTGGTGGTGATCTTCATTAATAACTGAACCTCGCAGGAAGAATCGATTTTCTTGAGAATTGGCATGTTTTTGCATATCCATTTCCGTGAATGGAATTCGATACAATTTTCTAATTTATCAACCAATAAATAATTTGTTCTCATAGGTGAAATCAGAAGCTAGGGTATTAATGGTTCGATATAAGAGAACAAATTGTTGTCTTCATAATGAGGATGTGGTAAAGAAAATAACTGATATGGATCTGAGTCTCGAGATGAAGAAATAACAATTTCGAACGCAATCGTTGAAATTTCATTTTTTATAAAGGATTTTAGATTCAATATTTTATAATAATAATAAATATTTTCAATGCGCAGCGAAATAGGAAGAGATATGTTAGTAGAGATTTCCTAAAGTTCTTTATATTGCTTCTGGAGGTAAAATTCTATAACTTATTATACCTTGTGTATGAGTGATGATGCATCATTAACATAATTTTGCAGATTGAAAAGAATTTCGTCTGTCATTTCTATAAGAAGTATGAGCTGATTAGAAGTTTGAGATTCCATAACATAAGCATGTTGGACATTATTGAGATCATTTGTGAATTGATTCAAGTCTTTTAGATTTTTATTGAGGGTTCGTATGATTTCATTCATTTTATGAGAATAATTATTGAAATTAGAAATATCTGAAGATGAAATTGATATTTGTTGCTGCTTTGAAACTTTTGTTCGTTTCCCATTATTAATTAATCCATTTATAGCGTCTGTATAAAATTGTGCGTCACTGGCGTCAGGGTTTCCAGTTAACCACTTAATTGCCGTTTCAATGCCGTTAATTAATCCACGTTTTCTTCTGAAAGTATTTATTTGATGAGCTATGATTTTGTAGGTTTCCTTTATTATTTTGATTTTCGTTTTGATTTTGGTTTTACATAACTTGATTGGTTTTTGTAATCGTTAGAAAGATGCTCGCAATTGCAATATTACATAGATTCATAGAGTTAGAATAGAAGCCTTATATTTTCTCAACAAGATATTTGAAATAAGTTAGATTATGATACGTAAGTATAACGTATTTTTCATTTGCTATTTGTGCCTTGCCAAGATTATGATATAATATACCTGAGGATGAGTTCATAGATTTGATTTCATATTGATGTGCTTGGAGAAGGACATTCGAAATTTCATAGTCAAAGTCACGGAATACAAAATATAAGAAACTGAAAAATGTATTTTCTCGAATAATTGAATTATATTTGCATAGATTTGAAATCGTGAATTTTTCAATATTATTGAAATTGAGCATCAGTCTCAAATTGAAAAAAGCTGCCAACAAATCTTCATATATTTTTGATTGATCATTGTATTTTTTGAGGAATAGGACAAAAATAAGTGCGAGTTTTTCAGCTATAATATCAGTTATCTTTGGGTTTTCTGGTAAACCTGTGATATAAGTTTTTACATAAGTGAGATATTCATTACAAATAGCGTAATAATATGACATAGGTAATATAAGAGTTTTCATTTTGGAAATAGGAATACTAGCGAGTTTTGGTTTTTGAATATTCACTTCTCGTTGATGAAAACCTCTAAAATATTCGGAGGTGAATTCTTCTTCATTTACAGAATAGATTCGAGTTTTATTTTCTTTTACAATCAAATTATTTATTGTTATTTTAATTTGAGATAAATGAAAAATATATTTTATCATAGCAAATATTTTCCTCCAGTAGAGTTTATCGAGTCCGCATGATAGGTGTGGAAATTCTAAATGAGTTTCCTTATTTTCTTCCAACAAACTTTTAAGATTTAACAGAGCTTCAAAGACTGTTTGGTATTTAGGTTTTCCATAAAAGAGAGATTTTGTTATAAGATAGTTTATTCGTCGAGTGTTACTAGAAATATGGACTACTCGTCTTACATATTTATTTTGAGATTTTAGTTGATTCAAACGTCCAAATATTTTCTTGAATATTGAGGCAATACCTCTGTTCATTTTAAAATCTTGAGAGACACAATGTGCTAGAGAATGATTGACTGGAGCTTCAAATATATCTCCTGACTTTTCATATATAGTGGAAGAGTTCATTGTAACCTTGGATTCATAATGATTTAGGAAATTTTTATAACAGCGTTCGTCATTGCTTAATTGATTATTTATATTTCGTGGAGTTTGCGAAGATTGAGATAATTGATTTAATTGATCTGATATATGCTCATTTGAATTGATTATGTTTTGATCTGTGTTTTCGGGAAATAAGCGACTGAGTGCATCTGAATTTTGATTTAATTTACCTCTCTCGTAGACTATTTCATAATCATAGTCCATTAATTTAAGTCTTCACAATTATTTAGCCATATTGAAGGCTTATGATCAGTGTAGATAATGAATTTTTGTCCATAAAGATAAGGACGATAATGTGTACAAGATTTGACAATGGCTAGTAATTTTATTTCGGTAGTAGAATAATTTTTCTCGAATTTACCTAAAGTTTTACAATAATAACTGATAGGAAGGTCTTTTCCAATAGGCCCTTGTGAACGATCCGCGCCCATTGCATCATTCGAAGCGTCAGTTGTTAATAAAAAAATTTCTGAGAAATTTGAATATTTTAGAATTGGCTCTTAAGTTAAAATTTCTTTGAATTTTTCGAAGGACAAACTTTTTTTCATTCAAATTTTTTCAAAAGATACTTTGGATTTATAGAAATTGGAATATTTTCAATTACTTTGATATTAGTTGGATCAGGTTCAACACCTTCTTCCGATATATGATGTCCTTAGTATGTGATTTCTCTACATAAAAATTCACATTCATCTGGCGGAAGTTGTGAATTATGAATTTGTAATTGTCGAAAGACGTTCTCTAAGTTCGAATTATGATCTTCTAGTGATGAACCATATACAACTATATCGTCTGAATAACAAAAACATTGACTACCTCGAAGGCCTGATAAAGCGATATTCATCAATCTAGCTAATCGACTTGAACTGTTTTTTAATCCCATAGGCATTCTATTAAATTCATGAAGACCTAAAGGGGTAGCTATCGCTGTTATGAATTTATCTTTTTCGTCTAGTTGGACTTGGTAAAAACCTGAAGCAAGATCTAAAGTGGAAAAATAAATTGCATTACCCAGCTGATTTGAAATGTTTGCGATATCAGGAAGAGGATGACTATCACCCATTGTGATTTCATGAATTTTTTTGTTAGAGTTTTCTAAAATCACAGACTAAACGCCATTTTTGTTGTCCAGATGCGTCTTTTTTCTTTGGAACTATCCAAATAGGTGAACTCCATGGTGAATTTGAATATCTTATGGTATTTTGTTCAAGCTTTTTCTGAATTTGAGTATTTGCTTCTTTTTCATGAATTATTGGTAAAAGATATATTTTTGAAGAAATTTGAAGAAGTTGGAATTTCTTGCCTTATAGTGGATGTCGAATTCAAATAATCGCTTAAATTAGAATATTTTTGACAATTTTTAATGATTGATAATTTTTCTTCTTGTTTCGAATGATTTAGACTTAGATTTTCTTGGAGAATTTTATTTGATTGAAATTGATTGAAATTTGATGAATGATTCAGATTGATAGATTTTTCTGGTGAAATTTCAATTAATTCTAGTAGGTATTGGGCTGGTTATTGTGATTTCAGATGCATTCAAGTTAAGAATTGGAACACAAGCTTTAGAATTATTATTGATGAGTCGAGTATCTGGAATGAAAACGTTATCGCAAATCATTATTTTCTCAATGAGCTCTTGTTTCAATTTACTATTGTTTACAATATTAATTTCTGCAACAATTTCGCAACATGAAGGAATCATTAACTTATCTCTGTTGATATCATTCTTGAAAGGAATAAGATGATCGTTTATGATGACTACTTTGTCTGAATAATTAAGAATGGCCTTTTGTTGTGGAAAAAAATTATTACCTAGTAAACCGTCGTAATGAGTTTTTAATTTTTGCTGCGTTTATAACATTGAACTTATGATTGAATGAAAAATTTGATACAGATAAAGGGAGTTCTGTTGTCCCGAGGGTTTTAAGTGGCATATTAGGATTAATTCAATGTAATAAGACTATGACATTTTCATCTAAATGAGTTTGAGAAGGAATAAGAATAAGTTGAACTCAGAAGATATTTGATTCATTGTATGCCCTCATATGTGGCCTATTGGTTTGTTTGTCGATGATATTCTTTACTTCTGATGAATGCTTGATTGGTTAAGAATGGTGTTATCATCAGTTTGATCGGGGTTTTTGAGCGATTAGTTTGTGGGGATGGCTCGATTAATTGTTACTTTGAATGTGGCAGTTGATTGATTGGTCACTTGTTGGGGATTGCTTTGGTGTTGATTTTGGATTGTTTTGTATGCTGAATTGCGGTTTACTTTTAATATGAAATGTTTTAAATTTATTTAGCTTTACTTATATTAGGAAAACCTACTACGTTAATAAACTTATTATATAACTGTGTCATGCTTTATAATGAAACAGGCAACCCCTGTATCAATAAGAAATGTGACATGTTTTTTTGAAGAATTAGGAATTAGGAACATTTAGTTGAATGTCTCTAGAATAGTTTCGTAGGAATCCTGGACATTTTTCAGGCCCAACGTTCCTCCGCTCAATTGATTTATCTTAGAATTATTTAATTGTCACTTTCTACAATCAGATAAAACATGTCCCGATTTTCTACAATAATCACATATTTTGAAAGATATAGCATTTGAATGAAATGAATAATTAGGAGGAGTTTGTTTAGAATTTGATGGGTTACTAAAATTGTTTGGATAATTTTTTTGATAATTATATGAATTTTTATAATATTGGTTTGAATTATTTCTTTGATAATTATTTGAATTAGAAGATTTTGGGAGCTTGATGATATTGATTTTGACTATATGTTTGATTTTTGTGATAAGAATAAGAATTGCTTCTTTCATTTTGAGTTTGGAAATTATTCTGAAAAGATTTAGAATTAGAAATTGAATACGAATTTCTATGGAAATTAATACATTTCGATTTTGTGTAAATAATTATTTTCTCCTCTTGAAGTGCTATGGAATACGCTTCATTCAAATCACCTATATTTCTGGCTCTAAGCATTTGACTAATTTCAGGCTTAGAATGATTTAGTATATATATTTACTGGTTTGAATGATTTATTAGACTACGTGCAACATCTGAAAGGATCTAGTGATAAATAATTATGAATTATTTGTGAAAAGTAGTTCAATTTAGCATTTTTTAAAGATATAGCTAATTTTAGAATGAATGAAGAACTATTAACTTTTCAAAAAAATTATATAAAAAGTCAAAGTTTAAGAATTATCTTTATGATTATTGAAATAAATATAAGAATGAATGATGAATCTACGAAGTGCTGTTCTTTGAATAGGTTTTTTGAGACCGGGAAGTTCGTCAGGATGTGTGCAATTTAAGATTTCTGATTTAATACACTCATTTTCAATTTACTCTAATTTTCTGAAAAAATCTATAATACTCTCATGAGTTGCTTGCTGAATCGTTTCAAGTTCCTAGTGAGTTTGAACTAAATGTTTTGTTTGACCATAAAATTGTTTTGAGAGAGTTTTCAATTGGTTCCATGACGTAATTCGTTAACAACATTAGGCGAAAATTGAGATACAACATACAATAATAAGCTATTAACTTGATTGGATGCCGCTAATGAAAAAGCAGAGTTAGCATTTCGAATGCAAGTATTGAATTCAGATCTATTGCCGTCAGAAGTTTTAATGAATTTGAAAAGCACTGTGATTGGAAAGAATTGAGGAGTTTCATCGTCAGACAGATCATCAGTATTAGGTTTGAGTTCAGGTTGGTACATATTTAAAGGAATATTTGAGAATAATGATGACACTTGACAACAATTATATAGATATTATATAGAATGACTTATCTGAGTAGACTCCGATAGTCCGGTGAATCTTTGGATACAGTTACAGAAGAGGTTAGCAGTTTGGCTTGAAGGCTGTTGATAGTTCCTATTGAGAGCTGTGCTCATGGAGAAGTCAGGTGAATCTTCTTCGTCGGATGGATTCACTCCACTCAAAGACTATTGAAAATTCTAACTATAACCTAGCAATATCTTTAGATACTTGTGTAGGTCACCTTTAGGTATCCCGGCGCTGTCACCAATTTTTGTGTTGTATTCCTCATGAAATACACACTTTATGCCATATGAAGCACAGGAGCTGTCACCAAGGCAGCTTTATCGAGGTAAATAAGAGGTTCTGGAATGCGCTGTCACTAATGCACTTTGATTTAGAGATTCTGAGTAAACACTTGTTACAATTGATTTAGAGGTTCTGAAAAATTATCACTTGTTACACTTGATTCAGAGGTTCTGAGTAATTACCACTTGAGATACTTAATAAGACATTCTGGATTTGGAACTATTTATTCAATATTTAATAACAGCTTAGCTGGCCAAACCCAGGCCCGGGGGCCACATAGTGGCCCGCCAAGGCATTTGAATTTGCCCGCCAGCATTTTGCGCCAAGGCATTTGAATTTGCCCGCCAGCACTTCGCGCCAAGGCATTTGAATTTTCCCGCTAGCACTTCGGCAGCGCGGCGTGCGATAGCACTGCTTCCACTTGATTGGTCAGCCGAGCGCAACCGATCCGCGTCGTTCGGGTATTGTCGCTACTTCGCCCGCACCCCGCACGCATATCGGTCCCGTCCTCCAATAGCCAGACAAACGGACGGTTAGCGAGCATCTTAGTACCGTTATCAATCTTACTTGAATGCAAGTATATTGAATTACTAATTCGTTTTGTGACAATTCGTTTTTTGACAATTCGTTTAATAAATAAGAAAGAATACTACCAAAACTTTGCATCTTCTCTGCAGGTAAGTGTAATATTTGCATGTGTTACAATTAGTTTGTTTGTTTGTTTGTAAATACTTTCCTGCACAGCAGGCGGCGCGGCGGTCTTATTGCCCAAGATGTAGGATTTGTACCTACGAATCTTAATTAGATATTTATTGATATTGTGGAGCGGTGACTGTCCAAATTAATAGTTTTATTTTACTTAGGTACTAACCTTCATTTCATAAAACTACATGTACATTTACATGTAGTTTTACATGTACATTTTATTGTACAAAGCAAAGCCCGCAAACCTGTGTGTCTCATTTGCTCAGCAACAGTAGCTGTTGCTAAAAAATATAATTTAGAGCGGCATTTTAAGCAAAACCATACAAAATTCGACAAAGAGTATCCAGTGGGGTCAGCTGTAAGGACTGATTTCATAAATAAAAAGAAGAAAGAACTATTTTCACAGCAAAATATTTTTGTAAAACGACACGAAGAACTGGAAGCCATGGTCAAAACATCGTATGAAATATCTTTATTATTGGCTAAGAAGAAAAAGCCGTTTTCTGATGGGGAAATTATCAAACAGAGTTTGTCCATTTTTGCACAGAACTGCAATGATCAAAAGGTTAAAGCCATGGCAGCTAGTATTTCACTGTCGCGCAACACAGTAATGAGGCGAGTAGAAGATATGTCAACAGACATTAACAGTCAAATTGCAGAGTTTGTAACTAAATGTAGATATTATTCACTTGCATTGGACGAAACCTGCGATTTAACTGGTATGGCGCAATTAGCTGTTTTTGTACGCTGTATTGATGACAATTTCAATATATTTCAAGATATATTGGACCTCTGTCAACTGGAAACTACAACCACAGGAAAAGATATATTCATGAAACTGAAAGATTGCATTAAGGGTAAGAGCCTAAACTGGGATAAATGCAATTCAGTTTGCACTGATGGAGCACCTGCGATGATGGGGAAAACCAATGGCGCTGTAGCTTTGCTGCAAAATTACATAGGTCGACAATTGTTTTCTTATCATTGTATTATACATCAAGAAGCTTTGTGCGCTAAAGACATGACTTTCGAGGACGTGATTGACCCAGTAGTACGCTGCATTAATTTCATACGTGCCAGAGCACTTAACCGACGAGAATTCATAACGTTGTTTGAAGAAGAAATAAAAGAATACGGCGAATTACATCTTTATTGCGCTGTTCGCTGGTTATCTAAAGGCGAAATGTTGAAACATTTTTATGATTTGAGGGAACATGTTCTGGAATTTCTGAAAGAAAAACAAGCATTGCCAGCAGAGAGAGCTCTGCTTGAAAATTCATTATGGCTGTGAGATCTTGCATTTTTAGTTGATACATTGAAGCACCTTAATGTCCTGAACCTTAAACTGCAAGGAAAAAATTGTTCTCTTCCAACAATGTTCAACTTGATCAATGGTTTCAAAGGGAAGTTGGACTTGTTCGCAGCAAACTTAGAGAGAAATAAAGTCGACCATTTTTCCACACTTGCAAGTTTAAAAGAAGAATTAGAGATCACTGCCCTTGATATTCCTAAATACCTATCAAAAATAAAATGTTTAAAAGAGTCTTTTGAAAACAGATTCCAGGATTTTGAATCGGACAAGAGAAATATTCAGCTGTTTATAAATCCATTTGCTATCAGTTCTACTGACTTGGTTGATTATCCAGCAAACATACAGCTCGAAGTAACAGATCTTCAAAACCACACTGCCCTGAAACAAATTTTCTATGAAAATGTATCTTCAGAGCAGCTAACAGAAAGTTTTGCAAGTTTTTGGAAAAACGTTTCCAGTGAAGATTTCCCAACATTGCGCGACCTTGCTATGCAAATTTTAAGCAGGTTTGGTTCCACCTATGTGTGTGAGAAAACATTTTCAACTCTATCATACATCAAAAATAAATATCGCACATCTCTCACTGCAAAACACATTTCGGATTTGATTGTACTATCAACATCAGACTTAAAACCAAATATCGACAAATTACTATCACAAAAACCTCTTCACAGCTCTCATTAAATAGAAATAATGTTGTTATTATGTATGTTACTTAATTTCATTTACAAATAAAGTAAATTAAACCAAATTTTTAATGTACGTTTTGTGTATATTAATACCTTATGAATATGGTATTTGGCCCGGCGGCACCACAGTCTATGAAATTTTGCCCACCTTGAAAAACTATTGGCCAGCCTTGTAATAACAAGTCGAACAATTAATATAACCCCGAATGTGAATACGTTTTTAACGAATAAGAGAAATGAATGAATCTGAATGGATTCTGAAAACTTTAAGATCGATGTTTACAATAGCGATGACGAATCTGAACTTTAAAAGCGATGTTGACAATAACGATGGCCGATCTGAAATTTAAGAGCGATGTTAGCGATAAGCGATCTGAATGATGGCCGAGCTGAACTGATTTAAGCGTAGAGTAGAATACGTTTATTAAATTATTTATGGCATTTTACAACAATTTATCATTATAAAAAGATTAGAGATAAAGAAGATCGGCCATCGTTATTGTTAACATCGCTTTTAAAGTTCAGATTCGCCATCGCGATTTGAGCGTCATTCGGCTTCTCTTTATATATATAAATATATATATATATATATATATATATATATATATATATATATATATATATATATATATATATATTCAGTGTTTAATTGGGATTGCAGTCTGGGACAGGAAAATCAGTTACCTCTTTAGTATTTTCCAAACTTTCGAAAATGTTTATTTTCTTCTTCAGGGCTAAAATAGTACAAAAATTAACAGTTTATATAGCAAGGCACTATAAAAAGTTTTTCTTACAATTACTGTGAAGTTAGTCCGAAAGTACATTAGTTTTTTGAATTTTGAAAATAACTACAAGTGTTCCCAAATGCATTGGGTTGGAATGTTACTGCATTCTACGTGCTGGATAGTTGAAGGAAGCCACGACAATGACCGTATTTCTCAATTTGGCTTTTCAAGTAGAGTGTTCCCAGATGTTTTTAAGGGCGTTTCTTAAAATGCATAACGTTGGCCGAAGCTTTATGACTAACGAAAAGAGAATGAATTTGTTTTTTTAAATATTCAGAATGGATTTTTCGGTGAATAGGATATCCGAATATGAGCCATTAATCAGAAGAACCTATGAGATTTATATATATATTGCTTAAATTATCTGTATCAGATTTTTTGTTAATACAATTTCCTGTCTTTTAAATATGAACCATTTCTAGGAAAAGGCGTTTGTTGTAATTGTTTGCGTGATCTAAAATTTTTGTGGCATTGTATATGAATCAATGAATCAAAATATGAATTACAATGCCACAAAAATTTTAGATCGCGCAAACAATTACAACAAACGCCTTTTCCTAGAAATGGTTCATATTCAAAAGACAGGAAATTGTATTAACAAAAAATCTGATACAGATAATTTAAGCAATATATATATAAATCTCATAGGTTCTTCTGATTAATGGCTCATATTCGGATATCCTATTCACCGAAAAATCCATTCTGAATATTTAAAAAAACAAATTCATTCTCTTTTCGTTAGTCATAAAGCTTCGGCCAACGTTATGCATTTTAAGAAACGCCCTTAAAAACATCTGGGAACACTCTACTTGAAAAGCCAAATTGAGAAATACGGTCATTGTCGTGGCTTCCTTCAACTATCCAGCACGTAGAATGCAGTAACATTCCAACCCAATGCATTTGGGAACACTTGTAGTTATTTTCAAAATTCAAAAAACTAATGTACTTTCGGACTAACTTCACAGTAATTGTAAGAAAAAACTTTTTATAGTGCCTTGCTATATAAACTGTTAATTTTTGTACTATTTTAGCCCTGAAGAAGAAAATAAACATTTTCGAAAGTTTGGAAAATACTAAAGAGGTAACTGATTTTCCTGTCCCAGACTGCAATCCCAATTAAACACTGAATATATATATATATATATATATATATATATATATATATATATATATATATATATATATATATATATATATATATATATATAAAGAGCCGAATGACGCTCAAATCGCGATGGCGAATCTGAACTTTAAAAGCGATGTTAACAATAACGATGGCCGATCTTCTTTATCTCTAATCTTTTTATAATGATAAATTGTTGTAAAATGCCATAAATAATTTAATAAACGTATTCTACTCTACGCTTAAATCAGTTCAGCTCGGCCATCATTCAGATCGCTTATCGCTAACATCGCTCTTAAATTTCAGATCGGCCATCGTTATTGTCAACATCGCTTTTAAAGTTCAGATTCGTCATCGCTATTGTAAACATCGATCTTAAAGTTTTCAGAATCCATTCAGATTCATTCATTTCTCTTATTCGTTAAAAACGTATTCACATTCGGGGTTATATTAATTGTTCGACTTGTTATTACAAGGCTGGCCAATAGTTTTTCAAGGTGGGCAAAATTTCATAGACTGTGGTGCCGCCGGGCCAAATACCATATTCATAAGGTATTAATATACACAAAACGTACATTAAAAATTTGGTTTAATTTACTTTATTTGTAAATGAAATTAAGTAACATACATAATAACAACATTATTTCTATTTAATGAGAGCTGTGAAGAGGTTTTTGTGATAGTAATTTGTCGATATTTGGTTTTAAGTCTGATGTTGATAGTACAATCAAATCCGAAATGTGTTTTGCAGTGAGAGATGTGCGATATTTATTTTTGATGTATGATAGAGTTGAAAATGTTTTCTCACACACATAGGTGGAACCAAACCTGCTTAAAATTTGCATAGCAAGGTCGCGCAATGTTGGGAAATCTTCACTGGAAACGTTTTTCCAAAAACTTGCAAAACTTTCTGTTAGCTGCTCTGAAGATACATTTTCATAGAAAATTTGTTTCAGGGCAGTGTGGTTTTGAAGATCTGTTACTTCGAGCTGTATGTTTGCTGGATAATCAACCAAGTCAGTAGAACTGATAGCAAATGGATTTATAAACAGCTGAATATTTCTCTTGTCCGATTCAAAATCCTGGAATCTGTTTTCAAAAGACTCTTTTAAACATTTTATTTTTGATAGGTATTTAGGAATATCAAGGGCAGTGATCTCTAATTCTTCTTTTAAACTTGCAAGTGTGGAAAAATGGTCGACTTTATTTCTCTCTAAGTTTGCTGCGAACAAGTCCAACTTCCCTTTGAAACCATTGATCAAGTTGAACATTGTTGGAAGAGAACAATTTTTTCCTTGCAGTTTAAGGTTCAGGACATTAAGGTGCTTCAATGTATCAACTAAAAATGCAAGATCTCACAGCCATAATGAATTTTCAAGCAGAGCTCTCTCTGCTGGCAATGCTTGTTTTTCTTTCAGAAATTCCAGAACATGTTCCCTCAAATCATAAAAATGTTTCAACATTTCGCCTTTAGATAACCAGCGAACAGCGCAATAAAGATGTAATTCGCCGTATTCTTTTATTTCTTCTTCAAACAACGTTATGAATTCTCGTCGGTTAAGTGCTCTGGCACGTATGAAATTAATGCAGCGTACTACTGGGTCAATCACGTCCTCGAAAGTCATGTCTTTAGCGCACAAAGCTTCTTGATGTATAATACAATGATAAGAAAACAATTGTCGACCTATGTAATTTTGCAGCAAAGCTACAGCGCCATTGGTTTTCCCCATCATCGCAGGTGCTCCATCAGTGCAAACTGAATTGCATTTATCCCAGTTTAGGCTCTTACCCTTAATGCAATCTTTCAGTTTCATGAATATATCTTTTCCTGTGGTTGTAGTTTCCAGTTGACAGAGGTCCAATATATCTTGAAATATATTGAAATTGTCATCAATACAGCGTACAAAAACAGCTAATTGCGCCATACCAGTTAAATCGCAGGTTTCGTCCAATGCAAGTGAATAATATCTACATTTAGTTACAAACTCTGCAATTTGACTGTTAATGTCTGTTGACATATCTTCTACTCGCCTCATTACTGTGTTGCGCGACAGTGAAATACTAGCTGCCATGGCTTTAACCTTTTGATCATTGCAGTTCTGTGCAAAAATGGACAAACTCTGTTTGATAATTTCCCCATCAGAAAACGGCTTTTTCTTCTTAGCCAATAATAAAGATATTTCATACGATGTTTTGACCATGGCTTCCAGTTCTTCGTGTCGTTTTACAGAAATATTTTGCTGTGAAAATAGTTCTTTCTTCTTTTTATTTATGAAATCAGTCCTTACAGCTGACCCCACTGGATACTCTTTGTCGAATTTTGTATGGTTTTGCTTAAAATGCCGCTCTAAATTATATTTTTTAGCAACAGCTACTGTTGCTGAGCAAATGAGACACACAGGTTTGCGGGCTTTGCTTTCGGTGAAAAGGTATTTTGTTTCCCATTCTTCATGAAACGTCCGAGGGTTATCCTTTATTCTTGATGTACTCGTACTAGGTTTGCTGAGGGCCATACTAAAACAATAAAATGTACATGTAAAACTACATGTAAATGTACATGTAGTTTTATGAAATGAAGGTTAGTACCTAAGTAAAATAAAACTATTAATTTGGACAGTCACCGCTCCACAATATCAATAAATATCTAATTAAGATTCGTAGGTACAAATCCTACATCTTGGGCAATAAGACCGCCGCGCCGCCTGCTGTGCAGGAAAGTATTTACAAACAAACAAACAAACTAATTGTAACACATGCAAATATTACACTTACCTGCAGAGAAGATGCAAAGTTTTGGTAGTATTCTTTCTAATTTATTAAACGAATTGTCACAAAACGAATTAGTAATTCAATATACTTGCATTCAAGTAAGATTGATAACGGTACTAAGATGCTCGCTAACCGTCCGTTTGTCTGGCTATTGGAGGACGGGACCGATATGCGTGCGGGGTGCGGGCAAAGTAGCGACAATACCCGAACGACGCGGATCGGTTGCGCTCGGCTGACCAATCAAGTGGAAGCAGTGCTATCGCACGCCGCGCTGCCGAAGTGCTAGCGGGAAAATTCAAATGCCTTGGCGCGAAGTGCTGGCGGGCAAATTCAAATGCCTTGGCGGGCCACTATGTGGCCCCCGGGCCTGGGTTTGGCCAGCTAAGGTATAGACATTGATGTTGGCTGTCAAATATTGTTTCATTGTTTTTTTGGCTGTACAAAAAATGTTTCAGATCAGCGCAATAGAAAGTTTTTGGTATCTCCATAATTTTATCACCTGTTGGTTCCTGCCAAATATTCAAAGTCATTAAATAAAGCTGCCTATTAAATAAAAATCTTCTCTAGTCATCAAATCTAAAGTGCTACGTGAAGAAACTTCAACTGGCAGTGACATGACTGACATCATTCAGATTATCTGAATGACACTCATCATACGGATGACCTTCTGTTTTATCTGAAGATTTCTTCACACAATTTGAATGTCTATCCCTAACGGCCGTGTTCATGTCAACGAATTGATAGGATTGATCTCAATTCTCCCATTTTCTCTCATTCGCAATTTCGTCCCATTGAAAGACGAGCTCAACAAAAAAGTATTTCCGGACATCATTGCTCACCAGAAAAATAAATAATGGTGAACGACCCAGCAATCTTGTTGGTTTAAAGTGAATATGAGAATGACATAAGCTTTATAATTCAGAATCATATGGTTGCTACTCTGCATTTATTCGAATTTATTGACTGTGTAACATATGAAGTCATAGGCACAATTTATACAACTGTATTTTCATACACTCTGAAACAGGTCTCCTTGGCATAGTCGGCAGAACACCAGACTATGGTGCGGTGGAATTCGGGTTTGAGCACCGGTGAAGGCACATGTTTGTCTATGATTTAAGTAATGATGATAACTGCTGGGTAATGTACATTGATTACAAGCCCATTGGCCGTTCGTAACCGGCATTAAACTGAAAGTCCATTGAATAAAAAAAAACCTATTCGAAATGGAACGCGTTTAGTAGGTATTGAAAAAACTGATGAGTAATGGGATTGACGCGATATACTCAGAGGAAAATTGGAAAATTGTCTGAAGGGCAATGGAATTAGTACCTTGGATGTTGAATATGAGGACAACACTATATCATCATCCCAATCACCAAAGTTTCTTGGAATATATGTAGACAGAAATTTGAGATGGATATCACACATTGAGGACTTATGTAAAAAATTGAGTAACTCATTTTTTGCAATCTCTAGATTTAAGAACATCGTACCTACAAACTGTCTTATGAATGTGTATAACAGTCTTGTATATAGTCATCTAAATTATAATATTCTGCTGTGGGGCTGCTCTACAGAAATAAATAGAGTGTTTACTACACAGAAGCGATTACTGCGATTAATATTCAATATTCATCAACGAACATCTTGTAAAGCTATCTCCATTAATAATAATTACATACTCACCTTACCGTGTTTATATATTTCTAGATGTTTGTTATATGTTGGAGAAAATGAAGATAGGTTTATTAAATTGAATAGTAATCATGAGTAGTCAACAAAGGGACAGGGATACACTACTTATTCCTATGCATAAAACAGCTAAATTTGAGCACTCTCTCTACATATTACCAGAGTATAAAAATTTTCAACCATTTACCATCGAATTTGAAAGTACTGAAAGCTCATTTCTTTAAGAGGAGAGTTGAATCTCTGCTCTCAGCAGAGCCATACTATAGTGTGGCAGCAGAGTATTTCGATATTTCGAATGTAGGCAATAATGTATGAATCAATTTTTTGTATCACATGATTTTATATTTTTTTCAACACAAATGTTCTTCACTATGTGAGATTGTCTCAAGTGTTTAATATTTCTGATGTAATTTTTTCATTCTTTTCAAATAAAGTTATTTATTATTGTAAATATAAATTTAACCAATATTTTTGTTTGAACCAAAATTTTTGCTCAAGGGATGAATGGAAGATCAGACTCAAAACTGAATTCAGTCCTTTTGAGAGCATTCTTCCTGGTTGTAATTATTGTATCAATTGAAATGAATGTAATTCTACAATGTAAAGTATGTTTCTCAATAAATCTTTTTTTTTAAAGATGAGTTAGTTCTCATTTCGTGGATTCCAATTGTCTCAACGGTTATGTCGTTTGAGATGAAACAGATTTAGTATCCAACAGTAAGTATATTACAACGTGCTTCAATGACAATTCATTGAAACGAGTGCATTTCTTGCTCCACAATATGTGGGTACATAGTAGACTTGAATAATGTCATGCTGACTCGCTATCAATATACTCAATTTTTGTCCTTTTTCATTTATTTTCGTGCATTTATCTCATAGACTAAAAAACTCAATGAAAATTATGTTCCTAAAGTTGAATACATCTATTCGAACAAATATAAATTCGTTTTACATTGTAACGAAGAATGCGAAATTCTTCAGTTGAAATGGATTCATACTTAATAATCAACTCATATATAGTTGGTAAAAATGACATAGTGCATATGAATTAGATGTATTGATGGAAACCACTAAGATATTCATTCGAAATGGAAATTAATCAAATGAAGGTCATTATGTGCATATCTTCATGTGCATGTATAATGCACATGAAGGCATGACACTGACACAATGGAACATTGAGATCAGAATGACAAATGAAATTGTCAAATATTGCATAAATCATTATTCTTTCTATAAAAATCGATAGAAAATGGTTAACAAAATGAAGAAATAAATGAATTATTTTGAATCACTCGATTTATTCTAGGATTTAACTACAAACTGGAAGAACAAGGAACTTTGCTTTCTTTGTAACGATGTCCAATATCGGTTGTTATTCAGCACAAAGAAATTAAACTAAAATTAAACGTAATAGTAACTTGTAGTAAATACTCCACTCAAAGATTATATTTCTGGGCAAATTTCAGTAAGGGTTCATTGCACTGCTTCTTCAAATTCGTAGAAGTTACAAAATCCATGTGCGTCCATCTCTTATTAGGTATCAAAAATTTTCGAACACAATTCTGCATAGCATCGCATATGTTTTCGATATCCTGTGAAATTACAAACAATTAGTTTTGGTATACGATGAAATATCTATCATATATGGGTAATCTGAGGTTGAGGGATGGAAAAACGAAACATACGTTTTCTCCTCTGCCTCAAGTATGTGCGAGGGAATCCTTCAGCAAGATAATATAAAATAAGCATTGGCTTATAGCATGATATTAATAGAAGAAAAATGAGCAGTGACCTTTATGACTCAAAATCATCAAGGTGCAGAATTGGCTTTGCTAGTAATTTAATGTCTTAGGTCTTGAACTAATTGGAAATTAATAAAATACTGCAACTAACTTGTTTTATGTGTGCATCGAATAATACAATTCATTAAAGTTCCACATTTTAAATTAAATCAATATATATGCAGAGAACGTCATTTCGGTAACGCGATCTACAAAAACAAATCTAAAATATTCATGACAAATTTAAGGTATTCAACTCCTGTCATTACTAAATAATATATAAATTCAATGGACGATGAATCTACTCTGTGATAGTTCATATTCAAATGAGAGGTAATAATAAAAACTTGTCTAAAAATCACTGACTGAACAATTCTTATTCGACTAGTTTCGCCTTGATAATGATGTAAAAGGCGAAACTAGTCGAATGAAGAATTGTTCAGTCAGTGATTTTTAGACAAGTTTTTATTATTACCTCCTATTTCAATAATATATCGTATTTTTTATACAAAATCTAGTATCTAAAAAGATACCGAAAGGTTTTTTTCAATTATAAAAATGCTGAAATAGTTTGTCCGATAGCGCATAAGTCATTTCAGTGAACGTATCCATAACCGAACAAAAATAGTTTTGTTCAGCTATCAGTTGAGCAAGCAAGGAACAACGGAACCGGCCATCAGTATATTTATCGGCAAATAAATTAATATCTAAGTGATAAGTACCTTTCAATTCGTTATTCGTAGAGCATACATCAATAGTCCGTCAATTCGAGAACGTGTTTCTCACATTTGATTATTGATATTTCTTTGTACGACCCGGAATAATAAAGTTACCTCAAATATATTGATATCGATAAAGTCAGATCGTATTTCAGATGGCTGCTGAATAATCAAATAATGCGCTTATTTGAAATCGCCATCGCGAGAATAGTCATTTCGGAAACGTTCCCGGACATTATGGTGCATTCTCGAAATGACTGCTGCGTTCTCGAAATGATAATGATTGTTTCTGAGGGCGATTCACCTAGATTTTCTCAATGAATTATTCTTCAAATTCGTTGTTTTTCTATTAAAGCATAATGGAGCCTCCTGATGCAGAAAAAATAAAGAAGAGCTCAATGAAAGCTTAAAAAAAACAGTGCAGCTTATTTTCGCCAAAGGGAAAAGGCAAATGCTTTTGGACTTTGGCTGAAGACAAAGAATGTTATGAAAATGAAAAGCAGAAAAAAAGTGAAAAATATTAGTGACATGACCGAACGAGAGAAGGGAAAGCAGAGAAATGATTGAAAGAAAGCCTTCAGAAAATACAGAAAAAAAAAAAAAGGTTCAGCAAATCTACTAAGTAATACGTCGCCACAATCAGATGACGACTTATCCAAAATACCTCCTGGGAGATGACAATTAGGGAGAAGAGCTGTTCTTATAGATAGGGCGAAAGCATATCGGAAAATAAAAAGCCACGAAGAAACTATAGTTGAAATGAAGCGGAAAATTCAATCTTCAGAACAATTGGATAATTAACTGCAGATATTTACGTACCGCCTTAAGTGCGCAAAAGACTTCTATATGGCGAAGTATTGACTAAGCATTTGCAAGAAAAGGCTGATGCTTCCAGAAAAATCAAATGAGAGAGAAGTCTTTCATAAATGTATCAGTGGAAGCATTTTGCGGAAATACAAAATGCTACATATGGCAAAGAAGAAATTATCAGCTAGACTAAAAGAAAGAAACCATAAATCTATTATAAAGTTAGATTTTGAAATTTGCGAAATTTTTCTGAGGCAAGGTTTTCACGAAAAGGTCATTGATTTCTTCGAACAATTTGATATAAGTCCAATGTGCCTATTCTAAGAGAGATTGTGCAAAACATAATGATACTAAAGAACAGAGACGCGTTCTCTCATGCACAGTTAAAAACCTGGTGTGAAAATTTGTAAAAGAAACTGGAATTGTCTCATCATACGCATCGCTGTTGTGAGCAAAACCATTTTGGGTTGTAACGCCAAAATCAAGAGATAGAGAAACATGGTTGTGTATCAAGCATGCAAATTTTGAAGAAAAGTTCAATAACCTAAAATACGCAAAAGTGACTCGCTGCTGCGCATTGCGATGCGAGCAAGCGAGCGCGGGTGGGTAAAGATGTGGGAGGGGTAGGGTATCAACTCCTGAGCGACGGCCACGGGACGCGCGCGACGATGGTAGGTACCTACCGTCGTTGTAAATTTAAAATCCCGGTCGAAAAAGAGTGACACGACGCTATATTATTTACGGATGCGGGCGCTCAAATAGGTACCCGCGAATATTTGTGGTTTCGGATAATGATAGAACTCACGGCGCCCCTCCTTATTTTCTACGGCGCACCAGGGCGCCGCGGCGCACACTTTGGAAACCCCTGGCCTAGACTATTCTCGCGCGTTTTCAAACTAAACGGTGTTTTTTTTAGAGGTGTAGAACTTTAAATTGCAATAAAACAACGATGGATCATTCGATTGACAAGAGGTTTTTTCTATTCGAAAGATAATCTTGTGACATTAAAGTTCAAATATGATTTCTAGCATACTACCGCCACAGTTGCCTCGGATGTAGTCCAATCTGGACGTCCAATTTTTGATGACTTTTTCCAACATTTGTGGCCGTATATCGGCAATAACACGCCGAATATTGTCGTCCAAATGCTTCTTCCTCAATGATACGAGTTATCAATAAGAGTAAACGTGGTGCAAAAACGTTTCATGGTTAATCGAATTAACTGCTCTGATGGACGATTTTGTCGACGATAAAATGGACGTAGTGCGCACAGAACCATTAAACCTGTTATATATGAATACGTTGCGAAGTGCTTTAATATACGTGTCTCCGAAATTCACAGTTAGTGACGCTGATGCACATATGACAAGGCATTAGCTGATTGAAAACAGACACTGACTGAAGTGTTGGTCGGAAATTTTCTTGTTCGTCAATGTGTGAAATTACAGCTGTATTTATCAAGGTGTCAAAAAAATGTCCTATGATACCTACTGTTCATTTATAAAAGACGTTAAAAACGGAAAAACGACTCCAATTTGTGGCCTCTACTCAGCCTAAAAAGAGCAATGAAGAGCCATCGAAAAAATTTGCCTAATGGTGCCGTGAACAATCGCGGGTTGTCTTCAAGAGGCTACAGGAGGTTTTGAGCATTAGGGGAGAAAGCGTGGAGTGGTTAGACTTCGAGACCGCAGAAGTCGGAAGGAACTCCTGATACTACTGTGATCAATGATATATCCGAGAGGATTGATGCTGGGACCGTATTTATTCAATATGTATGGGACGGATACATTAACGTGATTGAGCAGAAATTTTTGTTTTCATGAATTGATTTTCGGTAGCAATTTGTTTCTACATAAGTTTCTCTTTTTCATAATATTGAATTCACTAGTAATTATAAGTAAGCACACAGTCTTATGCAAAGGACGACTTATTAATCAAGACGAACATGAGCTAATTGATTTTGATTTTTTCACTTTCTACCTGCAGATTTATGATTAAAAATCATTTTTGTCAACACATGTTATAAGTTTAGAGGCAGAGGGGTCTTGGCATATACCTACCACGAATGGCCACCGAAGGAAGAAAGAGGTCGAAAAATCTCAAAGAATAAGCATGGGTAATATTTTCTATAAATCGATATAACAATGATTTTCTCCAGATGAATAGAGAATAACCATTCACAAATTTATGATTTTTTCAGTATAGTCCACAGAAAAGTGGATATCCACTTAACTCCAAATTGTTGTATTTCAATTTGTTGAAATTATACATTTCGGATAAGTACTCATATTCAAATGATAATAATTTAATAGCTAATTCTAGAAGAGTCGTCATACTTAAGAGCACGTGTTGAAGGCCACTGGGTAATTTTCCCTCTTCAAGAGAACTCTGTGATGCGTTTTTAATCGTTTCGATTAAATGAGTTTCAATCGAATAAAGTTCAAACGTTTCAATATAAGGTTTAAATTCTTACCGAATATATACATACGTATCGTATGACTCGAAACACTCGATTAAGTTTCAGAAGATTGTTAAATACCAGGAAGACTCAAATTCCTGTATCAAACTCTTGATACAGGATGATAGCGCGAAACATATGTTTCGTGTAATAAGAAATTTCTGAGGATTTTAACATGGTGTTTTTGAATGATGAGATACATTTAACAACGCTCTACCTAGTAAGTGTTGTGTGAGACGTCAATCGACAATATGTCATTATGAGCAACTGAAAATGCTCGTGTATCAAATTATATAGTGAAAATATCATTTGGAAAAATAATATCAAAACTGCTCTCAAAAGCATTCACTTAATTGAATACATTATAATAAATAATTAATAAAGGCGTATTAATATGTCCTTCATCACCTTTCAAGTAGTATGTATAAATTATATATCGAACTTATTAAACAATTGATATACATTAAATGTATATTTCAATTCAATTGAAATAGAAACAGAGGAACCAGTCTTCAAAAGAAATAGCAGAACTAATCTCAGAACAGATCGAATATCCATTTGGACAATTAGACAAATGGAAAATGGAATGATTTGAGGAGAAGACCCAGTAACATCTAATATGTTGAAAATGCAGGGAAAGGTTCTAACAGACACAGTAAGGGTAACATTGAACACGTGCCTGAATGAAAGAAGAATATCTGAATCCTGAAATGAGGCGGAAATTATTTTTATATACAAAACAGGAGATCAAACAAATTTGGAGAACTACAGACCCATAAGCTTCCTAACGCACTTCTATAAAGTTCTTGAACGAATTATAACCAATCGCCTAGCCACAAAATTAGACTCGTACCAATCAGAGGAGCAAGGTTTCGAAAAGGACACAGAACTATCGATCATCTACAAACAACTGAAACAGAAATCGAAAAAACAACCGAATATTACACCCATACATTTGACATATATAGATTATCAAAACGGGTTCGATAGTATTGAAAAATGGGCATTCCTGACAGCATTGGAAGATGCCAGAATGGATTCGCGATAGTCTACTTTCATGAAAACTATGACAAAGCAACTTTCCTCGTAAAAATAAATGTGGACATCAAAATAAACAAAATTAGAATTGATGATGGTGCCTTGACCATGTCGCAATTTTTTTTTAGTAAACGTACTATCCCTGAATCATTTCATTCTTTGAAACAGTTTTTGCATTTTTGCCACAAAAAAATTGAAGATGAACTAATCGAGAACCTCCTGAATCATTTCAATCTTTGAAACAGTTTTTGCGTTTTTGCGACAAAGAAATTGAAGTTGAACTAATCGAGAACCAACACTATATCAATTTCTCAATCTTCAAACGATAGGTCTTGATTTATAGTGGGTGATTTTTTGAGCGTAGTTTTTTTAAAATCAGATATTACACTCAATTTGTATCATATATTCAGAATGTTTATTGAAATTGATAACTTGGCCATTGCCATTTACATTTTGAAGATAACTTCATGTAAATGTTGTCCGAGGCTACGTATCAAATGGCCCATTCGGAAGGTCCAATTTTACGTCACTTTTTCGAGCATTTCAGCCTGTATTCCACGAATTACGCGAGTTATGTTATCCTGTGAGGCGTCAATTGTGTTCGGCTTGTCGACATAACGACTTTACATAACCCCACAAGAAATAATCCAGAGGAGTCAAATCGCATGATCTTGGCGGCCAATTCACTTGGCCATTTCGAGAGATAAGCTGCTCATAAAATTCATCCTTGAACATGTTCATTGTTTCACGAGCTGTGTGGCATATGGTACCGTCTTGATTAAATCACATGTCAACCATGTTCAGCCCAGTCAACTGGGACAAAAAAAAGTTGCGTATCATGGCTCGATATCGTTCGCCGTTGACGGTAACGTTTCTTCCACGGTCGTCTTTGAAGAAAAATGGACCGATGATGCCACCAGCTCATAAACCACATCAAACTGTCGTTTTTTCGAGATGCATCGGTAATTCTTGTATGACATGTGGCTGTTCATCACTCCAGATGCGACAGTTTTGTTCATTTACATATCCGTTAAGCCAGAAATGAGCCTCATCGCTGAACACAATTTTTCGATAAAACAGCGGATTTTCATTAAGCTGTTCTAAGGCCCAATCTTTTGCCTAAACTTTCAACGCCTAAAAATTAGACGTTTTGGTAGATCATCCGTCCCAATTCTTGCAGAAGTTGAATTTTATAGTCTTTCAAACCCGAATCAACACCTAAAATTTTCCATGTGGTTGAGTAGCACAAGCCCAAATGCTGAGAATGGCGACGAATTTACATTTCACGATCCTCATTAACACTGTACGATACGGCTGCAATAATTCTCTTCAGTACGCACTGTGAGGTAATGCGAGACAATGGTTCAATGTCCAACAAAGTAAACTTGGTGCGAAATTTGGTGATAACAGCACGAATTGTTGACTCACCGGGTCCATTATGACGACCATAATATGGTCGTAACAAACGATACACATTTTCATGAACTTTGATAGTAAATTTCAACAATTTGCAATCGTTGTTTGTTTGTAAGTCTGTCCATGATGAAATGGCCGAGTCTACTGAAAACTTTTCACTTTGACACGATTCCATTACCAACCTGTGCCGCCAACCTGAAAAACTTAACTCTCAAAAAATCACCCGTAAATATAAACGTATATATATATTTCGATTATCAATCAACAGATCCCGAATTTTTTTCGTTCAGATGTGCGAACTTCGTATTATTTATATTCAGCGTAAATTTTTATGAGTCAATATAAGTCAATTTCATTGGAAAAGACGAACAGATATCTGCACTGTGAGTTATCATTATTTCGATATTCGCAAATATGTGTAAATCATTTTTCGTTTTTCACATTTCTATCAATTTTAATCTGTTCTATTCAAATATCCTGATACAGTTTTCTTCTAATCTAAGAATTTGTTAATGAAATATAGTTTTGGAAGTGGTGACATGTATTATGAATCATTATTGAAAATGTCTATAACGGAACCAAGTTCTGAAATTTAGTAGCTAACCTTCGCAAATGCAAGATTATCACCCAAACTGTAATACATAGCAACAGGGACTGTTATATTTCTTATGGGGTAGTCAGGAGGTAGGGCTTCCCCATAGAATTCTATGTTTTTCTTCGTTGTTCCGTAATCCCATGGACGAAAATGCCCTGAAAATGAAAATATCATTTTATCATCATACTTTTTCAATTATTTAAAATTTCTAATTGTTCATGGTTTAGGGTCTTATACTGGAGAATTCAAGGAAACCTTAGAAAAAAAAAATTATGTCGAAAGAATTCGGTGCTCTAGAACTTTCAGACGTTTTGGACTGCGAGCGACTTCTTCAGTGGTTTCGGAGAAGAACGCTTTGTCACAGATATTAATCTGATGGTTTTACTACCAAACTCTTCTTCTGAAAAATAATTCAATCTGAACAAGACCTTCAATCAGGTTGTTTAATTGAGGTATTTTTATTAAAACAACAATAGTTCTACGAAATTCTAAACTGAAACATACATTTCGTACACAAGGCGACGAATATTATGCGTGGAAGAGCATAATATTCGAATATCGAATATAAATCGAGCATAATATATTTGAATGACCTGAAAATTGAAAAAGAAATTTCGATCAAGCAGGAAGAAATTGAGTCTCCTTAACCATTCATAAGTTTTCATTGAATTCTGAAATTCAAACAATAATTGCAGTCTTAGAATAAAAAAAACCTCAATAAATATTTCAAACAAAATTATTTAGTTTCGCTGTCTATGTTGTACATAAATCTGGCGAATTTATATAAGTACATCTTCTCAATTTTAGAGCTAGCTGGAGTTATCGCGAACATTTCATAAAGGAGTTCGTTATAAATTTTTGTGCACTGTATATACCAACTAAATGAGATAGTCACAGGCACTACATGCTCTAATTTTTCTACATACCCACCAAATTTGAATTATATTTATTATTTAGTATAACTATACTCCGATATACCATAATCATATGTTATGCCACAAAATCAATTTGAATTTTAAATGATTAATATAAGTTGCTAGCTCTGTTATGAATATTAAATAGAAATACCTGAAGCTACTAATTGCCCATAATGCAGAACTTGCTTGGTTGAGGCACTGGGTAGGAAATTCAACAACAATGGAAAGATTTCCTGTAAAAAAAGTATACATTGAAAGGTTTCATTATTTTGAGAGGTCGAATGATAATTAACTTATAAAAACTGTGGAATGTGGCACCTAAACCTGAAGCACCTTGAAAGAAATGTTTAATTATATCACATTTATTAACAATCCGGACTCAGTGACCTATTCGAGAAAATATTCTACTATGATGGGGTAGGATTCGTATTCGATCTCCGGTGATGGCATGGGTGTATGTATTCGTCTATGGTTTAGATAGCTTTGAGATGATAATTGTTAGGTTATGAACATTGATTACAAGCATACTGACCGTTCGGAACCGGCGTTAATCCGTAGGTACAGTGTGTTAAAAAAAAAGACCAGCGAGTTTAATTTTCCTATACACAAATATGTACGAAATCAACACGGTGCTATTCTTTATTAGTGTGATGGTCTTGAAAAATTGCGCCTATTGGCCAGTCGGAAAAATTTTTACCTTCTTTATATGACTCATATATAATATTTTCCAATCAATTTTTTATAATAAAACATCGAAATTGGGTTACACTTCTGAGAAAATTGAAATTGAATTCCGTTCAAATATTTTATTTTCATTTTCAAAAATTCTTTCTAATGAAAAATTTTATATTTAAAAAAAGTTCTGACGAAATAAATTGAATAGAAAAAATTCCTAAGTTCCACGGTTTCATTGAAAATGATGCGAAAAATGATGAATATAATGTATTGGAAGTTCCATAAAGAACAATTCGATAGGTTTTAATTATCAGTCATCACACCATTGTCTTCATCAATTCAATTTTAATTTAGAATAACTGCTTTTCAAAGCCTTTTTTCATCACTGCACACTTTTGATGATTTAAAATCTTTCTAATATATAATTTATATATAAGACCTAACTTAAACTTCTATTCTTAACTGTAAGCTTTTCTCAGGTTTTGCTTTCTACTTCTTCCCGATGCATATCTACAAAGCCCAAAAGTTTTCACCGCATCCGTGAAATTGGACGACACAATTCAAGAATTATGCGGCACTGTAAATACCGTCAAGCCGATTTATAACTCAGTGTACGTGTATACGTATAATGAAGGAAAAAAGTAGGACTGTCTACGAAAATAAATTAAGTACTACCAAAAACAAAACTTTAAAGAAAAACTCTCGCGACTCGTTTCTTATAAGTGAAAAAGTTGTGAAGTCGATGTAATAGCTACCAAATTGGTTGATTTGTTCGGCACCTACTAAAAGAACAGTCTGTCTTGAGTTATGACGTAATTAGCTAACCTTTCAACATCTTATAGTGACCGTGTCAATATTGAAAATCTTTCATGTTTCAAATAAAATGAATTGACTTGGACATCGCAGGAAAACATAATGTATTTCACAAGTAATATATATTATATAAAACACGATTGCTTAGTGAGATTGCCAAGTCATTCTATTTTACTTTATTTATGAAGGTTTTCAGTACATATTGATAATGTCACAATAAGATGTTGTTAGGTGAGATAATAACGTAAAAACTCAAGACAGAAGGTCTCTCAAATAGGGACAAAATAAATCAACTTCCATGGTATCATATGGAACTTTAGAATAACTGGCATGCGAGAGTTAATTTTTTTACAAGGTTGGATTCTGACGGATTATTGCTTTTCAGAAAACACCACAACAATCTTCATGTATTGACCGTGATTCTAGAAAGATCATCTCATCTCATATGGATGATTGTCTTGAAAAAGTAGTGTTCACGAAATACCAATCAATAAGCATATGAAGGTATTGTGGACTGTATGATATGTTGAAAAATGTCCTTGTCTAGGATGACTGCCACCACTTCAGTTATATTTGACTTTGGTACAGCAGTATGTCATCTGTTTCTATATTTATGACTGTGGAAAAGCATTTCGTTATGAAGAGAAAGTGCTACTTCTTTGAACCTTGAAATACTCTCCTCACAGGCTCAATGAATTTGACATTTCAAGTATTTTGTCTATCGTGATTAACTTTCGAAACAAATTCAATCTTTAGATATGCAATAATTATTATCATCTCGATTTATGAGATTTTTAAGAACTGTATATTTCAATCCGTTCTTAATTTTTCAACAAATCTTTGTACACCTACCTTATTGAATTCTGAGGGGTCCCCTCCAGTAGAAATGTGATAAACTATTATGCACAGGTCTCGAAACAGAGCGTTTCCACAAGCAGCCATCAGTAGCTCAGATAGCCGTATACCTCGAGGTGGCAATTCGAAGATGTTTAGAGTTGCAGCCAATTGCTAAAAAACAGAAAACGAATGCTATTCTTGAAGTCGAGATGTTCATAGGTATAATAAAAACATCTCATCTTTTCAGTAAGATAGTAAAATTAGAAATGAGTAGATTTCTTCATTTCCATATTTTTCAGTTAATTTTGATATTTTCATATTTAATCGACTGGATAGTACGATTGTCAATTCACGCTAAATTCAATTTAATTTTCGGAACATTCAATGTTAAATTCTTCATTGTTGAGAATTATTCGTAAATAATTCCTTAATTATTAATAAATATTGAAAATAACAAAATCTGATTCATTCAAGTCCTTCGAGATCGAAGAAGAAAACCCAAAATTGAAAATCATTCATATTTAAATAAGAATCACATGTACCAGCAGAAATGTAAAAATCACATGTCATATCAGTTGTAAAAATTTGAAAATTGACAAACTTCTCGAATGAACTTGGACAAAAGAAGACTTTTATATTCACTTTTGATTTTTATAGGTATAGTCAAAAGAAGTCATTCCGCGTTTTTTGGAATTGAAAGAAATATACTAAATTCAACCCTTACCGTCAGTTCCTTATGTCTACTGGCCAAGGGCGTCAACATAGGATTGGTAAAATGATTTTCGAATCCTCCCGGCGCCAGTAATGAGGCCAAAGCGATTTTCTGCTGGTATTCTGGTTTGAGAGAAGACATTATATAGAAAATAGTGCCACCTTGCGAGTGCCCAGTGTAGAAAAGTTTATCTTGGTTGGTAACGTTTAGTATGTAATCGATTTTGGCCGGCAGATCGTACATTCCCATTTCATGAAAACTGCAGAATACAGCTCATTCAGAAATACATTTGAAGAAAGGTCGTTTCGATCTTTTTTTGTGGAAAATGTTCAAAAATATAAATGAAAAATTCAAACATTTGAAGTTATTTCGTAAATAGTTCGAATTGTAATCATATTTCATATTATTCTCATCTTTTAGAATTTGAAATTTTTCATAAGGTTTAGTCCCTCTTTTGTATTAGGTCCGTAAGAGCGTTGTAGTAACAACAATATGTATTTGCTAAAGAACCCGCCTGGCATCGTTGATGACAGACTGTTTTTACTTAAGATGAAAATGGAGTGATGACCCATCACTGAAACTCGTGACAGAGTGAGAACGGTAATCTTTTCTCCTTCGAATTATATCTCAATATATAAAACAAAGGCGTGTTCAAAACTCATAAGAGTCATCATTCCACTTTCATCTCCAGTCAAAACAGGCTAAATTGAATTTTCAGTAAATAGTGCCGTCTGTTTAAATTCAGTAAATTGTTTATGCCTAAAAAAGTTTGCTGCATAATCCTTACAGGTTAATGATTATGCAGCCGTGGGTATATTGGGTATTAATATTAATACCCAATTAATACCAAATTAATATTAACAAATTATTTTCTTGAGTTCGTGATTTCAACAGTATTGAAAATTATTTTCAAAATAAATAAATACATCGGGCGGAAATAAAGAATTTTTATGGGTTATTAATTTTAAGCATGCATTTTATGAAATAATGAAATATATGAATACTAATTTGTTAACACTGTATTAATATTAATATACCTACTAACATAAGGTCCACTTGCATAAATGTAACATATTTCACCTCCAAAAATTGAAGTGAAGGAAACAGTTTTTGAAAGCGTTTTACCTTTGATTACATAAATTTCTTTTTACATTTCGTTTATCAATAATTTTGTTCGTCTACAGCTCTTTCTTAACTCTAGATTTTTCAATCAATATGACGCAGCGATAAACGAGAAGTAGAGCGTCAATAAATTCAATTAAAAACAATCAAAATTAAAAGAACAATTTAACTGAAAAAACATATTCAATTGTTTGTTCACCTCTACATTTTCATTTGTCAAACATGCTTCGAAACGTTCAAATATAGCAATTCGTGCTATCTGTAAAAATGTGTATCGTTTGTTACGACCATATTATGGTCTTCATAATCGACCTGGGGAATCAACAATTCGTGCTGTTATTATTTCGCACAAAGTGAATTTCGCACGAAGTTCACTTTGTTGGACATTAAGCCATTATCTCGCATGCGTACAGTGCGTACTGAAGAGAATATTGCAGCCGTAGCGTACACTGTTAATGAGGATCGTGAAATGTCAATTCGTCGGCGTTCTCAGCAATTGGGCATGTGTTACTCAACCACATGGAAAATTTTACGTATTGATTTGGGTTTGAAAGCCGTTAAAATTGAACTTCTGCAAAAATTGAAGCCGAATGACACCACAACGTCTAATTTTTGGTGAATGGGCCTTAGAACAGCTTAATGAAAATCCGCTGTTTTATCGAAAAATTGTGTTCAGCGATGAGGCTCATTTCTAGCTTAACGAATATGTAAACGAACAAAACTGTCGCATCTGGAGTGATGAACAGCCACAAACAAGAATGACCGATGCATCTCGAAAAAAAGACAGTTTGTTGAGGTTTATGGGCTGGTGGCATCATCAGTCCATTTTTCATCAGAGACGACCGTGGAAGAAACGTTACAGTCAACGGCGAACGATATCGAGTTATAATACGCAACTTTTTTGTGCCCCAGTTGGCCGAGTTGAACTTGGTTGACATGTGGTTTCATCAAGATGGTGCCACATGGCACACAGCTCATGCAACAATGCACATGTTGAAGGATGAATTTGGTGAGCAGCTTATCTCTCGAAATGGCCCTGTGAATTGGCTGCCAAGATCATGCGATTTGACGCCTCTGGGTTATTTCTTGTGAAGTTATGTAAAGTCGTTAGTCTATGTGGATAAGCCGAACACGATTGAAGCCTTACAGGATAACATAACACGCGTAATTCGTGGAATATAGGCCGAAATTCTCGAAGAAGTGATGCAAATTTGAACCTTTTGAATGAACCATCTGATACGGAGCCGCGGACAACATTTTTATGAAGTTATCTTCAAAATTTAATTGGCAAAGGACAAGTTATCAATTCCAATAACCATTTTGAATCTATGATGCAAATTGAGTGTTTCATTCGGTTTGAAAAAAACTACGCTTAAAAAATCACCCATTATATATATATATATATATATATATATATATATATATATATATATATATATATATATATATATATATATATATACTTGGAGATCGCCCAGTCTCGAGCAGGGAATATCAAATTGATCATGTCGTAATTTCTAAGAACAACGTAAAGGAAATTTTAAATGTCAGAACTCGTAAAGGCGTCTTTGATTCGGATCACTATCTCCTCCAAATGAAAACAAAATTTCAACCCAACAGAAATAAAAAATTTACACCCACAAAAGTTAGGTCCGATCCCGAATATCTGAAACTTCACAAGAATACAATCATTGCACAAATCAATCAGGAAGAATCGACGAATTGAGGAATCCTTACAAAGAATATTCAGAAAGCCATCACACTAGGGCAACCTCCTCGCACCAGGAAACACCGCTGGTGAAACTTAATCTGCGACCAAGCAGTCGACAAGAGAATAAAAACAGAAACTGCATGGAAAAAATTCAACGGCCATAAAAATGACGAAAACTGGGAGAATTTCCTTACAACTCAAGAATAGGCCTCCAAAGTAATTAGAAGAGAAAAACGGAGATATGATAATGATAGGTGTCACGAAGTACAGAAGGATTTCACTAATAATAATACTAGAGATTTTTACAAAACATTCAGAGAAAACTTGCGAGGATACCAAGCGCCCACTCTTTCCTTCAAAAAATCCGATGCCGCGTTGGAAACTAACACAAAAAAAACTGCAAAATGTTAGCCGAATATTTCAGCACCCTTCTCAACTGCAATCCTCCCCAAGAAAAACTTAAGTTCGACTTTTCGGGGTTTACGCATCCAGACTCGCAAGCCCCTGATATGGAAGAGATTACAACAATTATCAAGCAACTCAAAAACAACAAAGCAGCAGGAGAAGATGGCATTATTGCGGAACTCTGGAAACTGAACGATACTACTTTGACCCAAAAATTTCATAATTTAATATCAGAAATCTGGATAACGGAACAGATACCAGAGGATTGGAAATGCGCGTTGATACATCCATTGCACAAAAAGGGGGACAAAATGGATATCAATAATTACAAGGGAATTTCCTTACTCCCGGATTGCGTACAAAATACTTTCTTAAGCACTCCTAAACAGAGTAGAACACCAAGGGGATCCACTAATTGGGAAATACCAAGCTGGATTCAGAAAAGGTCGATCATGTGCTGAACAGATCTGGACTTTGAAGACGATATTACAGATGAGGAAATGTAGAAATACAGTGATCACATTCATTGACTTCAAGAAAGCATATGACTCGGTAGACCGCGAAACTCTTTTCGAAATCATGAAAGAATTTGGAATCGATCGAAAGACCCGAACAATTATAGAACAGACACTTACAGGTACAACTTCCAAGGTAAAATTTATGGGTGAACTATCAGATCCCTTTGAAATCAAAACCGGTGTGCGGCAGGGGGACGGACTTTCGCCAATTTTTTTTAATATTGTTTTAGAAAAGATCATAAGGGAATGGGAACTTCACGTGAAGGGCATACAAGTGGGCATCAACAAAGAAAATAGAATAAATGTCAAATGTCTCGCCTTTGCAGACGATACTGTCATCATCACAGACAACAGAATTGAAGCCATTTGCGCCGTGGAAAAACTACATGAAATTGCGTAGAAAACCGGGTTACAAATTTCTTATGATAAAACCAAATACATGGAAAGAAAACTAAAAAATAAATCTTCTCTTATGACAAAACATGGTGAAATTCTGCAAGTAGGCCACTTTAAATACCTCGGGGAAGTTATACAGTCCTCAGGTTTAAACCGAATCGCTAATGAACAGAGAATAACCAAGCTCCAAAGGGCCTACAAACTAACATGGGCTCACTATAACAAAAAGTGCATTTCGAGAGGCGCCAAATTGAGGCATTATAACACAACGATTCTTCCAGAAGCAATCTACGCAGCTGAAACAATGGTTATTGGCGGCCATTCAAGAATTAGAGAAATAGAAAAACAAGAACGAAAAATTCTCAGAAAGATTTACGGGCCAATCAATAGAAACGCTATTTGGATGGAAAGACCTCAAAATGAACTGTATCAAAAGACAAATACGATAACGGAAGAAATCAGAAAACGACGAGCAAAGTTCTATGCACATGTCTACAGAATGAAACAGTCCAGAATACCGAAGAAACTACTCAATATAATTATGAATAGTAAATGCGGAACAGAGTGGCTAAAAGAGGTCCAAGAGGATCTACAACAGATCAATATAAAAAATCTCGAAGATCGCACTGAATGCCGCTATAAAATCGCACATATAAAGTTTAAGCAAAAAGTAAATCGTCAACCTGGAGTAAAGTGGACAGATGAACGGAAGAAAGAGCATTCAGAGAGGTTGAAGCGTTTTTGGGAGGCAAAAAAGATGAAGCAAAATTCCTAATGATTGCGAATTCAAGTTCAGTCGCTCTCCTCATGGGGAACAATCGAAACAATAATAATAATTATAATAATAATATATATATATATATTTATATATATATATATATATATATATATATATATATATATATATATATATATATATATATATATATATATATATATATATATATATATATATATATATATATATATATATATATATATATATATATATATATATATATATATATATATATATACATATACCTTGTACCTGAACTCCTATTCATTGTTTTAGCGAAATAATATATAAATAATCTTATAATTCCATATAAATCAGATCTTATTCAATTTGAAGACAATCTTCTTCATATCATCCAATTTCGATACACCGTTTCAATCCTATTGCGTCGACTAGTCACATCCTGCCACCGGATGCATCAACCGATAGACTAGTCCCAGCAAGGAAAAAAAGAAAAGACGACTGCGCATGCTCGGGACGCAACTTCAAGAGAAGACAACAAGATCTCGTCGACTTCGGCGCTAGTCGCCAAACAGTCAACATGACTGTCATCTACAAAGTGCACTTGAATGTATTTAGTTGAAAATAGTTATTTTAAATGAAGTTGTTCAAACTGAACAGAGTTTGGGTATACATCCTAAGGAGCCTCCAACACTATAATAAAGTGAAAATGGTTCATCAATTCATAAATATATACTAACTGTATTAGTGAAGACGCCAAAGAGGGTTGAGTATGCAAAATATGGGGAACGGCAACTAAGCTCAGATTCGTTATTTCGACCTCAGAAAACACATGTTGCCAGCGTCTGTGCTGGTCCATTTTCTTGTTATCAACCTCCTACCCCCCGGGAGCGCCAAAATGTTCCATAGCGCGTGTAGTCGCCAGTAGAAATCAAATGATAGTTTAGAATATTGAATGTTTTGTTATTTACAAAATATGATTGAAAATTTCTGGTATATGAGTGTTTAATTAGTGCTTAACTCAAGAAAAACGTGAACTAGTGATAAATATAAATAATGGAGAACTTGAACGAATTTCGTGTTTGTTTTGTGATAAAACGGGTAATTTGATGAAAACCACAAACAAAATTGTTCATAAACATTCAAAGAACGGCATATCGAAGAAATCATGATATTCGTAAAAAAATAAAGAAAAATACAGACTTTACTAGAAACGATTATGTCAACAGCCAATGCAGTGGGTCTTGACTTGTCATTAGAGCAGTCTCAAAACCTATCGTCTGCTGTGACTGGAGGTTTGATAGATATTACTCAAAATTAAAATGCGATGCAAATATACCTGCTCATATGTCCGAACAGAAACATTATTAAGGCCGGCACTTTTTTCATCTCGAATGGAAACTGACTCGTCATGTGACATTAATTACATACTCCAATAAATGGTCACAATCCAGGACCAATGAAATTAAAAAGGAATCACAATATCCTCAAGTAATTTCATGCTTGCATTCTCACAATGTGAAGCAGCAGAGCCCTCTTTGATATATTCACACGGGTGTGTTTGCTGATAAATCTTCTTCGCAATGGTTGACTTAAGTAGAGAATGGATATCTTATGTTGGGTACTATCGAAACTGAGCGACTTGTGCTGAAACTAAAAAGTTTTCCGATCCAATTGAATAAAAAGAATTTGACACCTTTGTGAATTATTCTTCGAGTATATAAAATTGCAAGATGTAACGGATACAAATCTTTCTCATATCGTCGAATTAACGTGGATTGGAAACGAGAGTTGTAGCATCTAATCACTTATTCTGTTAACTGAATTACTGCAGGTACCTTTTCGACAGAAGTATCTTACATGAAATCTTCCAAATTGGATCTATCTGTAGAAATTGAAAATAATCACAAACAGCAGAGTTTTCTCTTCAAATACTGAAAAAATGTTACAGCGCTTTCGGTTTCTGTATATATGTAGAGGATTTTTGACAAATTGATCCATGCACAAAGCTCTTCATTTGAAGCCGATTAGAACATATTTCATCACATATTTCATTTCTGCAAAAAAAAGGACGTCTAGGTTGTTGAGGTGTATGGATCTGCAGTTATTACAAAAAGAAATGCAATAAAGAAATACAGAATGCAGTTTCACTGCTCAATCCCTTGGCGGAATCCTCTGTCATATTCATAGAACAATTGGTAGAATTAGGAACCATGCCAGCTTTCTGCTTTCAAACTGAAAATCAACTGCTGATGAACTCCAGCTTAAATAAAATTTTCAAATCATTGGATATCACTTGAATTTATTTAGAAAAATTTGCTGATCTCTTGGTGAGACACTAGATATTTTGAATTTATAAAACATATAGTGATAAAAAAACAATTGAATTAGTTTCGCAAAAATTATATTGAATCAATTGCTAGACAATTGTTTCGGGGTGTCACCCCAACTGAAAGCTGTTTACAGTGCTGAATATCGTTTAGTGTTTGCAAATGCGGTAATATCTCTGAACAATTGTCAAGCAAGTAATTCAATATAATTTTTGTGAAACCAAGTCGAGTGTTTTTTTTAATGTAGCGTATAAGGCTATGAAAAAAAATGGCAAATTATACCCACTTTGTTTGACAAAGTTGTCCTCTCCAGAATTTTCGATTCAGTCCTGTAAATATTCAGTCCTGTGAATATCACATGACGAAAAAAACCTCTGCATGCAGTCTTTAACTTAATTTTTTTTCATTGTGCTTATTTTGTATCAATAATATATGTACAGTGTAAATGTAGTAACAATGACATATTAAAATCGTTTGTTTATGGAAACAATTTCTTTATGAGTTATTAGTTTTCTTCCCCAATTTTTTTTGTATCAGCTTCCGAGCTATGGTGGGGGGACGAGGGGGAATAAACGAGCTTCTTGAAAAAATCAATGTAAAGACTGATTACATATTACATTTTGTTTTGTCATTTCAATCTGATCTTCTAGCAACCAAAATAATTTTTTGGGGCGGAGCCCATTTGCGCCCTGGGCCCAATTCACCTTCGCAGGCTGTATATCTAATATCATTAGAAAAAATTGTATATTATCGCTAAAAAAATCATCAATAGCTCTAAAACGTTCGTTCGGTGTTTCAGTGGTTTGACTCGTTGTCTTAGAGGTGGGGGACATTAAAAATCTGCAAGCGTTCGTGAGTCTTAATCTGTTCACAGAATGAGGTCCTCATATTTTGCATATTCAACTCCCACCAGATCCTTCTATATATGTCAGTATATCTGTATTTATTCGAAGCTGAATATTTCTCCTAATGGCTCTCTACCAAAGTAGTAAATCATTCTCGATATGACCTTGATTTGTCTTCTGTCTGCAAGACGATACTTCCGTCCAGATTCAACAAATGTTTATAATAATTTGGAATCATAAATGGAAGGTCAAAATATCACAGCCTTCTCTCTTTCTCGAGTGTCAATAATGTCATCACTCGATCATCATAACATAAAAAATTTTGCATCCAAGTCACCTATCGGCTTCCTTAGCAACTACAAATTTTCTGTTACTTGGCGACTCTATATTGGCGCTTCGTCTGGTCGCGCGGAAAACGTGTGAACTATGATGTATGATTGATGTATGAGAAGTTGAATAGTAATGGATTTATTTCTGAATTTTCGATCGATTTTTGATGAAGTCTCGATTTCTTGGATAAGATTTCTAAAGCGATCAATCAATGGCCTTCAAACCTTTACCAATTTGAAGTTGAATAAATCATCTAGGGGGTCAGATATTTCAAATTGTCGACTCTGAGGGTGAATATTTCTAATTAATTCCTAAATGTGGACAGTTAATGCGTGAAAAACAGGAGCAATTTGAAATTTTGGTTTTTCGAAATATTGATGGAATTCTTCAACTTTAAAATTATCGAGCGCTTCGGAGAAAATATTCGAGATTCGAGAACGGTTTTTAGATTCAAGAAATTCGTTTTCGTTCAGAAATGGTCAGAGAAACCTAAGACTTGATTCCCAGAATGGACTAAACCCCAGCTTTAAAGGAATGAGCATGAGGCATCGCATACCTGTATAAATATTAGGGGTAGGTACAACGGAATATCACCAGTGATGGTCCCTCAACGAATTTCTGTTTTAGTGCAACATTGTATTATCATACTACGTCAACTTCTTGATTTTCACTTCGAAGTATTAATCGAAATATGAAAAAAATAAAAGGCAATAAATACAGGCATATAATATCCAATTAAGGCATTTTTATACAAATAAGTAAAGTAAAATTGTCCCGATGAAAATTCAGAAATGGTTTTAGAATGAAAACGCAAGAACACAAACAATATGACAACAAATTTAAAACATTGAAAGATCTGAAACAATTTCGAAAATTACTCAAAGTCATATAATATTCATACATTCAAGAGTAATATTCATACATTCATAGTTCAAGATATTTTATGGCAATGAAGTTTCGTAAGAAATTCTGAAATTCATTCAAATTTTCAGTCATGTAATTGTCTTTCCGTCGCCGACTAATTTTTTACTGATTTTCAATAAAAAGAGAAATTATTACATGTATTCTTGTGGTAATACCAATTATGTATATACAAATATAAATTCCAAAGTACACACGAATATGTAACAAACAGTCTACAGAAATTATAGAGAAAGGGATAGAGAGAAACCAGGTATGGAACGCAATGGCGGAATTTTCAATTCCAAAAAAGCTTATCCAGATGACCAAGATCTGTATGGAGGGAGGATTGTCTAAAGTGCGGGTAAACAATGACCTATCCAACAGCTTTAAAATTGATTCCGGACTAAAACAGGGCAATGCCCTATCGCCACTATTGTTCAACCTCGTCCTAGAGAAAGCCGTGAAAGCAGCCGAGATAAAAACTGAATTACTAACAGCGAAAGGTCCCAAGTTACTTTTAGCATACGCAGATGATATCGACCTCATCGGTGACTCGGTTGTAACGGTAAAGGAAATTTTCAACAAGATCGAGAGAACAACAAGTGAAGTAGGACTAAAGGCCAACGAAGAGAAGACGAAGTACATGTGCATAAATAGAACAGCACGAAGAGATAGATTGGGACAAAACGTAATAGTGAACAACTTCAATTTCGAAAGAGTAGAACGATTCAAGTACCTTGGCGCCACAATTACAGCTGACAGCGACGTTACTGAGGAAATCAAAGGAAGAATCCAGGCTGCAAACTGCTGTCTCTTCGCACCCAATAACCTTATGAAGTCGAAAAATCTAACAAGAACCTCAAAAATCAAAGTGTATTAAACCGTCGTCAGAATCATCATAACTTATGGAACCGAAGCGTGGACAATGATCAAAGCAAATGAAGATAAACTCAGATGCTTCGAGCGAAAAATCCTGAGGAAGATATTTGGATCCCACCATGATCCGACGACCCATTAAAACAAACACAGAGGTCCAAGAGCTGTACAACGATAGCAACATTGTGCAAGAGATCGAATCCCTCGATTAAGTTGGGCAGGACACGTGCAAAGGATGAATGACAGAAGACTGGTGAAACTGGGATGGGAAGAGACCCGAACAGGCAAAAGATCACTCGGACACCCCAGAATGCGTTGGAGGGACAACATAAGATCAGACCTCCGAAAAATGAACATTCCTTTCGATTACAGGTTGATGGAAGACAGGGTCTTCTGAAGAAAGGTTGTACAGTCAGCCAAGACCCACCCAGGGTTGTAGCGCGTCTAGAGAAATTCATATCTTCAAATTTCATTTCATTTGTTTCTTGAAATGCGAACGTTAATTGTTTTTCTGAAGGTATTTTCTTCATCAGTTATCACAGAAAGCACAGAAAAAAATTCAAACCACGTTTCAGGCGTGGGCACCTACTATCAGACTTCTGCTACCAAACTTTCCAAGAAGAAAATACCTAATAGGTCCAACACAGGCCCAGGCAGTCACAGCTAACCTCATATAACAGCTTTATATGAGCTTAATATATATATATATATATATATATATATATATATATATATATATATATATATATATATATATATATATATATATATATATATATATATATATATATATATATATATATATATATATATATATATATATATATATATATATATATATATATATATATATATATATATATATATATATATATATATATATATATATATATATATATATATATATATATATATATATATATATATATATTTATATATATATATAAATAAATATTCATATCGAATATCAACTACAAAATACGAAATCAATAGTTGCAATTGGCATTTATATAAGATATATGCATCCACCATAATTCGGAAAACTAGTATCCTGCAATTCATTATTCAATTGTTTGTATTGCTGGTTGTATAATCAGTCCATCGTCAGTTTCAATCCCCAGATTTGACAGTTTTCCATATGATACTGATACTTCGCGACATATGTACGATTCTGATTATACTCGTACATAGGTACTTCAGTGATCTTTAACAACCAGTTCAAATTTTCTGGAAAAATGATTCATTTTCTGATTAATTCTTAACTAGATTTATAATACAGGAGACAGATTCCAATTTTCTGATATTTTCTCCCATTCTAACATGCTAACTGGGGCATTATCAGGCTTTTTCTATGAACAAGACAACATTCTTAGTTAAGGTATATTTAAGTTCAGGTCTATATTTCTATTATATGCGCTCATAGGCCCCTGGATTTTTGCCCCCTACTCTAGATACCTTTACCAATAGCTGATGAAAAGAGAATTTAAATCGCAGGAAGATCTTTATATGGGTCATTTCCAATTTCTGACGAAAACATTTGCGTAATAATTGTACGCTCCTAAGCACGGTGGATATGTGCTTAGGAATCTAAGCGTTATAGTGTCACTATGTAGTTTGCCTACTGAGGCGCTGAATAGGTGCTTTTATTTTTTCTCAATTTCGAATATTTATAATTTCATATTTTCAACATACACTGAATTTACTTGATTGAACGATCTCTCGTCTCTTGATGAAACATTGTTTTGAAATATCGGATAGGAAACACTTGGGTTGGTTTCACAAAAATTATAATGATAGCTTAAGAATTACGGGGTGTTATTCTCAAAAGTTCAACTGAACACTTGTTTTTGCGACTAACATATTCATAAAGGTTTTTTTTATCTATATCTGCTATAGGCACCGAGTGAGAAAATATGAATGAAGACGATTACGATTCTAAATCAGACGATAAGGTATCAGTGTCCTTTTTCGAAAACATTGATACCTGAACCGTAATCGTCTGCCCCTTTTTTCCGTCCCACCAGTTGTCTATAGAAGGTACATAAATGTCTTGAATGTCCTTTACCTATACGTCCTATACTTGTACATCTATAGAGCTCTATAGATGTACCAGAATTTATAGAAAAAATGAGTGTTCAGTGGTATGTGAGAAACTCTCAGATCTACAAAGACTTCGGAATGCCAAGCGTAATGGAGACAATCAGAGAGGCTGAAAGGGCTGTGCAGCGAGAATGCACAACCGGATCCCCCTGGTAGCCCCCCAAAAAATTGAGAAGAAGAATTGTGATAAAAACACGAGAAGCCCAGATTGGTGCTTCGAGAAGACTGGGAATAATTCCAAGTCTTCAAATCTAATTTTATTTCTACTAGTTGATTCCGTATTCATATTTTTATTAATCTTAAGACTTTAAAGTCTTACCATGAGTTAGAATACCTTCAATGCCATAATTATCATTTTGTATTAGTTTATTTATTGGGATCATGAGGTAATATGTAATATTGTTACTCAATGAATATCATGTCAAAGTCAAAACTCGAGTGTTGAATTCATCTTTTGAAAATGGACTAACTCCCGGAAAAAAATGTCAAGCTGTTAATTTAATTTTTGTGAAACCAAGTTAACTTTTTTTTATTGAAAATATTATACTCACCTGAAATTCCAGAATGCTCTCTGTTTTGGGTTTAGAGTCACATGCCGTCGTCCGTGCTGATTTCCACGTGTGTTTCCCAGCCATACATCGAAATCGTTATCAGCCAACATATACGCCAAGCTTCCATCGTGTATTCCTGCTACAATGAAGTTTTCCGCCTGCCCAAACATGCCATGCATTAGTAAATACGGCTTCTTGTTCACACCAGAACCCCCCTTTCCATGGGGAATTCGGTACATAGTTAGAATGTAACCATCCTCCGTAGTAATCTCATGTATTTCAACTGGATAGCCGTACTTCATTATCAACTCTGGCTGTGAATGGTGACATTTTCATAATGAAATGAAATTTTGAGAATCAAAAGATATAGGAAATTTTCGAAACATCAAGAGGAAGTCATAAATTTCAAACTTTATATTTCCCTATGTTTCTGTTATTTGAATATAACTTAAATTCAAACACTTGAACTTATGATTTACACTTTATTGACTACATTGCATGACGCGTTTCGTCGTTACAAACGACTTCTTCAGATGCTTACAGAATAATGTTATTTCTGTTATTTATCATGTGAGTTGAGTAAATGAATTAACTTGAGTTTTCAAATTATCGATATATCTTCATCGTCAGTTTCCTTTCAATTGAACTAAACAATCCAAGAAAGTGTATTGAACTAAATATATTCATAACTTCCTAAGTATGAAAATTACTTGAAGTTTACTTGAATTACTGTATGTTTTATGCAACTAAACACTCTTAGCAGACAAAATTTGTGAATTTGAAATTTACAGAATCAGAAATGAATACATCAGAAGTCGAGTGATTGGTGTAAAGACAAATGCTATTCAGATCGCCGAGATAGAAGCAACATCTCTTCGGTAAGGACTGCAAAATTAGGGAACATTGAAAAAAAGAAAAAAATTGCACAATATTCTTTTCAGACAGAAAAACAACCCTAAGAACAAATGTACAATAAACTGTAGATCTTGAGAGAATTGAACAAGTAGAGAAAAAGCATGAGCAAATGATCTAATAATTAGAGTAAACATGCTAGAAATAGTTGGTGAGCATAACAGGTAGAAAATAATGGACCATCGAATTTTCAGGAATGTAACTGCAGTATATATTTTAAAATTCGTTAAAAATGAATATATATATATATATATATATATATATATATATATATATATATATATATATATATATATATATATATATATATATATATATATATATATATATATATATATATATATATATATAGTTTCAAGATTCACAGGTGTTCAATACTAGTAAATACTGAGACTCTCAATCGAAATATCTCAAATAAAACTCTCAGGGAACTGTCTACACAAATACTGTCAACGAGAACGAACCCATCACTTTCGAGAGTGAATATTAAGAGCGTTTCGAAAAACGCATCGATCTTATTGAATGATAATAGGATACAATTGTTTCATCATTATTATAAATCATCAATTCATATTTAATCTATCAATCAAGAATCGATGACTCACAAAACAAATATAGATCCTATGCCAAATTGAGGGAAATTTTTCTCAGTGTAAAATTCACATAAGTTCCCTCTATCGGAGAAAAGACATATAAACTCTCCCTAGCGTTCAAGATTCCTACTCATGCCTACTCACTCGCACTCGCGCTAATGTTGTCATGAGTAGGAATCTGGAACGCTAGGGAGAGTTCATAAGTCTCTTCTCCGATAGAGGGAACTCATGTGAATTTTACACTGAGAAAAATTCCCCTCAATTTGGTATAGGACCTATGTTCGTTTTGAAAGTAATCGATTCTTGATTGATAGATTAAATATGGACTGATGATTCATAATAATGATGAAACAATTGTATCCTATTATAATTCAACAAGATCGATGAGTTTTTCGAAACGCTCTTAATATTCACTCTCGAAAGTGATGGGTTCGTTCTCGTTGACAGCATTCGTGTAGACAGCTCCATGAGAGTTTTATTTGAAATATTTCGATATTTCAGAAAAGAGTCTCAGTATTCATTATATATATATATATATATATATATATATATATATATATATATATATATATATATATATATACCTGTCTTGTTTTCACGAAAAAAATTATTTTACCTATGATATACCTACCCAAAATTTTTACAAGGAACAATTTATAAGGATAGCAAGTGAACAGTATGTGTTTGTAGAAATCCGTAGGACACATCGGAAGAAACACTCTATTAAGTGGTAAAGTTATTCGGTTTAAACCCAAAAACTGTGAATAAGTTAATAGTTTAAGTTCATAGTTCAATAAGTGAAAGATTTAATTAAGGTTCTCAAGGCTGAAACAGAAATGTAGATTGAAAATTCATGAGAATAAGAATTCGAATCAACACGACGTATCTCTTCTCTGAATATTCTCTTGAAAACGGTTAGAGATACATTCTTAACCGAAAACTCGTGTTGATAAGATTTAAAATTCTCATGAATTCTCAATCTAGATTTCTGTTTCAGCCCTGAGAATATTAAACAATTTATCATCAATCTCCATCATTTTTTCAGTTTGATCCGATTAATTTAACCATTTAATTTTCATTCAATTATATTTTGTTTTAAAATTTGCAATTAAGTTTATAGGCAATGCAAGTTTGGCAAAATAGTGAAGAATAACGAGCACTTCTGAAACAACAGAGTAGCAGGAGACGATGGGATTATCGCAGAATTCTTGAAACTCAACGATCCTATTCTGACGCAAAAACTTTATCGTTTGATGTCAGAGATCAGGAGCACTGAACCGGTACCAAATTTTTCGGAATATGCTCTCATATACATATTGCACAAAATGGGTGACTAGATGGATATCAACAATTACTAAGGAGTTTCTGTACTCCTGGTTGTTTACAAAATCATTTCCGAGAAACTCATAAACAGTGTAGGACACTAAGAGGATCCACTAATACAAGAATACTATTTGGGATTCAGAAAAAGTCGATCATGTGCTGAACAGATCTGGACTTTAAGGATGATATCAAGAATGAGAGAATGTAGGAGTACAGTGCTCACATTCATTGATTTCAAGAGAGCATATGATTCGGTAGACCGCGAAACCCTCATTAAAATCATGAAAGAATTTGGAATCGATCGACAATCCCGAAAAATTATAGAACAGACACTAACAGGTACAACTTCCAACCTAAAATTCATGGGTGAAGTATCTGATCCTTTTGAAATCAAAACCGGTGGGCGACAGGGACAGATTTTCACTAATCCTTTTCAACATTGAAACAAAAAACATTAGGAAATGGAAACCTCATATGAAAGGCATACAAGGGGGTATCAAAACCGAAAATCGGCTGAATGTCAAATTCATCTTGACACAAAACATGATGAAATGCTACAAATTAGTCATTTTGAAACCCTCGGAGAAATTATATAGTCCTCAGTATTGAACCCCATCGCTAACGAACAAAGAATTATAAGCTCTAAATGGTCACAAGCTAATAAGAGCGTAATATAATGAAAAGTGGATTTATAGAGCTGCTGAATTTAGGTATTACAACACAGTAGTTCTTCTAGAAGCAACCTACGCCGCTGAAAAAATTGCCCAAAGCTAACATCGGCGTACTATAATGAGAAGTGCTTTCGACAGTCGCAAAATTAAAGCACTATAACACAACGATTCTTTCATAAGCAATCTACGCAGCTGAAAAAATGGCCCACAAGCTGACATCGGCGTACTACGAGTATTATGAGAAGTGCTTTCGACAGGCGCAAAATTAAAGCCTTATGACACAATGATTCTTCCAGAACCAATCTATGTAACTGATGCAATGGTTTTTGATGGTTACTCAGGAATTAGAGAAAGGGAAAAACAAGAACGAAAAATTCCAAGAAAGATTCGGGATCCAATCAATAGAAACCGCATTCCAATGAAAAGACCTCAGAACGAATGTTATCAATAGACAAACACAAAAACAGAAGAAATCAGAAAATGACGTGCAATGTTTTATGCACATGTCTACAGGATGAAACAGTCTAGTTCAATCTAGTTATGGAAGAAGCTATTGGATATAATAATATAAAGTTAATGCGGCTCAGAGTGGCTAAAAGAGGCCCAAAAGGATCTACAACAGATCAGTATTAAAAATCTCGAGAATCACACATCGTGTCGCTATGCAATTTCAGATTTGAAGTTTTGAACCTGATATGAAATGAACAGAGGAAGGAGCACCCTGGGTGGATTGAGGGTTTTCGTGAGGCAAAAGCTAAAGCAAAAGCTCTGAAATTATGAATTATGAAATGTCTTCGTTCTTATTGTCTTCGTTAAATACTTTGTGAGGTGGAATACAAAAATATTCTTTTTATTCATCTCAAAAAGTTCACTGTTTTCCAACTATAAACATGTGGAAAGCATATAATTCCGTTTAATCATCTAATATTTTTTATATGATTCAATATATTTGTAGAATTATTTTGCCGTTACTTCATATTTTCCATTTCATATATAAATGAATTCTGAACTGTTCTGATTTTCATTCACAGACAGTGTGATAATTTAAATGAAAATGCAACATTTAATTAGCCGCCGAAATGGTGTGAAATTACAAACAGTGTAGCTTCCAAATAAATGACATTTTCCAAGAATTTTCATGATGTGAAGACTTGCTGGTTATTATATGATTAAATCAATTTCTCAAGATTCAGCCGAATGATTGAGAAATCAATATAAAATATAGAAATTATGTACGTTTGTTGACCTCCATAATTGAATGTTACTTCGTCTGCAGTAAAAGAAATGAGTTCGTCTCTTCTTTACTGACACAAATAGAGGGGCAAATTGTAAGTTGAAGCATATAATTCAAAAATCTAGACTACAGATGGACTCAAACTGAACTTCAAAAGTAGACCGTTCATAAAAGTAAGGAGTAAAATGAAAAATGTACGTCGAGATAGAATGTGAAAACTACTCTTGGTTTATAGGGATAGTCAAGGCAATAGAAAAATTTTTTATGATGAGGATAACATATGCTACTAGGTTTTTCTTCGTCTGTAGCCTTAACATTGACAGAATGAACTGGAAAAAGAACGAAATGTCGACATACAAATACATTTGAAGATGAGCTGAGTGAAAAAAACGAAAAACAATCAAGCATTACTGCGAATAAAAATTTTTAATACAAAGTACTTGTTTACTCAGCCTTTAAAAACGTGTTTTTCAAATATCTAAATTGAATATTCATAGGGCTTTTCACTTGCTTTCGCATATAAGTTTTGCTATTGCAGTTGGTTCTCGTACTTTTTTATATTTATTCAAGCCAAAACTTAAGACTGGATTGAGTCGAACGAAAGTATTTCAAATTATCAAAAAGTGGTACATAATTCATAGCAATACAATCATCAAAACGAAGCAGGCGGTAGAGAAGAGAATTCACGTTCAAATTGAGAAAATATTATTTCTTCAGTATATTGTGTGAATTAGTTATCAGTCGTTCGATTAAACTATATATTATATCTTAAATTCAATGTTTCGTTCCAACTCACGTAACATGTAAATTGCAATGCATTGATAATTTCAAAATTAATATATATTAGAAAGCACAGCCATCCAAAACCAATCATTTGAATATGATACATCACAATAGAATAATAGATTAATTTTTAGAAATAAATATTCAATATGCATTTATAGTAAACCAAACAAATATTGCTCTTTTCAATTACTTCAATGATGTATCCCTAATAGTTGACAGTAATATTTGTATATAATTAGCCCATATCTTAATTGTACTAATTTTTTATTGGTCTTCCACGTGTCATCATCGGACTGAAACGAATATATATACATAAATCATGCATTCTTATGAGACAATACCGTCATTATGCCTAGCAACACTTCAAACAATTGAATCAGTCGAAAATTCAGTTACGAACAGTTATAAAAAAATACAATTCGAATCAATCTAAACATTCAAAATTGGATATCCCTATCATTTAAAAATTGAAATAATACAGAGTTTGTCATATGTAGTCAGCCTTTTGTTCCAGAAGCCCATAGTCCATGATTTCTCGAATTTCATTGTGAAAAATGGCAAAGAGTATGAGTTTTCATCCAAAAAGCGTAATAAAAAATGTGAGAATTAGTTTTCACACGATTTTCATGTTATGCATTCTGAATAACGTCAAATACCTTTCATGATATAACGTAATAAGAATATGTTGAGTAAAACTATCGCTGTATACCAAGATAGATTGAAGAGACAATACCGAAAACTTGAAATGAGTTAGCTCAATATAAGGGAACAATTTCTAATAACAATAACAATTTTTCGGAATATTCTTCCAGTGCAGTCGAAATAATTTCCAAATCTCTTAAAAACAATAAATTAAAATTAACACACTTGGCTTAAATTTCACTATATATATATATATATATATATATATATATATATATATATATATATATATATATATATATATATATATATATATATATAAAAGCATATTTTTGGGGTGATTAACCCATTATCAAGAGTATACAATGTAACATGGTAACATTTTAATTATTGTAAAGATTTTGAACACTACGGTTTAGTACGATGGAGCTACAGTTTGAAGAATAGTGTAATCAAGTTTAATTCCATTTTTATCATTTTATCATTAAAATTCTATCGAGTACCAAAATATGTTTATAACATATATCTTATCCAGTGTGTTAATTTCAATTTATTGTTTTTAACATACTGTTTCGCCAACAGATGAGCGAAACCTTCGTGACATTCAACAAAATCACTTTCTGGGCTCAAGTTCACTTTCGACTGCCGAAAACGAATCAATTTTTTTCATGTTCGGTAATAAAGATTCAATGAGTGCCAAATTTGTCGTTCATGTTGTACTACAGGTGACCTACCAAATATTCCTTCCTTTGGGTCGATATGTGATAGTTGAAGTATCGTACTTTTTATTTCACTGAAAACTCCTTTGAGACTTGATCATTATATGTTGTTGCTTCCTTTAATAAATTGTGTTCATTTAATTTCGAACTGAAAAGCCAAGAGGTCAGATGTTTAGTAATAAAGTCTACGGGTACAAATGCCAAACTGAAGATATGAGAAAACGATTTGACACGTTCGAAATGTACCTATACAAAATATTGGGAATTTCTTGAATGGAACAGACGGATAAACTCAGATGTACATAACATGAGGACCCAAACCGCCAGAGCTGATGAAAGCTGTATTCATTGAGGAAGGAGAATGTCCAGGAAAAAATTTATGGGACTGCTAGACTTCATCTGAATTCTAGTAGTCTCACAGATCCAGAAATAATTCGGAATTGGTTTAAATGTCGTAAGATATTCTGTAGAGGTTTTAGTTGAAGTCATATCAAGTGGAATCGTCAAACTTTATAGAAACGCAAAATCATGGAAGAAGGTACACACATTTTTTTTACAAAGAAACAAATATGTCATTCTATCTTAAACGTGATAGATAAAATGAAATTTTGCAAATGAAAAATAAGATGTTGTTTTGTGTGCTATGAATTGGTCATTCATAGGACTGGACGTGAGAACTGAAAACCATATTTCCTGAAATTAACAAGAAGTGCGTGATCATCATTGTACTTGAAACACATCTCCGAATCATGGAACATAGTGTTCCACACTCTCAATTGTTAACGCTCAAAAGTGTGGTACACTAGGAAACTGAATTTTAGATCACCTTTGTGATACAGACATAATAACTCCTTTGAATTAACATATTAAAATCATTTTTACACAAGATATAAACATCTGGCTCCTACGAGAAACAGAACTAATCAGAAAATTGCTACGATATACTTCAAGGTCCTTCTTCGAATATTATTGCAGAGAACTCTGATTGATTTATTTAAAATATCAATACATGGCAAATTCTACGAACCCTCACAGCATTGGCTACTGGGTACAAAATCGCCTTTCGTTCTGGACAAATGTCACACTTTATTTACACATGCCTACCTACAAGAAACAAACACATTTTTTATGTAAGGCACCTCATATTCTCAGGTGGTTTGCTTCTTGACACTTATTCTTTTTTATTCAGAAGCAAGCTCGTGATATATTCTATTGAAAAGTAAAATATTATTATTAAAATAAATATTCAATATGCATTTATAGTAAACCAAACAAATATTGCTCTTTTCAATTACTTCAATGGTGTATCCCTAATAGTTGACAGTAATATTTGTATATAATTAGCCCATATCTTAATTGTACTAATTTTTTATTGGTCTTCCACGTGTCATCATCGGACTGAAACGAATATATATACATAAATCATGCATTCTTATGAGACAATACCGTCATTATGCCTAGCAACACTTCAAACAATTGAATCAGTCGAAAATTCAGTTACGAACAGTTATAAAAAAATACAATTCGAATCAATCTAAACATTCAAAATTGGATATCCCTATCATTTAAAAATTGAAATAATACAGAGTTTGTCATATGTAGTCAGCCTTTTGTTCCAGAAGCCCATAGTCCATGATTTCTCGAATTTCATTGTGAAAAATGGCAAAGAGTATGAGTTTTCATCCAAAAAGCGTAATAAAAAATGTGAGAATTAGTTTTCACACGATTTTCATGTTATGCATTCTGAATAACGTCAAATACCTTTCATGATAAAACGTAATAAGAATATGTTGAGTAAAACTATCGCTGTATACCAAGATAGATTGAAGAGACAATACCGAAAACTTGAAATGAGTTAGCTCAATATAAGGGAACAATTTCTAATAACAATAACAATTTTTCGGAATATTCTTCCCAGTGCAGTCGAAATAATTTCCAAATCTCTTAAAAACAATAAATTAAAATTAACACACTTGGCTTAAATTTCACTATATATATATATATATATATATATATATATATATATATATATATATATATATATATATATATATATATATATATATATATATATATTAAAAGCATATTTTTGGGGTGATTAACCCATTATCAAGAGTATACAATGTAACATGGTAACATTTTAATTATTGTAAAGATTTTGAACACTACGGTTTAGTACGATGGAGCTACAGTTTGAAGAATAGTGTAATCAAGTTTAATTCCATTTTTATCATTTTATCATTAAAATTCTATCGAGTACCAAAATATGTTTATAACATATATCTTATCCAGTGTGTTAATTTCAATTTATTGTTTTTAACATACTGTTTCGCCAACAGATGAGCGAAACCTTCGTGACATTCAACAAAATCACTTTCTGGGCTCAAGTTCACTTTCGACTGCCGAAAACGAATCAATTTTTTTCATGTTCGGTAATAAAGATTCAATGAGTGCCAAATTTGTCGTTCATGTTGTACTACAGGTGACCTACCAAATATTCCTTCCTTTGGGTCGATATGTGATAGTTGAAGTATCGTACTTTTTATTTCACTGAAAACTCCTTTGAGACTTGATCATTATATGTTGTTGCTTCCTTTAATAAATTGTGTTCATTTAATTTCGAACTGAAAAGCCAAGAGGTCAGATGTTTAGTAATAAAGTCTACGGGTACAAATGCCAAACTGAAGATATGAGAAAACGATTTGACACGTTCGAAATGTACCTATACAAAATATTGGGAATTTCTTGAATGGAACAGACGGATAAACTCAGATGTACATAACATGAGGACCCAAACCGCCAGAGCTGATGAAAGCTGTATTCATTGAGGAAGGAGAATGTCCAGGAAAAAATTTATGGGACTGCTAGACTTCATCTGAATTCTAGTAGTCTCACAGATCCAGAAATAATTCGGAATTGGTTTAAATGTCGTAAGATATTCTGTAGAGGTTTTAGTTGAAGTCATATCAAGTGGAATCGTCAAACTTTATAGAAACGCAAAATCATGGAAGAAGGTACACACATTTTTTTTACAAAGAAACAAATATGTCATTCTATCTTAAACGTGATAGATAAAATGAAATTTTGCAAATGAAAAATAAGATGTTGTTTTGTGTGCTATGAATTGGTCATTCATAGGACTGGACGTGAGAACTGAAAACCATATTTCCTGAAATTAACAAGAAGTGCGTGATCATCATTGTACTTGAAACACATCTCCGAATCATGGAACATAGTGTTCCACACTCTCAATTGTTAACGCTCAAAAGTGTGGTACACTAGGAAACTGAATTTTAGATCACCTTTGTGATACAGACATAATAACTCCTTTGAATTAACATATTAAAATCATTTTTACACAAGATATAAACATCTGGCTCCTACGAGAAACAGAACTAATCAGAAAATTGCTACGATATACTTCAAGGTCCTTCTTCGAATATTATTGCAGAGAACTCTGATTGATTTATTTAAAATATCAATACATGGCAAATTCTACGAACCCTCACAGCATTGGCTACTGGGTACAAAATCGCCTTTCGTTCTGGACAAATGTCACACTTTATTTACACATGCCTACCTACAAGAAACAAACACATTTTTTATGTAAGGCACCTCATATTCTCAGGTGGTTTGCTTCTTGACACTTATTCTTTTTTATTCAGAAGCAAGCTCGTGATATATTCTATTGAAAAGGTTTTAGCATTTACATATATCATTCTTAATCAAGAATAACTAGATGCTGAATTGTAACGTTTCGCTACAAATTGTAATTTTCTGAAAAATTTGAAATTAATAATTTTCATTTGATGACAGTACAAATGACAGGATAAAATTTATTGTTGAAATTTGGTCATCTGGTTTTTTCATATATCGGATGAAACAACTGGTTTCTTCTTGAGTTTCTGAAATGCTCGAGCAAAATATTTGCTCAGAAACATTTTTCAACGGAAATGGATATAAGAATAGGGAAATTTAGGTATATGTTTGGAAATTAGTATTAAAGTCGGAAAAGTCATACAACATGGAATTTGAATTTACACCGCAATCAACGAAATAATATTGATGATAATCATGAGTTTTCAGAGGTTCACTCATGACATAACATGACATAAGATAACATACGTTTGAAGCAAATTCTCGAGCAATATCTTCTTCTGATAGGTATATATAAAGAACTGGATAGCCAAATTTTAATAATCAATTTCTGTCACCAACACAGTCATTCAATAAAAACTATTAATTCTAAAGTTTTGACAGGGTTTCAATTCTTAGCGACACGTTAAGCAAAAATAGCCAAAATTAATTGCTTCATTTCGTAGTGAGTTATTTATCAAGAATTCTAATTTCCAGTTATATATATATATATATATATATATATATATATATATATATATACATATATATATATATATATATATATATATATATATATATATATATATATATATATATATATATATATATATATATATATATATATATATATATATATATATATATATATATATATATATATATATTTTGAAAGTTTTTAGCATTAACAGGCTTTTCGTTGTAATATAACAACGAAACGTCAACAGAAATGAACTTTTTCATATTAAAAAGCCTGTTAATGCTAAAAACTTTCAAAATAAATACCTCAAACAGGCAATAAATCAATTTCAAGATATATATATATATATATATATATATATATATATATATATATATACATATATATAACACAACACCTTCAGTAGCTCAGTTGGTAGAGCGGTGGACTGTAGTTGGCTAATATAATAATATATGTATCATTATTTTTATACTGAGAAATGAGAATTGAAGTAACATCTAAAAGTTTTCGAACTCGACTGGGATTCGAACCCAGGTCTGAAGGTTTACGCCTTGCTGCCCTGAAGATTCTCTGCAGAAAAACCTGAAGACCTGGGTTCGAATCCCAGTCGAGTTCGAAAACTTTGAATGTAACTCCAATTCACAATTTTCACTATAAAAACAATAATACATTCTTCACTTCCGCACGTGGATAGTTAACACGGAAAATTACTATATATATATATATATATATATATATATATATATATATATATTTCGAAAGTTTTTAGCAATAACAGGCTTTCTTTGATATGAAAAAGTTTATTTTTGTTGACGTTTCGTTGTTATATTACAACTTTGTCAAAACTAATGAATAATTGAATTTATGAGTTATTATAGATATCAATTACTATTAATATCTATAGTAACTCATAAATTCAATTATTATTAGTTTTGACAAAGTTGTAAGATAAATATAACAACGAAACGTCACCAAAAATAAACTTTTTCATATCAAAAAAAGCCTGTTATTACTAAAAACTTTCGAAATAAAATATCTTAAACAGGCAATAAATCAATTTCAAGATACATATATATATATATATTATATATATATATATGTATATATATATATATATATATATATATATATATATATATATATATATATATATATATATATATATATATATATATATATATATATATATTTTGAAAGTTTTTAGCATTAACAGGCTTTTTAATATGAAAAAGTTTATTTCTGTTGACGTTTCGTTGTTATATTACAACTTTGTCAAAACTAATTTTTATAAATAATATAATATAAACTTTTTCATATTAAAAAAGCCTGTTAACGCTAAAAACTTTCAAAATAAATACCTCAAACAGGCAATAAATCAATTTCAAGATATATATATATATATATATATATATATATATATATATATATATATATATAATATATATATATATATATATATATATATTATATAAATATATATATATATATATATATATATATATATATATATATATATATATATATATATATATCAGTTTTGTCGAAGTTTTGATAAAGAACGTAACGTCAACGCAAATAAAAAGATTTTCAATTTAGTTTTACAAATAGTCAATTATTGATAAAAAATACTGAAAACAAAAATTCATATGTTATACATACATACACAATATAATATGACATGAAAATATACATAACCTAACACGCTCAAAATTCCAATAAGGTATATAGGTTTGTACTATATAAAAAGTTTTTTGTATTAAATATTTTTCGTCTCGAATATAATTCGAATTTCCCGAATGAATTTCAGTTGAGTACGTGCAAAATTATATTCGGCATATATTAAAATCAAGTTGGAAACTATTTTTCATCATTATTATGTGTGAATTTCGAATAATAAATGGAATAACTCTCAAAAAACACCACAATTATTGTAATTTGTTTCAGCGCGACTTTTATTAATTGGTAATAAATTTCTTCTTTCCCCAAAATCTTCAGCTCTAATTGAAAGAAGAGGTTTAACCAGAATGTTGAACTGAACCTGTCAATCGTTTGAATGATATAGATTCATTTACAATAATAACAATTTCTACGAGGTACAATTGAAAAATGGTTTTTTCACTTGCCTTCTCAGAAGTATCTATCTTCATGTGAAGGAGCAATATATAAGACGAACATTTCTCATATAATTCAAAATCGGCAACGATATTTTTCAACTTTTCTTGGAAGTACTTAGTACTATGGAAATACCTAGTACTTATTATGAACTCAATCATTCAATATTTTTCAAAAGGTAACAATATAATTACTAACAATATATTCTCAACGATTAAGTTTAAAAATTGACATACAAAATTTTCTAGAGAACATTTATCATATTATATTCGTAGATACAGTGGCATGATAAAGGGTCTTTTTGAAATTTGAAAGTTGAAAACTCATGATTATGACTATTTAAGAGCCATATATACTTTTATCTTATTTTAAATTTTGAATGTAAATTTCTATAATCAGTCAACTAACTCAAATAACTAGGGCTAATTCATTTGAAAAGTTCTTACTTGTTTTCCAATGAATTAATTTCAATTAAATACAAATGAGAATACAGAAACATATTTTTCAAAACGAAAAAATATTTCATTTCATAAAAAAATTTTTTGAAATTTTATTATATACTTACAGTAGATAAATTCACATCGTTTATGTCGTAAGTTCCTTGACCAAGTAGGGATGTGAAACTCAAACAAACTGCCAAATAAATTCTAATGTCAGATTTCATTTTGTATAGAATGTCGAATTATCTCCAAATAACTCTTCAGTAAACCGTCCGATACCATTACTGAGATGATTATTCGCATCAGCACGCAGCGCACTTTATTTAAATTTTTCAATTTTCCTCCCTGCCAAAATAAAATATGTACGTGCGGAATGCAATAAAATTTTCCAGCAAGGTTACGTTCAAGATACACGAGAAAAGTGTGGAACAGGTATGAAAATAGTCGTTACTTGCCGATTGTCATAAGTCGATAGCATAATTATCTTTAGCGATACTAGACACATCGAGAAGACTTGATAAACGATACTGAAGAATACCAGTTTCATAAATCACGTATTTGTTTTCGTAGTTGAAAATAGAGCTCAAGTGTATCTTATCGCGATTTCAGGAAAACTACTTTTATAAGCGGGAATTCTTTCAATTATGAGGTATGAAGGCTATCTGAATTTATTCTAAACACTTTGCGGACTATCTCCCAAATATATCACTCACGGAAAAATCTTTCATGTATATAAACAATAGATGAGATCGAAAATGAATTAATATTATGAGATGATTGGTCATGCTCTATGGTCAATTATTCCTATTTTACTATTCTTATCTCGCGGAAAAATATTGAATATTAAGTACTGATAGCGCTCCGACTAATAATGGTATAATATTTTTGTATTAACACTTACCACCTTTCAAAACAGAATATTTTGAACAGAGTATGCTAATGAGGCCTTTAACTTGAATGGAATTTCCGCAAACAGGTTTTTAATAAGCATATGTTTTTCTGCCTTATAATCGATTATGCATTAATATAATGAATTATTTACATCAATACACATCTGAAAAATCAAAAGACAAATGCCCTTCGTTGTATTATATCAAGTGTGCCAAACAATCATTCATTTTGCGGTTGAACCGATAGATAGAAATTGCAGATTATAATATCACCAAATGATGATTTTTTTTTTATTGAAAACTTATAGTGGCTTGCTGAAGTGATTTCGTCATTAGTTGGTAAAAAGTAGGTTATTACTGAAAAGCAGAGGAAGGCTTTTACAAATAGGAAATCACAGCGAAGGAAATATGCATAATCAGTGAACAAAACAAAATAAATACAAATAGTTCATAAAAATCTTATATCTTTGTATAAAATCTTAAACAAATCTTATCAAGTGATAAATAAATAAATGAAATAGATAATTGATTAATAAATGAACATTGAATAAGATATAATATTAACATTTTATTCATAACGCTGATAAGATATCGATTTCTCTAAGAAAGGATAGACATCAGCTATGGTCTTTTTACTGAATCTCCAAGATTACTCACCAGTGACTTGGTCACACTAGACTGAGACCTTTGCTAATCATTTCAATAGCATTCGTCGTACTGTGAGAGAGACCTGACAACACTTCATGGAGAAATGAAGATATGAAACGTATAATAGCCACCGAAATTTGATGGTTCCAAGGTCAATCTCCATTTTATAAAATTTGTAATAGTTGAATTGAAAAATATAGTCATTATTTTTGTTTTTATATAAAACGAAGCTATCTTCAGCAACAAAACTCTGTGAGTTCGACTCCAACCATTACCCTTAAGTGTTGTGTAATGATTTAGTTAATTGCAGAACTTTTGCATTTAGGGTTGAGGGTGAAAATGTTTATTTTCTTCTTCAGGGCTAAAATAGTACAATATTAACAGTTTATATAACAAGGGACTATCGAAAAATTTTTGCTTTCAATTACTATGAAGTACATTTGTTTTTTGAATTCTGCAAATAGGTACAAGTGTTCCCAAATGCATTGGGTTGGAACTTTACTGCATTCTACGTGTTAGGTAGCTGAAGGAAGCAACGACACTAACTGTATTTCTCAATTCCGCTTTTCGAGTGTAATGTTCCCAGATGTTTCCAAGGGCGTTCCTTAAGACGTTGGCCAAAGTTTTATGACAAACTAATATTATGCACTTATTTTCAAAACTCAAAAAACAGCATGTACTTTCGGACTAACTTCATAGTAAATGCAAGGAAAAATTTTCGATAGTGCCTTGTTATATAAACTGTTAATATTGTAATATTTTAGCCCTGAAGAAGAGAATAAACATTTTGGAAAATACTAAAGAGGTAACTGATTTTCCTGTCCTAGACTGCAATCCCAATTAGGCATTGAAAATAGTTACATACATTTCTACAGTCGTGAAACATTCAACTATATATACTATATCTATATATATATATATATATATATATATATATATATATATATATATATATATATATATATATATATATATATATATATATATATATATATATATATATATATATATATATATATATATATATATATATATATAGAGTTGCCACGAATAGTGATTTGGCCGAATACCGAATACCGAATATTCGGCAACGCTGTCGACCGAAGCGCCGAATATTCGGCACAAAATACATGCATTAATGATCCGAAATCAATAAAATATCACTACTTGATAAGTGAAATGATTGCTTTAGACAACGAACCATTATCACTTGTTGAACGGGTCGGATTTCAGAGGCTTATGGCAACCGCTGTGCCCCATTATAAAGTACCTGGTCGAACTTACATGACGGGGAAAGTTGTTCCTGATATTTACAACAGAATTTTGTCTAAAATAGAAGCCAGTATTTCACAGGCAACAGCATTATCAGTGACATCTGATATATGGACATATCAGCACAATAACGAGAGCTTTTCAAGCTTCACTGCGCACTGGATATCTCTAGAGTTCAATCTGGAACATGGCGTTTTAGCTATGAAACCGTTTCACAGCTCACATTCTGGTACCAATATTGCAAAAGAACTGAATGCTATTACAGAAATTTGGAAAATTCCTAAAAGCAAGATCCATTTACTTGTCCACGATAGTGGGGCTAATATGATAAAAGGTGTGCGAGATGCAGGATACGATTCAGGCAGGTGCTTTATTCATTCATTGCAACGAGCTATAGACGAATCGCTTCAATCTCAACCTGAAGTACTACAGATGGTAGCTGCTGCTAGACGAACTGTTACTCATTTTAACCATTCAGGGTTAGCAGAGCAGAAACTTGAATCCATTCAACAAGAACTTAATTTGCCTAATCACCAACTAGTGCAAGATGTGAGCACACGGTGGAATTCAACGTATTATTTAATGGAGAGATTATTAGAACAAAAGCGAGCTGTATCCTTGTACATAACAGATCATGAAACTTTAAATAACCTAACACATGCACAATGGGAATTAATGGAACAACTTCTCAAACCATTCGAAGAGATTACAAAAATAACCAGCTCAGGTATCTCCTGCATCTCTGAAGTGATCCCACATGCAGTTACTTTATTAAAATATTTAGGAAAAGCAGAGACGACTGAGAGAGTATCAAATTTAGTGACAATGAGATCTTCACTACAAGCTGAGCTTGAAAAGCGATTTAATTTTGATGAAAAAAACAAATATCTGGTCGCTACATTTCTTGATCCCCGCTTCAAAACAAGTTTTCTAGTTTTAGTCCAAGCAGAAAGAGCAAGACAAAAAATTCTTCTAGAAGCTCTGAAACTAAGTTGTAATGATGAGTCTAGTAGTACCGATGACGATTCTTCTCCACGTCGTAAGAGAAGAAACTTGAACGAAAATGATAAGTCATTTGAAATACACGACAGTTTCTGGAACTGCTTTGAGGAAGTCGCCAAAGATAATATGCGAAATAGTAATGATGAGGAGAACGTGGGAAAGAATACTGTGCAAATGATGTGGATTTTTATTTGAAATCAAATCGCCTAGATCGGAAAGCTGATCCTTACAAGTGGTGGTCAGCTAATGAAAAACAATACCCAAACCTCTCGAAATTTGCTAAAGTTTATCTTTCTTCTCCCGGGAGTAGCGTGTATAGTGAGAGGTTGTTTTCTGAAGCTGGTATCATTTACGACGAAAAGCGTAATCGTTGTTACCGTCTAATGCTGAAAAGCTTGTTTTTATCCATCACAACTTACCTCATTTATTTTACTTATAAAAGTACTGTAGTTTGATAATAAATACAAATCTTGATTAATATGATTTGTCTTTTTTTTCCATGATTTGGTATTCGGTATTCGGCCGAATAGTACCTATTATTCGGCCGAATACCGAATACCCAGCAAAGTGGCCGAATAGGCCGAATACCGAATAGTAGCCGAATATTCGTGGCATGTCTAATATATATATATATATATATATATATATATATATATATATATATATATATATATATATATATATATATATATATATATATATATATATATATATATATATATATATATATATATATATATATATATATATATATATATATATATATATATTATTGAAATTGATTTATTGCCTGTTTAAGATATTTTATTCCGAAAGTTTTTAGCAATAACAGGCTTTTTTTGATATGAAAAACTTTATTTTTGTTGACGTTTCGTTGTTATATTACAACTTCGTCAAAACTAATGTTAAAATAAAAAATAAAGTTTTTCATATCAAGAAAAGCCTGTTATTGCTAAAAACTTTCGAAATAATATATATATATATATATATATATATATATATATATATATATATATATATATATATATATATATATATATATATATATATATATATATATATATATATATATATATATATATATATATATATATATATATATATATATATATATATATATATATATATATATATATATATATATATATATATATATATATATATATATATATATATATATATATATATATATATATATATATATATATATATATATATATATACAGGCGGTCCTCGTACTTACGGCATGTTAGGTTCTCGAAATACGCGACGTAAGTCGAGACCAAATTTTTCATATGTTTACATGTAAAACTCAAGGGTTAGGATTCACACAGACTCAAAATTTCGAAAAACTGCATTTATAACAAAGGGTATACATAGTTAATGAACTAGTATCAAAACATTATCAAAAGTAAGTTCTTGAAAAAATTATATATGTACTTATGAAATTGCTAGTTATTTTTGGTATACCTATGTGTGTTATTAATAGCATTAATGATAAAATTTTAATATGTAATCAAAATATGTAATGAGAATTAATAACTTGAACTTTTGGGTTAAAGAACCTATCAATTCTAGATTGATTCGCTTCTTTCTTCTTACTTCATCAAATAGGTCTTGGTAATACTGATAGGCTGCACAAATTTTGTTATTGACATTAAAACTTCTCTCAAAATTAGGACCTTTTCTTCAAAAATTTTCATGGCATTCTCCAAATTTGCAAATGCTACGGAAAGTTTCTTTAGTTTAAGTTATTTTTCAGAGTTACTAATAGAGCAAGCTATTTCTTGTGACTCGATTGCTACTTCTTGTACTTTTGCCTCCAATTCGATAAGATCCTCATCAGTCAGTTCTTCTGACCTCGCAAAAAGTGAATTCTTCTATGCCGGAAATCGAAACAATTGACGTATGCTTGAGGAAAAGTATCAAAACATTGTTCGACGTAAGTTGAAACGACGTAAGTCGAGGACTGCCTGTATATATATATATATATATATATATATATATATATATATATATATATATATATATATATATATATATATATATATATATATATATATATATATATATATATATATATATATATATATATATATATATATATATATATATATATATATATATATATATAATTACATATGGTGAACCAAGGTAGACGCGATGGTCTCTAATTACGAAACGGTTAATTTTTAAAATTATATGACCACACAGTCATGTGAGGATTTATCAAGGGTACATTCCAAAAATAATTTGATACATACAGGCTGTTCCAGAAATATGTGACATACCAAAGTTTTGTTTTTTATTATGGAACGGCCTGTATTTGACTACGTTTTTGGGTTTAACGTAAAACATAAGATATACTTTTTACAAGATTTCATATACCTGACAATTATAGTTTTTGAGATATTTCGATTTTTCGGAAATTAGAGAATCCACAAAAATAGATAACATCTCCGAATCAATTGACTTTAGCGAAGTGAAATTTTTTTTGTGAATAAAAGAGCGATTACGGAAAGTTTTAATGATTTCACATTCACTTGAAGTTCTACAGGGTGTCCAAATCTTGATGTTCCTCTGCGAACATATTCAAACCACAATATTATGCTCATGTTGAATGGGACACACTGTATTTTTCAATCCTATCATGTACCAAATTACATTCTCTTCGAAAAGTTATAGAGGTATTATATCTCTATTTCTATCAGTTTTAGAATTATTTTCGATTATGTGGAATTATGATTTGTTCTCATCTATTTTGTCACCTCAGTATGCAAAACTGAGAATTTTTCTTTTACTATTATCAAAAACTTATCACCTTCAGATACTTGAGACCGACCTTGTTAATTTAATAATATGTGAAATCAATACTCGATTACTTCAATTAAAAATTATATAAATATTCAAATATAAAATGACATTTCAACAATCACAATTACAACAAATGTTCAAAATGGCGACCATCCTGTTGAATCCACAGTGCTACTTGGCTTTCAAAAGAATTTCTCATATTTCGTAACATATTTGGGGTTATTGTTTCGAAAACTTATCTAATTATTTGCTTCATATTTTCTTCTGTTGTCGGAGGAGAGCTCTAAACTCTGTTTTTAATATAACCGCGCAAAAAGAAGTCCATTGAAGTCAGTCCAGGGGACCTGGGTGGCCAGGCATGTGGGCTTCCGCGCCCTATCCATTTGTTAGGAAACTTTCTGTTTAAATGATTTCGCATATTAACTGAAAATTGTGCGAGAGCCCAATCTAATTGCAACATCATTTTTATTCTAATATTGATTGGAACATCTTTCAAAAGTTCCCAAGGATCTTTCCTTAAAAATCTCAAAAATTTACGGCCGTTCAAATGACCATCAAAGAAATACGGGCCAATAACTTGGTCGGCTATAATTCTTCCATATACGTTAATACTCCACAGGTTCTGACGATCTATTGTGTGGAATAAGTGTCGGTTTTCAGTATCGTAGTAGTGGAAATTATGACCATTAACCAATCTGTTATTGTGAAAAGGCGATTCATCGTTAAACAGAACATTATAAAAGTAATCATTTTTTTCGCCAACTCTATCCAATGCCCATAAACAAAAATTTAGCCGTCTTTGAAAGTCTGTCCAATACAGGCTTTGATGCATCTCGATGTGGAAAGGATAGTACTTATATTTTTTCAAAATTCTAGGACACACTGGACTGACTTAATTCGTTCTCTCGTGCTAAAACTCTAGTGCTAGTGTTCGGATTTTCAATTACCGACCCCGATACTATGAACTGATTTTCATTATCATCGGTGACTGGTTTTGTGGATGTCTTCATTCGATATTTTACGCTTTCTGTAGCTCTGAAGGTTTGAAATAGTATTTCAAGATTCCTCTTATCAGGATGTCGCCGATTAGGGTACTTCTGTGCATACACTCGTTCTGCCAAAAAACAATTCTCAAAACATTCACCAAGTACTAAAATCATGTCAATTCTTTCTTGTATTGAATAATACATTTCTACATCTTTTGTGGATACTGGTTTAGACAAAACAAGTAAACGGTCTGAATAAATTTAAAAACTGATTCACCTTAATTGACCAGCCTACTTCAGAAAAAAAAAAAAGAAATAACTGACAGCCTACTCTGAGTTTTCAGAAATGCCACACTTTGAAAAAGATGAATACTCAAAAACTCAATAATGATCTAGAGCTCTTCAAGAAGCTGATGAAACATTCAGAGGTGAAGACGGTATGAAAAGTATGGAACATTAATATTTTTTTGAGAAGAATCACTCATCCCTACGCATATTAAAGTGACAAAATAGATGAAAATGAATGATAATTTTCACAAAATTGAGAATAATTCTAAATCTAATAGAAATAGACATATAATACCTCTATAACTTTTCAAAGGGAATATAATTTGGTACATGATGGGATTGAAAAATACAGTCCGTCCTACCTAAAATGAGCATGATATTGTAGTTTGAATATGTTAGCAGAGGGACATCAAATTTTGGACACCCTGTAGAATTTTAAGTAAATGGAAATTCATTTGAACTTTCCGTAATCGATCTTTTATTCGCACAAAAAATTTTACTTGGCTAAAGTCAATTGTTTCGGAGATGTTAACTTTTTTTGTGGAAGTCCAATTTCCGAAAAATCGAAATATCTCAAACACTATAATTGTTAGGTATATGACATATTGAAGAAACTTCATCTAATTTTTCACGCAAAACCTAAAAACGTAGTCAAATACAAGAAAAAAGATAGCTTTGGTATGTCACACATTTCTGGATCGCCCTGTATGTATGAAATTATTTTTAGAATGTACCCTTGATGAATCCCCACATGACTGCGTGGTAGTATTATTTTAAAAATTAACCGTTTCGTAATAAGAGACCATCGCGTCTACCTTGACTCACCCTGTATATATATATATATATATATATATATATATATATATATATATATATATATATATATATATATATATAGTTTCAAGATTCACAAACCATTCAATACTTGTGAATACTGAGACTCTTGATCGAAATATGTTGTCAACGAAAACGGACCCATCACTTTCGAGAGTGAATATTAAGAGTGTTTCGATAAATTCATCGATCTTGTTGAATGATAATAGGATGGTTTCATCTTTATCATGAATCATCATATCGTATTGATATCATATTGATTGATAGATTGAATATGAACTAATGATTCATAATAATGATGAAACAATTGTATCCTATTATCAAAACGCCCAACTCATTTTTTCGAAAATATTCTTTAGTATTCAGAGGAATACTTCTGGCTCAGCATTCGCTTCGGAAGTTTAAATCTTCTTGAATTTCAGAGGAACCTCTGAAAAAGTCATAGTAAGCCAGATGATTCAAATGAGTGTGTATAAGGGTATATAATAAACTCATACCGTTCAAAATATATCCTGCAGTAATTGCAGAAATATATATATATATATATATATATATATATATATATATATATATATATATATATATATATATATATATATATATATAAATATATATATTGGTTCAGGAATACGTCCGTTGATTTGTTGAATGCCTGTTGAAAACTGGCAGACGTTTCATCAAGGTCTCACTTGACATTATCAATGCTAGTTACTGGTGATTAAATGTCCGAGTGACTAAAAGTATTTAGTTTTATTTTAGTTTTACTTAGTCAAAACTTTTTATCAAAAGTTTTGACAAAGTTGTAATATAACAACGAAACGTCAACAAAAATAAACTTTTTCATATTAAAAAAGCCTGTTAATGCTAAAAACTTTCAAAATAAATACCTCAAACAGGCAATAAATCAATTTCAAGATATATATATATATATATATATATATATATATATATATATATATATATATATATATATATATATATATATATATATATATATATATATATATATATATATATATATATATATATATATATATATATATATATTTCGAAAGAAAGTTTTTAGCAATAACAGGCTTTTTTTGATATGAAAAAGTTTATTTTTTTTGACGTTTTGTTGTTATATTACAACTTTGTCAAAACTAATGAATACAATAACAAAAATAAACTTTTTCATATCAAAAAAAGCCTGTTATTGCTAAAAACTTTCGAAATAAAATATCTTAAACAGGCAATGAATCAATTTCAAGATATATATATATATATATATATATATATATATATATATATATATATATATATATATATATATATATATATATATATATATATATATATATATATATATATATATATATATATATATATATATAAATATATTTATTTGCAACAATAACACGCCTTTTTCAATGTGAAAAGCTTTATTTTTGTTGACGTTCCGCTGTGTACCACAACTTTGTCAAAACTAATGAATAATTGAATTTTATGAATTACCATATATATTGAAATGTCAAACTTGTTTTTTTTTAAGAAAATCATATTGGCTTTTTTGTTTCTTCAGTATTCAGAGGAATATTTCTGGCTCAGCATTTGCTTCGGAATTTTTAGTCTCCTTCACCATGAGGAAACCTCTGAAAAACTCATGATAAGCTTTGTGATTCAAATGGGTGTGATTTATATATACATATATACATACATGTAATTTCACATAGTTGAGTTTTATATACTTTGCCAGAATACGTATATTGAAAAATTTTGATGAGACTATATTTGTGAAATTTGATGGTAGATCAGGAAAAATGAGTTTGAGATATGATATCTGGTGATTGCTGTGTATTTATTTCATGTATTTTATTTGTAAGGTTTATCAAATTGTTGTAAATAGAATTAAGATGTTTTATATCTGTTCTTTCATTTACAGTGTTTTCCAAATTTTTACGAATGTGTAAAATTTCTAAAATTTCTATGCATTTTTTGTTTTTCTCAGTTGCAAAATCTTTGTGTTGTTGTATCAAAATCGTGTGTTTCAGTTAATTTATGTTAATGTAACGCTGTAATTTAAGTTTTTGCATATTTATGTGATTTAATTCCTCCTTCAAGATTTTGCGATGTTTGTTCTATATAGCATATAACATATTTCTGCAATTACTGCAGGATATATTTTGAACGGTATGAGTTCATTATATACCCTTATACACACTCATTTGAATCATCTGGCTTACTATGACTTTTTCAGATGTTCCTCTGAAACTCAAGAAGATTTAAACACTCTTAATATTCACTATCGAAAGTGATGGGTCCGTTTTCGTTGACAACATATGTATGTGTAGACAGCTTCCTGAGAGTTTTATTTTGAATATTTCGATCAAGAGTCTCAGTATTCACAAGTATTGAATGGTTTGTGAATCTTGAAACTATATATATATATATATATATATATATATATATATATATACAGGGTGAGTCAAGGTAGACGCGATGGTCTCTTACTACGAAACGGTTAATTTTTAAAATAATACTACCACGCAGTCATGTGGGGATTCATCAAGGGTACATTCTAAAAATAATTTCATACATACAGGGTGATCCAGAAATGTGTGACATATCAAAGCTATGTTTTTTCGTGTAGAACGCCTGTATTTGACTACGTTTTTGGGTTTTGCGTGAAAAATTAGATGAAGTTTCTTCAATATGTCATATACCTAGCAATTATAGTTTTTGAGATATTTCGATTTATCGGAAATTGGACAGTTCACAAAAAAAAATAACATCTCCGAAACAATTGACTTTAGCGAAGTAAAATTTTTTGTGCGAATTAAAGATCGATTACGGAAAGTTTAAATGAATTTCCATTCGCTTAAAGTTCTACAGGGTGTCCAAAATTTGATGTCCCTCTGCTAACATATTCAAACTACAATATCATGCTTTTTTTAAGTAGGACAGACTGTATTTTTCAATCCCATCATGTACCAAATTATATTCCCTTTGAAAATTTATAAAGGTATCATATGTCTATTTCTATTAGATTTAGAATTATTTTCAATTTTGTGAAAATTATTATTCATTTTCATCTATTTTGTCACTTTAATATGCGTGGGGATGAGTGTTTCTTCTCAAAAAAAGATTAATGCTCCATACTTTTCATACCGTCTTCACCTCTGAATATTTCATCAGCTTCTTGAAGAGCTCTAGATCACTATTGAGTTTTTGAGTGTTCATCTTTTTCAAAGTGTGGCATTTCTGAAAACTCAGAGTAGGCTGTCAGTTATTCCTTTTTTTTCTGAAGTAGGGTGGTCAATTAAGGTGAATCAGTTTTTAAATTTATTCAGACAGTTTACTTGTTTTGTCTAAACCAGTATCCACAAAAGATGTAAAAATGTATTGTTCAATACAAGAAAGAATTGACATGATTTTAGTACTTGGTGAATGTTTTGAGAATTGTTTTTTGGCAGAACGAATGTATGCACAGAAGTACCCTAATCGGCGACATCCTGATAAGAGGAATCTTGAAATACTATTTCAAACCTTCAGAGCTACAGAAAGCGTAAAATATCGAATGAAGACATCCACAAAACCAGTCACCGATGATGATGAAAATCAGTTCATAGTATTGGGGTCGGTAATTGAAAATCCGAACACTAGCACTAGAGTTTTAGCACGAGAGAACGGATTAAGTCAGCCCAGTGTGTCTAGAATTTTGAAAAAACATAATAACTATCCTTTCCACATCGAGATGCATCAAAGCCTGTATTGGATAGACTTCCAAAGACGGCTAAATTTTTGTTTATGGGCATTGGTTAAAGTTGGCGAAAAACATGATTACTTTTAACGATGAATCGCCTTTTCACAATAACAGATTGGTTAATGGTCATAATTTCCACTACTACGATACTGAAAACCGACGCTTATTCCACACAATAGATCGTCAGAACCTGTGGAGTATTAACGTATATGAAAGAATATTATAGCCGACCAAGTTATTGGCCCGTATTTCTTTGATGGTCATTTGAACGGCCGTAAATTTTTGAGATTTTTAAGGAAAGATGCTTGGGAACTTTTGAAAGATGTTCCAATCAATATTAGAATAAAAATGATGTTGCAATTAGATTGGGCTCCCGCACATTTTTCAGTTAATGTGCAAATCTATTTAAACAGAAAGTTTCCTAACAAATGGATAGGGCGCGGAAGCCCACATGCCTGGCCACACAGGTCCCCTGGACTGACTTCAATGGACTACTTTTTGTGCGGTTATATATATATATATATATATATATATATATATATAGGTATATATATATATATATATATATATATATATATATATATATATATATATATATATATATATATATATATATATATATATATATATATATATATATATATATATACTAGATGACCGGGCGAACTTTGTACGCCCATTAATTTTTGTACTACTTTTGCGCTATTTTATTCTAATATTTGTGCTACACTATCTTGTTTTCAATATTTATCCCGTGTGAAGCCAGGTACTTTCTCACTTACGAAGGGACTGCAATAATTCCTGTTATTTCAAATCAGTCGAATTATCGAATAATTCCTATATTAACACGTTTGATGTTTTGAAAGTTATTAATCTGTCCGTTCGATAGTTGGACGGCATGTTCCTAATTTCGTATCAAGTATATGTCCCATATATCTCATCATTAATTATATGAGATATTTGCTGGGTATAATTCAAGAAATATTCAGAAATTAGTCCATTCCCGGAAACCAATGAATATTGTGCCTCTGGTGGATGTACCAATTACGTCTATCTGAATAGACTCTTCGCACAATATTTTGTCGCAACATTGGTAGTACTTTCTTATCAATAACAATAAAACTTTGCCTTGCAATATTGAAACACAACATTCATTGGTCCAATAGCAACGATTTGCTGTGAACAGTAATCTATTTCAAATATTGATATTCTCTATTTCATTCTATTTCATATTGTTAATTCCGATTCCATCGATTCCGTTGAACTTCACACCAAGCATCGCGTTGCTCGTCAATTTGACCTGCTCTTTTATATCTTTGACTTGCTGCATTGCGAGTTCTGCGACTTAAGTTTGTACATATAATAGCTATCGTTTTTATAAACGAAATTTCAACTGTAAATTGAAGAAACTATGTATTCTTCTTCATAATCAAATATACCACATGCTATGTTAGTAACGTGTATGTTCAAACTTACCAAAATTTTATATTCAAGAGAATTTTTGATATTAGTATAAGTATGATAGCTCTAAACTAATCGAAAGGTTTGAAAAGATATTCACTTTTTCGCATCCTTCTTTTGGGAATTAATAATTTTAGATTTTACTTATATTGTTAATTATTCTTGAATTTCATAATTTTACATGCAATGTTATAAAGTTTTCCCCTGAAAATAACAAACACAAGAAAAAAATAGTGAAATCGGTCCATCCGTTGACTCTACATTCTAGTAAGCAAACTTTTGTATGGGAAAAATAAATAGGTTGTTTTTAGGGTTTTCCCAGTAATCATTCTAGTTTTTCCGCTGTTAAAACTATCCTTCAACGTCTAGAAAAAGAATTTTCTAAATTGGTGAACGGGAAAAGGAAATGGGCTGTTTTTGGAGTTTTCCCGGGAATTATTCAAATTATTTTGCCTCAAAGACCATCCTTGGACTACAACAAACATTTTAAAAAAAGAATTGTCTAAATTGGTCCAGGCGTTGACTCTACGTGTCAGTTAGAAAACTGTACGTTTGTGTGAGAAAAAGCAATGGGCTGTTTTTAGGAGTTTCCCGGCAATTATTCGAATTTCTCCGCCGTAAAAACCATTCTTGGACTTCAGCGAACATTTAAAAAAAAATTGGCTGAATTGGTCCAGGCGTTGTTGAGTTCTTCGCTTACCAACACATTTTTCTATTACATTATAGATTCATTTCTATATCATAGATTAACATATACATATATATATATATATATATATATATATATATATATATATATATATATATATATATATATATATATATATATCTAATAATTTCTTTCAATTTTTGTCATTTCAAATAACACACATTGGCTTGCATTGACACGTCTTCAGAGCTTGATCACTGCCACCAGAATAATCCAATTAATGTTGAAAAACTAATATAAGTTACGGAAAAAATATGATCAAAAAAGTTTATCATATTATCATATTTTTCGGATGAAAACTAAGAATTTTTCGTCACATTCACATTGAAAAAACTGTTACAAAGAGTCATTACATTTATTCTTCATCATTATCCATTCATGTTTTTTCAATAAATTATGTCTGATAATCTATAATATAATGCGACAAAATCAATTGCTCTTCTGAGAAAATTAGATCTCTGAATTACTATAATAAATAACTCATTCGATGTCTGCTACAATTACAGAAAAACAGTATAGTTCACCTTTCTAAAAACGGGTACGGAAAATGTGGTTATATAATTTCTAGAATGTGTGGTGCCCTTTACTCACTAAAACATATTGAAAAACCCAATAATCGATGAAAGATCACAAGGGATATGAATCTCTCCACATTTATATTACGAGTCTTAATACTCGTCATGTAGATATTCAAAACGCATCAAATGCCATTTATGTGGAAAGTCTTGATCAACTTATTATGTAAGAAACAAACTCTACTAACTCTGCCTAAAGAATGGGTATCTATTATATATACATACACATTACATATATATATATATATATATATATATATATATATATATATATATATATATATATATATATATATATATATATATATATATATATATATATATATATATATATATATATATATATATATATATATATATATATATATATATATATATATATATATATATATATATATATATATATATACAATTTAGTAGATGCCTACGGGTATAGAAGATATGTCAAATTTCGATGCTTGGTGTGTCTGTAATCTGAGAGAGGTGTTTTCTACTGATTTCTATAGATGGAATTGGAGAGTATTCATTACTCTACGATCTTCCACTTGAAGTCACAAGAAGATGCTTGGAGGTTGAAATCGTTGCCTCACTTCGATGGACGTGGTGCGACTGACGAGTTCCTTGTATATAGATATATATATATATATATATATATATATATATATATATATATATATATAAACACACATATATATATATATATATATATATATATATATATATATATATATATATATATATATATATAATGAAAAATTTTCTTGTGGTGAAAAGTACAACCTACAAAAATGTAATTCTTGGTATAACCCGCAACTCAATTGGAAGCAGACGTTGACACGTGTTCCGATCTTGCGGAAATACCGTTTCTATTGATTGGCCCGTGAATCTTTCTGAGAATTTTTCGTTCTTGATATATATATATATATATATATATATATATATATATATATATATATATATATATATATATATATATATATATATACATAATATACATAATTAATTTTTTTCGTAAATTTATCAGTCGGCTGTTCTGTAATCTTTTTTTGTTAGTCCGACATACAATTAGTTAGTCCATTTGTTTACAAATCAACACATTATGAAGTGAGTAATTAGACGCCTTTATTTAATATGAAATGCATGTTATAACTTTTTTGTGGGGCCGCATAGCACAATATAGATAATAGTACCATCATTTGACATGAATTCATTATCTGAAAGCTAGCATCAATCATGAAGAAAATTATGATAACTGAAAGGTTATCATAATTTTTGTTGTGTATACACACAACAAAAAGTTAACAACAATCATTGAGATTCATAATTCGAAATTGAGTCTTATGTTTGATTGCAATCTATATGAAATATTCCAATAAATACTATTATATTGAAATAGTGAATATCACGATATTTATATTTCTGATATATAAAATCAAATAATTTCATTTATTTCGATTTGATGACTGCAGACCACTGCAACTATTATTGTGAATGAGTTCAAATTGGATAACTCTATAATTGTTTGTAGATTGTTTCGCAGTTTTTCAAATGAAACTACGATGCATAGATGAAGCTTATAAGAGATACTAGTCCCAAGTATCCTATTACTACTATCCTAGTACTTGGCCACAACACTAACGAATTGTCTATAAGCAAGTCTTCCATCCAAATAATTCGTACAGAAAAGCGAAAACAGCACGCTGGAGCTATAAAGCTTAAATTTCAAAACGATGTACCACTAGCATGGAAATCTGTTGCAGGCTTTAGATGTATGCAAATCGTAAGAGGAACGTCTATCAATAAATATTTCATACGATTAGCAACAATAACTTATGGCTGAAGTCTAGAAGATAAAATATAGATCATCTGTTGTGATACTACTACTTATAACACAGGTCGAATTGAAGGTGCATTTGTGATTCTCCAACAGAAATTGAAAAAAGAAATGTTGATTTTTGATTGTCGCCATCACATCTAAACTACTAAAAGCTATGTTCGAGGTCAAATTCAGCCAAGGCACTACAATTCCCGATATTCCCGATTCAGAAATTTTCGATCAAATTGGAGAAATATCAACGTAGAGAAGATACAAAGCCATAAAGAAACGCTATTGCCCCTGAACGAATCTAAAATTCATGAAATTTTGTGTACTACAGAACTGCATTGACCAAATTGTTTGGCTATGATGACTATCAAGAGATAAAAGGGCTCTGAATAATATATCTTGGCGAAGTTGCAGATCATGAATTTCAAATTCGGTCTCCGAGCGCCATGTACCAAGCAAGATGGATATCGAGAGCTATCACAAGAGCATATTTTCGCTACGCGAAATATGCAGCCAGATTAGCGATAAATATAAATGAAATGATCCATATTATTAATTTCCATAAAAGAACACGATTAGAATTCCCGTTTATTTCTAAGGAATGTGCGAAGAAATAGCTTCGGATCATCAAAATTCTTCGTGGCATTGATATCATCACATTCATCCATATAACCAATCGCTTTCTTGCGGAACAAAAAAATCTTCTTGTTTTTTGAGTGTTCACAGTTTGAGTGCGAACAGTGTTCATACGATATTTACCATCACTCCAATCAGTTGAACACAGAAATGCAAGGAACTTAGTAGATTAAATGACACGAGGGTTTCGCTTATCTCTTGGTGAATCATTATGTTGAAAAAATCAATTAAAATAAACACACTTGGCTTAAGTTTCACTGAATATATTGAAAACCGTATATATGCTACGAGTAGTTAACCCATTATCAAGAGTATACAATATTACTTATTCATGTTCAGTAGTATTTTATACTCTTGAATATGGGTTAAACACCCGAAACATATGTAGAGTTTTTAATATATTTTGTCGAACTTAATATTTCAATTGAGTCAATTTGTCTCAATTTTCAATTTATTACTTAGTAGATTCATATGAAGAAATTCCTGTTTCGAAATATGAAACGAAACTTTGCAAAGAAAGTTCGATGCGTCAATGAGCAGCTTCCACACAAATGATCTCAATGAAAACCAATTTTTTGTCGGAACCAATTTTATTATGAAACTTCAAAATTTTGAAATTGACCACGTAGCCTTGAAAAGTCAACCTTTCATAGAACGCTCGTATCGAGACTCTCAGCTTATGTGCTCCTTTCAAGGTACAAAACCCTGTTGAGGTATATGTAGTTCCAATCGAAAATGTTGCCGCTGGGTTATTGGAAGAACTACTTGAACCACAGTTTAAACTTTGGGAATAAACCTTGTCTATTCAACAGGAAAACATCCATATATATTCACTCATTTCGATCAGTAATTATAATTTTTATTTCAATTAATAATCAACATGTTTTTTTTTCAATGTCCTAGAATGTTCATTAAAGAGTTTGAAATATTTTTCATTACGAATGCCGATCTATGCTTTTTCAAATTATTTAATTAATAATATTGTTTTCTCTTAAAAACAACTTCCACTCCAGTTCAAGTTACTTAGATTCAGAGTTATGTTAATAAACAACCAATTTTCGAACAAGTTTTGAAGGTAATTCAACAAATTCCCTTTCGTCGCCCTATATTTCCTCCCAGAAGCATAAACTATTTCCGGGCAGAATATTCAAAATACACATAATTAATATACAAATCACAAAATCTGATATGTGGTTCTCATAGGTGAATACCGCGTTTGTACTCAAATAATTGACTCAATTAGGATAAAATCGTGCTCTGCAAATGCGATTTGGAAGAACCTTGTATCATGGAAAACTACAAATGTTACGGACGAGTTATCTCATCAGAATTCTGAACTAATAGATTTATTTGCAGCCTGATGTAATACAATCTACTCACAAGAAATATACAGTGTACTACACTAAAATTATGATTTCGTGGTTTTTTTAATAATCAATTATCAAGTAATAGGAAGGGGGTCCGTAGGGTTCGACCTCCGTCCATCTGACAACTATACGAGACTTACTTTCATGGAATATTCTTTATTTATAAACACCCCTAACTTATAAACACACATTGCTTGTTTACCGAGAAGTGTTCATGGGTATTTTTATTCCAATTGTTTTCAAAAAAGTTTTTTCAATAAGAAATGGTATTGGAAAAGAAAGATAATTTGAATAAAAATTTGATATGAAAAATAGTTCTGGAAATATTTATGGCGAATAGCTTGATTTATGATGCACATTCGACAGGTGAAAAGATTGATTATATTGTTAGTGTTTGGAAAAATACGCGTAATTATAGGTTTTTCAATCATTTGAGACAATGAAGCGTGTTTTATTAAAAACAATGATAGGAAATAAACAAATTAAGTTCATAAGTGCTTTTGATTGAAGTGGCCTACTACAGCGATGATTGATTATGATGCCATACAAAAAAATCCTCTCTGGTCTCTTGGATAATATTCCATTCATTAAGAAAAATAATCATTCAACGACTAAAAATAAATAATGATATGTGTGAGTAAACAAACCTTGAGATATTTCGGAACTTGTTTCGAAGAAAATTCGATTAATAAATAAATATATATATATATATATATATATATATATATATATATATATATATATATATATATATATATATATATATATATATATATATATATATATATATATATATATATATATATATATATATATATAAAATGAAAATTGTCGGCATATCCCGCAGATTGGTAGCAACCTTCACTTCCTTCACAGGTTGTTTGTATTTCTTAAATTTTATTTTTGCGTTTCCAGGTTCGTACAACTAGAACTTGGCTACACCGTTCTGAGGTGAGCCAATAAGCTCGAAACACGTGTCAACGGCTGCTACCAATCTGCGGGATATGCCGACAATTTTCATTTTCCTCTAAATCTTCTTCCGCATTAAATATTATTCATATTATATATAATATTCATACTGAGACTCTCAATCGAAATACTTCAGACAAAACTCTCAGAGAGCTGTCTACACAAATGCTGTCAACGAGAACGATCCCATCAATTTCGTGAGTGAATATTAAGTGCGTTTCGAAAAATTCATCGATCATTATTATTATGAATCATCAGTCCATATTCAATCTATCAATCAAGAATCGATAACTTTCAAAACACTCATAGGTCCTATACCAGAATGAGGGGAATAGTTCCCAGTGAAAATTCCCGTGAGCTCTGTCTATCGGAGAAAAGACGTATAAACTCTCCTTAGGGTTCTAGATTTGTACTCATGAGAACAGTAGTGTGAGTGTAAGGCTTTGCAGACATTTCATCAGAACAAACTGTCCGCTATGTGTAAGAATCGTCCTATGCCTAATCAATCCAGATCACACCCCGTCGGGCAAAAGAATAGCTAGAATTTAAGCTGCAACTTTGGATACGCGCGGTAAGCTTCAAAAACACATCTGGAAACAATCCACTTGATAAAGTGAATTGAGAATTTCGGACAGTAACGTTGCTTTCTCTATTATACTCGTACATGTTAAATTCAATAATATTAAAACCTTATTCATTTGCAAATACTCAAAATCAAAATTCAAAACAAATATGTACTTTCGGACTTACCTTCTTAGTAATTGTAAGAACAATTTTAAATAGTGCATTGTTACATAAACTGTTGATATTGTTCAACTTCAATCCTGAATTTGGGAATAAACTTTTTCGAAAGCTTGGAAAGTTCTAAAGAAGTAACTCAGTTTGCTGTCCTGAACTGCAATCCCAGTTAAACACATATAAGGAAAAGTATACTTGAAAGAAATCTGGAACTTCGGTAGTAACCTAACGCAGATAGGGGCTATCCGGATAACTGTGTAAAAGCTCATCTATTCCCAAAAATTAGAAATTTGTAATTCCCGAGTTCGCCATTTGAAACAGTGTCGATAATAATGACTTTCCAAAGGATTAGAGAAAACTTGAAGAAGTATGCATCTGTAAAAACCACACTTCATAGACAGAAACCAGGTATTAACAATGAAAATATTGAAATCGCAATTTTCGGATATTTTGCCGCAAATCCAACAATATCTTTAAGGCAAGTAGCACTAGCACCAGGATTATCTATAGCATGAGTTCTAAGAATATTATGGAAACACAAGTTTCATCCAAACGCATTTACATACTAGTAGTACAGTATTTAGAAGATACTAATTTTTCTCGATGAGAAAATGTTCTGTATCTATATATATAAATATATATATATATATATATATATATATATATATATATATATATATATATATATATATATATATATATATATATATATATATTAGGTATTGATAAATGCATTTTTCATTTATTTATTTAACATACACTGTTTTACAGGAAGGTCCTGATTACAAAAGAGGAAACAACATAGTCAAAAAACAAAATTGGTATTACAAAATGAAAGAGTTTGTGCTATGAATCACAATTGACAAAATGAAATATAATAATTATAGGAATAAAAAAACTTAAATGTTGACAAAAATTATACATACATATAAATTTAAACACACACATACATATACATTCACATAATAACACACATAAATATATGATATCAAGAGATTATGCATATCAAGGAAAATTGCCTTAATATCAGTAACAGAACAGTTGAAAATATCCACCTTAGCTCACAAAATATTACATTGTTCATACATCGTGTGCTATGGAGAAAATTTTAGAACATTCTTTCTAGCTGCTGTAAGGCAGATAAAACGAATGTTCTAAAATTTGAATTCGCTTCTGGAAGAAACTCTTTGAACAATGAAGTTAATGTTATAATGACTGACATTTAATTCTCGCTTAACTCTTGGTGAAACATAATTGAATATTAAATTAAATTGAACTCTTGGCTTAATGTTTCACGATTTATTTAACAATATGAATAGTCATCATGTTTCATGCGTTAGCTCATTTTCAATACTGTAAATCAGTCTCATAGAAATATAGAAACATGTTGACTATTCGAATTGTTGAATGAACCGTGAAACATTAAGCCAAGGGTTTAATTTAATTTAATATTTAATGTTATAAGTTAATGATACCGCAATAACTTATGACATTTTACTTTATTGTTAATTATTTAATGCAAAAACATTATTGCATGGCATTTCCTTCGCGCACTGAGTATGTCCACTTTATTTCGATTTGTAAGCGTTTCATGTTGTGTGCCTATAGGTGAATATGTTTAATCAATTCAGAAGATCAAAAGTTTCAGGAAGATTCGTAGTATAGACTCCAGTTGATCAATATGTAACTGATAACCAGGATTCCGGACTGTTGATCTGTATTCAAGTTTAGATCTTACGAAAGCACAATACAATATTTTCAGAGTTGATAGATTGCTAAATTCCTTACCAATGCAAATAATGAAACCATATACTCTTCAGGCAGCGGTTACCGTAGTATTGATATGTGGCACGAAAGTTAATTGAGAATCAAAGGTCACGCCAAGGTAAATATATGCATTAGGCCTTCCCGAAATATTATCACCAATTTCATAGTTGAAATTTATCAAATTATATTTTGTGGAGAAAAATATAACATGATATTTGGAGATGTTGAGGTTTATTTTCTTGAAATCACACCAGTTTAAAATATTACGCAATTTTTCTGTAGTGCGTTCACAGTCACTAATGCTGGAAACATAATGAATTAATGAATAATGAACAATAAACCCTCAACATCAATGACATCGATAATATCGGTTATGAGCATAGTAAAAAGCAAAGGACCAAGTATGGAACCTTGAGGCACTCCAGATGAAGCACGGTATTCAATTGATGTATACCCACGGCTGAAAACGAGTTGCTTTCTTCCTATCAGGTACGATTCGAAAAGTTTGATGAAGGATGTCGAAAGCTCAAAAGTGCCTAATTCATTCGATAGAATACCGTCGTCAAGCCTGTCAAACGCTTTAGAGCAGTCCATGTATATCACATCAGTCTGTTTGCGATTATTAATACCCTCAGCAATGTACTGAGTGAAACATTTTAGATTGAAAATCGTTGATTGACCTCTCATAAAACAATATTGGAGTGATGAAATCATGGAATTAACAGATGATGCGAAATTTTTTCATGTAGAACACTTTCAAATAATTTGCAGAGATTACAAATTATCGAGATGGGCCTAAAATTACAAATATCTGATTTATCACCTCTCTTGAATACTGGGCAAACTTTTGGTTGTTTCCACAATGAAGTGATCGTACACGATTTTATGCATATGTTGAACAACAACATAAGAGAACGGGCAAGAGTATAGGCACAATCTTTTGAAATAAAGGCAGGGATATCGTCATGGCCGGTTGTCTTTTGAGGTTCATTTTCTTCAATAAATGTCGCACCATGAGTATAAGAGAAAGCAAAATACAGCAGGAGGAATTTTTAATGCGAAATGGAGATCATATCAAGTCAATACAGGAGGAAACATCTATAAATACTTGGGAATCAAGCAATCCCAGAGAATCGATCATCGTTAATGGAAGGAAGAAATATCTACTGAACATACAAAGTAAGTGAAGTGCGTATTAAAAACAAAACTTGACAGTAAACATCTCTTCAAGGTTATCAACTTTTACGCATGTTCAGTTCTTGTTCATTTGGAATACTGCAGTGGAGCAAAACTGATGTTGACAATCTGCAGCGAAAGATCAGAACATAGCTCACACAATTCAATAACCTCCACTCAAAAAGCTCAGTTGAAAGGATTACTTTACCAAGACGTGGGCGTGGTAGAGGATTGGCAGACATCGGTAAAATGATGGGATCAGCGAATAAGGAATCTACGGAACTATTTCCACAGGTAGCCTGTTGACTCACATCTTCACAGAGTGATTTACCAAATCGATGATTCCATTCCTCTGAAACGTTCGGAAGGAGTGAAGGCGACATTACATATTATCATCAATCTAACAACGAAAAGCTAGAAAGTTGGGGAGAAAACTCCCTTGCACGGGAGTCAAATTAATGTTACCACGAAGGAAAATGTCGACAAGGAATCGTCGAACTACTAGTAGGTCTCAGGAAGAATGTTTCCCGAAACGGGAGCACACTTGTAGCCTTCTATTCTAGCTATTAAAGAACAGGCTATTCAACCCGAGAAGATACCGAGAACTGGAAGTGCGACTGCAGCGACAGTGGCAGTGATAGTGATATGAACGTGGTCAGGACAGTATCAATTATCTTGACATCCACTGGTATAGTCTCGAAAAATCTCTTGAAAAATATCAGGGAAAACACTGCGAACATCTCTATTAGGAATAACAGAAATCGGTGCTACTTGCCACAACAATGACTGTCAGGAAATTTATGGAACAAAATATAAATCAACGCCACGAAGGTCACCACCATGGGGACGGTCGCCACGGCCTGATAATTTTTATGGACCAAAAAAATCTTATTCCCTCAGATATATAACATTCGGGATGAGTGAAAGTTTCCCTGTGATGCAGTGTGAAAGCCGAGAGGCTTGAAATCGGGGATAATAATATTTATATTCAATAATTATAACTACATAGGTTGTGTCGCAGAGCGCTCTTCGAAATCCGTGAATATTAGAAAGATTAATCAAAAGGTTTTTTAGGAAAATTTAGTACCATAACACAGAGAATTCAATAGAGAGTACGCGAGGAATCGAAACTAACTCAATAATAAAAAACTATCGAAACTAACGCTCATTTTAGATGATTTATCGAGTGAATCTTAAGGAATAGGGTTCAAATAACCGTTTTCAGGCATTTGACGTGCGATAATTACGATTTCTTCAACATCTGGAGAACGCCTGTTGACAAATACGGCATAACAGTCCCTCGATTCTATGAATCCTTGTCAGAGACTTACCGTAATTCTTCGAAAAATAGTTGATATTTTTTGCAATGCCTGCCAAGTGTTCACTGTGCAGTGAGTTAGCTGTCAAGACAAGTGTCGGAGTTCCTTCCATCCGAAATGTCTCGGATTGCCGGTCACATCAATGCTGAATCATCTGATCTGTCAGATGATTCAGGATTTGGTTGGACTTGTAAACAATGACGGTGTATTCCGAGTGATAATATACCTGCTCTCGAAATGGGTGAACTCATTACAAAAATGGATATATCGCTTGAGGATATGACATTGGTTATGACAATTATTGGCATATGACAAGGCTAGACAGACTGAGGTTATCGAGTCTGTGAAACTCAACGGTGATAAAATAGACGAATTCAATGAACAAATCGAAAAGGTGAGGTTTTACATGAAAACTGTTAAGGGACTGGAGCATGAGTTGATGGTAGTGAAAAAAGGATGGAGCTCATTGAAATCCGAAGTCCAAATGATGAAACAAATGAGTCGATCGAATAATATCCAGATTTGTGGTGTCCAGAAACGAAAAAATGAGAATATGATCGATGTGCTCAAGAAAATCGGACACGAAGTGAATTTCGCTGTATCTGAGATTGAGATTCAGACTATCCATCGAGTTGCGCCATTTTATGACCAGGTGAAAGGAACTTCCAAGAATATTATAGTGAAGTTTGTCAATTCCTCTGTGAGGAGTGCTTTTCTAACGGCTTTCTGGAGAAATGGAGGACGACACTGCACCACTAAGATGATCAACCCAAATGCTGAAGCCCGTGCAAGATACTTAAACGAACATCTTTCTCCTTATTCCAAATGCTTCACAAGAAAAGCAGAGACTGTTGCAAAATACTGAACTATAAATATTGTTGGATAAAGGATGATAAAATTTTCATGAAAAAGTCGGATGACACTCGGGCTGTGTACGTCTGCAATGAGACAGACCTGACAAGTCTAGATTAGGTAACATCCAATTATTCAGTTCAAAATTTGTGTACGTTTTTATTCGCATTCAAGTATAAACAATTGAATCTATACCACCAGAATGTTCGAGGTTTGATAACTAATACATGCGAGTTTTACCAATCCGTGTGTTCCTCGGACTATGACGTCATTTGCATAGCTGAGTTGTAGTTGAAAAGTTAAGTTCTGAGTAAAGAACTTTTCCCAGCTTCTTAAAATGTTTACAGGAGGGATCATGATATAGTGTTGAGTGATAAAATTGATGGTGGTGGAATTGTGAGGGCTATAAAGGATAATTTGACGTCGGAATCTATTCCAGGTTGTTCAAGAAACTCTATTATTGAGGATCTATAGATCTCGGTGGATCTCAGTGGTGGTAAAAAATTGAAAATTTGTTGTGTGTATATTCCTCCCCATACTGGTTCGAATGATTTTATATCATTTTTCAACAATTAAGAAGATATTTTAGGGAAAATTGAGAAGGAAATATTGTAATTCTTGGTGATTTCAACTTGACAAGGCTTAGGTGAGAATGGGGGGAGAATTTTCAATCATTTTATTCACTGTATGCCATTGATGCTCTTAGTCAATGTTTCGTTGATAACTTTTCATTGATTAATTCAAAGCAGCACTCAAACGTCCAAAATTCAAAAAGTAAATTACTCGATCTTGTCAAGACGGTGTGAACGGGAACTCAATTTGAAGTGAGCGTGGAAGGTTGCTCAACCCCATTTGTCGGTGAGAATACTCATCACCCCGCGCTTGAAATAGATCTGAGCTTGATGTCTTTTAGACGGCTTAACAATAATTCATACATAAAACTCAAATTCTCTACGAATTCATCAATTATAGGTTGAATAAGGTTGATTGGTAACATTTGTTCTCGAATTGCGATGTTGACGATTACATTGAAAAATTGTACGATATTCTTCGAGATATAAAAGTTGATAGCGTGCCGAGTAGGGAAATCGAGTTTTCCTATTCGGTTTTCACCAAACACTATCAGAATTATGAGGGAAAAGGAGAAATTTCATAGGAATTGAAAAAATATAAGAATATAATGGATTATAATAATTTTTCGAGACTTCGAGAAATTGCTAAAGAAAATACTAGAAATGATTATAGGAATTATGTACAATCAACCGAAAATTATTCCAAAAATAATCTCAAGTATTTCTGGTCTTTTATATCTAATAAAAAATCTGGCAAATCAATGCCAGCTGAAATGCATCTAGGAGATAAAGTGGCTACTACAAATCAATCGATTTCCAATCTCTTCTCAATAATGATCACTTCAATAACGTATTTGAACCGTAGACCACCCCTTCCTCGGTAATGTTGACTGATAGCCCATATAATTTAAACAAAACACATATTAGCAAAGCGAAATGCTTAGAGGCCATTGAAAATTTAGATATCAACAAGGGTCCTGGCCCGGATGGTATACCACCAATATTTTTGAAGAACTGAATTTCATCCATCCTCCAACTGCTCCATATGATCTTCAATAAATGCTCAAACGGAAAGTTCCCTTCAAGATGTAAGGTTGCACAGGCTGTTCCGGTGCACAAGTCAGGCGATAAGAGTGATGTAAAAAACTATAGACCTATTTCAATATTATGCCATATGTGTAAGATGTTTGAGTCCATAATCACCAGAAATCCGTTTTTATAAAAACGGATTTGATAAAACTATCCAACTCCATGTCAACATGAATTTTCCTCTGGTCGGTCTGTTGTGTCAAACTTGCTGCCTTCCGTACAGCGGACATTGAGGAATTTCGAGGAAAGAACATCTGTATGTGTAGTATACACTGACTTTCCCAATGCTTTTGATAGGGTCCACCACCTAACACTCATGACAAAACTGGAAAATTTTGGGGTGCATGCAAATCTCCTAGGTCTTCTCGCTCCATATTTGAACGACCGAAGACAGTATGTGGTTGTGAATGGTTCCAGACTAAATTCCTTAGCGGTGACATCAGGTGTACCACAAGGTTTACATCTTGGTCCACTTCATTTTCTCATGTTTTTGAATGATATTGGCTAATTCTTTAGGTATACTCATATAGAACTTTTTGCGGATGATCTCAAAATATCGAAGCAGATAAAATACTTCAACGATTATTCTCTTTTACAGTCCGATCTTGATGCATTCTCTGGCTACTGCAATCTCAATGAATTGCAGCTAAACTTGAGAAAATACCATCATATTCTTTTCTCCAGGAGTAAATATCCTATATCTTCCAATTTGACATAGTCAGGTCAATGCTTGACTGAAGTGATTGATTCGGATGTTAAGCTTGATAAGGAACTAACCCTTGAATTGCATATTGAAGGAATCGTCCAACAGACTCGCAGAAATCTGGGTTTCATATTACGAATGACTAGGCCTTTTGGTCGAATTGAGTCTGTTATTGCCTTGTATAATTCTATTGTGAGATTCAAGTGAGAGTACGCGTCGGTCGTCTGGAATCCAAATTATGACAAATACACCAATAGATTAGAAACTATTCAACGAAAGTTCATTAATGCTCTAATTTCCGCTTTAACAAGTACTGTCATGGATTCTCATATGAGAGTAACGTGAAATTTTATTGGTTTAAATGTTTGACTTCGAGACGTAAGTACTTAGATAGATGTTTCCCCTACAAATGACTTAATGGCTTAACAGATTCTGCTGCATGTATGACCCTTATAAACATTAATTGTTCTCTACAATTAGAATTTAGTTTCCAAAACAAATTATATGTTGAATTCATCCATCCATAGAACTTTCAATAAGCTAAACTTGATAAGTATATATGCACTTTGGATATTTTTCTCCCCGAATTTCATAACTTTCAAGAGACATTTGAAAAAGAGATTATTAAAGGTCGATAATAGAATAATTATCAGTTTTTATAGAGTTAACCTTCATAATGGATTTATCTAATCTTTTTCAGTGAAATTAAGTTTTTCTTTTCAAATGACAAGATTCAACGCAATGCATCGAAAAACTAATTTCGATGAGATGTATAAAAAATTTCTAGTTATATGATATATATATCAGATATATAGTTTAAAGAAACTTGGTTTATAGGTTATTAACATTTGTAATATGTGCTCTTCTATTAGAGGACAGTTTTAAACTGTCTTTTGAGTGAGCCCTTGTAAGTAAAAATAAAATGAAAAATAGAAATAAATACATATTTCAATATTGAAAATGGAGCAAGAAAAATAAGAAGAGTCCAAATAATTCAATGGAAAATAACAAATACAGATAAAATTATGTGAAGTTCAATACTTCTATCTTATCTCTACAAAATGTTTCATATTCCCACATACTATATGGTTCACATCCTAGATGTAGATTGTAAATCGATTTCCTGAAGAGAATATGATCCTCAGTCTTCTGCGTTGGTTTAGGGCTTAGGCAATCTATTGAATAACTGTTTACTCGCTTATTGCAGACTCGCCTTCTTCAATGCAGAGCATTGTATCGTGTATATATATATATATATGGATATGTTGGTCTCTTTTCTTACATTCTTCAAAGTACCAATCGTGTTTATGAAAACATAAGTGTTGGCGGTGAATATATTGTTCATATATGGTTATAATGTTATTTTGTCTGAAAAAGGTTCGACATGAATCCCAGTAACCTAATCCTGAAATTCTTTTTCCCTACAACCAATTTCGGATTACACACATCTTTTCTGCTCACGACGAACTACCCCAAAATATGATACAATATGAGGTTATAGCTTGAAAATTAGCGTAAGAGACTACTTTCAACACATTGGATTGAACTAGCTCTTTCAGAATTTCTAGAGCATAAATCACAGAACAAAATTTTCCGTACATAGATTATCAGCTTATTCTCGATACACCATTCCTAAATATAGGTAAAGACAATGTTACAGTAGAGTATGACATTTTTGGAAATCGGACTAGAACGTTGGTATCATCCGCATAAATAATTAATTGAGAGTTGTCTTCTGGTAAGTATTCCGTTATGTGATTTGTATATAAAATGAAGAGTAGAGGTCCCAGAATACTACCCTCCGGTGTCCCCATAGGTGTTGCTAGTTCATTTGAAGTGTATATAATCTCATCAATAGTGATATTTCAGCAATATTTTATGGTCAACACAATTGAAAGCCTCAGACAGATCAAGGAACAAAGCTCTTGGAACTTGGCGTCCCTGCAAAGCTGAAATAATAGCATGTGTTAGTTCAGAAATTGCCGTGTCATTTTTTTTTCCAACACAACCATGTTGGATTTTTTTGATACGATAAAACTTCTTGAAAAATTTTAAAATTCCAATTGACACAATTTATTTTCAGTCTCCTCTCTTATGCATAGGTCTGATAACAGCTATCTTCAGAGCATCTGGAAAAATACTGTCTTATAAAAGGTGCAATTATATTACCAGAATTCTTTACAATGTGCACAGGAATTCCATCATAACCCTTCGAGCAGTTGTTGTTTATTGTCTTAACTCCTGTACTTATCTCAGATTTCTTCAATATCAGAAGCATAGATCCAATTTATAAGACAAGTTAAATTTTGTTTCGGAGTATTTTTTGACCGACTGCGAGAAGCCCATTGAGGAAGGGAGCTATATTTACTGAGAAATTATAAAAATTATCTGAAGTTTGTGAGAATTCACAGGTTTCATTTTATCAAAACCGAATTCAGACTTATGTTTCGATAGGTCATTATCCACCCGCTGAGTTGATTTTGCTTTCTTCTATTCATGGCCCGTAAATCCTTCTGAGAATTTTACGTTCTTGATTTCCTATTTTTCTTATTCTTGAATGACCGTCAATAACAATTGTTTCAGATGCGTAGATTGCTTCTGGAAGAATCGTTGCGTTATAGTGCTTCAATTTGGCGCCTCTCGAAATGCACTTTTTGTTATAGTGAGCCCATGTTAGTTTGTAGGCTCTTTGGAGCTTGGTAATTCTCTTTTCATTAGCGATTCGGTTCAAACCTGAGGACTGTATAACTTTCCCGAGATATTCAAAATGGCCGACTTGAAGAATTTGCCCATGTTTTGTGATAAATTGTGGGATTTATTTTTTGGTTTTCATTCCATGAATTTGGTTTTATCATAGGAAAATTGTGACCCAGTTTTTTGCGCAATTTCATGTAGTTTTTCTATGGCACGAATGGCTTCAGTTCTGTTGTCTGTGATGATAACAATATCGTCTGCAAAGGCGAGACATTTGACATTTATTCTATTTCCTTTTTTTGATACCCACTTGTATGTCCTTTACGTGAAGTTCCCATTCCCTTATGATCTTTTCTAAAACAATATTGAAAAGGATTGATGAAAGTCAGTCCCTTGGCGCAAAAACCGGTTTTGATTTAAAGGGACCTGATACTTCGCCCATAAATTTTACCTTGGAAATTGTACCTGTAAGTGTCTGTTCTATAATTTTTCGGGTCTTTCGATCAATTCCAAATTCTTTCATGATTTCAAGAAGGGATTCGCGTTCTACCGAATCATATGCTTTCTTGAAGTCAATGAATGTGATCACTATATTTATATATATATATATATATATATATATATATATATATATATATATATATATATATATATAATATATATATATATATATATATATATATATATATATATATATATATATATATATATATATATATATATATATATATATATATATATATATATATATATATATATATATATATATATATATATATATATATATATATATATATATATATATATATATATATATATATATATATATATATATATATAAGTATATTTATATATATATATATATATATATTGAAAAATTGAATTATTGCCTGTTTAAGATAGTTCATTTTGAATGTTTTTAGTATAACAGGCTTCTTTTAATATGAAAAACTTTATTCTCATTGACGTTTCGTTGTACGAGTATATCACAACTATATGAAACTAATGAATAATTGAATTTTTTTTTGGTTTCCCCTTTCCATGTATTTGGTTCTATCATAAGAAATTTGTAACCCGGTTCTCTGCGCAACTTCAGGTTGTTTTTCTACGACGAGAATTATCTCAGTTCTGTGCTGATAGCAATGTCGTCTACAAGGGCGAGACATTTGACATTTATTTTATTTTCTTTTTTGATGTCCACTTGTATGCCGTTTACGTGAAGTTCCCGTTACCTAATTATCTTTTCTAGAACAATATCAGTTACTTGCTATCAGTGAGCAAATCTGTAGGAGAAAATATGGCGTATGAATACTCATACAGAAGTTTCTGTATGTTCCCTGTAATCAGCATGCACAAGAGAAGAATATCTGCACGTGATCATAAGCACAAAACGCGTAACTCGTAGCACTGATCCACAAAAATTTGCATAGGACATATAGGTGAATAAATAGATACGAGTATCAAAAGACATGGTGAATCAATGTCACATAAGAAATGTGCTAGAAATTCTAGCTTCTTAGAGAGATAATAGTGAAGGTTGCATCCACCAATATACATATATACCTAGCTTTAAAACATAGCATCGAAAACGCATTATACCTAGGATTTTCATACCACATCTCAAAGAGAACTTAGGAGTTTATATTCCGAAACCTTTTGTTTTAATGAACAATATTTATCGAGAGGTAGATAATACATTTGCGGTTCAGATTTCATATTGGTCCCTGGAGTTCCTTATCGGTTTGAGGGTGTAATAGTTTTCATCAATGGATTATATTCTAAGTATACAGAAAATTATTAGTCGATTTCTTGGTATGAATTCAGGTTTCAAAATTTCATGACTTCCCTCTTTGATGAGCACCCTGATGGGAAGAGATGTTTATTCTGCAGATAATATATTTTCAAAAGTATTCAAAAAAATCTGAATGAAAATATTGGAGAAACTCTAACATGAAAATTTTTGGAACTCGTTTAAAAACTGGTGTCAATTTTGTTCATGTTCGCCCTTCCAATCCAAAGAACAACTCGAATTTATCAATTTATAAACACAGTGATTCGACTTAGAATATCACAGTGTATCTTAAAAAGACAATCCGATTCGCTTTATCAGATAATGGCCGTTCAGAGTTCAATTGAAGGGTCAATATTAAGAATCTTTTTTATCGGTTGCCAAGTATTCAGAGGAGATCCACCTTAATTTGACAATACAGTAACAATTCAAAAAATCAGTAAAAATCGTATAAAAGTGCAGATCTTTTTTAGGAGCAAATAAATATTCGTCGTTAGACTTCATCGAATTTCCAATTGGAATTCTAATTGGAAGAAACCGCTTCCTTATTCATCTTATGTCATAGTTTCAGGTTTAAATTTAGTCAAAAATATATCAATGAATGAAAATAACAATCACCTGAAATGCATTATTGAAAGAAGTACTCTGATATCAAAACATAACTGTCGAAAGCACTCGTGCGTCAATCAAAATATTCGTCGTGATCTATCGCAATTAACGGGTGATTTTTTAAGTGTTAAGTTTTTCAGGTTGGCGGCAATTGTTGGTAATGGCATCCAAACGTCATCTGTTGAAGTAAAAAGGTTTCAGTATACTCTGCCATTTTATCGTAGAGAGACTTACAAATGAGCAACGATTGCAAAATGTTAAAATTTACTATCAATATTCGTGCTCTGTGAAAAATATGTATCGTTTGTTGCGACTATATTATGGTCGTCATAATCGACCTGGTGAATAGACAATTTTTTGCTGTTATCGCCAAATTTCGCACCAAGTTTACTTTGTTGGACATTAAACCATTGTCTCGCATGAGTACAGTGCGTACTGAAGACAATATTGCAGCCGTAGCCGTACAGTGTTAATGAGGATCGTGAAATGTCAATTCGTCGCCGTTCTCAGCAATTGGGCACGTGTTACTCAACCACATGGAAAATTTTATGAGTTGATTTGGGTTTGAAAGCCTATAAAATTCAACTTCTGAAAGAATTGAAGCCGAATGACCTACCACAATGTTTAATTTTTGGTGAATGGGCCTTAGAACAGCTCAATGAAAATCCCCTGTATTATCGAAAAATTGTGAAGTTCATTTCTGGCTTAACGAATATGTAAATAAACAAAACTGTCGGATCTGGAGTGATGAAGAGCCACATGCCATACAAGAATTACCAATGCATCCCGAAAAAACGACAGTTTGGTGTGGTTTATGAGCTGGTAGCATCATAGGTCCATTTTTCTTCGAAGACGAATGTGGAAAAAACGTTAGCGTCCACGGCGAACTATATCGAGCCATGATACGCAACTTTATTTTGCCCCAGTTGGCCGAGTTGAACTTGGTTGACATGTGATTTCATCAAGACGGTGCCACATGCCACACAGCTCGTGAAACAATGGACATGTTGAAGAATGAATTTGGTGAGCAGCTTATCTCTGGAAATGGCCCTGTGAATTGGCTGCCGAGATCATGCAATTCGACGCCTCTGGATTATTTATTGTGGGTTAGTGTATGTGGACAAGCCGAACACGATTGAAGCCTTAGAGGATAATATAACACGCGTAATTCGTGGGATACATGCCGAACTGCTCGAAAAAGTGATGCAAAATTGGACCATTTGATACGGAGCCGCGGACAACATTTACATGAAGGTATCTTTAAAATGTAAATGCAAAGGCCAAGTTATCAATTTCAGTAACAATTTCGAATATTTATGATGCAAATGGAGTGTTTCATTCCATTAAAAAAAAATTACCCTTGAAAAATCACCAGTTATATAGACAGGCAAGAGATAATGAATGCATAGTTCTTTAACCAAAAGCAAAGAGTTGCATTCTGAAACTGTACTGGCGTTGTATTGTTCAGTTTTGCTGATCTGTATGAATGCCTTTATTATTCTGTCTAAAATGTTAATGTTTTCATTTCATTTTATTTTATTACATTTCACATACGCAACTTTACAGAATGAATCCTTATAACAAAACAACCAAAAGTGCTACTGAATATAACCTACTGAACACAATATGAATAGTACAAAAACTAATGACAGAGAGTTTTTCATTTGTATGTTCTCTGAGTGAAAATATAAATATTTCCACAAAAATACAGATATAAAAAATAACAATTTATAGATGAACATACGCTAAATTCAAAATATAAAAGTTTATTGTTGTTCGTTAGTCTCGATGAAACTCGAGAAAGGCTGGACCGATTCGATTAATTTTTGTCTGGAATTATTTGTGGAAGTCCAGAGAAGGTCTAAAAAGTGAACAAATAAGTGAATGCTCGAAATAGAATAAAAACGACAATTTTGTTTGTCCTCTGATGTGTCCCCCGTCATTCAGAAATCAAATTGAAAGAATAGTTTAATATGTATAACCAATTAGAATATTTATATCTTTCTAACTACACTTTTATTCTCTGGAGGTAAAAAATAAACTGAATTTTAGCTAACTCCAATTGGTAGACGTCATAATTGTGTTGTCAGGTGATTTTCGTCAGACTCTTCTAGTTATTCCCCGACCAACTGTTGTCGATGAACTAAACGCATGCCTAAAATCATCGAATTTGTGGCGGTAAGTTAAGACACTCCAATTAACAACTAACTAGCAAGTATTTTTGCAACAAGATGAAACCGCAAATGTGAGTTGCTAGACATTAGAAATACTAAAGTCGCAGTGGATACCTCGACCGGATTAAGCACATTACCCACATATTTCTTTCACATCACAGACTCAAAAGAGGAGCTTATTCAGCCTGTTTTTCAAGATCTAGCGCAACAGTTAACTAACCATTGGCTCTGTGAACGAGCAATATTGGCGGCGAAAAATTAAGACGTCAAGGATCTCGATGTGACAATTTATTACTCCTCTTTGTTAATCGCACCGGCTAGCTCTGAAAATTTGGGAGACTTATATAATTCCACCGGATTTGATATTTTATGTATAATATAGACAGTGAAACTAGATAATTCTGTTATCTAAAAAATTTTAGATAATTCTGTTATCTAAAATATCTATTCAATATCTTTTTTATTGAAGATAACAAACAAATTCACATGGAAGTTCTCTCTTATCTTGATTCCGGTTGTTCGGCACGTCTATTTTCACTTTCCACGTGAATGATGATTACATCAATTACATTAATCAAATTGTTAGAGATCCATTCGAAATTGTGTGGAACCTCAACTTTCGACTCCAGGGAATAAAGTGAAGCCTCAAATTGAAATTCTATTTCAACTGCAGGGGATATGGCGAAGCTCTAATTTGAAACTCTCGTTTCAACTCCAGGAATATGTGTTCAAAAGCGCACTCAAAATTGACAACGATAAATGATTTTTTATTTAAAAATCAGCAAAACTTATCAGTAGCAATATCCGCTAAGAATTCAATATCGGAATGAATCTTCAACCGGAATAGTATGCGCTCCTATCGTTGCATTTCGAATTACAATTATTCCATGCGATGCGGTCTAAACAATTATCTCTTCAGAGAGTGTGAAGTATTTTGAAACGTTACACATCCTCATTACCAGGAAAAACATTTTTTCTCTGAAAAAATTTTTTATGAACCAAAGAAAAACATTTTGAGGTCTCGACAAAATTCTAAATTGAAATCCATTGAAGCTAAGAGAAACAAACTGAAGAAAATGAAGATACCGTTTTTTTAGCAGAAAAATTTCAAAATTCCTACCACATATATAGCAAAAATATTTTCGCCTTTCCTGACAATCTTATGTCTACATGTTCGACAATTACAAAAAATTGGTTCGAAAGAAAGCTACGATAGACTCACACTTTTTGAGAATCTAGGATATTCAACGTTATTCAAGGATAATGCATCCTCAATTCTTTTAATAGAGAAACTAAGGAAGGTACATCTTAAATGACCTATAAAATCTGTAAAGCTTTAACATAGTCCAATTCTAAGTTCGCCCTACCAATATCAACAAAATACTTTTCTGGAGGACGTACATTCAACCGATTAAATTGAGCTTCTAATGAATGAATAAAAGTCATCACGTACTCTCCAGGCTTCTGCTTCGTAGACTCGATCTCGTCCAAAGAGATGTGATCATTGTAAGGCGATAAAAAAGTTTGTTTTAACCTGTTACTAAGCCTGGCCAATGCTTAAAAGTGCCTCGAATGACATGATTATGCCACGAAGTCCAAGCATCCTGATCGAATAAATCAGCATCAGAATCTAAGCGGTCGTTGCCACTGCAACAACGTGATACTTTCAGCGTATCTACCAGTTCCAAAAAAGGAAGCAGAGCATATTTGTCAGAAAATTTTCCAATACCCCATTTGAAAAGTGATGTGTTCTCTGATAAATTTGACGGGACACTAAGATTTTACATATAACTAAGACACATAGTATACACTTAGTATATTTTACATATACTAAAACACTACATATTTGTTGAATACCTAACAGGAGTCGAACAAATTGGAGTATTATTAGTAAACTTCTTATTTGCTAAATCCGATTCTAACTCGAATAATCTAACCAACAGAGATTGTTCATGTGACGTTTCAACATCATTATTGTTACTTGTAAACTATGTTAGTTAATGCAAAAAAGGAAACACTTCTGAATACCTGGTAAAGAAGCTGTTACTCATTCGGAATAGTGAAGTGGAGAAAAACGGATGATGACAACCAGCAGAGGAAGAACAGAATATTGTTCAGAACGTTTAATAAGCACCACCCAAAAAGCCCAGTTAAGAAGACTTCTTTACCAAGACATGTGGGCGGTAGATGGTTGGCAGATATCGGTAACTTGTTCGACCAGCAAATACGAAATGTACGTCAGTAGTTCCACATAAAGTCCGTTGACTAACATCTGCAAAGGTTGATCTGCCAAATTAGTGACTCCACTACCCTGAAACTGAATGAGGGCCAGGGCCACGTTACAGTTTACAATCAATCTAACAACGAGAAGCTACAAAGTTTTAGAGAAGAACTCTTGAATGGGAGGCACGTTAATGTGACCATGAAGGAAAGAGTCTACAAGGAAGTCTCTGGCAGAACGTTTTCCGAAACTCAGGGTACACTTTTAGCTATTTAAAACGAGGTTTTTCCTACCCGTCACTATCTGAAGCACATCACTAAAGACTCAAGAGTGAGGCACGACAGGTGCCGTTACGGATGCCAAACATCAACAATATAAGAGGACGACGTCAAATTTGCATCAACAGAATGCAGAGGGAGCCATGACCGTAGAAAAGATTAGGGCATCAGAAACTGGCATTAAAATTATATCTTCTAGAGAAGCAAATGTTGTTTAATTCCAAATACATTACGGATAATTAATTTTGGAGAATGATCAGCTTAGACCCCTCTAAGACTACACTCCCGTGATACTACCGACAAACTATCTTGCAGATTGAGTTTGATGTCAGAAACAGAACCTTCAAATATATCCAACCCACAAAATATTATTGTGTTCACACCTCGTGTGTATTGGAGAAGATCTCTTGACATTAGTTCTAGCTATAAGAAAGTAGAACGTAAATTCCCTCCTGGCGCGAATAGGTACAATGAATTCAAGGTTATGCAATAGCTCCTGACATTTCACTTTATTGTTCATCATGTCATGCAAGAAAATTATTACATGGTAATTCCTTCGCGCACCGAAGGGGTCTACGTTATGCCGACTCGTTAGTAGTTTATGCTGTATGCCTCCAAGTCGATAAATTCTATATATTCTAAAGCCAAGAGATTAAAAAACTTCCGTTGAGTACTGTAGCACATAAATATAAATTCTTGATTAAAGTAATGGCAATATGAATTGTGTTATGCCATCATCTTACTCCGTTGACATTGCTGTGTTTGACTCACTTCTGAGACAGTCCAAAAATTTCCATTTGTGCAGATATTTTTCTGTTATCTTTTGTGGACCATCCGCCATATTATAAGCCTTCAAATATGTTGTAGAATTCTATTCTGGCAATAACTAAATTTATTTGCTATGATTATTCAAAATATGTATCACAATTTCCAATAATAATAGGTCACAAATGTACTTTTTCGGATTCGTATCATGTTAAAAAGAAGTCATGAGTATGGAGCAAAGCAAAATTATCTGAGAAATTCTGAAGCTATTTAATATTTGAGTATGCAGATTGAAGCATAATTTGATATATGATTTCAAAACATCGACGTAGCCAATTTCCCTTAATATTTCACTCTACTGGGTGCAAAGGACCCCCTTTGTGAATGTAAAGAAATGAGCTTTATATTGTTAATCTCAATTAGAGTAATTTAATGCATGAACGTAATCATTGCTTTCTAAAATCGATAGGAGAAACAGCATTTCATTAAACTTACAATATAGCTGTCCCATTATCTCTCAATAGCTTGGAGATTATGTGATGATCTCGTAACATATTGAATATATGGCTCCAAAATTATAATTTCTCGTAAAATACCCTTCGTATAACTATCACCTTGTTTTCTTTCACCCTTTTTTGAATTGGATCCTAAGACCTGTTTGTGTAAAAAAATAAATTCAATGAATAGCCTCTTGACACTAAGCGTTACTCGAAATTTTCCTTTATCATCCAGAGTTACTGTTGATCTTCTCACAGTTTTTTTACTTCATAAAAAAACAACTCTACAAGTTATGCATCAAAAACTCATAATAAATGAGCAAATTATCCAGAATTCATGAAGAAGATTGAGTTTGAAATATGTCAATTTCATAATTTTTGAGTTGGCTTATGTGTTCATACATTACTTAGAATTCAGAAAATGTGTATAATATATAACGCAATTTCAATTCTACACAAGAAACTGCTTCTTCTGTAGTCATGAATTTCTATATGTGCATCAAGTTACGAGGTATCCCAGTAATTCGAAGTCCTGATAAGTGTATATTATTCTGAATTTGAGGAATATTCGAGTCACAAGAAAAACTGAAAATTATTCTATATGTGTTTTCCATTAGGAAACCTAGCACGCAGAGAAGGAAAACTTGAAGAAAATATATGATGTGTGTTGATTGAGAATTTTCCTACATAGTTGCTTCAAATGGGCTTCAAATTATCACTAATTTGAAGCCCATTTTATCACTATTGAACAAGCATTCTAAACTTACGAAAAACAGATAATATCATGTTCAAACAATATGAAAATTACGGTATTGATTGTCTTGTTGTCTTTTCGCGGTGTAGAAACATGGAATAACAATTATGGAATTTAATTCAGTAAGTTATACCTTAATACGAATCAATAATATGCATTAAACAAAATAAAATAGACGACATAAAATTGAAAATTGAATGGACTTGAAGTAGGTATATTCATATATCTATATATGTTGTAATGAAGTTTATATATAGGTAGTGAGAGAAAAAATATCATTTGGTTTCAATGATTTATGATTATCAGCCGAATCAATTTTCAATGGCATTAATGATAATGAATTTTATGATTCATAACCCGAATCATAACGAATACAATCTTTGCAGTTTGTCTTATTCTGTACAGATGTCTTCAATGCATAAAAAGTATAACGAACTCATCAGTTTATGAGTTCTGAATGAAAAACCCACAACATCGAATAAAAAAATGAAAAACTGAAAATAAATCTATCCCGTATACACACAAACATTCAGATTTTCATTTATGAGAATAATACGAATGAAAAGTTGACGAAAATTTTTATTTTCTCAATTATTCACGTCTCGTTGGCCTCATATTATAAATTCAATTAAGGCTTTTTATATAACTAATGAAAATATTTGAAGAAGCATTCCACTCCTTTCGAGAAAAAAGGAGATTATTTGTTTATTCATTGTCTGTTTTTGAAAATAAACGACTACGAATATTCAGTTCAAGCTCTTTAAAAACGTTCTCCTGATATGTGAATCAATGGCGATAGAGTTCATTCAGTAAAGTTCGATGAAGGTTATCGTTATGATTGCATAATATATGAACATAACCTCCAAGAATACTTAAAAGAGCAACTTAAGATTAACACGCATTCAGTGACTTAGTTGTTGAAATTTCGATTTTAATGAATTCATAACTGCTCTCGATAATGCCACATATACTGTATGGGTCACTTGCTAGTCCACCAACAAGGGCTGTTATAATGACAGCTGAAGAATTGGGAATCAAGTTCGAACTGAAAGCATGCAATTTGATAGAAGGAGAGCAATTCACACCAGAATTTCTTAGAGTGAGTATACAATAAATTTTACCTTATATATATATATAACAATATATATAAAGAGTGTTTTTTTTAGAGGTATAGAACTTTAAATTGCAATAAAACAACGATGGATCATTCCATTGACAAGAATTTTTTTTATTCGCAAGATAATCTGGTAGCATTAGATTTCGAATATGATTCCAGACATATGACCGCCACGGCTGGCTCGGATGTAGTCCAATCTGGACGTCCAATTTTCGATGACTTTTTCCAACATTTGTGGCCGTATATCAGCAATAACACGGCGAATATTTTCTTCCAAATGGTCGAGCGTTTGTGGCTTATCCGCATAGACCAATGACTTTACATAGCCCCACAGGAAGTAGTGTTGAATCCGAAGATTTTGGAGGCCAATTCACAGGTCCAAAACGTGAAATTAGGCGGTCACCAAACGTGTCTTTCACAAAATCGATTGTGGCACGAGCTGTGTGACATGTTGCGCCGTCTTGTTGAAACCATAGCTCCTGGACATCATGGTTGTTCAATTCAGAAATGAAAAAGTTTGTATTCATGGCTCTATACCGACCACCAAAGTACGGACCAATGATTCCACCAGCCCATAAAGCGCACCAAACAATCAGTTTTTCTGGATGTAACGGTGTTTTGACATACACTTGAGGATTATCTTCACTCCAAATGCAGCAGTTTTGTTTGTTGACGTAGCCATTCAACCAGAAGTGCGCTTCATCGCTAAACAAAATTCACTATTAAAGTCTTCGAAAATTGGACGTCCAGATTGGACTACATCCGAGCCAGCCGTGGCGGTCATATGCCAGAAATCATATTTAAGATGTAATGCCACCAGATTATCATTCGAATAAAAACAAATTCTTGTCAATGGAATGATCCATCGTTGTTTTATTGCAATTTAAAGTTCTATACCTCTAAAAAAACACCCGTTAATAATATTTGTTCATTTATCCAGAATTATGCATAATCTTCCCAACTGAATGAGTACTGAATTTTCATAACAAAGAACTTTTCTATATTCAATTCCAATGAAAAATAAATAAAGTACGATATACATAAGACTTTGAGACCCACAAAGTCGAAGCTGTCTGTGGGTGATTTGATAACAATTTCACTGAATTCACGAGCAAAGGCATTATTAATATTATCTATACAAATCATATATTCCTTTTTCTTTGTAATCTTGACTAAAAACCTTTGAGCACCCATCACCACCATCTACAAGAAGAAACTTCTCCACTTTTTTCTTGAGCCTCAAATATGAATGAAGCGAGCAGATTGAACATTCCCCTGGAAGGCAGTTTAAGAAGCAAGGCGCCAAATATGTTGCGTGTCCAAATCCTGCAGTTTTTACAGCAACAGGAAGTTTTTCCACATCTTCAGCTCGGGTATTGCATGTGTGATTTATTGGTTGTAAATTCATGTTGGTCGTATTTATATAACAAAACATACTACGCTGAGAAAATATAAGCTACTAAGATTGAGTACCTCAGCTTCCCGAATATCGTCTCACTAGGGTATATGAGACGATATTCGACTCAAGATTATTTTGATGAAAGGCTTCTGTGAAATCTGAAGCTTCTTCAAGTGACAATTTGGTAGGCCGGGACGTCTCAACCCAACATTCCGTATTGAGATCAAAGCAAAATATACAACTTCGTATCATATTGGCTGAAGATTTGAGCTAGTTATTTGAACTTTACCATCATACTTCTCAGCGATCCAGCTATGTGATTAATTTGCTGATTCCAAAGAAGATGAGAATCAATAATTATACCCAGATACATCACCTTCTGAGTTCTGTTTATCAAAACTACATCCTCGTCAACATGCATCTTCAGTGCTTCAAAAGATGGAAGGTGATAACTAAAACTTGCTTCTGGAATTTGCTACTTCTCACACCAGAAGTGTGAGAAGTGAAATGAATATAGAAGAACATTTTCTCCTTTCCCACCTCAACCACTTTCCAGAATTTTTTGGAGATGTGAATGAAGAGCAAGGTGAACAATTTGACGAAGATATTAAGGGGATGGTAAAAACCTACAAGGGAAGATCGAGCGTTCTGTGATCGCAGACTACTGTTGGACACTTCAGAGAAATCTTCCAGATGCTTCCTATACGCAAAAAGGTAACGAAAATAGTCTTACTGAAAAGAATGAATCAGTTTAGTGCTTATTGATGAATTTATTTCAGATAAAAAATCGAATTGAGTTATTTTCGGATTAAGTTTACATAAAAACTTTGGAATTACGCAAAAATCAAAAGGGCTCTCAATTTTTTCGCAGGCTTGCTTCAGTAATAGGTATACGAACTTCAAGTTACATGGTACAGAAAATTCTGAAACTTTTCAAAGTGTGCTGAAAGATGATTCGTACATTTTGAAACAGAGGTACTTGAGATTCTGGAAGGTGTATTATACACCAAATAATAATCATCGTGTGAACCACATCATTGCATTAAGGTTGTTTGTCATTATCAACATCAGTATAAGGAGATCGCTGTATTGATCGAGGTGACCTCACAAATGACATGTTCATTTTTCTGTTAATCATTACTAAAGCTAAAAACATTTTTCACTCCAGTAAAGAAATTTGGGAAATGAGAACTCTAGTCTGTTTGGAAAGGGTTGAGCAGTCTTCCTTCATGAAAGAAGAAAGTTATTTTGAACATTTATTGTGGATTGAACAATTTTACCTTTAAATAATGAGAAATAGTTAATACGATTTTTCGTCGTGTATCTTCTAACAATGCAGGTTCTCAAGAATCAACATAAAATAAAATATTCTAAGAAAAAGTATGAGAAAATATTCTGTTGATATTCTGATAATACTCTAGTTTTTGTCGCATATTTTTGTATTGATGATATTCTTCTTCCTGCGTTTTGTATAATGAATGAAATTTCTTTTTATCGAAAGAAAACACTCAGCTCAATTTGACAATGCTATTCAAATTGCTCGACAATTATTATCGACCATTTTTCTTTATTAGTAAATAAAAATGAAGTCTAATTTCTTCTGTTGTTGTATTTGATTTCGATATTGTGCTTCCTCAATCTATTGCAGATTTCACATCTGTGAGATTTGGAAATTTTTCATGAAAAAGTGGAATATATGAAATTAATTGTACTGAGTATGACGCATAATAGAGACCAGAACCAAATATCATAAATTCTTTCTAATATATTATAATAATTTTTCTGGATGGACTGTCAACAAATTGAAGTCACAACAACCACATTAACGATTCAAACGCAGTAAAATTTCTGTACCCGCAGTACAACAAGAGTTGTCTATATTGAACAAAGTTTCACCAAGAGATCAGCAAATATTCAATCAACTTCAATTCAGCTATTCAATATTTGTACTCTCGTGTTGTAAACATACTTAAATGTTTTTTCTTCAAAATTGGTATTTCACAATGAGTTAAAGAGTTATCTTCTAATTACTGATGAAGCTTTTCAACTTACAGATGAATCCGTCACACACTGTTCCAACGTTAGATGATGATGGCTTTTACTTATTTGAGAGTGGCGCAATAATGACATATCTAGTCAACAAATATGGAAAGGACGATTCTCTTTACCCAAAGGATATCAAAAAGCGTGCTACAGTTGATCAATTACTTAATTTCAGTACGCAATCATTCACAACATGTTTGTATGTTGCTGTAAGCTAAGTATTCGTTTCTTTTTTGATTAACACAAGGTTGACGTTTCGATAAGATCTATGTTATATACATATTTTGGTACTCGACGGATATTAAAATTTTCTATTTTAATGACATAAATGAAATAAGATTCGATTACAGTGTCCTTCAAACTGTGGCTTCATCTTTTACTAAACCATAGTGTTCAAAATCCGTATGAAAATTAAAACTTATAGAATGGATAAATATATTTATTTACATATACATCTCATTTTGGACATACATTCGTTTCTCGATTATTTGAACTGGTCCTGATATCACCAACTCATTTTAGTTATGAAGTTTCGCATTATGAATTTTGTCTGAATAATGATTACATACGGTCTGAATGACGTGATCTGAATTCATTCATTTTCTGGTTACAAAAAACAACAAACGAACAAGCAAATAACAACATGAAAATCTAGAACAAAAGAAAACAATCATCACCGACAGCGGTACTTTTTGTACCGTTGTTCTTTCGGATTGTGTCTGGGAGTACTTCTTCTTGAAAATCGAGGTTTTCATCGGTTTTCATTCACCTCAGATCATTGTTGTCTGAAATAAAGAACTGAATATTAGCTATAGAATTATATCAATCTGTATATAGGATTACTCCTAACAGAGTGTAACTTCTACTTGACCAAATATATTCTCTATTGGGATTTTCCGTGTAACCAGTTATTTTAAAATTTCGCCTCCTTTCATTTTTAGACTTTCTCGTGTTTTTTTGATACATTTGGAATTCTCTTGACTCCTATCATCTCGTATAATTCTTCATTGATGATTCCATAAATTCTTCTTAATTTTTATTCTTTCGACAGCTGTTGTTATTGTTGATCTTATTCTCTCTGAATGGATTTCCGAAGCACTGTTCCTCTCGAATCTCGAATCTGTAGAAAGAAGTCGGTCTGACATATATTCTATATAGGAAATTTTTAAATTTTTTTTCAGTTGTGATGGATATATAAAAATAGATTATACCAATTAATTGCTTATTTTCCTACTGGTTTGTGCGATATATTTTTTTTAAAAATAGCTTTCTGTCTGCTATTCCAAGCTATTTTATTTCTTCAACTCGTTCTGTTTTCGTTGTTTGTATGGATTATTGTGTGGTTTACACTTTCTTCAAGAAGATGACGTTTCTTGTTTCGGATATGTACACTTTCTGCTTCTGTTTTTCGTAGTATTAGCTGGCGAGCTTCACGTGCTACTGAATATGTTCAATTACTCTGGAAGTCTTCATACTTTTTGTAGTTATTGCAACAGCATCAGAGACATATACATATAGGGTTGCGTTCTCGGGTGAGTAGCAAGGTCATACGTATAGATATTGAACCGTAGAGAAGATAACGCATTTTCCTGCGTCCTTCAGTTATATTCCTTTTTTTGTGAATTTTCCTTCTACTTTCCCTTTATTTTCCTCTCTTTCAGAAAGACAAGTACCAATTTCCACAGATTGCGATTTTTTCTCTATGTGTGCATCTCCTTTATATGTGCTCTCTTCCATACGCTCTTTCGACTTCCAAGAAAATCCAAGCCGTTTCTCGACCCCAAATATTATTCTTCATAATTTTATCTGAGATTTTTGCCAATTGAATTGTTGTATTATTGCCCCATTCTTTCCTGTGTACGCTAATGGATGTTGATTATATTTCTCCTCATTTTTTATGTATCCGTTCATTTTACTTTGGGTTATAGCTTCAAAAATTCACTCATTTGATTGGTTAATGCTATAGGTCCAATTCTTCAGGTCAGTGAGATCTTTGCCCGATTTTCTGGAAGGTTGTATGATTCGATTCTTCCATTGCTGCGGAAAATAGTTATTGGAAATGCCTCTGTTTTATATGAAATATAAGCATTGTGTAAAATTGCTTTCCTAAGTATTTTTTTGAGTTGCTTCATGTATATTCTATCTGGTCCATGAGATTCATAAGATCTAAATTTCTTGATTATCCAGAATGTCTTTCAGGTGATAAAACTACCGATTTTTCCTTAGCATCTCTGTTGTTCAATATTGCATCCATTACAACATATGATCATATATCATATATATAATATGGCTGACGGACAAAGCATAGCTTGACAAACAAGTTTTGCTGATATTGCAAGGAAACTATAGGAATTAAAAATTCAAGAAACGTGAAGTGTGTAAATTGTTGAAGTTTATATCACAGTTCATGTGCACAGAGGGTAAAAACTCTAATAACGATAAAAATGAGACTCCAGAGTACAATAATTTATGTATCGATAGTAGTTCATAGCCACATGTCGCGGTAAAAACTGAATTACTAACAGCGAAAGGTCCCAAGTTACTTTTAGCATACGCAGATGATATCGACCTCATCGGGGACTCGGTTATAACGGTAAAGGACATTTTCAACAAGATCGAGAGAACAACAAGTGAAGTAGGACTAAAGGTCAACGAAGAGAAGACGAAGTACATGTGCATAAATAGAACGGAACGAAGAGATAGATTGGGTCAAAACGTAACAGTGAACAACTTCAATTTCGAAAGAGTAGAACGCTTCAAGTATCTTGTCGCCACAATTACAGCCGACAACGACGTTACTGAGGAAATCAAAGAAAGAATCCAGTCTGAAAACTGCTGTCTCTTCGCACTCAATAGCCTTATGAAGTCGAAAAATCTAACAAGGACCTCAAAAATCAAAGTGTATAAAACCATAAGCAGACTCATCATAACTTATGGATGCGAAACGTGGACAATGACCAAAGCAAATGAAGATTAACTCAGATGCTCCGAACGAAAAATCCTGAGAAAGATATTTGGACGCCACCATGATCCGACGACCAACTGATATCGCATTAACACTTACACAGAGGTCCAATAGCTGTACAAGGATAGCGACATTGTGCAAGAGATCAAATCCCAGCAATTAAGGTGGGCAGGACACGTGCAAAGGATGAATGACGAAAAGACTGGTGAAATTGGCATGGGAGGAGACCCCAACAGGCAAAAGACCACTCGGACACCCCAAAATGCGTTGGAGGAACAACATAAGATCAGACCTCCGAAAAATGAACATCCCTTTTGATTACAGGTTGATGGAAGACATGGTCTTCTGGAAAAAGGTTTTACAGTCAGTCAAGACCCACCCAGGGTTCTGGCGCTATATGATGATGATGATGATATCTCGCGGTCCGAATGACCAGAGTAAAAAACTCTGAGTTGATTAACAAACAAAGGAGTCTCATGAACGAGATGATGAATGTGAATAATGATCAGGCAGGTGCAAATGTACCCAAGTCTGACAATATACAGAATGGTTTAACTGAGGTTACTCAAAAACGGAACTATAGATTCGTCGTACATTGACAAACAGAATCCCGATACGGAAAGAAGTGCAACTTTGGCTTCAACAGACTCTTTCAGAACCGAGCAAAAGGTGACTTTACGTCGGCACAGCAATGAACACTGTAACCGAATCGATTGTTGAAGATTATATCATGATATTACGGAAAAGGGTGACATAGAGGTCTTCAAATTGGCATTATTTGGAAAAACTCAGGCGTTCCAGAGGGGAATTGATCCTACACATTTCTCCAAAATAAATCTTGCAGAGGTTTGGCCAAAAGGAATAATGATAAGGAGGTTTCACTTCGATTTCAAGAAGAAGAAAAAAAGAGGACATAGAGAACCAACATTTTTTTAGTCAATACCCAAAGAATAACGCTAGATCAAAAATGAAAGATAATAAACCAATAAAAGTGCGACGTTTTATGTGTTACTGAGCACTGGAAGGACCCTGAACAGCTGAAAGATTATAGATTATCTAACTGTAACCTTGCTAGTTGCTTCTGTCGATCTAAAGGCGAACACGGCGGCAGTGCTGTGTTAATCAAAAACGGTATTGAATTTATAAGTCGTGATGACATCGTGAGGCTCTCAGTGACAAATGCTCTGGAGTCCTCTTCAGCAGAGTTTTCAGTGAATGAAAATATATTAATGATACTCAGTGTTTATAGCTCAAATAATGATATAAAATTTTTTTTCGTCATTTTAGAGGAAATACTGTCAAGGCTCGCGCATGAAGATTGTCAAATTTTTCTTGCAGGGAATTTTAATATTGACTTAACCATCAGAAGTAGTCACACAATACAGTTTCTGTCCGTATTAGGTTCATTTAACTTACATCCCTCTATGAATGAATATACTAGGGTAACACATAACTCAAAATCTTGCATAGAAAATATTTTCACAAACTATTCAAACTACAGCATTGACATTATAAACACCCACATATCGGATCACAATGCACAGAAAATGACTTAACATATAGATATCTCTTCTGTCAAAAGAAGTTCTTTCAGAAGAATCTTCAATTTAGCTAACAAGATATAATTCAGAGATCAATTAGGTCTACAAAACTGAAGCGATATTTACAACTGCCCTAAATATGAGGTTAACCAGAAATGGCAAACTGGCAATACTGAAAGTATTGTTGATGTATTGATCATTTTTTGACCCTTATGAGAAGAAATGTGATTTTACGACACCAACTATTATCTGATTATCTAAACAATCAGTCTTGTAAGGTTTTCTGCATCCTCAAAATAAAGAAATAATTGAACGAATGATTCAGTAATAAAATGGCAATTCAAATTTCCGGTTCCGGTTCTTATTCCGAATCTAGTAACTTATGTTTAATGGCGTCTACCGATAAATCCATTCCCGAATGTTAGATTGCCATAATCATCGGCAAATAACTTTCTAGTAATCTAGCTAATAATGACGATCCAATCCACTTGTCATCGATTTCAAATCCTGTTTCCTTCAATTTCTGAGCTGTTTCAATCAATTGCGTTACGTAGGTTTCCATAGACTCAGAATTTTCCAGTTTTATTGTAACTGATAAGCGTAGTAATCTGATTAAACGTTACCTCCTTACCAAAGAAAAAATTTTGTTTTGATCCGAAGAGAAACTTTCAACGGTCTCGACAAAATTTCAAATTGAAATCACTAAAGCTAAGAGAGAGACACTAGAAAAAATAAAGATACCAAAAAATATCTATCGAAACTAATATGAAACTGCATTTTGATGGAATTGAAGCACACAATAGTTCATCCCAAGGCTGACTCTATCACTCCTTCGTGACTCATCGGTCCAGAATCACACGACATATAACGATAGGGCGTTGTCGGCTCGCTACAGTAGGTGCCCTTCCCACTGTTGCAAGGAGTACCAAAGTAAGCTTTCAAACCGGGAGGCAGACCACCCCTCATTGCGTACACTGTCTTGAACGTCACCCTCTTTACATAACTGTCTTGAATGTCACCCCAACTGACATTCAAGACAGTTATGTCAGAACCATCCATCCGCCAGTGCATCCCGAGACACCTTGAGTTAACCCCCATTCGCATCAGGTACTATAGGTCTTATGCTTCGCGTTCCAACCTCCGCACAAGTTGACTATAGCCCTCATATACCCACACGCAGACTGCCACGTCAAGATATGGACCACAATAATCAATGAGTATGAAATCAAATATCGAAACGGCACTAGCGTGAAGAAAGATAATAAAAATTTTCCACGTAAGAGGAAACAATGCTGATTCAATACCGTTACAAACCCATCGACCACGCATCCATCCATACCAATCACCACACCCTCAGTAACGACATAATGATCCAGATTGCAAAATGTCTCAACAATTTGGCAAGAAAAAGGATGCGGTATCTGAGGATTAGGGAAAGAAAACAGTAAAGTTAAAAATATTCATTTGGTGCACATATTTGAATATTCAATTGACACATATTAATTAAATAGCTCGAAGTAAAAATTTCAAATTAAAACGAGAATCGTCAGATAATAAAATTATCACTCTTAAACAAACTACTCATTCAAAAGATTATTATGAAATTATTTTGGTGAAAGTTTATTTCAGCAGATTATCAGGCAACCATATATACACGAGTTACCGTCGAACAAGTATCGAACAAAGTTCCTACCAAAATAACAAAACCGTCAAACTTCTTCGACAATAGACATTATAAGATAAGAGAAAGATATGCTGAACAAGAGATAAGCGATAATTAACCAAGTAGAAAATTATAGAGCCAATAATAGATACACCAAAAAATCAATGTGGTAAATAAGCAGGTACAAAGTGAATGTACGGAATATGTAGCAATTGAAAAGGCAATATCAATTGCATTATATCAATATATTGAAAAAATAAAGCAATAGATAAAAAGTATATTAAAAGAGATAATTGAATATAGGAATATGGAAAAAATATCAATCAACATCTTCCTGAGCAATATCGACCTTGATGTGTGAAACGTTCGTTCTCTTAATTATTTCCATCCCCGTCTTCTAAATTGTGAACTACTGGAGACAAAACATTTTTCATAATACATGCGACGAATTTTTGAGCCTATTTAGCAGAAATAGTACAAAATTTTTCTTCCACACCCTGTCACCTACACAAAATCGAAAATCTCTTCTTCTCAAATTATACCTTTGTGCGTTGACCTTGTGTGCATGATGATGCTCCTCTGGACATATTCCAGACGAGCAAACTCAGGCAGCTTTTCCTCAACCGGAAAATCTAAAACCTCATTTTTAGTAAAAACTATATTATCTGCATTTTCCGGAATATGACCAAAGAAACCACCTTCAGTAGGTACATTTCTGAGGAAACATAAGAATGAGGGAGAAAACCCTGTTACCTTGTGCTTTACTAATTTAAGAGCTTGCGCTATTTGATGAATATTCTGATCCCAATATTTATGATTATCTTTAATAAATGATCTAATTGCCGTGGTAATAGTCCTGTTTACTCTCTCAGTAGGATTTACTTGGGAAAAAAGTCTTTCGTACATTGTAGGTCTTACCAAATTCTTAAATTCATTAGAGGTAAACTGTACGCCGTTATCTACAACAAAAATTTTATGTACTCCAAATTTTGAGAAAACTTGATTTCCAATAAATTTACAAATAGCTCTAGAGCTAGCTCGATACAACGGATGAACTCATACAAACTTTGTGAACCAATCAGTTACAACTAACAAATACTGATTAACATTCTTAGATTTCAGATAAGGTCCTTATAAATCAACTGATATCAATTCGAAGAGAAAATTAATGTTTCTATAAATTTCTATACGACCAGCTGAAGGTAAATTATCAGCGTCAAAAGTTGCTCAAAATTTTCACTTACGAACATAAGATAGTACAGGTTGTCGCATCGCAGTCCAGTAATACAATAGTGAAATTCTAGGTAATGTTTTTGAAATACCTAAATGACCAGCTTTAGGTACGTCGTGATATTTCTTGAGTACCTCTGCCCTATTTCCACCTGTAGCCACCACAAATTCCCATTCACTTCCATTATCCAAGAAATTTGATCTACTTAAGGCGGTTCACTCTTAGACAATTTATTTAACATCTCACGATACCATAGATCGAGTTTGAGTGTAGATAAATCTGAAACAGCAAACTCTAAGGCTTCAGGAATACGGGATAAGGAGTCGGGAATATTCAAAATCACTCCAGAGTGATGAACTATGTCGAATGCATGACTCGACAATTTGAGGATCCATCTGGCGATCTTGGGTGATGGATTATTTATCGACCCGAGCACAATGCGGCTTGAATGATCTGTAATCACAGTAAAACTAGTCCCCTTGATATGAAACAATAACGTTAAAGAGACAAACTTATGGCTAAAAGTTCTTTTTCTGTTATGGTACACTCAAAATATGCTACAGGTTGTTCTTCACTGAAAATTTCCTGAAATAAATTACCTCCCATGCCGCCGTTAGATGCGTCACAAGTCAAGAAATACCCTTCAGAAAAATCTGGACTAGCCAAAATTTGTATTGTTGTTAGCTAGCGTGATTTCCTGAAAAGCATCTTCTGCCTCTTCTGACCAGACCACCGACTGTTCTTTTTTCCGGCCTTCCAATAATTCAGAGATAGGACTACATAAAATGGAGAAGTTCTTGTAGAATCTCCGATAATATCCAACTTATCCAATTAGTAGGATAATTTGAAAATTATTCTGTGACTTTGTCTGGATCTGTTCAAATAACGTCCTGATTCACTATAAATCCTAAACATTCGAACGAGGGATGGCAGAATTTATATTTGTCAAAACTAGTAGCCACGTTTGCTTTTATCAAACGCTTAAAAAGCCTCCTTAACGTTTGTATGTGAGTGTCAAAATGAGGTGTAGCAACAATTATGTCGTCAACATAATAAAACACATATGGCTCCAAAAAAAGATCCATAACTTTATCCATCAGCCTACACATGACTTGAGCTGAATTATGATGACCAAAAGGAAGAACATGAGAACAAAATAGACCTCCACCTTGCACAGAAAAAGCAATCATTATTGTAGATTCTTCATCTAGATGTATCTAGAAAAGCAAAGACTTGGTCTATTGAACTCAAAAATTGAACACTTTTTATTTTTACTAACAAATTTCATTATTATCAATTTTATCATTGGATAGCTATCCCCCATTGTAACGTAGTTCAATGAAACGCACACGGTGAGTCCCATCTTCCTTATCAAACAATCAAAGTGGAGACATGCACAGTGAACATGCTGTTAGTGGCTTTATTATATCTTATTCCACCTTTTTGTCAGTTTATTTACTAAGGATTGTCTGCATTGCAGGGAACAAACGATATTGCATTCGCCTAATCGGGCCACTACGGGTTATAATAGCGTGGGTATAGAGCTGGGCCTTACCAATCTTATCTAAGGAACCGATAATTTTGAATAGGTCAATAAACTCGTTCAATTCCTCTCTTGGAGGGGAAGACAAGTAAGATAGATTAGACACAAGATAACAAACATATATCATAAACAAAAGAAGAAAAGTCGACCTTGTTAGATCAACAGAGACATTGTAATCGATAGACAAAATCAATGTTTTTAAAATATAGAGGAATGAAGGTCCGAGAATAGAAATATTACTATCGCTATCTAATAAAGCTGCAACAATTTCATCATAAATAGTCATATTCAAATGAAGTCGTTTTTCGTTATCGCATTCACTCAATAAATGTTGTACAGAAAATCCAACATTCAAAGATTTTTTTGTTGGAGGTGATTTTTCAATTACAGAAGTATTTTTCAAGTTTCAAATTTTGTTGAGCCATTTATTCCACTCGTCTTTATTGAACTAGTTAGGTTCGAAGTTACTTTTTGCTTTGCTTGGATCCTTCGTTTCTACTGGAAGGATGCTTTGAATTTCTTGGCTGATTGAAACCCTCTGCAATAGAGCTTCCAGCTCGCATAGTTCTTGAGCATATCTTACAAGAAAGTTTCGAAACTCCTTCAGACAAAATTACTTATTACCCTTATTAAATTACCATTGCAAAAATACTTTTGCCTTTCCTAACAGTCATTATACTTATGCACACGTGTTCGACAATTCTAAAACATTGGTTCGGCAGAGCTTTTCTATATACTCACACATGTTGAGAATCTAGGAACGAAACTCAAGGATAATGCATCCTCAATTCTTTTTCTTAGAAAAACTAAGGAAGGTACTTACTTCTTGAATGTCCTGTAAAACTAAAGTTTAAACATAATCCAATTCTAAGATCGCCCTAACAATACCAACAGTATTCTTTTTTTGAGAACGTACATTCAACCGATTAAATAAAGCTTCTAATGAATGAATGAAAGTCATCACCGGCTCTCCTGGCTTCTGCGTCGGATCTCGTCCAAAAGGATGTGATCGTATTTGAACGATAATAAAGTTTGTTTCAAACCTGTTACTAAGTCTTTCCAATTCTTAAAAGTGCCTCGAAGAACATGATTATGCCACCGAGTCCAATCATCCTGATCGAATAAATCAGCAGTATAATCGAAAAGGTTTTTATCACTGCAACAACGTGATACTTTCAGAGTATCTATCAGTTCCAAAAGTGGTAGGGACGGGACACTAGGGAATGTTGCAGCTGAGCCCAGTACATTTGCTGAATATCATTATTAGTAAAGTGAGTATTATTAGTAAACTGCTTATCTGCTAGATCCGTATATCTGCTAAATCCAACAGAGATTGTTTTTGTGATGTTTCAACATCATTATTTACTTGTAACATATGAATTATACCTGAACAGTGTGGGACGAGTTGACAATCTACTGTATTCATCCCTAGAGGAGGAACTACTAATACTAGCAATCAATTCCGCAATATCTTTCAATGAAAGTTCACAATTCCCTTCAAAAGTGTACACATCACCTGAAGATATAAAAGTACGATTGGCGCTTTCTTGAGAAAGTGCACCCCTCAATGTTTTGTGGTTTCTCTCTACAGTATCAATGACCTTTCTTCCTAACCTGAAATTAGGATTCATGTTGACGAATGAATGAGAAATCGATTCAAAGTATAAGATATTTCCGAAATATGACATACTATGAAACACAATGAAACAAGATATATAATACTTACTTGAGATGAATAGAGAAATTGATTTGATGAAGGATAATACTAAATTGATTATGTCTTTTCGAAGAAAGCAGAATCTGTATAATACTCTTAGATATTCTTGAAGTTTCAAATCAACACACGTTATCCAAAAAGAGAAAACATGCAAGAATTAAAGAGCAACGAAAGTCAGAGTTTTCACTCTCTGATAGCTATCGATATTATGATAAATAGGTTTTCACAACTGTCTATATTGAAAATAAATATGGCATCTGAAAAGAAAAACAAAACTAGCACATCGAACCAACTAGTTGGTCGCTATTTTTTTATAACCTTCTCCCCTGTAAATTGTTGGTGATAGCACTAGTTAGCTGAAAAATTTTGAGAGATTTCTGATTTACAATATCGACAGTGAAACTAGATAATTCAATCTCAAATTTCTATTCAATATCTGTTTATTATTCTTACTGTCTATTCAATATTTCTGACTCAATATACGAACAAATTCAGATGGAAGATCTCTGTTATCTTGAATCCGGTTGTACTCTGCTTGTTCAGCACGACTATTTTCACTTTCCAACTGAATGATGAAATCCCATTGTTCGAGACCCACTCTAAATTGAGTGGAACCTCCACTTTCAACTCCAGGACACTTTTGAACTCCAGGGAACATCGTGAAGCCTCAAATTGAAATTCTATTTCAACTGCAGGAGATATGGTAAAGCCCTGATTTGAAAGTCTCGTTTCAACTCCAGGGATATGCGCACACAAGCCCACTCAAAATTTCCAACAATAAAAGATATTATATTTAACAATCGTAAAATCTTGTCGGTAGCAATATTCGCTCGGAATCAGATATCGGAATTAATCTATAACCGGAATATTAGGCGTAACTACTTACATCGTTGCTTTTCGAACTACGATTATTTCACGCGATGCGGTCTCAACAATTATGTCTGCTATCAGTGCAAAGTATTTTAAAACGTTACAAATTCAGAATTTTCTTTCTGGAGAGTTGGTTTTCTTCAAATCAGTCCACACCGTTATGAACCAGAATGACGTAGTCAACTATCCCACGGATTTTTTAATTCAATGAAATTGCCTGCATTACCACCTTACAATTTTCAGTAAGAAGTAGAATCAGTTGTCATTATGCTGCATAACATTAATTCACCTCGACTGTGCAATGGAATGGGACTGGCTCTGAAAAAGACGATGAATGACGTCAATGAGACAACAATCATAAAGAGAAAATACAAAGGAGGGGATGTCTTGATCCCGCGTATACCGATGATTCCTACGCATTCGCCATTTGAGTTCAAAAGTTTACAATATCCAGTACGACTGGCCTTTGCAATGGCCATAAATAAAACGCAAGGCCAGACGTTGGAAGCTTGCGGGATCAACTTGAAGTTTTCCTGTTTCACGCATTTCACGACAATTATACGTCGTGTGTTCGCGCGTCGGAATACCGTTATCTTTGTTTATTTGCGCACCACTAAACAGAACAGAAGATATAGTTTATCAGAATGCTTTTTGAATAACAGACTGTATCATAACTGTGTGCCTGCCAATATAAAATTGAAACCTTATAAATTGCCAGTATTTCAGGAAATCTGTTTAGTAAATGAGCAACATCATGCTCAATTCATCGAAGATATCAATAGAACTTCATTCAAACCGAGCATTGTTTTTCATTAATTACAGATTTCTTCTGTTTGTTTCAAGTTTATTTCATACAAAGCTTTAGGTCTTTTATTTATCGATTGATTCAGTACGAAGTCTGCTTGGGCAGTTAGTATAATAATAATTATAATAATGATATTTGGCATGGATAAATGTCCCACTCTGAGTGTTAGAAAAGTCAGAATACAGCAGGAGGAATTTTAAATGCGAAATGGAGACCACACCGAGTTGATTGAAGAGTTAAACACTTATAAATACCTGGCAAAGAAGCTTACAACTCTTTCGGAATTGTGAAGTGGAGCAAAACGGATGATAACAACAAGCAGCGGTAGATCAGAACCTTGTTCAGAGAACTTAATAACCACGACCCAAAAAGCGCAGTTGAAAGAACATCTTTACCAAGACATAAGGGCGGTAGATTGTTGGCAGATATCAGTAAATACGTAATCTACGTGACTATTTCCACAGAAAATCCGTTGACTCACATCTGCTCAGGGTGATCTGCCAAATTGATAACTCCACTAACCTGAAACTGAGTAATGGCCAGGGCTACTTTACAATTTATCATCAACGAGAAGCTACAGAGTTGAAGAGAGAATCCCTTGAATAAAAGAAACGTTAATACGACCACGAAGAGAAATGTCTACAAGGATGTCTCTAGCAGAACCTTTCCTTAAACTGAGGGCAGACTCCTAGATATTCAAGACCAGGTTTTTCTAACCCAATATTATCTTAAACACGTCATAAAAGACGCAAAAAAGAGAGACGACATGTCCGTTACGGATGACAAACATCAACAATTATAACAAAGTGTTAATTTTTCAAATAGAACATTTGTTATTTAGTCTTAAATAAAGCCGAAGTCCTTACATCTCACCTGAACTACGCCCAGAATAACCGAGTTGCGGTTAAGCTGCACGACCGTAGTCTTCATAACAAGCATAACTACTGCACAGCAGTCAGTCGTGTACCGTGCCGCTGCGAGCAACTCGAGGATACCAGTAAGTGCAGTGATGTGCGGTGGAGAGGGCAGTACCTCATTCAGTGCCTAGGGTCAGTATGTGCAGTTATCCGGGTGTGCGCCGTAGCAGATATCTTCGGGATGCGGTGTTGGTGGTAATTTGTTTGAAATTAACGTTGCCACTCTGCACTAGTATCCCAGGATGACCTTGAAATTCCGCCGAGGGTCTATCGAGGTAAGTTGGTGTCTCAAGGATATCGGCTTTGTTTGAAATCAACGGCCATCTGTCTGCGAGATTCTGACATGCAGCGATAAGCCACCATCGAGCCCGTAATCCGTGTTTGCGCCGTAGCGGACATTCTCGGGATGCGGTGTTGGTGGTAATTTGTTTGAAATCAACGTTGCCACGCTGCACTAGTATTCCGGGATGACCGTGAAATTCCGCCGAGGGTCTAACGAGCTAAGTTGGCGTCTCAAGGATATCGGCTCTGTTTGAAATCAACGGCCGCGTGTCTTCGAGATTCCGACGTGCAGCGATAAGCTACCGTCGAGCCCGTAATTCGTGTGTGTGCCGTAGAGGACATCTTCGGGATGCGGTGTTGGTGGTAATTTGTTTGAAATCAACGTTACCACGTTGCACTAGTATTCCGGGATGACGGTGAAATTCGGCCGAGGGTCTATCGAAGTGAGTTGGCGTCTCAAGGATATCGGCTTTGTTTGAAATCAACGGCCCTCTGTCTGCGAGATTCCGACATGCAGCGATGAGCCGCCGTAGAGTCGTGTATATAGTTATGTGAACTCAGAACAATGCCTTCCTTTTAGTAAATAACGTCACTATATAGAATGCTGACTAACCAACTTTAGCTTATATAAACTCAGACTTGCATTAGAATCTTCAATATATTAACGTTAGTGAGTACGATAGTATGTATAAAGCTACTTGTAATCTTAACTTGTGAATAAAAATTGTTTTTTTAAAAAGTAATTCTTCGTGTTGAAAACCAAAATTGGCGACGAGGATGGGATTGCTGCATTAGACGCTTCCGAATCAAGAGATTGGCAAACAGGATAATTCTTCCGAATTATAGTAAGAAGAGTACTCAATGCGTTAACTCAAACCGTACGAAGATTGTTTAAGTGAATATTAATTCTCAAGCACAATCCGAACCAAACACAAGCTCAGTCGTGTCTCACAGATGATTGCGAATTTGGTAGTACCAGTCCGGAGCTCGATTGACCATTGAAGAATTCGAACAGAGTGCAAAGCAAGGGTAGCGCCGACGACTCCACTTTGGGAAAACAAATCACAGTAAGTTGCAAGTGTTAATTATATTCCTGTTTTTTCCACGGTTTCAGCCAAAAACCTAAACTCCCTATAATTTATCATTATAGTAGGTTGTTATATATTAAGCGAAGATTGGAAATAGTGAATACACATTTCTCAATAAAATTAACAAAGAAAAATATTTATGATAAATTCGCTCATAGACGCAATTGAAAAACTGAACTTAAATAAAGAAGAAAAGTCAGAAAAAACAAAAGTCATGGCGGAAAATAATTTAAGAATTGCCCGTGAATTTGGAGCATTATTACCGAAATTCTCAGGAATACAAGCAGAATTAAACTCATTTTTAAGCGCTTGTGAAGAGTATATCGCACAATTCGCGAATACAGAACAAATAGTAAAAACATACTGTATAGCAGTTGTTAAAAGCAAATTAATTGAAAAGGCAAACGCCGAATATCGTTCTTCTAACGTACCAAATACGTGGAACGCATTTAAGAATTTCTTATTACAGAAATTCGGAGATCATGCCAATTTGGATGTTCTCAAAAATCAGTTACAATTCTTGAGGAAGAAACCTAATCAAGATATTACCGATTTCATTGAAGAAATCAAAGCTTATAAAATTAGAATTAATTATAGAATAGACGCAGAACCGACGTTAGACGCCGCATTAAAATTGTTACATAAACAATTAACTTCCGACCTAGCTAAAAATGTATTAATTAGCAATGTGTCGATCGATTTACAAACTGCTCTTTTAACAACACCGAATATCACATTTGATTTAGCAGTACAAACCGTAGAGAATTATATCTCTCAAAAATCCCAATTAGACTTAATGAGATCTTGGAGACAACCATACCAAATGAAAACGTTTCCTTCTCAATCAATAAATGTAAAACCACAAATTAATAATGTACCTAGACATTATCCGACGAATAAAGAAGTTTTTGGTAGAAGTAATACTTACGAATCTCAAAAAAGTAACGTATTTAAACCCAATAAAAACTTTGTACCCAAATATAGACAAACACCTATGTCTACGACAACCGCGAATCCAATAATTCAAAGAAGACAAATACAAAATCATAATCAAACACCACAAAGAACTTTCTTTGATAATAATTCGAGAAGTTTTAATCACTTCCAAAATCATAAACAGATATCACCCAATTATATATCTGAAGAATTAACGAATTTAGACGCAAAAAATAATGACAATGATCAATTTAATGAAAATTTTGAATTTGAAGCAGATCCAAATATAATTGAAGAAAATGAAAATATTGTTGATGAAAATTTTCAGATAACTGCCTCAGACACCACATTGACTTAAATTCTTTAAACAACAAAATTAGAAAAAATCATTTACCTTTCATTGAAATTAATTATCCGAAATGTAAACTATTACTTGATAGTGGATGCACAGTATGCTTAATCGATCCAAAAATCGCGTATAATAATATTCCACATTTGATCTATTCAGAGGACACAGATTTGATAACTCCTCATGGACATGATATTAGTCACGAAAAAGTTGCTTTTCCATTAAATTCTTTCGGATTACAAAAAGAATATCCATTTGTTTTATATAAATTTCATACTCAATATGAAGGAATTGTAGGCTTTGAATTCCTTAAACAGAATAATTTTACGATTGATTTACAAAATAATTTATTAATAGGAGAAAATTGTAAAATTCCTATTCATTTCCAAAAGGTTATTCCGAGAAGATTATCATATCCTGTAGATTTGAAACATTTACCTATGAAAATTCAGAATCAACTTATTAAAATTTTCAACAATACTGAAAAAGCATTGCAATTACCAGGACAAACTCTTAATTTTACTTCAAAAATCAAACATAATATAAGAACCAAAGATGAAATACCGATACATGCAAAAATATATCGTTATCCGGAAAAATATCGGAACGAAGTCCAAAGACAAATTAAGGACATGTTAGATAAAAAGATTATCAGACCAAGTATATCACCCTGGTCATTCCCAGTCGTAATGGTCAAGAAAAAACAAGACCAATCAGGTAAACAAAAATGGCGTATGGCTATAGACTATAGACAACTAAATGAGAAGACAATCGATGATAAATATCCAATCCCTCAGATTGATTGTATATTAGATAAATTGAAAGGAGCCAGATATTTTTCAGCTTTAGACTTAGCATCTGGTTTTCACCAAATACAATTAGATGAAAGTAGCATCGAAAAATCCGCTTTCACTGTAGACAATGGACATTATGAATTTTTAAGAATGCCCTTCGGTTTGAAAAATGCACCGAGTACTTTCCAACGTTTAATGAATAATATTTTACAAGATTTCATTGGAAAATGTTGCTATGTTTATATGGACGACATAATTATATATTCAAAATCAATAGAATCACATTTAGCTGATATTCATAATATTTTAGAATTACTACAGAAAGAAAATTTAAAAATTCAATTAGATAAATCAAATTTTTTAGAACAGAAATTGAATTTTTAGGACATATTATCACGCCAGAAGGTATTAAACCTAATAAGAGAAAAATAGAAATAATCAGAAAATTTCCATTACCACAGACTTTCAGAGAAATTAAATCATATTTAGGAATGCTGAGCTATTACAGAAAATTTATTCCTAATTTCGCTAAAGTTACGAAACCTATGACGAAATATCTAAAAAAGGATGCAAAAATCGACGTCACGGATTTGAAATACAAAGAAGCGTTCATAACTTCTAAAAATTTGTTGATGAACCACCCAATTTTAATATATCCTGACTTTACAAAAACGTTCAATCTTACTACTGACGCATCTAATTATGCGATTGGAGCCATTTTATCTCAAGGCACCGTCCCTAGTTCTGATTTACCGATAGCTTATGCAAGCAGAACACTAACCGAGCCGGAAATAAAATATTCTACGATTGAAAAAGAATTGTTAGCCATTGTATGGGCAACAAAACATTTCAGACCTTATCTGTATGGAAAAAAATTCTCAATTTTTACAGATCATAAACCCTTAATTTGGTTGAATTCATTGAAAGAGCCAAATTCTAGATTAATGAGATGGAAATTAAAATTGGAAGAATTCAATTATGATATTAAATTTAAACCAGGCAAGAACAACAACGCAGATTATTTATCTAGGCTAAAAATAAATACTGATGAATCGCAGAATGATACTCATTGCGACTTAAAAAAGGAAATAGATAAGAATACTGTATTGAATGAATCAAAAGATATCAACATCGTAGAAGACGATATCGATTCTTTATTTCCTAACGTAACTGCAGACGAACTAGAATTAACAAACAATGAATTAGATGACATCATGAAAATCCTTGAAGATGATGAAGCGCAAAATGAAACAATACATAGTAGTATTGAAAATCCCATATTAGAATTGCCCTTCACAGAACGACCACTGAATCATTATAAAAATCAAATTATATTTGTCAACACCTCTAAGAACTATTTCGTACATAAAGCGAAAATATTTAGAAATCGTAACAGACTCACAGTTTCAATAAGTGATACAAATGACTTTATAAAATTTATTAAGGAATACTTACAACCTGGAAAATCATATTGTTTATTTTTTAAACATGACGAATTGAAAATACCTTTTATTAATATACTTCAAAGCAATTTTGAAGCTAAATCGTTTGATTTAAAAATAACGAATGTTTTCCTAGAAGATATTGAAACAGAATGTGATCAATTGGAAAAAGTCAAACTATATCATGAAGAAAAATCTGGACATAGAGGAATGAAAGAACCATACAAGAAGATACCTATAAACATAATAAGTGATATAACGATAAGAAATCCTCAAAATAAACACGTATATCACAGAAATAGGATTAAACAGAGAAAACGTTAATTAGTCTCTTTGTTTTCAGATGAAATCCATATCCTTCATCTTACTGATCATACTAACGAAAACTTACTCATTTTCTGTCCAAGAAATCAAGAATAATTTGTTGCCAATCCATTTAGGAAAAATTTATATTGCGGATCATGCAAAATATTTATTATTTCACTATAACATTTCTAGAATACCCGAATTGATAACACTTCAGAAAAATATTATTAAAGAATGTGTGAATACCACGTATACTATCCCTGTGTATCATTACTTGATTATGGCCAATTCTTCAATACATAGAAATGAAGAAACTTTTAATAACATAATTACTCAGAAAATAAGAAAACGAAAAGGCCTATTGAATATTGGAGGTTCCATTTCAAAGTTTCTATTTGGTACCTTAGATGCAGACGACGAAATTTTATATCAAAAATATTTCGAAAGTATAAGAAAAAATGAAGATATTCTTAAAGTAAATCAACAAAAAATATTAAATATCATATCTAATACTCAGGCGAAGTACACGAATACAATAAATTTGCTTATAGCAAAAACTAAACAGTTGGAGATATCTACTGAATTAAGTTTTAAATTAAATTTAATAATTCTCCATTCTCACGAGATTGCAATAATATTATCCGAAATTGAGAACGCAATTAGTTTTGCACGGTTACACATTTTACATGAAAATATTTTACCATTAAATAAATTTAATGAACTAATACAAAAAGAAAAATTGTTACCATTTACTCATTTGACAGACTACTATGCTGTTTGTACAACAAAAGCATTTATTAAAGATTTCAATATTCTATTTAGTATAACCATCCCAATCTTCGGTAATATTCAATATGACCTCTATAAATTGTATAATTTACCGTACCAAAATTCCAAAATACCTAACCTATTATCCTATGGATTAACACGCAACGACAAAATCGTCTGGACTACCGAGATAATTCAGCAAGTCGAAGATTTCTATCTAAGCAAACAAGATTATCTAAGAAAACCACCTGAATGTATACGAATGGTCCTGAAGCACCTCAAAGAAAACTGTAATCGAAGTTTCGAAGAATTACAAAAAGATTTATTCCAAATAGAAAATGGAAGAATAATTTCTATGGATAATGAAATAATACGGGAAGAATGTGAGACGGGCTCCTTCTCTCATAAGATTCCTAAAGTATCTTTAATAACCTCTGAATGCATTGTCACCAATGAATTGAAGAGAATACACCCCAGGAAGATTTTCAACAAATATGGTCAAGTGGACCTTACACCCTTAGAAATAAATTGGACGAATATCAAAGACTCCAATTACTTAGAAGAAGAAGCCATTCCCAAATTAGAAGATTTGTATCAATGGGCCCCGCACCCTACAACTATGAACTTTTTCATATTAATAATTATTTTTTTTATAATAATCATTTCAATTATATTATTTTACAAAATTTATGTAAAGGTTCGTCATCTTAAAAATAAGAATAACGAACTTTCTTCAAAAGGGGAGGAGTTATGTGAACTCAGAACAATGCCTTCCTTTTAGTAAATAACGTCACTATATAGAATGCTGACTAACCAACTTTAGCTTATATAAACTCAGACTTGCATTAGAATCTTCAATATATTAACGTTAGTGAGTACGATAGTATGTATAAAGCTACTTGTAATCTTAACTTGTGAGTAAAAATTGTTTTTTTAAAAAGTAATTCTTCGTGTTGAAAACCAAAATTATATACAGGGCTGTTATCCAAGTGCTTTGAACGCAGCTACTTAAAGGTGTCCCCGTGTTGACCGAGACACACATACTGGGCAAATGGCCTGCGTTAAAACGGAGCCGTTGCAGCGCATGCGTTGTACGGAGTGCCTATGGCACCTTTCGTGTCAATCAAGGACCGTAGCAAAACAGCTCCGATTAGTTTCCTGAAAGTTTTTCGCGAGTGAACGTCTAGCGTCCGTAGAGGTAACTTCTGCCCACTCCATCAGGTATCACAACTTATTCGATTATAGTTATAATAACAATAGCACTTATCATTTAGTTGTAGAATATTGAACTAGCCTGTAGCTGACCCTTGCTAATTTTCCATTGATCATTCAGATTAGCTCGCTGGCTCACTGTTTACCGACTCACCGCTTACCGACTTATCGTTTACCGACTCACCGCTTCATCCTCATATTTCCGTTTGTTACCGCACGTATCTCTCCCGTTTTATTGTATCGGCATGTCACCGCTTTCACTAACACTGTATTACCGCCTCCTTCTTGAATCGTTAAGCGAATGGATTATTGTAGACAGAAGAAAATTGTAAATAGTGTAAATAGATGTATATAATTAACCAAGAGTTCGTTTTATTTGAGTTTTCCAGTCAAACACAGAGGCGTGACCCCTGGAATTACCGTCTCTGGCTATGAAGTTATCCTGGGTACCTGACAAGGTCAGGTCCGTATAGTGGACCTCACCACTATAATAAAGGTGGTGCCCGAGAAACCGCTTCTATCATACGTGGCACGAAGCAAAAGGGCGTTACACAATATAACGATGTCAAATATTCGCACCAACAGAATACAAAGAGATACATGACCGTAACAAAGATTGTGGATCAGAAACATTGAAATTATATCTTCTACAGATGAAAATGTTGTTTTACTCGAAGTATATTACCGAGCTTATTTTGGAAAATGATCAGTTTAGACCCCACTAAGTCTACTGTACCGCTCCGTTCACGACAACCTATCTGCCAGTCCTCAGATTGGAGCTTGAGCTTGAGGTTGTCGTGATTATTTTCTGACTTTGAAATGTTCAACATGATGCACATGAATTTCAAACGTTTTATGTGATTCATCAATTCACAATTATATAGATTTTAGTTTTAGGAGACTTGCCTCATTATCAGAAACAGAACCGTTAAATATATCCAGCATCCAAAATATTACTGTTACAGACATTTCACTTTATTGCTCATCATGTGATGCAAGAAAACTATTGCATAGTAGTTCCTTCGCGCACTGAGTGGGTCTACATTATGACGACTTGTTAGTAATTCAATATCTTTCTAAAGCCGAGAGTTTCAAAAACTCCCATTGAGTACCTACTGTAGCACATAAATATTAATTCTTGATTAAAAGAATGGCAGTATCAATTGTGTTATGTCATCATCTTACTCCACTGGCATTGTTGTAATTGATCCATTTCTGAGAAAGTCTGAAAATTTCAATTTGTACACATATTTTTCTTGAATATAAACCAAAATCCAACGACTTGAACTTTATTGACAACATAGCATGACGCGTTTCGTCGTTACAAACGACTTCTTCAATGAAAATTATATGTGAAACTCTCAAGTTATTTAATATTTGAGTATGCAGATTGAACCATTATTCGATATATAATTTGAAAACATCAATGCAAATTTTTTCCTTCATTTTACTGTGCTTGGTGAAAAATATTCCCTTTGTCAATGTAGAAAAACATGAAAGTAATCACTAATCACTGCTTTCTCAAATTGATGAAAATAACAGAATTTCATCAAACTTTCAATATAACTGTCCCATTATCTCTCAGTGCTTATAGATTATGTGATGATCTCTTAACATATTGCTTATATGGCTTTGAAATTATAATTTCTCGACAATAAACTTTGTATAACTATCAACTTGTTTTCTTTTTTCCTTTTTCAACGAGGCCTGAAGTCATGTTTGTGTGAAAAAATTAATTCAATGAATAAATGAGAGTATATCATTCCGAATTCGGAAAATATTCGTCGAGTCGAGTCACAAAAAAACGAGAAATTATTCAATATGTGCTTTTCATCAGGAAACCTAGCATGCACAGAAGTGAAACTTGAAAATATATAACAATATATTAAATATGTAATATATATAATGTGTGTTGATTAAAAATTATTATCATACCTAGATGCTTCAAATGGGCTTTAATTATTACTAATTCAAAGAGCATTTGATCAATATTAAGCGATCATTCTAAACTAATTGAAAACTAATAATATTACGTAAAATCAATATGATAATTGCAGTATTGATTGTCCCATTGAGTAGAGGGAACAAAAATTGTAGAATATCATTCAGTAGGTAACTTATACCTTAATATGAATAAAAAATCAGCATTTAACAAATCAATCGGAGAGCATATCTGTTCTTATAAAGCTTATATGTAAGTAGTGAGAAAAAATATATCATTTGGTTTCAATAATTTATGATTATTCAGCCGCATCAATGGCATCAATGATGATGAATCTCATGATTCATCAGCGGAGTCATAACGAATACAATCTTTGCAGTTTGTCTTATTGTTCACAGATGTATCGAATGCATAAAACCTATAATGAATTCATCAGTTGCATGTCTTGGAATCGACGTTGTGAGTTTTGAACGAATAACTCACTACGTCGAATAAAAAATGGGAAAACTGGAAATAAAGCTATCTCGTATAGGTACACATTAAGATTTTCATTTATGAGAGTAATATGAATGGAAAATTTTTCTCAATCATTCACCGTTCACCTCATGTTCTAAATACAATTAAGGCTCCTTATATAACTATTAAAATTATTTGGGAAAGCATTCCACTCCATTTGCGAAAATAAAGGAGATCATTTGTATGTTTATTCATCGGCATTCGGCTGTATTTCATAATAAACGACTGTGAATAACCGGTTAAAGCTCTTTAGAAACATTCTCTTGATTCTCTCGATATGTGGATCCACGGCAACAGTGTTCATTCTGTAAAGTATGGTGAAGGTTATCGTTAATATTGCATAATATATAAACATAACCTTCAATAATACTTAAGAGAGCAACTTGAGATTTACACGCATTCAGTGAGTTTAGTTGTTGAAAGTTCGATTTTAATAAATTCACAACTGCTCTCGATAATGGCTCCTATACTTTATATGTCACTTGCTAGTCCACCAGCAAGGGCTGTCATAATGACAGCTGAAGAATTGGGAATCAAGTTAGAACTAAAAGCATGCAATGTAATAGAAAAAGAGCAATTCACACCAGAATTTCTGAGAGTGAGTATAAAAGAAATTTCACGTTATGTATAGATAATCAAATATATTCATTAGGTGATATATTTATTTGATTCCGCATAAATTTATGCAACTGTCAAATATTGATCAAAATATATATATATATATATATATATATATATATATATATATATATATATATATATATATATATATATATATATATATATATATTCAAAATTGATTTATTGCCTGTTTAAGATAGTTCATTTCGAATGTTTTTAGCAATAACAGGCTTCTTTTAACATGAAAAACTTTATTTTTGTTGATGTTTCGTTGTATTTCACAACTTTCTCAAAACTAATGAATAATTGAATTTATGAATTACTATAGATATCAAAATGTCAAACTTATTTTTTACAGAAATCAAATTAGTTTTTTGTATTTTCACTTATTGATTTCCATTATAAGAGGAATAATTCAATATAAATATTCTGGATAGGTATATAAAACTCAGCTATATCTAATTATGTGTATGTATATATAAATCACACTGATTTGAATCAATTATTCGAATATAACAATAATTCATTTATTCCTCTGATAATGAAAATCAATAAGTGAAAATACAAAAAAACTAATTTGATTTTTTGAAGAATAAGTTTGACATTTTGATATCTATAGTAATTCATAAATTCAATTATTCATTATTTTTGACAAAGTTGTGATATACAACGAAACGTCAACTAAAATAAAGTTTTTGATTATAAAAGAAGCCTGTTATGGCTAAAAACATTCGAAATTATATATATATATATATATATATATATATATATATATATATATATATATATATATATATATATATATATATATATATATATAGTCTTTGTCTGAACGTGAACAACAACGCATCGTGTGTAAATTAAGATAAATATATATAGAAATATAACAAATTTGAAAACCTTTCTTCATTTGAATATTGGTTCATAATATAATAATAAATATTGTGTTTGTTTGTGTGTTGATGACAATATATTTGATGAAATTTCATTTGAAAAAGGCCCAAGAAAAGGACCGAAACGTAATGTGATATAGATGTTTAATAAATATTTTTGAGAACCAGAAAACCCAATAATTTCTTTCTGAATATATATATATATATATATATATATATATATATATATATATATATATATATATATATATATATATATATATATATATATATGTAAGATGATACGGAAGTAAACAACGCAGCACAATTTAATTTATCTGAAAATAGAAAAGTTTAATATTATAAAATCAAACGACCAAATTAATTGAGATAAAATATTTACACATTATGAATTATTATCTACTAACCTAAAAATAGAAAATCGAGAATAAAAGGTTTTTACTTCCAATGTTTTAATGGATCGGTACTCTATTACTTGACTTAGTTAAACTAGCAATTATATTCAATTTAATTCTTTTCCTTATTAAAAGCAGAAATAATTCACTTAACGAGCAGGTTCAAATTCTCTTATCTCGAGTGTGCTGTCATTGTCATTTTACGTGTGCCGCGCCAGACTCGTCGTACACATAGGCGTACATAACTCATATCCAGGGTCGCGCACACAACAAAGCATACAAAGCTTACATATATATATATATATATATATATATATATATATATATATATATATATATATATATATATATATATATATATATATATATATATATATATATATATATATATATATATATATATATATATATATATATATATATATATATATATATATATATATATATATATATATATATATATATATATATATATATATATATATATATATATATATATATATAAATACTTATTTTTACATATTCATTTTCAGCATTCAGAGGAATATTATATTTCTGGTTTAGCATTCGCTACTGGAGTTTCAGTCTTCTTCACCATGAGGAAACCTCTGAAAAACTCATGGTAAGCCAAGTGAGTCTAATGAGTGTGATTTATATATACATACACATAATTACATAAAGCTGAGTTTTATATACCTATCCAGAATATGTATATTGATTGGTTTATGTGTGTGAAATAAATCAGGAAGATCTGGAAAGAATGAGTTTTGAGATGTGGTGTTTGGTGATTGATGTGTATTCATATTATGAGTGTTATTTTTGAGGTTTATCAAATCGCTATAAATAGAATTAAAATGTTTAATGTCTGTTCTTTCATTTACTTCGTTTTCCAAGTTTTTACGATTGTGTAACATTCCTAAAATTTCTCTACATTATTTGTCTCTCTCAGTTGCTAAAATCTTTGTGCTCTTCTGATCAAAATCGTGTTTTTCAGTTATTTTATGTTTATTTATGGCTGTCATTTGTGTTTTTGCATATTTATGTGCTTTAATACTTTCTTCAAGATTTTACGACGTTTATCCTATATATCATTCATTGCAATTATTGTGGCGTACATTATAAACAGTATGAGTTTTCTTCTGATTTATTGTTTCATTCTTTAACTTGGTGAATATTTCTTCGACTTGATTTTGTGCAGTATGAGTTATTATTAAATCATAATGTTATTATAATGTCTACGGCATGTAACACCTGAAGAAGTTCGTACACTTTTCATGAAAAATAATTACCCATACAATTTGATTAACAAAATCATGAAAAACGGAATTCATAAATTATATAATACTTCACAGAAAATAATTACATTCCCCTACCATATATTCCTAGATTATGTACAAACATTGCAAAAATATTGAAACCTTATGATTTAATAATAGCTCATACTGCACAAAATCAAGTCAAAGAAATATACATATACCAAGTTACTGCAACAATAGCAGTAAATGCTATATAGGACAAACGTCGAAAAATCTTGAAGAAACAATTGAGGCACATAAATATGCAAAAAGTCAAATGACAGCCTTACATAAACAAAAAATACCTGCAAAACACAATTTTGATTCCAACAATACAAAGATTTCAGCAACTGAGAAAGACAGCAAATGCAGAGCAGTTTCAAAAATGTTGAACAGACATGAAACATCTTATTTCTATTTCGATTTGATAAATCTTACAAATAACACTCATAAAATGAATACAAAACAATCACCAAATATCATATCTCAAAACTTATTCTTTCGAGATCTTCCTGATTTATTTCACACACATAAACCAACCAATATACAATATATTCTGGATAAGTAAATAAAACTCAACTATGTGTAATTATATGTATGTATATATAAATCACACTCATGTAAATCACCTGGCTTACTATGAGTTTTCCAGAGGTTTCCTCATTGTGAAGAAGGCTACTTTCTGTGTTATTATATTTATTCAGTAATAGGTACACGAACATCAAGTTCGTGTTCATATACCTTAACCGAAGGATAGGTCTACCCTCATAAGGAAGGCCTCGAATTTCACTACATGATCCAGAAAATTCTGAAACTTTTCGAAGTGTGCTGAAATTTTGCACACATAACTGAATTGTTTTAAACACTCCAGTATGCTATACGTTGTTATGGAATGCTGAAAAACTTACCTAAATGTTCTGTTATATTTTCAAAGAGCAGTACCTACTGCATTCACTTACGATTCAGAAAACAAGGTGCTTGCAATGATGTGACAAAACTTCAAGAGTTACCAACCATTACCAACTCAACGCTGTCCTCATCACCGTTACTTGATCCACGGTGATTGACAGTACCGCGTTTCTGCGAAACCGTAGCTTTAATGGCTACATGAATCGTACATTTTGAAACAGAGGTACTTGGGAATCTGAAAGATGTATTATACACCAAAAATACCTCATTGCTTGTGATTTTTCGACAGCACTATAATAAGATCGCTGTATTGATCGAAGTGACCTCACAAATGCTCAGCACTCAGAGTAAGATCTTTCAGATATTTCTCCTATGAATCATTACTAAAGCAGCAGTCATTACTACACTGTACTCCAGTAAAAAAAAATTGCGAAATCAGATACATATAGAATCAACTCGTGTGTGTTTGAAAATAATTGAGCAGTCTTCCTTTAGAATGAAGAAAGTTATTTTGAGCATTTATTATGGATTGAGCAACTTTTCCTTCAAATAATGAAATGAAGATAATGTCGCAGAATTTGTTCGTCGTGTATCTCCTAACAACGGAGGTTTTCACGAATCAACATAGAACAAAATATTCTTAGAAAAAGTATAAGAATATATTCTAGTGACAGTATAATAATATTCTAGTTTTTCCGCATATTTACGTAGCAACTTGTATAAGTGAAATTTTTCGCCTTACCTTCTGTTTAATGAATTAAATTCCTATATGAAAGGAAACACTCAGCTCAATTTCACAATATTATATTGATTGCTTGACAATTGTTTATTCTTCTTTATTAATAAATAACACTGAACTTCAATTTCTCTGTTGTTGTAATTGATTTCAATATTGTGCTTTCGAAATCTATTACAGATTTAACATCTGCGAGATTAGGAAATTTTCACGAAAAGTGAAATATATCAAATTGATTGTACTGATTGTGACTGATCATCTATCGGCTAAATCGACCGGAACATCGAAACCAGAATCGAAGAACATTAATTTTTTATAAAACATTATAATAATTCTTCTAGAATGTCAACACATTGTAGTTACAACAAGTACATTAATGATTCAAACGAAGTAAAATGTCTGTACCCACAGAAAAAATGTTAAACTGTTGATCTTATATAACATTTGAAGATTTCTGATTCGCACCGACAGAAAACCTGAAAATAAATGGTAAACTCACCTTTAGTTTGTCACCATTATTATTTTCTTCGTCCCTAATTCCTTAATCGCCGGTCTTCGTAGCTTAGTCGGTAGAACTCCCGACTATGGTGCGGAAGAACTCGGGTTCGAGCCCCGCTGAAGGCATGGGTGTTTGTGTTTGTCTATGATTTGAGTAGTTTGAATAATGAAATATGCTGGGTAATGTACATCGATAACAAGCCCAATGGCCGTTCGGAACAGGCGTTAAACTGTAGGTCCACTGAATAAAAAAAAAAAATTCCTTCATCGTTTTCGATCGGAATTCTTTTCAATACTTAGCTTTTTTTTTCTGAATACTGACTTCGTTCCTGAGAATAGTAAATGCTTTCAGCCTTTTTTCCTCCCCCACAATGTTTCTATAGCACATATTGATGTGAAATATATGAAAATATAAGTCTATTGACTAATTCAGTGTTCAGGTTTAGTCTAGTGAACTCCCCGAAAAAATAGTGACAGGAATAAGTATAGTTTTGTAGAATTGACAAAATAGTTTTTTTTCAATATATTGAACGAAGTTTCACCAAGAGATCAGCAAATATTCAATTCAGCTATTCAATATTTGTACTCCCGTTTGATTGTATATGTTTTTTCTCAAAAATACATATTTCACAATGAGTTAAAGAGTTATCTTCTAATTACTGATGAAGCTTTTCAACTTACAGATGAATCCGTCACACACTGTTCCAACGTTAGATGATGATGGCTTTTACTTATTCGAGAGTGGCGCAATCATGACATATCTAGTCAACAAATATGGAAAGGAAGATTCTCTTTACCCAAAGGATATCAAAAAGCGTGCTACCGTTGATCAGTTACTTCATTTCAGTACGCAATCATTCACAACGTTTTTATATGTTGCTGTAAGTTAAGTATTCATTTCTTTTTTGATCAAAAGAAGAATGACATTTCCATAAGATATATTTTATATACATTCATATTTTGGTACTCGATGGATATTGAAATTTTTCATTGTAATATTATAAATGAAATGAGATTTAATTGCAGTGTCTTTTAAACTGTGGTTCCATCTTGTACTAAACCATAGTTTTCGAAATCCGTATGATAATTGATATTCAGAGAATGTGTAAATATATTTATTCACACATACATCTCATTTTGGACATATATTCGTTTCTTAAGTATTTGGACTGGTTCTAATATTACCAATTCATTTTAGTTATGAAGTTTCGCCTTATGAATTTTGTCGGAATAATCATTACATTCGGTCTGAATAGCGTGATTCGTTCATTATTTGGTTACAAAAAACAACAAACAAACAAACAAGCAAATGACGACATGAAAATCAAAAAGAAAAGAGAACAGACAACATTGACACCGGCACTTTTTGAACCGTTGTTCTTTCAGAGAGTCTCTGGGGTACTTCTTATAAAGTCGAGGCTTTCATCGGTGTTCATTGACCTCGGGTCATTGTTGTTCTGAAATGAAGAACTAAATATTATGTATAGAATTATATCAATCTGTATTTAGTATTTCTCCTAACAGACTCTAATTTTTAGTTGACCAGCTATATTCTCTATTGGGATTTCCCTTGTCACTTGTTATCTCTAAATTTCGCAGTCTTTCACGTTTAGGCCCTCTTGTATTCTTTTCTAGTTGGAATTCCCTTGGCTCCTATTGTTTCGTATAATTCCTTGTTATTGATTACATAAAGCTTTTTAATTTTTATTATTCTGAGTGATATTATTTCTGTTGATATTATTCTCTATGTATGGGTTTCCGCAGCACTGTTCCAAATGTCGAATCCATAGAGAGAAATCGATATAACATATATTTTATATTGGAAGTTTATAATTTTTTTTTCGTTCCGATGCATATATAAGATAGATTATACCAATTATTTGATTATTTTCTCCCGGTTTGTTCGACACGTTTCTTGAAAAGTAGCTTTTTTTAAAAGATATTTTATTTCTTCAACTTGTTCTGATTTCGTTGTTCGCATGTGAATTTCATTGTATGGTTTTCACTTTCTTCAAGAAGTAGACGTTTCTTGTTTTAGATATGCTCACTTCCTGCTTCTGTTTTTCGTAGTATTGACTGGCGAGGTTCACGTGCTGCTGAATATGTTCCAGTGCTCTAAAAGTTTTCATACTTGTTGTAGTTATAGAACATAGTCAGAGACATATACAATATACATATGCTGTTGCGTTCTCGGGTGAGTTGGAAGGTCATTCGTATAACTATTGAACAATAGAGAATATAACGCATTTCCTTGCGTCCTTCAGTAATATTCCTTTTTTTGTGAATTTTCCACCCACTTTCCCTTTATTTTCCTCCCTTTCAGAAAGTCAATGACCAATTTCCAAACATTGTGATTTGTTCCCCATGTGTGCATCTTAGTTATAAGTGCTTTCTTCCATACGCTTTTTCGATTTCCAACAAAATCCCAGCCATTTCTCAACCCCAGGTATTATTCTACATAATTTGTTCCTTCTTCCTTCTTGCATTGTTGAGTTATTGTCTCATATTTTCCTGTGAACCCAATTGCTATTGATTATATTTTTCGTCATTTTTTATGTCTATGTTCATTGGATTTTAGCTTCAAAAATTCACTCATTTAGTTATTTAATGCCCTAATGTTTAATTATGGTCAATAATTTTTCGGGCCCGTGAGATCTTTGCCAAAATTATTTTCGCAGCATCTCTTATATATGAAATATAAGCAGTTTGTACAATTTCTTTCCTAAGTATTTTTTTCAGTAGCTTTATGTCTATTCCATCTGGCCCACGGAGCCTCATAAGATCTAAATTTCTTAAATATCCGAAGCATCTTTTAGGTGAGAAAACTACCGAATTTTCCTCAGCAGCTCTGCTGTTCAATACTGCATCCATTACAACGTTCTGTGTTCTGATCAGACATGTTTTGTGTAATGGGTGACATTAGAATACTTTTCTCAGAACATTTTCTCTAGATAAATCAGTTAGAATGTATTTCTTCAGTACAAACACAATATCAGTTCTGTATAGTTTTGTATAATGTCTATTAAAATGCACATTAAACATTGCTTCAAAGTATTCTAATAAAGGAATACCTTCATTAAAACGCATATTTGTCCTACATCTCGGATTCAAGTAGGTATGTCAGAAATGGAATTCAAATGTGAAAAAATCTCTTAGAATAATCGACATCAAAGCGACTAATGCCGAAATAAAGAAACACTAATAAACACACTATTTAATATATATTCAAATACCAACAGAAAATAGCTGGAGTATCATATATGATGCAAATTAAGCCTCAGTTAGCTTACCTTACTGAACAGAATTTCGAACAGAGTGTTACTCGTATAACGCCAACAATATTCACATATTGTCGATATTCATCTTGCCGTTTCACTCTTGTTCATTCTAAACGTGTTTCTATAGTAACAATACTTTTTCGATCTGCTGTCAATCCAACAGACATTATGAGATGAAAGTAAACTCTTTGTTATGTTTGCTGTAGATACCTATGAGGTAAAAATGGTCACAGAGGTCTTCAATGTGGGAGTTTTGATCGATTTTCGAACATCCATGTTTTATATATTTATATGTTTTAAACAAAGGATATTAAAATTAGATCTTGTTATTAACATCTTCCTTGTTGGTCGATTCAAATTTTTGTCTACATGCCTTTCATTTCATTTTGTCTATATTTTGTCGATTAATTAATTATATAAACAATCAGTCTGGTAAGGTTTTGTGCATTTCCAAACTGAAGACATTTGAAGGAATGATTCAGTAATAAAATTGGAGTCCAAATTCATACTAATTATACTTCCTTATCGTTATACAGTACAAAAAAAAACATTTATGAATGCCCATGTACCATATAACTACTTATATTATTATGTATGAATATAATTCGTTATATATATATATATATATATATATATATATATATATATATATATATATATATATATATATATATATATATATAGTATATACTGAGTACTGAGACCCTTGATAGAAAAATCGAAATATTTCAAATAAAGCTCTCAGGGAGCTGTCTACACAAATGTTGTTAACGAGAACGAACCCATCATTGTGAATATTGAGAGCGTTTCGAAAAAGTGATGGGTTCGTTCTCGTTGACAACATTTGTGTAGACAGCTCCTGAGAGTTTTATTTGAAATATTTCGATTAAGAGTCTCAGTATCTACTAGTATTGAGTGACCTGTGAATCTTGAAACTAGCTATACTTTTTCCTGCCTGGGCGTGATCTGGAGCGATTAGGCATGGTATTATTCGTACACATTGCGGACAATTTTCTGTAGTGTTCGAATGAAATATCTAAAAAGCCTTTCACTCGCGCTACTGTTGTGATGAGTAGGAATCTTGAACGCTAGGGAGAGTTTATACGTCTCTTTTCCGCTATAGGGAGTCTACGTGCATATTTCACTGGGAAACATTCCCCTCAATTTGGTATAGGACTTATGTTCGCTTTGAATGTTATCGAATCTTGATTGATAGATCAAATATGGATTGATGATTCATAATAATGATGAAACAATTGTATCCTATTATCATTCAACAAGATCGATGAATTTGTCGAAACGCTCTTAATATTCACTCTCGAAAGTGATGGGTTCGTTTTCGTCGACAACATTTGTGTAGACAGATCCCTGAGAGTTTTATTTGAAATATTTCGATCAACAGTCTCAGTATTTACTAGTATTGAATGACCTATGAATCTTGAAACTATATATATATATATATATATATATATATATATATATATATATATATATATATATATATATATATATATATATATATATATATATATATATATATATATATATATATATATATATATATATATATATATATATATATATATATATATATTCGTTTAGTTTTCTTGTGCTTTGCTTAATAACATAAGTGTGAAGGTTTCTTGGGAATGAGCATAGTTTAAAATTGATGGAGTAATTATTTATTCGATATGTGTTTCGGCTCTAGGCCTTTCTCAAGAATATTATAGGTTCACTGTTGATTGGAAATTGACTTCAATTTCACAGATCTTTCGTAAAAATCAGTTTTCAGGAGGACAATCAATACTATTGTGCAGTAATTTGTACAAAAATTTGAGTGGTAAAGTTTCTCTCTTGCTCTGCAATGAGATAAAACTAAATCGACTCAATAATTCGTGATGATTGACTTCTCTCTGTGGATAAACTTTATCCTCCCTCCAAACTGAGAATTTCAAGAACCTTCTCTGAATAGCCTCAAGATGGCGTTGATGGCAAGTGTAAATGGGATGACAAATCGTGCTGCCATACTCCAACTTGCTACGGATTAGGGTATTGAATAGTCCTATGAAAGTTGAAGAATTATTAAAATATTTGCCATTACGTATAACGAATCCATATATTTTCGCAGCAGATGAAATGAGTTGATGTGTGGGACAAAGGAAAGCTTCTGGTCGAAGACTACACCAAGATCTCTTTCCTTATCTGAACGAGAGAGAATTGTTTATATATATATATATATATATATATATATATATATATATATATATATATATATATATATACATATATAAATTAGACATAAGTTAGATATTCGTGGGATAGCAGTCAGGTGGTGTCAAATAAGAAGACTGTTTTTCCCTTAACTCGAGCTTTCAAAACTATATTGTTCCTTCATTGGGAGTGCTACAACGTAATATTACAATCAACATGGTGAATCAAACAATAAAAAGGTTAACTTACGAAATGGAGGTTTATTCTAAAAGGTTGTTCCATAAAAAAAACGAAATTTGTACCATACCGCATGGTTTAGCTCCAATTGATAACCCATCGTGCAGGTTATGTCTGATTGTTACAAAACAATGACATTATTAAAAGTCAGGTTTGACAGAACGACAGCAAACTACAAAGGAACTAAACACATCCGAGCTACGGTATCGAATAAAGCTCCAAAATTCTATAATATAATTCTATATATTGAAATAGCCAGTTAAACAATACATTGACTAGTTAGGACAATTATTGTTCAGATAAAAGTACAGTCAACCTCGAGAGCAGCCAGCCAAAGCCTTACACCATACCATTTATGAGAGAGGTGTTATTAGACCCTCTTCTTTTTTCTAAAGATATTAGATATGAGAACATTGTGCTCAGGGAGTCAATATCTCGCCTTGAGTTCATAGGATTTTCACACTGAGATATTCTCACCATTTCCATAAATGTTCTCTTTTTGTAATTAGTTTCTGAATCTAATATAGTAATGTTGTCATAGTCAGGTTGATGATCTTCTGTGTTCCCATGACAAGCTGAGGCACATGTATTTTTAAAACTTATTATATTGCTCTTATGTAGGGTGACTCTTTGTTGAAGTTTTGTGGCACTTTGACCAATGTAACATTTGTTGAAGTCTTTGCATGGAATACTATATACCACATTTGACTTGGATAAGAGATCATCTTAATTCTTAAGTTTTGAGAAGATAGATTTCAATGGTTTTACATTTCAAGAAATGAGAAAGCATAAGTGCAATATAAGAAGTTTTAAAAATACATGTGCCTTAGCTTGTCATGGGAACACAGAAGATCATCAACCTGACTATGACAACATTACTAAAATTAAGTAAAAGAAACTTACGTTGAAAAACTACACATTTTTCTATATAACAGCCGTTTACATATTACGGCTGTTATATAGAAAAATGTGTAGTTTTTCAACGTAAGTTTCTTTTACTTAATTTTAGTTTGCCTGCATTAAATATAATTCTTAGAATAATTCTTTTATCGTTACAACATTACTATATTAGATTCAGAAACTAATTATAAAAAGAGAACATTTATGGAAATAATGAGAATATCTCAGTGTGAAAATCCTATGAACTCAAGGCGAGATATTGACTCTCTGAGCACAATGTTCTCATATCTAATATCTTTAGATAAAGAAGAGGGTCTAATAACACCTCACTCATAAATGGTATGGTGTAAGGCTTTGGCTTTTGCTCTCGAGGTTGACTGTACTTTTATCTGAACAATAATTGCCCTAACTAGTCAATGTTCTGTGTAACTGGCTATTTCAATTCTCCTTCTTTTCAATATAAAAATCTAAATAAAATCAGGTACAAAGAAAGGTGGTTATGTATTAATAATGCTCTGTATCGTTAGCTACCAGTTCTGTTACTATCATTGTTGTACATGTGTTGTTTAATTTTAAGACTGATCATTTAGTTATTAACGCAGATTTTTGAGGAACTTATAGAATTTTGGAGCTTTATTCGATACCGTAGCTCGGATGTGTTTAGTTCCTTTGTAGTTTGCTGTCGTTCTGTCAAACCTGACTTTTAATAATGTCATTGTTTTGTAACAATCAAACATAGCCTGCACGATGGGTTATCAATTGGAACTGAACAATTTACGAATTTCGTTTATTTTATGGAACAACCTTTTAGATTAAACCTCCATTTAGTAAGTTGATGTTTTCATTGTTTGATTCACCATGTTGATTGTAATTTTACGTTGTAGCACTCCTGATGAAGGAACAATACAGCTTCGAAAGCTCGAGTTAAGGAAAAAAGAGTCTTCTCATTTGACACCACCTGACTGCTATCCCACGAATATCTAATTTATATATATATATATATATATATATATATATATATATATATATATATATATATATATATATATATATATATATAATATGCTATTTTCAATGTGAAAATCTTTATTCTCGTTGACATTTCGTTGTATATCACAACTTTGTCAAAACTAATGAATAATTGAATTTCATGAATTACTATAGAGATATCAAAATGTCGAATTATTTTCAATTATCAATTAATAATTATTGTTACTCATTTTTCTGAAAAATCAAATAGTTTTTTTGTATTTGCACATATTAATTTTTAGTATCAGAAGAATATTTCTGGCTTAGCATTCGCTTCAGAATAATTCGAAGCAATCAATAAATCAATTTCAAAATATATATATATTTTCATATATATATATATATAGTTGAAACTAAGTCATAGTTGAAAATGTTTTCCGAATAAATTAATCTTTCCCAAAATGTCAATATTGCGTGGCATGTTATATAAATATTTGACTGATTTCATGAAAGATTAATTACACACTGGAATTTTTCAGAGGCCAATCGTTTTATTCTCCGAAAAAAAATCAACTATAAGTGAAGAGAATAAAAGTAGGTTATTTGCAAACATTGAAATTTTAGAAAAAATCATAGGAGATAAAGAATTCGTCACTGGTAACCAATTGACGATTGCTGACTTGAGTTTTGTGTCCTGGATATCGACAGTTGATGTCATGTACACTATCGAAGAAGGTCGTTTTCCTAGTGTCGTTCGTTGGTGGAAAAACCTGGAGAACCGACCATGCTACAAAATCAATAAGGAAGGTGTGAAACAATTTGCCAATATATGGGCTTCTAGAGAATGATCTTCAAAAATAAAAATTCAGAATTCTGTTTATTTTTTTCTACTTTCATGAATTGTATAATAATATACACCTTTACATCTATAAGAATATTTCAGGACCTTCTTTCGGAAAACTTTTCGTCCAATTAATCGAAAGAATATCATAGGAGGGTTGGCTTTGTGACAATATACGTGTGATGCATCCATTAATATTCAAGGCATAATTTTTAGAGATTTTTCGATGGAAACACAAGTACTCTTTCATTCTACAAGGAACTCGTCAGTTGTGTCACGTCCATCGTCATTAAGAGTAGGCATTGGTTTCAATATTGTCTGTATGATGTGAATATAGTACGTTTTCACATCTGCTATGACATTGTTCAGATAAATACGAAACAATTTTTTCTGAAACAATGTCGTAGTATACTCTTACATATTCAATATTTACAGCATGCGATGCGCACTATAGCTATAAGTATGCACCTATATGTATTCCAACATACATTTATTTCAATCATATAGTGGGAATAACCTAAAAGATAAAATAGAACTGGACCTACCTACCGTCTTTGTTTAGTTTAGGCATAAATTACTAACAATGAATCTCGAAAAGACTTAGAAACTACCTTCCTATATCAAGTTATTTCGATCATCTTTCGAATTATGAAACAATAAACATCATAAATCACGAAAATTCTGACTTGTATACTTGTAGCTGGTTATAATCATTGATTATCACTTCAGATGAGGTGACCAACTTCATATTCTGAAAAGATTTCAATGCCCCAGTACAGTTCTGGAATTCTCTCAGTTAAGAATGTTTCAGTCTAGTAGAATCTAGATCAGGGATTCCCAAACTGCCCAACTGACATATCTTTACGCCCCAAGGGGGCGTAAAGATATGTCAGGGAGGGCGCAGAGCAAGACCACTTAAAAATAAACCCACTCATCTCACTAGTTTTCTAGTTTATTATGTTCTTTTTGTCTATGTTTTTCTCTGATAGTATGTCTTTTCATTGACTCTTCAAATGTTGTTCTTTGTGTTATTTGAAATACATGTTTTGTTTTCTAAGTAATTCTTGGTTTTTTTCACATGTCATAAATTTTACTGTGAAGGGGGGCGTGGATGGTTTCCATTTTAACAGGAGGGGGCGTAGTAAAAAAAGTTTGGGAACCCCTGATCTAGATTATCGCGCCTTATTGTGGCATTTGTCGGAGCATCAGATCATCATATGAAATGGTTACAAATTCTGTAACCATGATCGGAATATTATACCTGAAACCCCAAGTAATAACAAAACACATCTTGCTGCCGGGTGTTCTGGTCCCTTCCCGCTCCCTTCACAACCCCTCTTCCTCCATACAGTAAGCTTAGCGCGCGTACGCGTTTATTGTGTTTCTACATCTATTGACATAAAAACGTTGCTTCGTTAAGTCGTATTTTTATAAATACATATAAAAATATAGTATTTTCGTGAATTCTTAGTACCTGTTAAAGTACACTGCATTGAAAAACATAAGAAATGTAGTTAAAGGTGGTTAATTTGAAAAGAAAAAAACCTAAGAAACAATTTTGCTGATTTTGCGATAACTCAAGTGATTTAGTGAAAAAAACCAAGGCCAGGTTCGCTGCTTAATATTAAAAAAGCAGCAAATAGAAGAAAGGACAGCATAAGTGAGAAGTTTTCAAAACTATATGAACCAGGCTCAACAAAACAAGAATTTTCATGGCACCAAGACTGTTTAGCCTCATATATTAGTGAGGAGAAAATACGGCGTAGAGAAATTGCGTTGTATGAACAAGAATAAGAAGTGCCTGCTTCAATTTCCAAAGCAAACGAGGAGAAGCTTACTCCAAAATCTCGTTCGTCATCAAGGACACCGGCAGCGTTGCAAAAATCGTTGGAGTGCATATTTTGTAAGAAGGTAACGAGAAACAAAAATAAGCAGCTACATTTGTGTTCCGAAATTGCAGTAGCAGAAAAAAAATTTTAGTACTGCCCGGAGAAAAGAAGACCATTTTTCACTGAACTTAGAACTTGTCAACGGCCTGAAGATTTATTTGCTATTGAAGTCAGGTATCACTTGATTATTTGAATATTTAATAGTATTGGCATAATTATTCTGTAAGCATATGAAGAAGTCGTTTTTAACGACGAAACGCGTCATGCTATGTAGTGAATAAAGTGTAAATCATATTATAAATTATACTATGATATATATAAATTGAATATTATAAATATTTAATAGTGTTGGCATCATTATTCTGTAAGCATCTGAAGAAGTCGTTGTAACGACGAAACGCCTCATGCTATGTAGTGAATAAAGTGTAAATCATAAGTTCAAGTGTTTGAATTCAAGTTTATATTCAATTGATTATTTAAGATTACCCAGAAATTCTAAGATGACAGCTGGTCGACCTTCAAATCAGATCCCGAAAAAATACTTATGGATGCATTTGACAAACTAATAGATGAAATTGAAGACCAGTTACCAACACATTCTTTCTTAGCTTAACGACTCGCTGTACTTACAAATATTGAAGGTGCAGTGATTGAAAATCGGGTTGTGAAATCACTACTTATTGATAAATTATTTTTATTCTTATATCTTATTTTTATTATTTTCCTAAAAACCAGATCATTAAAAATATCATAATTCGTAACCAATCAACGAATATTCCTACTGATTGTAAAGCTTCTCTAACTAACGCTCATAATAAATTCCAATTCGTTCGATTTCTTTGCACTAATGCTCCAAAATATGCACATGTAAAAGAAGACTGCGAGATGTATATTTGTGGAGGATTCGATGATCCAACTAAATGTTTCAAGTTTGAAGGGTTTTCAATTTGTGAGGTACTTGAATTACAATCAAACCATTTAGAAGCTGATTCAAAAATGTTCGTTCACATATTTCACGCAGTAAGGATTCAATCTGTTCATATTATCATAATCAGCGCTGATACAGATGTATTCGTCTTGGTTGTTTATTTCTGGAAATACTTAGCAAAAATTGGGTGTCTCGGTCTATAGTTTGACGGTTCTCACACAAGGTGTTTTCGAGGATGCCATTTGGCTGCTGAATCACCGGGTGAAAATATATTGCCAGCATTACAAGCAGTAAGTGGCTACTACACTACTATTAGATTTGGTAGTCAAATGCAATGGTTAAAAGCTGCGTCTGAAGATTTTGTACAAACAGTTCTCATGCCTTTGAGAAACCTACACCTTAATAATGAGCAATTGAAGCAGCTAGAAGCAGTTTGCACATATGTATTTTCGAAAAAAACAAAATTGGCTGATGAACTGAGATTTATACTGATATCTCAAAATATAGGTTTCAATTTCAATTTGATGAGGGCGATACGCACTTCAGATGCTTTGCATTTGCAGTTATTAAGGGCTACAGTACAAAAATTTATATGGAAGAATGCTCATCAAACGCAATTACCACCCATTGATTATGGTTCATTTGGTTACGAAAAGCTCAACGGTTACTTACGTCCACGACAACTGACGAAGCCGTTTTTACCAGAGTCATTAATTCCACCATATGTACATTCCACCATGTACAGCGGATTGCCACACGATGTCTTGTAATTCTAAAAATCAAAATTATTTTGTATTTCATCATGTATATGCATCAATAACAAATGTGAAAATAAAAATGAGTAATTTTCTAGCTACTTAAAATGTATTTATGTTTGAACTCGCTGGATTTTCATAAGTAACTTCCATTTCTTTAAGGATAAAAAACATTTATTACTTTCATTTCTGCTTTTTATTATTATTCAAGAATCAATCCTGACTTTTACCATTAGAAAAAACTATAAATGATTACAAAACTAATCATTAAAATGATTTTATATCGTGTACTCGATACATTAGCTTTACGAATAAGAGAAGAGCGGTCAAAAAAAATATGGACCGAAACAATGACCGGCAAGATTCTGATTATCATTGTTGGACCTTTTCTCCAGTTACATCCGTTGGCGGAATTCGGTACACACATTATGTATACTCACTTACCTCTAGCGCCCGGTTTGAGTGAAATGAAGAAGAAATTGCTACTTTAATATAACTGTGCCGGCAAAATGATAATTTGTGGGACTGTAAAAACGGTGACTATAAAAAAGATATGAAAAGCAAGATTCACTGAAAGAAAAAAGTCATATGCTTAAAACATCAGTTGACGAAGTTGACAGAAAAATTGAAAATTTGGTCAGCCAATATAATAGAGAGAAGAAAATATAAAAAAATTAAAGTACTGCTTGAAAAGTTGTACCTACTATCAAAACGAGACAAACGGCAAAACACAAAACACTTTTGAAAACAGAAAACTTGTCAGTTCAATGCAAACGTACAAAAAGTTCAAAAACAAAATTTGTTTCTGTTTTGTTTTTTGAGAATAAAACTGTTTTCTAAAACTGTTTGCCTGATGTGAAATCGGCATAATAATAATAATGAAATTTATTCAGCATTTTTCTAACTAGAAAACTGAATTATCATCATAATGTATGATAATAATATATTTTAATATCGCTTTTATACATACACTTGAATATATTGTTTGTTACAAGTAATAACATTTAGCTAACAAATTATACAACATTCTGAACATTTATTATACTACTCATTAGATGCCATATGTTTAACATACATCAATCTTTCGTTTGCTAAAGTTCTTTATTTTGGTGCTGAATTCTGTCATTTTTTAGCACTCTTTTATATTGTTAGGTAATTTATTATAAACATTTACAGCCTTAAAGAATACAGAAGTTTCAGTAGATTTTTCTATTTTTATGGTCTAATAAAAAATTTTCTCAATTTCTTGTGTTATGATCGTGGATGTCTTTGAATGAACTCAACATATTGATGCAATAATCTGGAACTAACTTTAACCGGATCTTAAGAATAAATTACAGACTGTTAATTTCAAGGTAGGATGTAATGTCTACCCAGTTTAGTCTAACATGGTAACATTATGCTCGTATACCTGTCGCATCTAAGAATGATCCTCATAGCTCGATTTTATAATATCTGCAATCGGGTTACATCAGATTTATTGGAAAATTTAGAGGATTGTTCCAGCATAATTGAAATGTGGTAGTATTATAGTCTAATACACCGTTTGTTTAGTCCATTGCGATAAAAATTTACTGCATATGTTCAAGAATCTAATTTTTTTTTATATTTTCCTGCAATCAAAATTTATATGTTCCTTTAACTCTAATCGGCCGTTCAGCATGACTCCCTGATATTTGATCGAACTATCTACTTCTATTTATTCTCCATCCAAAGTCACATTTATTTCATTTCCTATAAGAGACTTTTTTTCGACTACCCTTATTTTTGTTTTTGTTGCATTGTGTTTCAATTTATTCATCTTTAGCCATTCCACTAATAGATCTAGGTTATATTGCAATTTATCAACTATATCAAGAGAACATCCTGTAATAAATACAACTGTATTAGATGATACCATCTATTTGCATTTGCATAAATGCAAATAGATGGTATCATCAATATTTTAAATTATAGCCCAAGTCAATTATATACAAATTGAATAACATTGGATCCAGGACCGCCCCTTGTGGTATTCCAATATTGTTTTCTAATTTACTAGATAAAAAAATTTCCACATTTGACAACTTGCTTTCTATTGTGCAAATAGTTTCGAAACCACTATAAAACTGATCCTTCAACACCATATTATTTCAACTTTTTGTTTAACCGATCACTATCGAGTGTTTCAAATGCTCGTTTCAAGTCTGAAGAAACTACTATTGTTGATTGATCTCTATCTAGATTATAGAGAACCTGCGTGACTTTGATTATTAGACACTAGCGCTCATGGTGGCCAAATTTAACATGTGAGAGTAATTGAATTTTATACTTGTCACTACAGTAATAATAAATTATTCATTAAGATTAAGATTGTCTAACATAGTAATAATAAAAAGTGGATTCCAAAAAATAAATGTCCCGGATCTCCGGCAGTCGTCAGATAAAAAAGGTAAAAATTTATTCCTAAGTAATCATGTAAAAAGTATTGAAGAATAGGAGACTGGAGATACTAGTTTGATGAAAGCTCAAGTTATACGTCAAACTAGTATTAAACAACATTTTGATGTAACACTTGAAGTAAGATTCAATAATTTATTATTATTCTCATAATTATGCGTATCATTTGAAAATTATAATAAGGTTATATTTTAAAATTTAGATAGATGTCAACAGCAATTGCCCAGCTGGTTTGGGCAAAAACTGTAAACATATTGCTGCTGTAATTAATTTTTTATGAAAACAATATAACTATCTCATTAAATGAGTTCGACCCTATTTGTGTAAATACAAGAGGGCAATCAGAAAGTCAGATAAAGTTTGCGGAACGTGCAATAAGAATATCATCAAGTGGAGTACAGAGGACTAAAAAATGTATTGCTTGGCAAAAAAATGAGAAAAACGCTCGTGAATTTTATAAAAAAAATAACTGAATATGATGTTGAAGAATGTGGCTTAGTAATTCATTCTAGTCAATCATGGTTGTGTGCGAGTCCTGATGAGGTGGTCATTGTAGATGGTGCACCTAAAAAAATCTTGGAAATGAACTGTCCAATTTCAAAACAAAATGAGCAAGTGCTTGATAAGCAAGGAAAATTGACACATCCGTACTTTGAATTTCATGAAAATAGAGTGCAAAGTTTCCAACAATCTCATGCATATTATACACAATGTCAAATATTGATGTATTGTACTGGTCTTCTTGTATGTGATTTTTTCGTTTATTTTCCGAACTTGGAATATAGTTTATTAACGATAGCGCGAGATGAAGCTTTTTTATCACAATTTATACCTAAGATAGAAATTTCTTATGTTAATTATTATATTAGCAAGTTAATTTGTAAGTATGGTATTTAAATAGATAAATTTTTATTATAGAAATGTTTTGTTAACTTAAAAAAGTTTATTTTTTATGATATATCAGAATTTTTATTATATTGATAACAAGATATTTATAAAAAGAATTTTTATGGAAAAAATTACGAAATTTACCCCGACTGATGTATAACAACTTAAAAATAAAAATTTTCAACATAATTTCATTTCTTTTCTTCTGATTTAAAAAAAGGTGTTTGTAAGATTACTAATACACAACACATGTGAACGATGTCACCATGTATGGGAAAAGATATGTCAATTTTATTTAAGATGTTATACACCTTAAACCTGGCGATACATCTTTCAACGTGGATTCGAACACTTGCAATATTATAAGTATTGTCAATTTCATCTTCAGTTAAATGTCCATCATGTAAAAATGGAGGAATTACTATTATTGCATTTGGTACATCTGTAGATTTTTTATACTAGGAAATCCATCTGCCATGACTTCGTCACCTGGTTCCAGTAGTTTTAAAAAATTATTGTCGTTAGTAATAAAATGACCACTAGACCTTCCACCGTAGCACTCCAATTAAAATGAAATCATTCCTGAAGGTGTTATTCATTTATCCAGCAAAAATTTCACAGTGTATCCTGATTTATAATCCGAATACATGTGATTAGGTGCAAACACGGAACTTGGTTGTTCGCACTTGATTTCTGTACAGTCTATTATCACCCTGCAATTAGGGTAGTGTACTTTGAATGATGGTGGCATAGTTTCTTTAATATCCTCTCGGCTTGGCCTGAAAATATAATTGACGGTTCTTCGTGCTAATATAGATAGCGTGTCATAAAAAATGCGAGAAATACATGTTGCGTCTACACCAAAAAATTTTGCAATACAATCATGAGATAAACCCGTTTTCATTTTCAACAAAAAAATTGATAATCTATTTTCAAGGTTTGTTTTTTGAAATTTAGTTCGTGGTAATATTCCTAATAATAATATAATTACTTCCGGCCTTACACCATTTACAGCCAAAAGTTGTATATCATTTTTTATTGAAGAGTATTCTCGAAATCCCGACAGTAAAATTGGAATGTCCAGTTCACTACTTTTATCTTAAGTCACTATTTCTGCTATCAAATTTTTAGTAGAGGATATTGTTGCTTGAGTTGAAACATTATTTGACCCACGATCAAAGTCACATTGAGAAAATGAAATCATCACTAGTAGATTGAACAGACACCACTTGAACTGATTTATCAAATTTTCTGACTATTTGATTAATGATAGTTTCTAATTGAACACCTTCAACTGATGAACTCACTTGTTCTTGATCATCAGAAGCACTAGATAAAACCGCAGAGACTAGTTTTCTTTTCTTCCAGCGATCAAAACGAATTAAAGTTGTATTTGAAGGTTCCTTACGTTTATACTTGGACGGAAAAATTGTTGGATTATATGCTGGATGACGAGGATCTTCAAATTTATTTCCTCCAACAGAATGATGACTACATATCCTTGAATTATTTGTAGGTTGCCATGAAGTACCATCTGGGCTAGAAATATAATGAAATGAATATCATAATAAATATATAATTTATTGTCCACTCATATACACTTACTTAATACGATTAACTGCTTTTATCCACTTCTGACGACGTTCTGTTGAATGGGGTTTTGATGGAAACGAATGAAACTTTATACTCGGTTCAGTTTTACTAAAGGTTTGTGACACAACACAACACAACATCCAGTGTTACCAGATCTTGATTTTTTTTCACCGATTTCGTATATATTTCCAAGAAATACTTCATAAAAAATTACATGCTTCGTGAATAAGTATTAAAATGCATGTTTATAAACACTTCGTCCTCACATATGAACTTACAAAGTTAACGACAGAGGCGTTACTAGTTCTTATGAAGGTTCTCTATGCTTTCATTGTTCTATAAAATACTGTAATGCTGATCCTGAGGTATGTTTATGTCTGAGTATAACCTGACTGTTAATATATTATTTATATTCAAATGTTGAATGAAATGTTCACAGGCTACCTTTTCTAAGATTTTTGCTTCACTTGACATTGTGTTCATTGGTCTAAATTCTTCAATCAACTTAGTACATATTACGAACTTTTTTGATTGGTTTTATTGTAGTAATCTTAAGTTTACTTGGTATCACACTTGTGTCAAGTAAACAATTAAAGATATTGATGAAGGGTTTTGAAACACTATCAAAGCATTCTTTTATCATTGACATATCAACTTCATTAGGACTACTTTTATTTGACAACTCCATTATTATTTCTCTCAACTTATTTATATCCAGAACATTGAAAGTTCTCCACTCAGTTTTAATTTGCCTTGGTTGTGCCGTTGCTGTAATTGCACTTTGTGGTGTATTAATCCTGTTTACAAGTTATTGAATGCTGTCTATGAAATAACCATTAAATATTCCAGGAATTATCTTTAGATCAGTATAAATTTCACGGTTATATTCAATGGCCCTACATGTCGTATTCTAATCAAAATTAGCAGCTATCAATTTTTTTAAAGTTTTCCACGTTGATTTAGCATCATCTTTATCTGAGTCAACATTACATTCATTAAATAGTTTTTTTCATCTCGAATCAAATTAATAATTATATTTCTAATTAGCTTGAAACTCTCCCATTTAACACTGTCTTTGGTATATTTAAAACGTTTAAATGAGTTATCCAGTTTCTCCATCTCAGTGATAATTTCGTTTGTAATCCGTTTTTTGTATCTAGTATTACACAGCATTTCTTTGTTTTGGCGTTAGCTGATTCATCACAGACATATAATTGTCTGTGAAATTGTAAAAAATATCATATTTCAAATCTGAATATATATTCCTATAATTAAACCTATTAAATACAATTTCCAATTATTTCAAATTCTTTTCTTCAGGATTTGCTAGCTTTTTTCTAAATGCAATAAGCTTTTTTCTGTTATTCAAAAAGCAGTCATAAATATCTATTCGAATAAGCGAATGACCATTATATCTTAAGCACTTCCCAGTCTACAATTGCATCATAGTTACATATAATTTGAGTCGCAGCCAGAGTACGATATATGCGCATTCTCACTTACAATTCATTTCAAACTATTGTATTGTTATGTTTCAGCCGTCTAACATAAAGTCTTTTCTTCAACATTAATATTAAAATACCCAAAAATTATAATATCCCCTAACCTATCTACTAATTGCCTTCTTTCAAGTGAGTTATCAATTAAAATCAGTGCAGTGATATATTTGCTATCAATTGCTCTGACTATATCGTCAGTGATTCAATTCACTCGAAATTTCTAGATTTCTATCAAATTGTCAATAACTGATATTAACTTATGAGTGAATGCAACTCTTGACGTTGGAATATTTTTGGATAATTTTTGTGGAGTGAAGACGACCGTCTTTTTGTGTGGTAGAACACTTTATTGATATATCGAAATCCTCAGAAAAAATTAACAGATAATAGAACATATTACGGAACACATCCATTAACAGATAATGGGTGAGCAAGCGCTCATGACGTCAGAAATAGACGCCATATTGTACTGGTAAAATGAGCATAACAGTGTACAAGTGTTCACCTGGTGTTTCTGCAAGAAATTTATTTATTTGAAAATGATAATGAAAATTTACAAGAAAAATGAATGGTGGCGTTTGAAAAACACTTACTCATAAATTTAATATTATTAATTTAATTTCTTAATTATTTAATTCGCAGTGGCCATTATATTTCGGAACGATTTACCAGTATGGGGTCTATTTCTGTTGTCATCAGTAATGGCCAGTACACTGGTGAACACCCATCATTTTAATTTCATTTTGTTTCATTTGTATATCAATTTTTCAATCAATTTCAATTTCAATTCTATTGACTTCATCGACTATATTTCATAAACTTGACTAAGTGTGACTTCGTCATAGATAACATTTAATTTTCAGATTTTTTCATTTGATTATTGCATAATATTATTGTATTCGCTTATATAATTTGTTTTTTTCATATTTTTATTCATTATTATTTGTAATAAATTTTTTAATATTTTCCTGTAATTGAATGCATATCTGTTAAGAATAAATATACCCTATATTTTTATTATTATCATTTTTATGTCCATAGGTTACTTGGATATCTCATTTGACTCGGTAAAATTTTCATAAACCATCTGTCTATCATAGTGTATTTAAATCATCCACAATCGATTCAATTGCTCATCTGAAATAAATTATCCCAAAAACACGTATTATTCAGACAAAATTTCGTTTAATATAGACAAAATATTTATCCTGCACTTCTTATTATTAGGATCAATGTCATGTATAACCATCCTTACTAAATTGTAAAAGTAAACAGTAACAGAAATCTGACAGAAATTTGTCATAATATAGCATACAAATAAGTGAAATCATTCCATTAATTTTGAGTGTGTTAGGCGCTTTAGATTCAGAGTTGCGAGTTGATCCTTTTCAAAATATACGGAAATTTACTCTTGAAAGGGAAAAGATTAACGTTAAATTGTTTTGCATTATATAGTTTTAATATGATTTTAGGGTTGTATATGAACATGTTTATATCTGTATTACAATAATTGTGTGTTTGTAGGTCATTTTGGTTAGGAATTAGGTATTTTCGGTAGGTATACCAATGTCATTTCGAAACGTTTCAATTTTTTCTCACGTACGGTTGTATTCCATTGGTCATTGCATGAAAAAATCATAAAATACATATATATGCTCATATATATGAATGAAAACTCTTCTGAGTTTCGCTATTATACTTTTCATCACTACCCCATAACAAAATTAATGAAAATGATCACTTAGCTAATTATTGAAAATCATTCAATTGCACATTTTATCTATGTCAATTATGAAAATAATCGAATTAAAAAATTTTAATAAAACTGTTTCAAGAGGATAATCTATTGTTTTCATTCATTCTCTATTATCTCAGATAATTGAAGTAATTGTTTCTTTTCATCGCGTACGTGATTCCGACTGTGATTCGAAAGATATAATATCTTGTTATCAATCTAACGGATCAGCTCACATAAATATAATCATATTTCGAAAAAAAATTTTAAGACATTTTGTCCCTTAATGAAGTTAGTTTAATGCAAAAATTTCTACTCTTGAATTGAAATCCAAAACAACAAATAAACAAAAGGGAAATCTGTATTTCAAATATATCAATTGAATTGATGTTGAAAATTATTCATTCTGATGTTTCGACAAAGCTACAATGTGTAGAAATACGCAGAAATTGATGTATTCATTTTACAGTTTGTTAATAATGGGAATATTTGAATTTGGGAATATTTACGAACCCGTAGAAATAGTTCAAAACATTGATCACTTAATCTTAATCTCAACTTTAAAAATCACGTACAAAAGGTCATTCGCAAAATTTCCTATAAAACAAATTTTTGTTCAGAAATTATAGTGAATTGGAAAAGCTGTTAAGAATAAAACTTTTTTATGCTATCTTGATTCTACACCACTCTATACCTTTCTAGTTTGCTATATTTTTCATCAAAGGTGATTCTAAACCAACTGCAAATATTGGAGAACCGGAGCATTCGTAGTATAATGAAGACAAACAAAACACGCGAATCAAATACTTACTGAAAACAACTGATTGAATACAAAAAATCTTTTTAAATATAAAATTCTGAAATATTCAAAACATGTTCAGTTCGTTTCTGATTGACATGGTGGCATTGTTTGTTCAGAACTGAGGTACACAGCCCTCAAACAAAACTTCCATATGAAAAACCGTAGAACAAAAAGTTATAACTCAGTCTTTGGTTTGGGACCTTCATAGTTAAATCAACAATCGACATACTTGAAAATTCAACAACTTCGACAGCAGTTCTCAAGAGAAAACTAAAAGCAACACTTCAGGAAAATTAATCTATAATGAAGATATAAAATATGTAGTATAATTTATGTATACAAGTATGATTTCTTGTAGTGGCCTCAATGTTAATTGAAATCCTACTTTCCTACCTATTATTTGAAGAGGAATATAAGTGTTGAAATTGTATGCCACACGATCTTCAGTTATTGGAAAAAAGGAAGTGTCGACAAATACCTACATGATATCCATAAAACCTAAGAAAAAAATTATATACATCAAACTGATAGTCGCATCGTGGATTGCAATTACATTAAAGTGGTGCAAAAAGGGTCCATTTGATCCAAAACGTACATATTTATGGAAAATAACATATGACAGAAATGACGTTTTCAAACATGGAAAACATCAGATACTGCTTTGATCATCGATAATTGATAATCAAAAACAGTTGTTTCATTCAATTTTAAAACGAATCTTTCAAGATCAAAAGAACGAGTTTCGTTCGAAAAGCTTATGGTATCCATTCAAATATCAATGCAGCATTCAACAACGTTCATCATTTCGGCTAAATCTGAACCGATTCGTTGAACGCGTATTTACTACAATCAACCTGATCCACTATTAAACGTTTCTTAAATCTTAAACTGAGCTGCTCCAATACGGAGGATATCGTATTTTAGTACAAATTGGTCATTGAGAAATAACCTAATACAATTGTCCTACATTTCTACCTTCATGAATTGCTTTTGTCACTTTAATTGCCAATTATGAACAATCAATATTTCATCAGTTAGATACTTTTGTATATCTCAAGAGTGATTCAAGCGAGACATTGTCAGTTTTATCGTGTTTCATTCATAAAAAAGAAATTTCAGCTCCAAGTTGCTCACATGCAACTTGAAAAAAATTCAGTTTCTATTCGCTTGACGATAGTTGACAATTTGCAATAGTTGTTTTAGAAATTGGAAGCACTTAATTGCTGAGTTATCACAATTTCCATACAAAATTTTTCATTCTGAACTGACGCAAAGAAGATCATGAAGAAGGTGATTTAAGTATGACTTTAGCTACCCTTTTTGGGAACCTGAAACTTGTTTTATGGCTGCCTCTGTATTCTCGTTTCCTATCTACTAATGAAAGTTATTTCCATTCTTTCACATTAAATAAGCAAAATTAGCTGAAATGATCGGGGAAGCAAGAGATGCTTTCCCGATCATTTCAGCTAATTTGACAATCAGCTGAATTTTCCCAAATATGACACATCAGCGATGCCATGCGTCATATTTGGGCCTTATTCGAAATCAAGATCCTTCAAAGCTAAGATATTTATAATCTAGGAATTTATAATAGGTCTCAAAATAATTTACGATATTTTTTCATTTTCACAAATAAGTTATTATTTGACATTCTCCAAGCTTTGAAACTACACTAGCATCAAACGAGGAAATTTTGCAGATGACGAATATTTTAAGTTTGTAGATTGGGACAAATATTGATTTCTAGATTGGGTTGACGAGAATTACCTAGAAGAACATTTTCAACCAAATTTACATGGGCTAGTTAACCAAACTCAAGAAAACTTAAAAGAGATAAACTTATATCAATTAAATCTACCTGACCAATGAAAGAGTTAATCATCGAATTAATGAAGAGGCAACGAAGTGTGAGAAGGATACAAGTGCTGAAGATATACAACAATGAAACATGAAGTAAGGTCTATGTTAGAATTCAATTGACCAAATTCCACGAATGTCTGCGTTAAACAACTGCAAGAACAATAACATGATACTAGCATAGTATCATATTATTGTTCATAGTGTGTCAATAACTCTGTATGCTAATTTTACTGTTATAATCCTGAAAGTCAATCACTAGAAGTGTAGCCAAGATTAATGAATGATAAAACATTGGCACAATGAAAGGAACAGTACTAACAAGGGAAAATATCAAAAAGGAAAGTGACAACCAAAAAAAATGCGCGTGGAAGCAAAGTGTTGAAAACAACATGAACAAATATGACAGTAACAATGATTACAAGCTGAAAAAAAAACGAAAATATGACTTGATATACATCCGAATTGAAGCATATTTCGAATAATAGGAATTAACTCAAATCAGAATGACATGCATGTTCAAAATGTTTCAGAAAGGCACTGAGTTTTTGGAGCAATTTTCTATAAAAAACAGAATACTTGGCAACACTGCTATGTGGAATCGGTTGACGTAATCATTAACTTGAATATTCCTATATAAAAGACAATTAAGTACTCTATAATTCAATTGATACCTTGCACAGATAGATCCTCCATCATCATGGCACCCATACTCTACATGTTACCTCCATGTCCCCCAGTCAGGGCAGTTTTGATGACGGCGAAGGAATTGGGGCTCGAATTGGAGCTGAGAAAATGTAATATTTTGAACAAGGAGCAATATACCGAAGAATACCTTAAAGTAAGTACAATTAAACTTTTTTTCTTAATGAACATATATATTCAATATAGTGTCTATTTATTTATATCTTGAAGAGTTGGTTTAACTTTTCTTCGATATAGGTATGGACTAAATAACGGATATTTTACAAGTAACCGTGATTTTTCATTAAAAATCAGTCTATGGAGAATAAATAGTACTAACCGATATTCACAATAGATCTCAGACAAATTTTTTTGTAACATCTTGATGATTCATCACGTATGACAGAAAATCTTATTTCATACTGCCATCTGATCTCAAGAAGTGGAATGTTAATGCAAAAACTAGATATGTAATGTAGTACAGTGTTTGGTATTATACGGAAAAAAGTACAATTGCTTGAGCATTTTGAAGAAATCTTATGAGGAAGTTTGGGTTATATTTTCTATATAAGTACAGAAATATTCAGTAGAATCTTCTCGTTAGTAATGCAATGAAAAAACGTTGTATATGGCAAGAAGATTGATAGATATAAATATTCAATAAAAAGCACTCGGTTCAGTTCAAAAAAATTATATCAAATGCTTAACAATTGTTTCGAAGTGTTACCCAAATTTCAAAAGATGAACTACAAACACGAAGTGTTTTTTATTCAATATAAGTAACGATATTTCATTAAGAGATTCGCAAATATTCATTCTATTTCATTGGGAACTGTGGAGAACATTGATTGATTCATAACTACTAATGTAAATTTTATTTTTGTTGCAAGTTGTGTTATTTCCAAGTAGAGATTTCGAAACATATCGAAGCACAAATTGTTCTATTCATCAAAGAAGGAGATATGTGTCGAAATTCCCTGCCAAACGATCACTAAAGTGAACACATTTTGAGATTTTCAAGAATATTATATGCATAAATTGTCTACTATAATATCACGTGGATGAAGTGTTCATCCAAATGAAGGTATTGTAATATACCGGTACGAAGATATACCGCAACAATATATTGAAGGACAACATAAAATAATAATTCTGAAATTCTTAAAATGGATTTAATTCATTAACCGTTTCACCAGTTGTTTTTCAAATATTCAAAAGAATAAATCTTTCAGAATATTTTGCATCGTATCAACACAATGAGTAATATCTTCAGAAACATGAGAATTGAGGCATTGTAAGAAAACTCTTAGTAAAACCTTAGCTCAAAGCGATAGAATGATGAAAGTGGCATGTTTTCTTCTGTTTCGTACAGAAGAAAACATGCCACTTTCATCACTTCATCGCTTTCAACTGAGGTTTTACTAAGAGTTTTCTCACTAGAGTTTGCACACTAGATAGATTTTCTGAAATTAGTTTAAAACTTCAGAACACCTCTATTTCAAGAACAATTTCCAAAATAAATTTTTATTGCAGATGAATCCCTCGCACACCATTCCAACCTTGGATGACGACGGTTTTTACATTTTCGAAAGTGCTGCGATAATGGGATACCTGGTTGGTAAATATGGAAAAAATGATTCTCTCTACCCAAGAGAATTCAAAAAACGAGCTCTGGTAGATCAATTACTACACTTCAGTACACAATCGTTCGCTACATTCGTAACGATATCAGTAAGTGTAATATAATTTAAATGAACTCAGTTGAATTATATAACATAACATAACGGATGCGTTGAAAATTCCCATTAGTTGCCTGTTTTGCCGGATGAAAATTCTTCATTTCAACATGAATGAAAATAATGCCAATGAATGTGTGTTTGAATCAACTGAAATTTTTCTTCGATTTCAGTTTTCGAAATCCTCCCTACAAAAAAAAATCGTCTCATGCTCCAAATCGAACCACCTCATCCGGTTATTGAAGCGAAATATCCTCGACAAAAATAATCTCTAATTCAAGAGTAATCCATAACATTTTTGTGTTATCCACAAGCATCGAAAATATTCGACGGACATAATTAAATGAAATAGTACCGTGAAAATTACTACCCTAGATGTAATTTTAATAATTATTTTTCTTTATTTTTATAATTACTTCTTGCGCATATTGAATGATACCATTTATGATATTATCGAATATTATCGAAAGAAGATCTTCTTAATAATATGCAAACAAAGTGAAAAAAGTATGCCATTTCTATAGGCTTGTTTTCTTACAAGTATTGAATGAATTCATTAGTATGTATCAACAGTGATGAAAGACGAATGAAAGTGTGAATCAATCAGAGCGAATGTTATTTGTGTTGAATTTGTGTAAATATATTCAATTATTTTCAGAGACCAATCATCTTAGCAGCCGCAAAGAAAGAATCAATAACTGAAGATAATAAAAATAGGCTGTTGGGAAATGTTGAGGTGTTGGAGAAGATTTTAGGATTGGAAAACAAATTTGTAGGTGGCGATAATTTAACTATCGCGGACTTTAGCTTCGTGGCTTGGGTATCATCGCTCAATGTAATGTATCCAATTACTGAAGATCGTTTTCCCAATGTAATACGCTGGTGGAAACGAATGGAGAAATTACCCAGTTATCAAGAGAATAATGAAGGTTTAACCCAATATAAAGGCATTTGGGCAGCTAGAGAATGAAAATTATAGCAAATATAATTTCATAATATTTTATTTGATTTTATTTATATTATTATGTTGTTCCAAGATTTTCCACTTCAACCTTTTTTGATGAAACATAATTAGTTGAAAAAACTTTGAAATTCTTGGAATATTAGAACTTCGAGTAGTTATGGATGAAAGTTCAATTAGAACGTTGACCTGACTACTGTTCTCAGAGGTGCCAAAATTTTAAAATTGAAATTCATTATATAATTCAATTGAAAGTTTCAATTTCGATTGAAAATTTTCTCATTAATTATAATATTATATATGTCAATATTATGTACGTCAGCTTCTTCTATCAGTGAAAAGACGAATAAACTCTTCCTAGCCTTCAAGATTCCTACTCATGACAACAGTAGCGCGAGTGTGAGGCTTTGTAGAATTTCATTCAAACACGTTTCAAGATTCCCAAATCATTCAATATCTACTAGTAAATACTGAGACTCTTAATCGAAATATTTCAAATAAAACTCTCAAGGACCTGTCTACACAAACGTTGTCAACGAGAACGAGTCTAAGACTGTATTTCAATACTACTGCAATATTCTTTTCAGTATGCACTGTACGCATGCGGGATAATGGTTTAATGTCTAACAAAGTGAACTTGTTGCGAAATTTGCTGATAACAGCACGAATTGTGATTCACCAGGTCGATTATGACGAACATAATATAATATAATATATATATATATATATATATATATATATATATATATATATATATATATATATATATATATATATATATATATATATATATATATATATATATATATATATATATATATATATATATATATATATATATAGTCGTAACAAACGATACACCTTTTTCACAGAGCACACATTTTGATAGTAAATTTCAACAATTTGCAATAGTTGTTCGTTTTTAAGTCTTTTCATGATGAAATGAAATGGCAGAGTTTACTGTGTACTTTTCACTTCAACAGATGACGTTTGGATACCGTTATCAATCAGTGACTTCATCAGGAGAACAAAACATAAAGTTAGTCACTCATAATTAATCATATATGTTAGGGTGCTTGTTTGGCCAGCGCACGCTCTGAATAAGACGAATAAGTAATTGTCACAGACCGCATCCTGAAAATATAATAATAATAATATTTTTATTCAAGAATAATTGATGGATAAAATAATATATAGAAATGATTTCAATAAAATGGGTAGATAATAACATTTCCCGAATGAAAACAAAAATATACCATTAATGGTTAGCTCACAAAAACCAGGGCCTGTGGTGAAATAGGATATATATATATATATATATATATATATATATATATATATATATATATATATATATATATATATATATATATATATATATATGTTTTATTTTGTATGTTATAAGCAATAACAGGCTCATTTTGGGTACTCGGCAAAGTGGGTACTCGGTAAAAGGTATGGCTGCATGATTAAAGTTAACATTTGTCGATTTACATCAATATTTCGGTCCTATATTGGGTCCTTTTTCAGGATGATATGAACTAGTTGTACATAATATATCTTTGAGGACAAACTACGAGCATTACATTCACAAGTGAGGTCAAACGGATTCCGTTTAATTACCAAACAGAGGGTTAAAATCTATTTTCCAAACCTTTGCTCTGCTGAATGAGCTCTTCTGCTGTCGCATACTAACATTCATTATTACATATTCACTTTTCTAACCGATGTTCTCAAAAAAACCGATCATCTAGAGTAAAGACATCTTTAAATTGAGAAACTATTATTTCTCCTACAACAGGCACTATGTACGAAGAAAATTCCCAACTGAGACGCTACTTGAATCTAAAAGCACGTTTTACTCGTGAACTAATTAATCGAAATTTAAATAACACTATATATTAAATAGGCTAAAGAACCTAAGGTCAATTAGATTTTTTTATAAATTTCATATATAATAAAGAACTATTAATATTATTTTTATTATTTCCATTTTCTCATATCATACCTTTGAAGATGATTCTCAAGAGTAACATCCATCCCCTTACATAATATGCCTTGAACACTATGGTTTTTCAACTATGATAATCGCTCATTTCACAATGTTTTGCATCAATATTCGAGATTTTCAGGTTCGAAGAAATCTATGAATTGTGGAATAGAAACATAAATTGAAGAAGTTCAAATGGTATTAGATGTTTTCACTATACCAACTTTTTTTAGTTTGGCAACGTTTGTTCTTTTATTTATTCCTATTCCTATCAAATCCTATTTAAATATCTATCTTCGAGCTGTTCTCCTCTGTGTATTAGACATTTTGTTGTCCTATGAAATCCATATTATTTGACTTGCCAAACGATTGGCTCTGTAAGATTAATTTCAATTGAAATTCAAAGTAAAAAGAAAACAATGTTCTAACAATGTTTTAACCTCCGTTTTTCAAGAATTACCATTACCAAGCAAAACGAACCATCCCCCCAACAACAGGAACCATCTGATTGTTGGCGTCAGAAATCGTCTCTGTCAATTTGATTCTATACACGCCCCGATAGACTCATTAACACAGTGTTGAAAGACAGCCCTACAGGGACGAGACGATTTGGTCAGCGAGGCTCAGATATAAAAAAACATAGAAAAAGACCTGGAAATTGATGAAATCAACAACTGGAGATTGCAACGCTCCCGGTAACCAGTGCAATGATTAAAAATTGAAAATTTTCACAATATACCTTTTCCCAAGTTAGATGGTTATTGAAAGTCAAATTTCAATTAAAAGCGTTCTCTTCTCTTGTATTTATACAAATAAGATAAAAACAGGTGAAGTACGTATTCCTTTTTTTCAAATGAACTCCTGAACCAAATGAACCAACCAAATTCGAATATTCAGCTTCGAATTATCAAAATTCGATTATCTGGATTCTTCACAACTTAAAGTCAGCCTGGGGATAAATGAGATGGCCTGATGTTGATCTCATGGGTCGGACTAGGAGGTTTTCAACAGGAAAACCCTTCAAAATATTATCAACTCTCCAAACGTTTTCTTACAAGAGAAGAGGAATCTCAGCATGGAATACAAAATAGAAAAATGATGTTAAGCGTACCAAGGCTATATCGAAAAAGGAAAAGGAACGAGTTTTCATTTCTAATCACAGATCAGCAAAAAAACCTACACAACACCTTTCGACGCAATGCAACACAATTGATCCAGGGTTTGCGCATGAATTGACTTGAACCAGTGGTGTTTCCGCGTTTGGCTCGAATCATGAAAGGCGTTGAAAAATTGATGAAAAATTCTTAAGTAACACTTTTCATGCTACAAAATGTGTTATGTTGAGCAGAGATAGCAGGAGGCAGAGGGTGTCTTCACAGCATAAAACACGATATCTTATAAAGTAACTGAATATGCGTATGTGTTTGAAAAAATAAATCCAAATATGAATTGCGAAAAGTTTCTTGCTAGACGAAAACTGCACGTACTGGGTGTTATTTTGTATTGGTTCAACTCAAAAAACCTCCATCCCAAATAATTTCTGAAGAAGTTTAAACCCAAAAAAATATTGAATATAAACTTGAATTTAAACACTGCAACTTATGATTTACTCTTTATTCACTACATAGCATGACGCGTTTCGTCGTTACAAACGACTTCTTCAGATGCTTACAGAATAATTATTCTGTAAGCATCTGAATCATTATTCTGTAAGAATCTGAAGAAGACGTTTGTAACGACGAAACGCGTCATGCTATGTAGTGAATAAAGTGCAGATCATAAGTTCAAGTGTTTGAATTTAAGTTTATATTAAATTTTAATGGATTTACATCAAGTAAACGCCAACACAATTGAATATCAAAAAATTATTACCTCATGATAATTTCAAAAAACGAGTACCTGAGTATTGAAATTTATCTCAATGAATAAATTGATAAAACTTTGTTATTTTCATCATTACGATGGTAACTTGAATATAAAAATGAATACCTATTCAATATATTTTGAATAATTGCGGGGTTTGAAAAAATAATGATTGTTTTAAATTTACTAAAATGTATGAGTAATTCTTGGGAACTTTGTTGATAAAAATGAAACAATTCAAACAGAATGCCAGGTAACAAATGAAGAATTCAAATCCGGTTATCTGAACCTTGATTCTACATTTTATATAACATCATTCAATTTTGAATATTTTTCTGCAAAAAACTTGAAATTCCACCAAAATAGTGACCATTTTTCAGTTCAGTAAGTAAATCCATTAAGTTAATACATTGTAATGAACTTTTAGCCATTATTTGCCGTAAAAAGTAAATTACAGAAAAATGTTATTGTGGGTTATCCAAAAGAGATGGACATATACCATAGTAGAATTTTCTGTAGAACTCCTCAATGTGTACAATACTATTTTGATAAATCTCGTAGGGTTCAGCCTGCGTTTGCAATGTAAGCGGAAAAATGTTATTATTTACGACATCACATTGAAAACCTCAGAAATAACAGCATTTCTCCACTATTAAATGGATGTTGTTATACATATAAACCTTCTTCTTCAATCACTTTATAAAAAAACCGCATCAAAATCCGTTGCGTAGTTTCAAAGATTTAAGCATACATAGGAATATAGGCACAGAGAAAGCGACTTTGTTTTATACCACGTAGTGAACAATATCATATAGGAGTTCATGAAAATCTGAAGATAGCCCAATATTTTCAGACCAATATTTCTTCAAATTAATATTGACACACTTACGTCGTTAAGTAGATTTAGGTGACATCCAGATTCGATTGAAAGGTTTTATTGATCCAGAATTTAAATACTAAATAAAGCTGATATTTATCAGCTAAATATTTAATTTTGATTTCAAATCAAGTTACTATTTTCATGTAAGAAATGACATTTCTTTCACCAGCGATATTGAGCCGCCCTTCGATTGAATCTGAATATGACTTTATCCATTATTAAGTGGTTTTTGCAACTAAGGAATTTGGAGCTGGTTATGTGAGAAATTATTGAAGGTACGTATAAGTACCTACATATCTTATTGGCGTATTTTCGCTCCGTACGCCTATTCTCATCATATATTTTCAGATGAGAGAATTGCTCAAAAGGAGAGGTTAATTTGAAATTAGTTCGAGAAGTATTAATTTATTCATCAATATACAATTTGTCCCCTTCAAAGTTAACACCCTCAGATTTACGTGAAGATATACCTGCGCTTCTTCCAATACTCGAAGCAATTCTGAAATGCGCTTTCAGCTCGTTCTTCGATGACGAATTTATCTTATCAATTCTGACGAAATGCTTTCCTTTCATTGGCCTCTTCAGTTTTGGAAATAGGAATGAGTCACAGGGGTCAATTTTGGTGAATACGGTGGTTGAGGTATGATTAGGGTATTTTTTGGCCAAAAAATCACGAAAAGAGGTGTAAGCTGGTGCACTATCGTGATGCAGAATCCATGATTTGATTTTTAATTGAATTTTAATTAAATTCTTAGAGTCATTTATATTTTACTTCTTTTACAGGTGTGTTCTCCTATTGTTCATTTCATCTCCAGGTTCGTACACCTTGAACTTGGCTACGCTGTTCTGAGGAGCCAATAAGCTCGAAACACGTGTCAACAGCTGCTTATAATTGAGTTGCGGAGATACCAAGAATTGTATTTTGTTGTTTGTACTCTTTCCCGCGAAAAAATCTTTCGTTCGTTATATATATATATATATATATATATATATATATATATATATATATATATATATATATATATCATTATATATTATATATTACAATCGTAACAATAATTATCGTTATAATTACGATTGTTCCCCACGAGAAGAGCGAACTTGAAGTCGCAATTATTAGGAATTTTGCTTCTTCGTTTTTGCCTCCCAAAAACGCTTCATCCTCTCTGAATGCTCCTTTTTCCGTTCGTCTGTCCATTTTACTCCAGGTTGACGATTTGACATTAGCTCAAACTTAACATGTGCGATTTTATATAGACATTCAGTGCGATCTTCGATATTTTTTATATTGATCTGTTGTAGATCCTTTTGGACCTCTTTTAGCCACTCTGTTCCGCATTAACTATTCATAATTATATCGAGTAGTTTCTTCGGTATTCTGGACTGTTTCATTCTGTAGACAGGTGCATAAAACTTTGCTAGTCGGTTTCTGATTTCTTCCGTTATCGTATTTGTCTTTTGGTAAAGTTTATTCTGAGGTCTTTTCATCCAAATACCGTTTCTATTGACTGGGCCGTGAATCTTTCTGAGAATTTTTCGTTCTTGTTTTTCTATTTCTCTAGTTCTTGACCAGTTCTAGTAACCATTGTTTCAGATGCGTAGATTGCTTCTGGAAGAATCGTTGTGTTAAAATGCCTCAAATTGGCGCTTCTCTAGAGGCACTTTCTGTTTTAGTGAGCCCATGTTAGTTTTTAGGCCCTTTGGAGTTTGGTAATTCTCTGGTCATTAGCGATTCGGTTCAAACGTGAGGACTGTAGAACTTCTCCTATGTATTTGAGAAGGCTGACTTGCAGAATTTAACCATGTTTTATGCTAAGAGAAGGTTTATTTTTCAATTTTTTTCTATGTTTTATCATGAGAAATTTGTAACCCTGTTTTCTGCGCAATTTCATGTAGTTTTTCTACAGCGAGAATAACTTCAGTTCTGTTGTATGTGATGATTGCAATATCTCTGCAAAAGCGAGATATTTGACATTTATTCTATTTTCTTTTTTGAACCCCACTTGTATGTCCCTTACGTGAAGTTCCCATTCCCTAATGATCTTTTCTAACACAATATTGGAAAGGATTGGCAAAAGTCCGTCCCCCTGCCGCACACCAGTTTTGATTTCAAAGGTATGTGAGATACTTCGCCCATAAATTTTGCCTTAGAAGTTGTACCTGTAAGTGTATGTTCTATAATTTTTCGAATCTTTCGATCGGTTCCAAATTCTTTCATGATTTCAAAAAAGGTTTCGCGGTCTACCGAATCATATGCTTTCTTGAAGTCGATGAATCAGTGAAATGAGTGATCACTCTGTTTCTACATCTCCTCATCGGTAATATCATCTTCAAAATCCAGATCTGTTCAGCATATGATCGGCCTTTTCTGAATCCAGCTTGGTATTTCCCAATTCCAATTCCCATGTAATTATTCATATCCATTTTGTCCCTCTTTTCGTGCATTGGATGTATCAGCGTGCATTTTCAATCCTCTGGTATCTGTTCCGTTCTCCAAATTTCTGATATTAATTGATGAAGTTTTTGGGTCAAAGTAGTATCGTTCAGTTTCCAGAGTTCCACAATAATTTCATCTTATTCTGCTGCTTTGTTGTTTTTGGGTTGCTTGATATTAGCCGTAATTTCTTCCATATCAGGGGCTTGCGAGTCTGGATGCGTAAACCTAAATGAAAACACTTACCTATTATTTAAACAAAATTTAGTTTAATGAATACGAAATATTTTTCCTGCTCTTCTCATTTTTAGTTGAAATGTCATTTATAATGATCCTCACTGAGTACGGTTGTATTCAATAATAATTAATCAATGAAAAAAATATAAAATGAATATAAATGAATGAAAACTATTCTGAATTTCAATATTATACTTTTCCTCACTATTCCATAACGAAATTAATGAAAATGTTCAGTGAGCTTATTACTGAGAATCGTTGATCATTAGTTGTATATTTTATCTATGTGAATTTTGAAACTGATTGAATTATCAATCAAAGGCAAATTTCAAAATACCGACCATTTCAGGAAGATAAATGATTGTTTCTATTATCCCTGTTTTCAGTGTCTCTTTTATCTCAGATAATTGAAGTAATTGTTTCTTTTCATCGCGTTCCTGATACCGACTCTGATTCAGAGAATATAATATCGTTTCATTGATATAACTGATCATCGCACATGAATATAATTATAAACAGTTTCGAAAATAAATTATCTAATTGTCTCTTAATAAAATTGGTTTATGGCACAAATTTCAAACCTTGAAACGAAATCCAAAAGAGCAAATAATTAAAAAAGAACTCTATATTCTGAATATCTTAATTGATGATGAATTCATTTCTGGTTATCATCTGATTACTGTCATCAGTGTATATTATTTACTTCACTGTTTCGAAAAAGCTACAATGTGTATGGATACGCCGAAATTGCTGTATTCATTTTGCTGTCTATTAATAATGGGAAAATTGGGATTGGAAAAACTTAAAAACATATATACAAAATGATATTCGCAAAATTTCCTATGAAACAAATTCTTTGTTCGGAAATGATAGTAATGTGGAAAAACAGTGAACAATAAATCTCTATAATGCGATGATTTTGACTCTTTTACTATACCTCTCTAGTTAGCTGTGTTTTTCTTCAAAGGTAACCCCAAACCAACTGCAAATACTAAAGAACTGGAGCATTCGTGGTATACTGAAGACAAACAAATACGCGCCAATAAAACACTTACTGAAAATAAGTAAGTGATTGAATACCGAAAATCTTTTAAAATATAAAGTTCTGCAATATTCAAAAAAAAAAATCAGTTGGAATTGGTTTTTACATCTTGCTATTGGCGTTTACTTCAATTGAATCAATTATAATTAAATATAAGATGAACTTCAAACACTTGAACTTTTGATTCACACTTTTATTGAAAAGTCAGTATTCTATTAGCGTCTGAGGAAGTCGTTTATAACTACGAAACGCGTCATGCTATGTATTCAATAAAAGTTTAAATCAAATGTTCAAGTGTTCGAATTTTAGCTTATATTTAATTTATGTATATGTGTATGCTTTTTGTAGTGGCCCTTATGCCAATTTAAATCATACTTTCCTACTTATTGGTTGAAGTGTATAATACGTCTTGAAATTTCATATCACACGATCTTCCGTTATTGCAAAAAAAAGAATGTCTACAACTACATGATAACTATAAAACTTCAGAAAAAATATACATCAAATTGTTAGTCACATGGTCGATTGCAATTACATTGAAGTGATGCGAAAAAGGGGCTATTTGATCCAAATTTATTTATGGAAAATAACATATGTCAGAAATGACGTTTTCACACATAGAAAACATTAGATACTACTTTGATCATCGAGAGTTGATATTTGCAAACAGTTGTTTCAATCACTTTTTAAACGAATCTTTCAATATCAAAAATTTTTGATATTGAAAGATGAAAAAAGAGTTTTGTTCGAAAAGCATATGGTATCTCACACAGAGCTATTAAAATATTAAGGCATATCTATAATATTATATTATATTATAGCAAAGATACATCATTTCGGCAGGTTGAGCCGACTCGTTGAACGCGGGTTTAGTACAACCCACCTGATCCACTATCAAATATTTCACAAACTGAGTTGATCCAACACGGAGGATATCGTATTTTAGTACAAATTGGTCATTGAGATATTACCTAATACAATTATAATTATCAATTATAATTATAATTGTATTAGGTTATTAATATTAATTAATTATAATTATAATTGTATTAGGTAAATATTATTATTAATTAATTCTAATTATTTTTCAAAATGAGTTCACTCCTTAATTCATCTCAATCGCCAATTATGGACAGACAATGTTTTATCAGTTACATTTGTATATCTCAATAGTAAGTCAAGCGAAACATTGTCAGTTTTATCGTGTTTCATTAAAAAAAGTAATTTCAGCCTCAAGTTGCTCGAATGCAAAAGTTTGGAATAGTTTTTATAGCAATTCGAAACATTTAGTTGCTGAGTTATCACAATTAACATACAAATTTTTAATTCTGAACTGACAGAAAGTAGATCATGAAAACTGATGCCAAGTAGACTTTATAAGGGTGGCACAAGTATGACTTTTATGAGAACTCCAAACTTGTTTCATGGCTGCCTCTTAGTTATCCTTTCTTACTCATAATAGTAATTTCCAGTGTATTACAGTTAATGAGCAAAATTAGCTTAAAATCCGCTGAAAAGAGCGGGAAGGCAAAAGATGCTTTCAACGAACTACTATGTAACATATTCGTACCATACATGAAATCAGTTTCCTTCAAAGCTAAGAAATCTATAATCTTAGTGCTTACAATAGTTTTCAAAATCATTCGGGCTTTTGACGCATTTTCTTCATCTCCACAAATAAGTTATGATTTGACATTCTTCAAGCTTTAAAACTATACTAGCATCAAAGGAGGAAATTTTGCAGATTGGTGAATGTTGTAAGATTGGGTTATCGAGAACTAACTACAAAAAAATTTTCGACCGAATATGCAATAGTTACTTCACCAAATTCAAGCAAAATTAAAAGATATAAATTAATTTCATTTCAAACTAACTAATAAATAAAAGAGTGAACCATCAAAATCATGAAGAGCCAATGAAGTTTAAGAAGAGCAGAAGAGCTAGAAAACTACAATAAGGAAAGATAAAGTCAGCTCTTTGTTAGAATTTAATTGACCAAATCCCTCGAATTTCTTCGTGAAACAAATGCAAGAACAATAACATGATACTAGCACAGTATGTCCTCAATAACTGTGTATACTAATTTTACTGTTATAATCCTGAAACCCCTTCCTTTCAAAAATAAAATTTTTTCATGACAGAAACTCAATTCCTTTTTACGAATTGTGGAGGTACAATCAAGAGAACAATATTAACGAGGGAAAATAATAGGGAAGGAAACTGAGAATTAAAAAAAATGCAAGTAAGAGCAAAATGTTGTAAACAAAATGAACAAAGATGACAGTAACAATGATTAGAAACTGATAAGAAACAAAAATATGGAAGACTTGAGGTATGTCAGCATTGGATGATATTCTTAATAAATGGGAATAAACTCGAATACTTTTGGTCCCCGCCATTGGAATGGAAATTGTATTACTCATTCGATGAAATTAATTAACAAATGAAATATACTACAAAAATTGTAACAAATATTCATTGAACGTATATGGTTTCAGCTACATAAAAAAATCGAACAAGTTTTGTTTAAATCTTTTAAATTGAACATCACTCTTAATTTTTAGATGAAGACTGTTAATAAGCTTTTTACCCATATAGAGTGGACTATTTTCATAAAATGAGAACATAAGCTCTAGATAAACATAGTTCATACGTCTTGTGTCGTAACTATGTTTAAAAATAGAACCATCATAAAAATTGCTCTTGAAGAAATGTACTAACAACTTATAAATATATAACCCAGGTAGTGTGAAAATATTGCACCCTCTGAATATTTCCCTGCAAGATTATCTGAATGATATTTCAGTTTGTATTCTCGAAATTGTTTTTTGCAAGTTCTGAAATTCTCAATTTTCTGAAAGTGACTAGTTGTACACCAAAAAATGATACCGTAACTTGAGAGCGATTTAAACCAAAAAAAATATATTATTTTTAGTTGTAGAAAAGATGAATGTCTTTTCAAAATACAGAACAAATAGCTAACACTAATCAAATTGATCCATAATTTGTCAATATGCTTAATCCAAATCAAGGTATCATCCACATGTATACCAAAGAAGTTAGAAAAATCTGGTAATGATACATTCTCATCATTTACACATAACTGCATTACATACTGCATATCTCATATGGAATAACATATAATGGGACTTAGAATTGTTTCTTACTAGAACATTTCTGGCGAAATGCTCATGCAATACTTTTTGGCACATTACGTTTTGGATTTCATTAATGGAAATCACAAATAGTATTGGATCTAGTACACTGTCTTGTGACACCCCCGCGTTTATCTGAAAAATTTTAGTTAAAAAACATTTTTCGTCTATGTTCAATTTTATCATTTGAGAAAAATTTGAGAAGTAGGAGTTCACCAGATCAAGAGATATTCCTCGAAAACCACATCTTTCAAATTTATTCCGCAATATTCTGTGGCACATACGATCAAATGCCTTAGTCAAGTCTATCAAAATTGCTAGAAAATATTTTTATTATGCAGAATATCACATGTTGTACATCACTGTATTCACTATTCCACCTCTCAAATATCCATGCTGGGAAGTTGAAAATAATGAAAAACAATTGCATAAATTCAACATTCTTATACATATAGTATTTTCAAAAGTTTTGGAAAATGATGGCAATATAGTTATAGGTCTCAAATCACAGCTTCTAAAGGACTGTATGTTCAAAATGTTTCAGAAAAACACTGGACGTTCTGAAAAGAAATTTTCAATTAAAAACAAAATACCTGGCAACACTGCTGTGTGGAATCGGTTGACGTAATCATTAACTTAAATATTCCTATATAAAAGACAATTGAGTACTCTATAATTCAATTGATACCTGGTACAGATAGATCCTCCACCACCATGGCACCAATACTTTACATGTTACCTCCATGTCCCCCAGTCAGGGCAGTTTTGATGACGGCGAAGGAATTGGGACTCGAATTGGAGCTGAGAAAATGCAATATTCTGAATAAGGAGCAATATACGGAAGAATACCTTAAAGTAAGTACAAATTACATTTTTTCTCAATTATTCAATATTTCATGAAGAGTTCGTTCGACTTTTATTCCACATAGATATGAACTGAATAAAGGTTGAAATTGAATGTCATATTTCATGAAAAATCAGTATATAAAATTTCATGACATACGGCCTTCTGCTCTTAAGAAGAGGAATGTGAAGGAAAAGAGTAGATCTGAAGTGTAGGACAGTGTTTGGTATTATACGAGTAAACGAAAATTGCTTGAGGTGTTTGAAGAAATCAAATGGAAAGGCTAAGAAAAGTATGTGCCTAGTTCTTTAAAATCAGGTAATGTTTTCGATATAAGTAGAGGAAAATTTCAGAATGTTCTCGTTATTGAAGTTTACGTTAGTGAAGTGAGACAACAATGACAGGAAGGTCAATATAATGTATGAAACACAGCTAATTCAGTTTAATGAAATTATGTCAATTCCTCAGCAATTGTGTCAGGGTATTACTCGATTTTCAAAAGATAAACTCACTAACACAAAGTGTTTTTCATTCGACATAGTAAACGATTATTCACCAAGATATACGCAAATATTCAATCATCTTCATCGAGAACTATAAAGAAGATATTTGCTTCTTTAAATAACTGTAAAGAAAAACTATTAATGTGAATTTCATTTCTGCTACAAGTTGTGTTCCTTCTACATTGTCAAGGACAGATTCTCAAAAAATATCGAAGCGCAAAGAAAGCGTTCAATAAATTGAACACTTTCAATGGTCAATAATGAGAAATATTCTTGAAATTCTTAAAATATAATTCATTTATTAACCGTTTCACCAATTGTTTTTCAAATATTCAAGAGAATTAATACTCAGAAATATTTCGCATCTTGAATAAACACAATGGTTATATCTTTACAAACATACAAATTAAGACATTGTAAGAAATGACGAAAGTCGCATCTGTTGTTTTCAACGAAACACACTTGGTAGATTTTGGAGAAATTAATTCATCCATACAAATCCTCAATTTCAGGAAAAATTTCCAGAATAATTTTTTCCTTGCAGATGAATCCATCCCACACAATTCCAACCTTAGATGACGACGGTTTTTACATTTTCGAAAGTGCTGCGATAATGGGATACCTGGTTGGTAAATATGGAAAAAATGATTCTCTCTACCCAGAAGAATTCAAAAAACGAGCTCTAGTGGATCAATTACTTCACTTCAGTACACAATCGTTCGCTACATTTGTATCGATATCAGTAAGTGTAATTCATTTTCAGTATGACAGTGATTTTGAAGATTAACATAATTTGAAATTCAGTTGAATTGTAAATGATGAATAATGTAAATGTAATTCACAATGATAAAAGACGAACAAAAGTGTGTCTCGTCTCGACCCGTCGTTTTTCAAGACGAAACAACGAGAGCGAATGTTATATGTGTTTATATATTCAATTATTTTCAGAGACCAATAATCTTAGCAGCCGAAAAGAAAGAATCAATAACTGAAGACAATAAAAATAGGTTACTGGGGAATGTTGAGGCGTTGGAGAAGATTTTAGGATTGGACAACAAATTTGTAGCAGGTGATAATTTAACTATAGCGGACTTTAGCTTCGTGGCTTGGGTATCATCGCTCAATGTAATGTATCCAATTACTGAAGATCGTTTTCCCAATGTAATACGCTGGTGGAAACGAATGGAGAAACTACCTAGTTACAAAGCCAATCATGAAGGTTTAACCCAATATAAAGGCATTTGGGAAGCTAGGGAATGAAAATTGTAACAAATATAATTCCAGAATATTTTATTTTTTTTATTTCATTTATGTTGTTTCAAGAACTTTTACTTCAGCTGTTTTTTGCATGAAACATAATTACTTGGCAAAAACTTTGAAATGCTTGGAATATGAGTATGTGTTTTGAATGAAAATTCAATTAGAACGTTGACGTAACAACTATTACTAGATGTGCCAAAATTATGATTGAAATTCATTACATTCCGATATCGAATAAAATTTTTTTATCAATATATTTATATATATATATATATATATATATATATATATATATATATATATATTGTTACTGGTCAACAATAAACGTACTCAAACACCCACGTACTCATCAGATTTGAGTGAAGGAAAAACCACAAGCTATGGAATGAGGGTGCGAGTGACTTTTTTAAGGGCACTACCAAGTTTAATGTGGGCTAGGTTATCTCGAACAAAGCAATCTAATTATACTTAAAACTCTATCGTCCAAAGGTACTTGTTTCGGAAAATTATCAAACAGTCTTCTACGTATGGATGTCAGGATATCTGGCTGCCCTGAACCAACAGATCGGCACCCAGCTCGTCTGCACTATTTGAACTGGACGTCTCTGACAGATGAATAATTCCCGCTATCGAACAGGCTTTGTAACTGTCTTTCGTAGTAATGACGGAACGGATATTGCGGGATAAGTATTGTCCCGTACCATACTCGGCTGTCCTATTAGGAGGAGGAACCAAAAATCTCAATCTTACGTACTCTTAACAATGCCCATACTGAGATACTTTCACAAAATATTTCCGGCCTCATTATAAAAAACATGATTCACAACCATGAAAAACATTGGAGATTTTAAATTAATGAGACCTCTTCTGATGGTAGAGGTACAGAAATATTCTCCACTGCCATTTTGTGAACAACACCAAGCATGGCATGACGTAAACACAAATTTTACTAATTAATCAAATATTGAAATTAAATAATACTCTGAAAATACTTATAGAAAAGGAGGAAGCGGTAAATCATGATAAAACTAAAACTATTAATCCCCACAAAAGCCAATTCTCTACCTCCTACACAAAATATATCACCAACTAAAACAACTCGAAATACCATCCAAAATGATCTGCACTTCTAAGTTCTCGTTTGGAGAATTGTCTCGAAAAAGATCGCATGTGCGCTTTGGCGAAACGCTTTCCTACATACACGGAGAGCCTCGCACATTTCAAACCATGCATTCCAAAATGCACGTGTTTTTTCTGTTTTCAAACTGAATCTGTGGAATTCAACTTCGTCAGCTTTCAACGCTTCTTCAATTGATTTGAAAAAGCTCTCGTTATCCATAAATATATTTGTGTTATTTTTTCCGTACTTCATATGGAATTTACCTTTGGCCATAGCTACTACTTTCTCGATGACCTCATTGTGATTCTTCCCATATCCGTGAAGAACAATCGGCGGTGGTTTCGAACTCTTCTTTGTCTACTTTATGGCTCCGATTTTGAATTTTGGATTCGATTTCACATTCTTGCTCCATGTCATCGCTTTCATCTCCGTTGTCGGAAGGTTCTTCATATTTATTTTCTATTTGTATTTCAATGATTTCTTTACTTCTTGTAAGTAATTTTTTAGTTGATGGAGGTGTAAACTCCTCGTTGTCGGAATCGTGGATTCTGGGCCTTTTAATAATACGCTATTGAAAGAGTCTATTTCTCGGAAGTTCTCGTGGAAAGTCCCAACCTCGGGATCTCAAGCCTGGGATTGAACCGGGAACCTTCGGCATCTTAGGCGGATGTTATAACCACTACACCACAGAAACTTGATCAGAATGGGAAAACAAAGAGAAATCCCTTTCAGAATATCACATTCCACGAAAAAGATTCTAGAAGAAATAGTAGAACCTGTGCACTAGCAAATTATAGAATTACACCGGTCTATTTATAATATTTTACTGAATCAGCTAATTATCTGCCAATGGTGATAGGTTGACCAATTCAAATGTGTAACAGCCCTCAGCGTTGAACCATTTTTCTTGGTCACAGTCATCTACTCAGAAGTTTCAGCTCAAAATCTATTATCGAATTTTCAGAGATTCATGTTAGCAGCATCTTATTCTTCATTGTAATAATGTCAGTTGACTTATCGAATACATGGTGGAACATTGTCGGATATGATGAAAAAGCACAAAATTATCATTTAAACATTTTTAAACTAAACTACAACAAAAACTAAATTATCAAGAAATCATAATCGTGATAATTATACAGATTTTATCGTGAGAAATATCTTCAAGAACCTTACATATAGTAATCAAGCTTAGAATAAAAAACGTTTTTCTCAACCAAAATAAATGGGATCGTATTGAGTTAAAAAGTGAGTTTCCATAGGACCCTTTTATTACAATATAGAACAATATCAATAAAAATTAGTCATGCCAATATTCCAACATAACGCAACAAAAAAATTAAAGAAAAATGAAAATCATAAAAAGAAAAACCTGAAAAAATATTAAATTCAATGTCAATTTGAAGGAAATAAAATACATATAATTGTCACCCCTCACCATGCAACAGACTCATGACCACCGAGATAGATAGTTTCATTCCTTTACAAACCTCTCCAGGGATGAGGTAATGCGGAATGTTTTCAACACAGAATTGAAAGTCCTGCGTATATCATATGAAAACTCTTTTTGAAATAGATTAGTACGGCATTGATGAGGCATGAGCAGTCCCCTGCAGCCTATATTCAACACATCTACCGAAATTTTATTTCATTATAGAGACATGGTGATGACTTGTGCTTCAAAATTTTCGAATATAACACAGCCGCAAGTAACATCCATGGTGAGACATCGGGACTAATACACTTAATCTATTACGAAACGAATCGGCCATAAACAACGTCATAGTCATCAAACAGTCTGCTCTAAACTCCACGGCAGTATGTGTGAATGTGGAATCAACATATTCAAATAAACAAAGACGACCTTCAAACATTTATTTATATACCCACTAAATTTTGTTTTCTCCATCAGTAAACTCCATTTGGAGACATCCCCTCTCATATGTCTAACTACGTTCGACAAATTCTGTTTCTTCTGAAACCATCAACGTGGTTTTTTTTTGTTGTGTTTATACGTAATCCATGTTACCTAGAAATCGATAAAATGAACTGTAGATCAGAATTGAAGTTTCGTGAAGGCAATTCTGAAACCCTACCCACAAAAGAACGATACAACTGCACATCGTCAGCATACATGTGGCGTTTAGATATTGTTACACCTTCCGTCCCACAACTGGTATATATACTGAAAATAAGTGTTCACAATATAGAGCCTTGAGGTACACCGCGTTTTATCTACTCTAGTCTTGAAAGTCCCATCGTAATCTGTACATATTGTCTTCTTCATTGCATATATGATGACACAAATTTACATAGCCTCTTCAGAGAAACCAAAGTAATTCAAGATGGTCATCATTTACTTATGAACAATTTTGTCGAAAGCTCGAAAGTAATCATTCGAAATTTGTGCTCTGCTATATTAGCCATCAATTTCTCTGACTATATCGTCAGTTATGTCAAATCATTAGGTGTTCAATTCACTCGAAATTTTCAGATTTCTTACAAATTGTCTATTATTGATATAAACTAATGTGTGAATGTAACTTTCTACGGTGGAGAGAGCAGCTCAAAACTCATTCCGAGTGAATTGAATAATTTTTGGGCAGGACAATCGTTTGTTTGTTTGATAGAATATTTCATCGACGTATCGAAATCCTTAGAGAGGATGTAATGGATAATATTTTATTTTCAGTTTGTTTCATTTGGTTATTGTATATTACTAGTTCAATTAATTTTTATTCTATTTTCGATGGCTTCTGTTGAGCATTTGAGCCTTCGTGATAGATAATATTATATCTTCATTTTTTTCATTTGGTTATAGTATATTACTATTTCAATTAAACGTGGTTTTCTTGTCGTTGTATATATTCGCTTATATACTTTGTTTTTTATATCATTTTTATTACGTTTGTTATTTTTCCCTGTAGTTGTGCGTATATCTTTTGGGATTAAATATACCTATTATTTTTGTTATTATCAATCAATATTTATGTATTTCATAAACAGTGAAACGTGACTGTCATAGTATGTTTCAATCATCTATGATCGATTCACTTGAACATCCGAAATTGATTATCCTAAAAACACGTACGTATTATTGAGACAAAATTTGGTTCATTATATGCGGATCCTGCTCCTCTCATTTTTAGGATCAATATTATTTATAATGATCCTCATTAAATGAGTACACATATGTATTAAGTACACACATACGTGAGACAAATTCGACATAATATATTATGACGAATTTGTGAGCTAAAACTTACCAACAGGAATCATTCCTTTAATTTTACGTGTATTAGGGACTTAAAAAAAATTATTAGAAACGGAAAACCTTTTCGTTGGGAAATTTTTACATTATAAATGTATAAGATAACTATAGGATTAAAATATGTTACATAGAACATAATATAGAACTAAACATGTTCATATATGTATTACTATAATTATGGGTTCGTAGATCATTTGAGTTAGGAATTAGAGGTATTTTTGGTAAGTATATGAAATTTTCGAAAAGTTGAATTTTTTCTTAGGTCCAGTTGTATTCCATGTTAATCATTGAAAGAAAAACATATCAAATACATATAAATGAATGAAAACTATTCTGAATTTCGGCATTATATTTTTCATCACTATCCCATAACATAATTAATGAAAATGTTTAGAGAGCTTATTACTGAAAATCGTTGTTGTTCATTTGAGTTGTACATTCTATCCATGTAAATTATCGAGTGATTGAATTGTAACTGATTGAATTATCAATGAAAGTCCGATTTTAGAATACCGACTTTTTCAAGAAGGTAAACAAACGATTGTTTCCATTATCCCTGTTTTCATTGTCTCTTTTATCTCAGATAATTGTGGTAATTCTTTCTTTTCATCGCGTACCTGATGCCGACTCTGATTCGAAAAATATATAATCTTTTCATTGATGTAATTGATCATCACACCTGCATATAATTATAAAGAGTTTCGATAATGAATTTTCGACTTGAATTGTCTTTAATAATGTTTATTGCAAAAATTCCAACTCTTGAGAAGAAATTCGAAATAGCAAATAATTAACGATGAAATCTATATTCCAAATATCTCAATTGATTTTCTGATGAATTCATTTATGTGTATTGACTGATTACTGTCATCCGTGAATATTATTTATTTTAAAGTTTCGACAAAGCTACAATGTGTAAGGGTACGCATTATAGAATAATAAGTCTTCATGCTTTGATTTTACCTCATTTACTGTACTTCCTTAGTTTGATGTATTATTCTTCAGAGGTAATACCAAACTAACGGCAAATATTAGAGATCTGGAGCATACGTAGTATACTGAAGACAAACGAATACACGCCAATAAAACACTTAATGAAAATAACTGTTGGAATCCAGAAAATCTTCTAAAATATAAAGTACTGAAATATTTAAAAAAAGCTCAGTGTGAATTGGTTTCTACATGGTGGCATTGTCTGTTCAGAACTGACATACAGAGCTCTCAAACAAAACTTCCATATGAGAAACAACAGCAAAAAAGGTTAAAACTTAATCCTTGGTTTGGGTATTTCACAGATAAATTCACCATCGCAACACTTGAAATAGACCAAACACCTCGTCAGCAGTGTTCAACAGAAACCTAAAAGCTATCCTTCAAAGAAATTGATCTGTAGTGAAGATATAAAATGTGCAGTATAATTTATGAATATTTAATAGTGTTGGCGTTCACTTGATGTGAACCATTATAGTCAAATATAAGATATAATTCAAACACTTGAACTTTCATTGAAAAGACAGTACTCTATTAGCATCAGAAGAAGTCGTTTATAACAACAAAACTCGTCATACTATGTTTTCAATAAAAGTGTGAATCAAACGTTCAAGTAATTGAATTTTATCTCATGTTTAATTTATGTATATCTGTTTGCTTTTTGTTGTGGCACTTATGCCAACTGAAAACATACTTTCCTACTTATTGAAGGGATACGTGTAGAAATTTCATCACACGATCTTCCGTTATTGCAAAGAAAGGAATGTCTACAAATACGTGATAACCATAAAACTTTAGAAAAAGCAAATATCAAAGTGTTAGTGATTTGAGTGACATTAAAGTGAAGCGAAAAGGGATCCATTTGATCCAAAACGTATTTATGGATTATGTTACATTTGTCAGAAATAACGTTTTCAAACATTGAAAACATTAGATACTGCTTTGATCATCGAGAATTGATATTTGCAAACAGTTGTTTCAATCACTTTTTAAACGAGTCTTTCATGATCAAAATGACGAGTTTTGTTCGAAAAGCATATGGTATCCCACTCAGAGCTATTTAAAGAGTAATGCCTATTATAGCAAAGATACATTTCGGCTGAACCTGAGCCGACTTGTTGAACGCATGTTTACTTACTACAATCCAATTGATACACTATTAGAAGTTCCACAATCTTAGGTGCTCTAATCGGAAGGATATCGCTATTTTAGTACAAATTGTTCATTTGAGAAATTACCTAAAACAATTTTCCTACATTTCTATCTTCGTGAATTGTTTTTGTCATCTTGATTGCCAATTATGGACAATCAATATGTTATCAGTTACATTTGTATATCTCAATAGTAATTAAGTCGGAACATTGTCAGTTTTATTGTGTTTCATTCAAAAAAAAAGAATTTCAGCTTTAAGTTGCTCAAATGTAAAAGCTTGCAATAGTTGTTATAACAATTGGGAACATTTAATTGCTGGGGTATCACGATTTCCATACAAATTTTGCGTTCTGAACTGGCAGAAAGAAGATAATGAAAACTGATGTCAAGTAGACTTTATAAGGGTGGCACAAGTATGACTTTTATAAGAACTCCAAACTTGTTTCATGGCTGCCTCTTAGTTATCCTTTCTTACTCATAATAGTAATTTCCAGTGTATTACAGTTAATGAGCAAAATTAGCTTAAAATCCGCTGAAAAGAGCGGGAAGGCAAAAGATGCTTTCAACGAACTACTAGTTGACATATTCGTACCATACATGAAATCAGTTTCCTTCAAAGCTAAGAAATCTATAATCTTAGTGCTTACAATAGTTTTCAAAATCATTCGGGCTTTTGACGCATTTTCTTCATCTCCACAAATAAGTTATGATTTGACATTCTTCAAGCTTTAAAACTATACTAGCATCAAAGGAGGAAATTTTGCAGATTGGTGAATGTTGTAAGATTGGGTTATCGAGAACTAACTTCAAAAAAATTTTCAACCGAATTTGCATGAGTTAGTTACTTTACCAAATTCAAGCAAAATTAAAAGATATAAATTGATTTCATTTCAAACTAACTAATAAATAAAAGAGTGAACCATCAAAATCATGAAGAGCAATGAAGTTTAAGAAGAGCAGAATAGCTAGAAAACTACAACAAGGAAAGATAAAGTCAGCTCTTTGTTAGAATTTAATTGACCAAATCCCTCGAATTTCTTCGTGAAACAAATGCAAGAACAATAACATGATACTAGCACAGTATGTCCTCAATAACTGTGTATACTAATTTTACTGTTATAATCCTGAAACCCCTTCCTTTCAAAAATAATTTTTTCATGACAGAAACTCAATTCCTTTTCACCAATTGTGGAGATTCAATCAAGAGAACAATATTAACGAGGGGAAATAATAGGAAACGAAACTGAGAATTAAAAAAATACAAGTAAAAGCAAAATGCTGCAAACAAAATGAACAAAGATGACAGTAACAATGATTACAAACTGATAAGAAACAAAAATATGGAAGACTTGAGATATGTCAGCATTGGATGATATCCTTAATAAATGGGAATAAACTCGAATACTTTTGGTCCCCGCCATTGGAATGGAAATTGTGTTACTCATTCGATGAAACTAATTAACAAATGAAATATACTACAAAAATTGTAACAAATATTCATTGAACGTATATGGTTTCAGCTATATAAGAAAATCGAACAAGTTTTGTTTAAATCTTTTAAATTGAACATCACTCTTAATTTTTAGATGAAGACTGTTAAAAGGCTTTTTACCCATATAGTAGAGTGGACTATTTTCATAAAATGAGAACGTAAGCTCTAGATAAACATAGTTCATACGTCTTGTGTCGTAACTATGTTTAAAAATAGAACCATCATAAAAATTGCTCTTGAAGAAATGTACTAACAACTTATAAATATATAACCTAGGTAGTGTGAAAATATTGCACCATCTGAATATATTCCTGCAAGATTATCTAAATGATATTTCAGTTTGTATTCTCAAAATTGTTTTTTGCAAGTTCTGAAATTCTCAATTTTCTGAAAGTGACTAGTTGTACACCAAAAAATAATACCGTAACTTAAGAGCGATTTAAACCAAAAAAAAATATTATTTTTAGTTGTAGAAAAGATGAATATCTTTTCAAAATACAGAACAAATAGCTAACACTAATCAATTTAATCCATAAATTGTCAATATGCTTAATCCAAATCAAGGTATCATCCACATGTATACCAAAGAAGTTAGAAAAATCTGGTAATGATACATTCTCATCATTTACACATAACTGCATTACATACTGCATATCTCATATGGAATAACATATAATGGGACTTAGAATTGTTTCTTACTAGAACATTTCTGGCGAAATGCTCATGCAATACTTTTTGGCACATTACGTTTTGGATTTCATTAATGGAAATCACAAATAGTATTGGATCTAGTACACTGTCTTGTGACACCCCCGCGTTTATCTGAAAAATATTAGATAAAAAACATTTTTCGTCTATGTTCAATTTTATCATTTGAGAAAAATTTGAGAAGTAGGAGTTCACCAGATCAAGAGATATTCCTCGAAAACCACATCTTTCAAATTTATTCCGCAATATTCTGTGGCACATACGATCAAATGCCTTAGTCAAGTCTATCAAAATTGCTAGAAAATATTTTTATTATGCAGAATATCACATGTTGTACATCACTGTATTCACTATTCCACCTCTCAAATATCCATGCTGGGAAGTTGAAAATAATGAAAAACAATTGCATAAATTCAACATTCTTATACATATAGTATTTTCAAAAGTTTTGGAAAATGATGGCAATATAGTTATAGGTCTCAAATCACAGCTTCTAAAGGACTGTATGTTCAAAATGTTTCAGAAAAACACTGGACGTTTTGAAAAGAAATTTTCAATTAAAAACAAAATACCTGGCAACACTGCTGTGTGGAATCGGTTGACGTAATCATTAACTTAAATATTCCTATATAAAAGACAATTGAGTACTCTATAATTCAATTGATACCTGGTACAGATAGATCCTCCACCACCATGGCACCAATACTTTACATGTTACCTCCATGTCCCCCAGTCAGGGCAGTTTTGATGACGGCGAAGGAATTGGGACTCGAATTGGAGCTGAGAAAATGCAATATTCTGAATAAGGAGCAATATACCGAAGAATACCTTAAAGTAAGTACAAATTACATTTTTTTCTCAAATAATCTACATATTTAGTTAATTTTGTCTGTCATTCAATATTTCGTTCGACTTTTATTCCACATGGATATGAACTGAATAAAGGTTGAAATTGAATGTCATATTTCATGAAAAATCAGTATATATAATTTCATGACATACGGCCTTCTGCTCTTAAGAAGAGGAATGTGAAGGAAAAGAGTAGATCTGAAGTGTAGGACAGTGTTTGGTTTTATACGAGAAAACGAAAATTGCTTGAGGTGTTTGAAGAAATCAAATGGAAAGGCTAAGAAAAGTATGTGCCTAGTTCTTTAAAATCAGGTTATGTTTTCGATATAAGTAGATGAAAATTTTCAGAATGTTCTCGTTATTGAAGTTTACGTTAGTGAAGTGAGACAACAATGACAGGAAGGTCAATATAATGTATAAAATACAGGTAATTCAGTTTAATGAAATTATGTCAATTTCTCAGCAATTGTGTCAGGGTATTACTATATTTTCAAAAGACAAACTCACTAACACAAAGTGTTTTTTATTCGACATAGTAAACGATTATTCACCAAGATACCCGCAAATATTCAATCAACTTCATCGGGAACTATAAAGAAGATATTTGCTTCTTTAAATAACTGTAAAGAAAAACTATTAATGTGAATTTCATTTCTGCTACAAGTTGTGTTCTTTCTACATTGCCAAGAACAGATTCTCAGAAAATATCGAAGCGCAAAGAAAGCGTTCAATAAATTGAACACATTTCAAGTTATTGAACCGAAACAATATTTCAGTGGTCAATAATGAAAAATATTCTCGAAATTCTTAAAATATAATTCATTTATTAACCGTTTCACCAATGGTTTTTCAAATATTCAAGAGAATTAATACTCAGAAATATTTCGCATCTTGAATAAACACAATGGTTATATCTTTACAAACATAGGAATTAAGACATTGTAAGAAATGACGAAAGTCGCATCTGTTGTTTTCAACGAAACACACTTGGTAGATTTTGGAAAAATTAATTCATCCATACAAATCCTCAATTTCAGGAAAAATTTCCAGAATAATGTTTTCTTTCCAGATGAATCCCTCCCACACAATTCCAACCTTAGATGACGACGGTTTTTACATTTTCGAAAGTGCTGCGATAATGGGATACCTGGTTGGTAAATATGGAAAAAATGATTCTCTCTACCCAGAAGAATTCAAAAAACGAGCTCTAGTGGATCAATTACTTCACTTCAGTACACAATCGTTCGCTACATTCGTATCGATATCAGTAAGTGTAATTCATTTTCAGTATGACAGTGATTTTGAAGATTAACATATTATGAAATTCAGTTGAATTGTAAATGATGAATAATGTAAATGTAATTCACAATGATAAAAGACGAACAAAAGTGTGTCTCGTCTCGACCCGTCGTTTTTCAAGACGAAACAATGATAGCGAATGTTATATGTGTTTATATATTCAATTATTTTCAGAGACCAATAATCTTAGCAGCCGAAAAGAAAGAATCAATAACTGAAGACAATAAAAATAGGTTACTGGGGAATGTTGAGGCGTTGGAGAAGATTTTAGGATTGGACAACAAATTTGTAGCAGGCGATAATTTAACTATCGCGGACTTCAGCTTCGTGGCTTGGGTATCATCGCTCAATGTAATGTATCCAATTACTGAAGATCGTTTTCCCAATGTAATACGCTGGTGGAAACGAATGGAGAAACTACCTAGTTACAAAGCCAATCATGAAGGTTTAACCCAATATAAAGGCATTTGGGAAGCTAGAGAATGAAAATTGTAACAAATATAATTCCAGAATATTTTATTTTTTTTATTTCATTTATGTTGTTTCAAGAACTTTTACTTCAGCTGTTTTTTGCATGAAACATAATTACCTGACAAAAACTTTGAAATGCTTGGAATATGAGTTGGTGTATTGAATGAATATTCAATTAGAACGTTGACGTAACAACTATTACTAGATGTGCCAAAATTATATAATTGAAATTCATTACATTCCGATATCGAATAACATTTTTTTATCAATATATATATATATATATATATATATATATATATATATATATATATATATATATATATATAATATATAATATATATATACAACAATAAAAATACAACAGGATAAATTTTCTTACTAAATATTCAGGAAACCTACCTTCTCTGACGTCATGATAAATTTCAATTCGTTCAGTCCAATAAGCCATCGAATCGTAGCTCTCAATTCAATGATTCATAGGGCTTTTTCGATTCCCCTATCAAAACAAGACCTTAGGGAAGAACTTAATGTGTATGAACAATCTTTCTCTCATTTAAATATGAACTATCACAGAGTTGATTCATCGTCCATTGAATTCTTTATACATTTATACATTAAACCAGGCACTTTCAAAACGATATCGGTATCGCCATCTATAAACCGGCTGAGCCCATTTTTGGCTCAGCCGATTTTAAACAAATAGTACACAGTGCAACACGAGTCACCGATAGATCAGTTACATTGATCGATCACATAATAACAAACGATTTTAATACAGCAGAGGTTCCTAGAAATTTTCCGATGATCAGTGACCACGAAATAATTGGTGTTAAAGTAGAATTTCCATGCAATGAACTGGTAAAAGAAGAGACTTATGTCAGAAATTCAAATCCTCATAATATTAAAATAATACAGAAAGCGTTAATTGGTCAAAATTGGAATTATACTTCTACAGATGTTGACAAAGTATATTCGGACTTTATGAAAATCCTTCAAACGACGATAAATCGGATTGTTCCACTAGGTAAGATCAAGGCTAGGAAATTTCCGTGGTCAACAGGACTAGTTAAACTGGCTCAAAATACTAGAGATATTGCTTATAAGAGATTCATGTACACCAAGAATGAGGAAGACTGGAAAGAATATAAAAGAAAAAGAAGCAATGTTAGTTCTGTAATTAGAAAAAAAAAAAAAAAAAATATTATAACCGAAACATTGATGATTGCAAGGGAAATGAGAGAAAAATGTGGCAAACACTGAAAGGACTTGTTGGCAATAAAAAGAAAAATGCTGAATTCAGGAACATTGATTTTGGATCGTATGACGGCAACGTAGCAGAGAACATGAATAATTTTTATGCAGATAGCTTAAATGAGATAACGGAAAACATTGAAAAAAAAGACATGGAAATATGTTGGCGATAAGATCCTCGACAGCTTCTCTACTTTTAAGGAAATTAGTATATCAGAACTTTCAAAAATTGTTACTTATATGAAAATTAGTAACTCTAGCGATTCTGTTTCAAATGTAAGGCTTGTAAAAGATTTATTTTGTGTTATAGGGTACCCACTGTTGTATGTGGTGAATGCATCTCTTAGTGCTGGAAAAGTTCCCGAGAAACTAAAAACTAGTGTTATACTGCCAATACCCAAGGTGCCAACACCAACCGCGCCTGGTGATTTTCGACCGATTAACTTGTTACCAGTGATAGATAAAGTTTTGGAAACTATAGTGTGTGGACAGTTGAAAGAATACTTAGAGCGGAGTTGTATTCTGTACAGTGGTCAGTCTGGGTTCAGAAGCAGGCACTCCTGTGAATCTGCGTTGCAGTATACGTGTGCAGTTTGGAGAGAAGCTATGAACGAATCGAAAATAACTGTAAGTGTTTTTATAGACTTGAAACGTGCATTTGAGACTATTGACAGGGACATCCTTATAAAGAAATTGGCTTTGTATGGTATCAGGGATGGCGCACTAGACTGGATCAAGCATTTCTTATCAAATAGATATCATAGAACGAAGGTTGGTAATTATGTTTCCAATACGACAGAAAGCAGATGGGGTGTGCCACAGGGAAGTGTGCTGGGTCCTCTTTTGTTCATAGTTTATATTAATGATATGTATAAGGTTTTGAAAAATTCATTTGTTAACTTGTTTGCTGATGACACGCTCATATCAGTCTGTGGGAAAACTGCTGATGAGATAGTTCCTGTACTTAATGTAGAATTACAATGTGTGTATGAATGGCTGTGTCAGAACAAATTGAAGTTGAATTGTATAACAACTAAATGTATGGTTATCGGATCTAAGGTTAATTGTCAAAAATTTCATGAATCGGGACATTTGTTCTATCTAGAAGGGAAAAAATTGAGACTATTTTTGAAATTAAGTATTTGGGAGTTGTCTTGGATCCAGAGTTGAGTTTTAACAGTCATGTTGAATATATATGCAAGAAGATTGGTAAAAAAATAGGGTTTTTCAAGCGTATATCGCGTTTATTATCTCAATGGACAAAAATACTAGTGTATAATACCCTGATTTTTCCTCACTTTTCATATGTTTGTTCATTATTGATATCTTGTACTAATGAAAAGTGAAGTAGGTTGCAATTGCAGCAAAATAAGGTTATGAGAGTTATATAGAATTGTGATGAGTATACTCCTATTAAGAATATGCTGGACAGGCTGAATTGGCTTAATGAAATTCGCTTTTTCAATGGTCTGCCTGATGATATTGAAAGTGCGCCTACTTCAAAAGTATTTAAGAGATTGCTTGATGTATATCTGCATAGTTGTATTGTTGTGTAAATTAAGGAAACTTTTTTTTATGTAAATAGCAGAGGCCTAAATAAATATATTATTATTATTGACGCAACGCAATTTGGAGTTCACTATACTGTACTCTTAATATGAAATGATGACATTATTTATATATTATCTCAATAATACAACGACTGAGAATTTAGATACAAATAAATCCATAATTTTACAAATCGGGATCCAACCTAGATTTTTAGATAGATGTTTGTCTATAGATATATATATATATATATATATATATATATATATATATATATATATATATATATATATATATATATATATATATATATGAAATGTTCAGAAAGGTTTCCGCGGTCAGAGGTATGTATAAAACTTGGTTCTCGGAATGAGCCGCGTTCTAGATTTATATAATCTCGACGTTTCGGCTTCCGTTGTGAAGCCATCTTCAGGAGTTGGAATAAATTAGTAAAGGTAAGGGTTCCTCGGTTACGTGGCCTCAATCTGCCTACTCCACGAACTGAATGAAGGAAAATGAAGAAAGGTTACCTGGTTACGTGGTCTCAATCTGCCTACTCCACGAACCAAATGAGGGAAACTAGGAACGATAAGAAATAATTCGGTTGCGTGGACTCAATTTGCCTACTCCACCAGCCAAATCGTTTCTAATAGTTAATTCCGAAGTCTCAACCTGCCTACTATTCGGCGTCAACTAACCTTTCCCCATTTTCCTTCATTCAGTTCGTGGAGTAGGCAGATTGAGGCCACGTAACCGAGTAACCCTTACCTTCACTAATTTATTCCAACTCCTGAAGATGGCTTCACAACGGAAGCCGAAACGTCGAGATTATATAAATCTAGAACGCGGCTCATTCCGAGAACCAAGTTTTATACATAGATATATATATATATATATATATATATATATATATATATATATATATATATATATATATATATATATAAGAAAATGAACACAAGAACATTCATTAGAAAAATTAAAATTTATCTAGAGAATGTTATAGTAGAGCTAGAACATTCTCTTAGAACATGTAGTCCCTGCAGAACGAAACATATATGTCTCGCACTTCCATCAGGTGTGGCATCGATTTCAATATTTCTCTAACATTTATTCCTTGAAGGATAATGGAGACATCACATCGTACAAGTTCACATATCTAGCTCTACTATAACATTCTCTTGATTAATTTGAATTTTTCGAATGAATGTTTTAGTGTTCATTTTCTTAAATATTTCATTCAGTGCCCTGAGCACCAAAAATTTCATTTCCTTTCATTATTTGTGTTATTTGTGAGGTTTATTAAGTTGTTGTAAATAGATTTGAGATGTTTAATGTCTGTTCTTTCATATACTGTGTTTTTTTAATTTTTACGAATGTGTAACATTTCTGAAATTTCTCTACTTTTTTCGTGTCTTTCAGTTGCCAAAATCTTCGTACTTTTGTAATCAAAATCGTGTTTTTCTGTTATTTTATGTTTATGTAAGGCTGTTATTTGAGTTTTTGCGTATTTATGCGCTTTGATTCTCTCTTTGAGATTTTGTGCTGTTTGTCCGATATAGCTTTTATTGCAATTGTTACACGGCATATAAACCGTATGAGTTTTTTTCTGAGTAACAGTTTTACTTTTTAATTTTGTATATTTTTCTTCGATTTAATTTTTGGCAGTATATGTAATTCTTAAATTATAAGGTTTTAATATTTAAGCAATGTTTTTACTTAATTTTGGAATATATGGTAAGGTAATTAATTATTTTCTCTAAAAAATAAGTTTTACATTTGATATCTATAGTAATTCATAAATTCAATTATTCATTAGTTTTGACGAAGTTGTAATATAACAACGAAACGTTAACAAAAATAAACATTTTCATATCAAAAGAAGCCTGTAATTGTTAAAAACTTTCAAAATAAAATATCTTAAACAGGCAAAAAATCAATCTCAAGAAATATAATAATTGCTAGCTGAAATAAAGCAATTGTTTGTCGATGATATGTTTGTCGCAAACAAACTCACGTTCTCCCTCGTTTCCACTATATCTATCCATGATTTGCTAAACTGCATATGTTGAAAAATATATTTCTAATTGCTAGCTCTTCCCAGAAAAAATGTAAATATTATTCGTTTTGATATTCGTTCGTTCACAAATGTGAATTGTTGACTTTGAATACCCGCGAAAACTTTCCCAAATTCCAATAAATAAACTTAATGTAATTAGTTTTGTTACAGATTATCACTGAACTAAGTACACTTATACTTCTCGTCGACAGATGGCGAATTATTTAATGTTGAAATTCGAATTTCGAATTATGTGGGGTAGGCAACTCTTTATACATTATTACATTTTCCAGACAAATTCAAAACGATATCGGTTTCGTCATCTATTGACGTAACGAAATTCAGAATTTACTGGGGACCCGTGCCTTAAGGCTGCGGTTTAGTAAACTCCAAATTGCGTTGCGTCAGTAGATGGCGATACCGATATCATTTTAAGATTGTATATTACGTCATTCTACGACCTCGCATAATTCGATGAAATTTCAAGTTTAAATAATTCGCCATCTGTCGACGAGAGGTTTAAGTGGACGGTTCGGTAAACTCTGAATTGTTTTGCATCAATAGATGGCGGTACGGATATCGTTTTGAAACTTTCCTATACACTTAATATTTCGTCCCTAGTTCGTGACTTCTTCAGGAGTATACTAAAATTAAATTGAAGGTACATCAGTCATCATATTTTGTGAAAATAAAATAATTAAAACTAATAGATCTAAAAGTTGAAAAACCCATACACAGTTCATACTTTGTCTGCAGGCGATAGAGGAGTGTCTGATACGAGCAACATATTTTTAGCGGTGGTCTGGTTCGAAATTTTTTATATTTATAAGATTGCAGTAGATTTCACTCAATTGATCTGTGTCAGATTTATAGCTAACACATTTCTCATCTTTTATTATGTGACACATTCCAAGGAAAGCCTAGTCTTGTAATCACTTTGTTGGTCAAGAATTTTGTTAATGAAAATTCTGAAATGTCAATTCGTTGCCGTTCTCAGAATTGGGCATGTGTTACTCAACCACATGGAAAATTTTACGTGCTGATTTGGGTTTTAAAGCCTATACAATATATATATATATATATATATATATATATATATATATATATATATATATATATATATATATATATATATATATATATATATATATATATATATGCATTTTAGAAGCATCACTCAATTTGCACCATATATTCGAAATTTTTATTGAAGTTGATAACTTGGCCTATGCCATTTACATTCTTAAGATAACTTCATGTAAATGTTGTCGCAGCTCCGTATTAAATGGTATATTCGGAAGGTCCAATTTTGCGTCATTTTTTCGAGCATTTCGGCCTCTATCTCACGATTACGCGTTTCATGTTGACCTGTAAGGCTTCAATCGTGTTCGGCTTGTGTACATACACCAGCGACTTTATATAACCTCACAAGAAATAATCCAGATGCGTCAAATCACATGATCTTGGCGGCGAATTCACAGGGCCATTTCGAGAGATGAACTACTCACCAAATTCATCCTTCAACGTGTCCATTGTTTCACGAGCTGTGTGGCATGTGGCACGGTTTTGATGACACCACATGTCAACCAAGTTCAACTCTTCCAACTGGGGTAAAAACAATTTGCGTATCGTGGCTATCATGGCGTATCATGATATTGTTCGCCGTTGACGGTAACGTTTCTTCCACGGTCGTCTTTGAAGAAAAATGGACTGATGATGCCACCAGCCCATCAACGACACCAAGCAGTCGTTTTTTCGGGATGCATCGGTTATTCTTGTATGGCATGTGGCTATTTATCACTCCAGATGCGACAGTTGTGTTTATTTTACATATCCCTGAAGCCATAAATGAGCCTCATCGCTGAACACAATTTTTCGATAACACACCGGATTTTCATTAAGCTGTTCTAAGGCCCATTCACCAAAAATTAGACGTTGTGAGAGGTCATTCGGCTTCAATTCTTGTAGAAGTTGAATTGTATAGGCTTTCAAACCCAAATCAACACGTAAAATTTTCCATGTGGTTGAGTAACACATGCCCAATTCTGAGAACGGCAAGGAATTGATATTTCAGGATTCTCATCAACAAAATTCTTGACCAACAATGTAATTACAAGACTAGGCTTTTCCTTGAAATGTGTTACATAATTAAAGATGAGAAATGTGTTAACTATAAATCTGACACAGGTCAATTGGGTGAAATCTACTGCAAGCTTGTTAATGTAAGAAATTTGGAACCAGACCACCGCTAAAAATATGTTGCTCGTATCAGACATTCCTCTCTCGCCTGCTGACAAAGTATGACATGTGTATGGGTTTTTAATGTTTTTCAACTTTTAGATCTGTTAGTTTTAATAATCTTATTTTCACAAAATATGATGACTGATGTAGCTTCAATTTTTTTTAGTATACTCCTGAAGAAGTCACGAACTAGTGACGAAATATTGAGTGTATAGGAAAATTTCAAAATGATATCCGTACCGCCATCTATTGATGCGAAGCAATTTTGAGTTTACCGAACCGTCCACTTATGGCACGGGTCCACAGTAAATTCTAAATTGCGTTACGTCAATAGATGACGATACCGATATCGTTTTGAATTTGTCTGGAAAATGTAATAATGTATAAAGAGTTGCCTACCCCACATAATTCGATATTCGAATTTCAACATTAAATAATTCGACATCTGTCGACGAGAAGTATAAGTGTACTTAGTTCAGTGATAATCTGTAACAAAACTGTAATTAAGTTAAGTTTATTTATTGGAATTTGGGAAAATTTTCGCGGATATTCAAAGTCAACAATTCACGTTTGTGAACGAACGAATATCAAAACAAATAATATTCACATTTTTTTGAGAAGAGCTTGCAATAAGAAATATATTTTTCAACATATGCAGTTAAGCAAATCATGGATAGATATAGTGGAAATGAGGGAGAACGTGAGTTTGTTTGCGACAAACATATCATCATTGAAAACATGGAGTTAGACAATAAAAATTATAATGAGATCCAAAGGATAATACTGTATATATATATATATATATATATATATATATATATATATATATATATATATATATATATATATATTTTTTAGAAATACAGTGATCACATTCATTGACTTCAAAAAAGCATATGATTCGGTAGACCGCGAAACCCTTTTCGAAATCATGAAAGAATTTGGAATCGATCGAAAGACCCGAACAATTATAAAACAGACACTTACTGGTACAACTTCCAAGGTAAAATTTATGGGCGAAATATCAGATCCCTTTGAAATCAAAACCGGTGTGCGGCAGGGGGACGGACTTTCGCCAATTTTTTTCAATATTGTTTTAGAAAAGATCATTAGGGAATGTGAACTTCACGTGAAGGGCATACAAGTGGGTATCAAAAAAGAAAATAGAATAAATGTCAAATGTCTCGCCTTTGCAGACGATATTGCTATCATCACAGACTGAACAGAACTGAAGCCATTCGCGCCGTGGAAAAACTACATGAAATTGCGCAGAAAACCGGGTTACAAATTTCTTATGATAAAACCAAATACATGGAAAGAAAACCAAAAAATAAATCTTCTCTTATGACAAAACATGGTGAAATTTTGCAAGTAGGCCATTTTAAATACCTCGGGGAAGTTATACGGTCCTCAGGTTCAAACCGAATCGCTAATGAACAGAGAATAACCAAGCTCCAAAGGGCCTACAAACTAACATGGGCTCACTATAACAAAAAGTGCATTTCGAGAGGCGCCAAATTAAGGCATTATAACACAACGATTCTTCCAGAAGCAATCTACGCAGCTGAAACAATGGTTATTGGCGGCCATTCAAGAATTAGAGAAATAGAAAAACAAGAACGAAAAATTCTCAGAAAGATTTACGGGCCGATCAATAGAAACGGTATTTGGATGAAAAGACCTCAAAATGAACTGTATTAAAAGACAAATACGATAACGGAAGAAATCAGAAAACGACGAGCAAAGTTCTATGCACATGTCTACTGAATGAAACAGTCCAGAATACCGAAGAAACTACTCAATATAATTATAAATAGTAAATGCGGAACAGAGTGGCTAAAAGAGGTTCAAGAGGATCTACAACAGATCAATATAAAAAATCTTGAAGATCGCACTGAATGCCGCTATAAAATCGCACAAATAAAGTTTGAGCAAAAAGTAAATCGTCAACCTGGAGTAAAGTGGACAGATGAACGGAAGAAAGAGCATTCAGAGAGGATGAAGCGTTTTTGGGAGGCAAAAAAGATGGAGCAAAATTCAAGTGCGAATTCAAGTTCAGTCGCTCTCCTCATGGGGAACAATCGAAATAATAATAATAATATATATATTTATATATATATATATATATATATATATATATATATATATATATATATATATATATATATATATATATATATATATAAACAAACATCTATCTGAAGATCTAGGTTGGATCCCGATTTGTAAAAAATAGATTTATTTGTATCAAAATTCTCATTCGTTATATTATTGAGATGATATATAAATAATGTCATCATTTCATATTAAGGGTACAGTATAGTAAACTCCAAATTGCGTTGCGTCAATAGATGGCGATACCGATATCGTTTTGAATTTGTCTGGTTTAATGTATAAATGTATGAATAATTCAATGGACGATGAATTAACTCTGTGATAGTTCGTATTTAAATGAGAGGTAATAATAAATAATTGTCTAAAAATCACTGACTGAACAATTATTTATTTGACTATTTTCGCCTTTTACGGCATTATCAAGAATGAATACATATTACAAAGACAACCTTTAAATATTTACAGATCTGTCCGGACCTCAGAATACACCTTAAATTCGGTCATAGAGGTGGGGGTTTCCAAATTATCAGAGATTTAACAGCGAGAAGTGGTTTAGGTCTAACTGGTCATTGAGAAGATTGTATTTATCGGATTTCTGAAGTTTGTTCATTTCCATAGCTTCCAGGTAGTTTATTTTCATACCTTTTTCACAGTAATGGAGAATATTTGGTTTAAAACAACGTGAGATCTTATGTCCTGTCGACTCTAGATGTTCCCGAAAAGAAGATTGTCCGTTTTTTACGTGTTCATTTAGCCTAGTTTCAAAACATCTTCCGGTCTGGCCAACATGTGACGACTGACATTCTTCAAAGTCCAATCTATAAATTCCAGACTTCTTCATTGGCTCGGATTTGGACAACTTGATATTAAAGATCATTCTATCCAATCTGCTGTGAATTGAGAATGCTATATTCAAATTATTGTTTTTGAAGAATTTAATTATTTTTGAAGAGGGGACGTGTGTATAAGTGATGCTCATATATCTTAATTCATTTTTACTATTATTATTATTGATGTAGTGTGGCCTATATAAAAGTTTATTGATGAAGCGTTTCTCTTTTTTTACAATTAGTTTATTGATTACTTTCAGTGAAAAATGATTGTTCATACCTATCGTACGAATCACATTAAGTTCTTCCCTAAGGTCTTGTTTCGATAGGGGAATTGAAAAAGCCCTATGAATCATTGAATTGAGAGCTGCGATTCGATGGACTGAACGAATTGAAATTTATGATGACGTCAGAGAAGGTAGGTTTCCTGAATATTTTGTACGAAAATTTATCCTGTTGTTTGGAAATTGTAAGGTCAAGAAAATTCAACGAATTATTCGTTGAATATTCACCCGACTTCATGAAAAAACAAGAAAAAGAAATATTGGGAGTACACTCAGCAGTTGCAATCCAACAAAATTTAAAAATAAATTCATCAACCTAACACAAAACATATTCTTGCACATACTATTATAAATGAACCGTTGGGAGAGAAGAAAATGGGTGAATATAACATCATAAAAAACATGTGAGAAAAAGTCAAAAATAACAATCTGATACTTACCAAGGTCGATAAAGGAAACACTTCAGTTTGTTCAAAGAAAGAAGAATATCTCGAAAAAATGGAAGACGTCTTATCCAAATTAGATATTTCCACCTTAAGAAAGATCCCACGGGTACAACATGAGTCAGAATTGTTGGATACTATTTACCTTAAGAATAAAGTTATCCCAATGAGTTCGGAAAGTCCGGAATTATTCGGGTTGGTTAAAGTACACAAAGACGATCCACTGGTTAGACCAGTAGCTTCTTTTTCAAAAGTACCTTCTTGTTAGCTTTCTAAATTTCTCAACACAGCCCTCAAAGAACATACTCATTTCTCTTCTAAATATAGTGTGAAAAATTCAATAGAACTCATTAAAAAAAAATGAAATTGACTTTGATACAAACTTTAAATTAGTATCCTTCGACGTATCCAACATGTTTCCTAACATCCCTACGGAAGAATGTATACCCCTAATTGAAAACATCTTGGAAAAAAAAACACTTCCAACGATAAAAGCAGACTTCTCAACATTATTTAATGTTGCCTTGGGACAGAATTATTTCAGATTCCAAAACAGAATATATTCACAGAATGTAGGTCTTCATATGCCTAAGCCCGTTATTCATGGACAACATGGAAACCACAATTTTAGAATCGGAGATATCAAAAAAACATACTGCACATCTTGCATTACTTTCGTTTCTCTAAAGAGGCCGTGTAAATTTGTGTCATCATATCTGCAATGAAGAAGACAATATGTACATTTTACGATGGGATTTTCACGATTGGAGTAAAACGCGGTGTACCTAAAGGCTCTATATGGTGAACACTTCTGTTCAGTATATATACCAGTTGTGGGACGGAAGGTGTAACAACGTCCAAACGCCGCATGTATGCGGACGATGTGCAGTTGTATCGTTCTTTTGTGGGTAGGGCTTCAGAATTGGCTTCACGAAACATTAATTCTGATCTACAGTTCATTTTGTCGATTTCTAGGAAATATGGTTCACGTATAAACACAGGCAAAAAAAACAAGCTGATGATTTTCAGTATTAACAAAATTTGTTAAATGCACTTAGACAACCCTCTGGGAGGGTTGAAATGATTGAGTCTTAAAATGGAGTTTACTGCCGAAACGTCAATTAATTTCTTCATATTAGAAGAAGCCTGTTATTGCTAAAAACATTCGAAATGAACTATCTTAAACATGCAATAAATTAATTTAAAAACATATATATATATATATATATATATATATATATATATATATATATATATACAACTATTAATAGGTGTTAAATATGGGTATAATATATATTGACAGCGGGCGCGCGTAACCGAAAAGACCTATGGGATAAATGAGAGAGAAAAAAAACACTAATTATTCAATATTTATTTATTTGCACTCAGATATATTATTTGCACTTAGTGTCTGTAGAGTCTAAATTGTCAAAAAAATAGTGGTTACAATTATGAAAAAAACAATTATTGAATTAATTTACATAACTCAAATTTTCTTCGAATGAACACAGAAATTAGGAACACTATAACCTTTACATAACTCAGACTAGTTTATATAACTAGTCTAATAATAAAAATTACAAAATAAGAATAAAAACTAATTATCTTTCATTTAATTTTCATCAGAATCAGCGTCTTCGTCCATTTAATATTGATTGCAAATAAATGTTTCGCGAATTCTGCAAATATTTTTCATATATAACTTACATTCCTCTTCTTTTTGGCTCGACAGGTTCCTCTGCATGTGCCAAAACTGCCTGCTTCTGTATAGCAGCACTATCCTCCATATTCAAATGCTCCCTTATGTTTCTTTTCAGTTTTCTTGGAAGGCTTAATATCGTTGATATTCTTTTGACGTACTCTTTTGTCAATTCAGTGCTTAATGCCTATAAATACATTTTACTTTCATACTTTTAGACGAAAGGCCCGTGTAGTCTTTTCGACGACTGCACCGGGACAATTGTGATTTGTGAAATGGGGGCAGCGCCCCGAGCAACGGTTTATTATTTATTTTACTCCCAATGACATAGCGACAGGCTACTAGAAATGAGAAATAAATGTAATGGGTAATAATAACAATATGAACGAACATGTACTAAGCGCAGTCGATTCGACAACGCGCCCGCTTGAAGGTTAAAAGCGTACATTACATTATTTCATAATTACATTATATCCTTTGTAACTGAAATATAGTTGGACCAGTTTCAATAATTATTTTGTTTTTGGATTCGTGTTTGTTCGGCATGTGATAATGAGAATTGAAATATATTATTCATAGAAATAAAACTTGAATCATGGAAAAAAACATTTAATGCGACTAGACAAAGCTCCTGCATAAGGAGTTGTAGCAACAACATTATGTATTTGTAAGAGAAGCCGCCTGGCATCCTTGATGAGAGACAATTTAACTGAAGTTGTCATTGATGACTCATCACTGACAGTCGTAACAGAGTGAGAACGGCAATCCTTTCTCTATCGAATTATATCTCATTATATAAAACAAAGGCGATTCACTCAGTGTAAAGTTGCATTCATTTCATAGGCTAACTGAAATTATCAATTTAAATTCAGCTGAAACGTATCACTTCATTCATTTATTATATATTCATATATAATTTGAAGAAGAATAGATAACCGGTGTCACGACTGTCAGTGATGAGTCATAATTCTACTTTCATCTCCAGTTAAAACACTCTGTCATCTACGACGCCAGGCGTCTCTTTAGCGAATACAACTTCAAATGTATTGAGAAACGAGTTATGTACTTCAGGTCATTCATACTGAAATCATTGATACGCTTCTTTCTATGATGATATAAAAATTGAGGTTATTCATAATTTCGATAAGGGAAGGTTTTTCAAGTAATGTTGGTGTTATTCAAGTTATATATTTCAATTCCGAATTAGGCGTTATAATTTGCAGCCGACATCATCCCGATCTTCTTTGAACACCCATCGTTTACTCATGAAAAACGTTTCTCGGGGTTATCATTCTAAATTTCTAATGATTGATGACTTTTTATTATAGAGAGTCTAGAAATTTATTTTCATTATTTCAAATAAAGAATTACGACTGTTTCATTGTATTCGAAGAAAATTTTGAGACTTCAGATAAAAATTGTACGGTGGTGAAAAGTTGAGAATCTAATACAGTGTTGCATTATTCAGAACAAGAGGAATAAGGCTATAACATGAATCGAATGACAAGACTGTATTTTCAATTCGTTTTTCGTGTCAGTGTATAGTAGTTCTTAGAACTCATAATTGTTAGAATTTAATGCGGTGGGACTGAAAACTTCTAATATTATGGCATGTCTGAAGAACACTGGCCTTTGAACAGAATTTTTCGTAAATAGTTCAGTCTGTCTGGTTTTTCATGAGAAAGTATGCTTGATCTTCAATTCTTGAAGTGATTTCATTTTTATATATTCATTCATATATTATTAACACTTGTAAAATAACAGGTTAATGATTGTGTAGCCGAAGGTATTTTGTTATTACAATTTTGTTTTCAGCTTGTGATTTCAACAGAATTGATCATTATTTTCGAAATCAATAAATACATTAGTCGGTAATGAAGAATTTTGATGGGTTATTAATTTTAAGCATTCATTATATGAAATAATGAAATGTATGAGTACTAATTCATTCGACAGTGTATTATAGTATTAATATATACTAACGTAAGCCTCATTTGCATATACGTAACATACGAGTATTTTACCTTCAAAAATTGAAATGAAGAAAACAGTTTTTCACAACTTTTCAAGTTCAGTTATATTTTGTTTATCGATAACTATAGTTTTTTCAATTGTGACGCGGCGATAAGCGAGACGTAGAGCTTCAATAAATTTATTCAAAAACGAATTTTTCATTTGTTTCCTTTCATTTTAATTTGTCAAACATGCCTTGAGACGTTCAAATATAGCAATAAATTTTTATGGTGTGCTAAAAGCGCTCAAACATCTATCTAAATAGATAGATGTATAGATAGATCTATATAGATCTCAATTCGTGAAAATATAGATTCACCTGTATCTAAATTCCCATACGTTATATTAGTGAGATAATATATAAATTATGTCATCATTTCATATAAATCGGATCTAATTTTATTTCAAGAAAATTTCTTTATATCATCCAATTTTGATACAACGTTCCAATTCGATAATAAACTGAAAATTGTTTATCAATTCCTAAATTGTGTAATATATACTGTATATATAAGTATATCTGTATTTGTTTCAAGTCGAATATTTCTCCTAATGACTCTCTACCAAAGTCGTAAATCATTCTCGTTATGACCTGATTTTTCTTCCGTCTGCAGGACGATACTTTCGCCCAGATTCAACAAATTTATTCAATTTAGAATCATGAAATATAACTAGAAGGAGAAAATATTACAGTATTATCCCTCTTCCTCGAGTGTCAGTGATGTCATCACTTGATCATCATAACATAAAAAATCTTGCATCCACGACAACTATCGGCTTTCTCAGCAACTACATATTTTCTGTTACTTCACGGCTCTATATTAGTGCTTCGTATGGTCGCGGAAAACGTGTGAATGTCGTTCACACGTTTCCTGAGTGATACTAATATACTATAATGATATAATGCGATGTTTCTTTAGATCAAAATTTGGCAATTTCGCAACAAACTTTGCTGCCACACGTCCAAAACATCCGAGAAAATTGCATGACATGAGAATTGCATGACAATTGCATGATTTATATGCCAAAATCCTCTGCATCTTCCCTAATAGTGATTAGACGATTTTGCACAACAATTTTTTTCACTATTGCGATGTTTCCTCCGCTTGTTGACGTAGTAGCTAGCAACTCCAGGACGTTCATCGTCATCGACATCTCCTCGGCCTTCTGTAAAGCGCTCGTACCAGATTAATACAGATTCTTTGATCCATTTTTTTCAAAAGTAAGAAACGTTTGTTTTCAAAAACAATCAACTTATCCAAATAGGCTGATAGTTTTAAAATATGAAAAAAGTACGTTCACCAACATAACGACAAAAAAAATCGATAATCGAATATGCACAGCCCGCGGAAATTCCTAATTCACATTTTCTTTTGAATCTCGTGGATCTATGTGAAACAAATTAATTATGTAATACTGAATGATAATTAGTTTATTCTGTTTTTCGTGAAATAAATTATAACAACTTAACTCATTTATATACAAATGTACATGTGTTTCCTGCTATTCAAACCGAGATCTCGCTAATGAGCGACCTTCAGTTTCCCACTAAGCGATGATCAAATAATACTTCGTTGTCACACAAATCACTATAAGTTTGACAACCTCGTTTTCTAAAATATTCGAAAGGATTCTTGCAAACAGGCTTCTTAAATTTTTTGGAAACTTCAAAGTTATTGTCAGCTGTTAGCATGGGTTTGTGCGGAATAGGGACATAGAAACGGCAGTTTTTCAACTGATTAATGCCATACTCATCGCCCTTCAGAAGGGCGAAGTATCCTTCGAATTGTTTCCACTCTTTCTTGAGGAGCGTCGGATTAGAGATAGACAGCTGAATTTGATTTTGATTTTCAGCTACCTCTATAATCGTGAACAGAGAGTTATATTGTCGAAAGATGGGTTTCCATATGTATCTGAGGACTAAATACTAACGAATGGTGTACCACGAGGTAGTATACTGAGGCCACTTTCGTTTTTGGTCTTCATAAATTCGCTCCCGAGTGCTTGTTGTTTGAATAACTGTAGAGCCATTATGTACGCTGCCAACACCAATTTCCTCATAAACTCAAGAAATGTCAGCGATGCTTTGATTTCTTCAGTGTCAGTCATCAATAAAGTCGGTGATTGGTTCCGCAACAACAAACTAAAAATGAATCTACAAAAAACTGAGAGTGTTTCTGTCCGTTTGTACAGATCAAAAATTGTTTTCCCGAAGTTTGTTGGTGATGCCAAGAACCAGGTACAGGTAAGAGATTCAGAGAGTTTCCTTGGTATTACTTTAGACAAGAGTTTGAAGAGTTTGAGCTTAGAAAGAAGCTGAATTCGCTTTCTTTTACTCTATTCATGTTAAGAGTTCGAGTTCACTTGCATGTCCTGAAGGTTCTACATTTTGCTAATTACCAATATCTACTTTCTTATGGTATAATTTTCTATGATTGCCTCTTTATTTGCCAGAAAGGGACACTTAGATCTATACTGAGACTCGACTATAGGCAGTCTTATCGTGGTCTATTTAGTAAACATAATATTTTCACTTCCTATGGACACTATGTATATAAGATATTAAGATTTTTCCATAGAAATCAAAATCATTTTGCAAAATTTAAAAATGTTAGTAATACAAGGCAAAGTGTTCCGTGCTTCTTTCCTATCTATTCTACTACTTTTCAATGTATTGCCGAAATATTTACACTTCTTTCAAACCACGAGACCGTTAAGGAAATGATTCACAGGTCTATTGTGCAATGTGAACCTTACTCGGTCGAGGAGTTCAGGGTTTACTGTTCTAAATGAGTCTCATCTCTATTATTTTTTTTGTGACTTATTTCATATTTATATGTGTGCTATTTCAGTTCTTGTACAAATAATCTTTGAAATTAATAAACAATATTTTTATTATTATTATCCATTTTTTCAAATAGGCGTAATAAATTTCACAGTTGTAACGCTTTCAGAGCAAGCCTCTATTGATTCCGATTAATGATCATGACATATTCGAAACATGAAACCTTCATTTCCGTAATTACTTACAGGTAAAAATTGATTGATGAACACAAATAATGTGTTTGTAATAGCGCAAACCACTCTTCTGTCTAGTTTAGTATCGATTTGGAGTATATTCCGCATTAAACAAAAGCTCAGTTAATTCATTTGATTGATAGAGCCAGTTATGCTTTGACGTTCGCTAGATTGTTTGCCATTTGTCAAATCAATATCTCATGTTTTTCCCGAATACAACATATCAGTTTGATACGAAAAGATTCATATGTATCGCACAAAGCAAAACTGAGATTTTAGACATATTTTTCATTCAATTTAAAACATTTCTTCAATTCTGCTGAAACATATGATAAAAGGTATCCTTGAAAATTCTAACCACTTGAATCTACTTTGAACATTACATCTTGATACAATTGGAAAGATAAAATATATATCGAAAATGAAAATATTGCAAACCCTTGCAAAAAGTCTTTGAGATATTGGTAAAAGGAGAATCCTCTTTGAATTTCTCGAACTGAAAGCTTACATCTGTTATAGAATTATCAGCACAAAATGAACAACGAAACTAAAAACGTTCGTGAAGATAATTGAACGTGTTTGAAATAAGTGTAGACTATTGGTTTTGCTTTGCGAATTCGTTTTCAATAAAAAATTGAACTGGATGCAACTAAGGATGCCCCAAATATCAGAAGGAGTATTGTTGCGCTATATTTTGATTATTTTAATTGCGTATAATTTGCTTTCAAACGCCATTGAATGCTCTTCTCGCCGAACTACTATATGCCCACAGCTGACGGGGTTCGAGCGCTCAGGCACAGCCGACTTCAAACAGGCCTGGAAATGATTATATGGCACTATGGCGCTGGTGGTATAAGGAATTTTACAAACACAGCTGTTAGTTGAATTTGTATACTGATGCAAATAGGACGCTCCTCGAGACTTTCGCAGTTTGAAGGTAAATAATTTGAGCTTTCAGTATGAATTCTACATTTTTCAATTGTGTATATACATATAAATACAATATTGTAATACAGGTAATATACAAATTGTGTATATACGTATATTTACAATATTGTAATACAGGTGTTATTGTTGATAATTTGTTCAAATTCCAACATCATACTATAAAAAACATAGTGTTTAGTGTGCTTTTCGATTTCAGTGAAACGAAACCAATGTTGTGTTGTTCAAGACTTTCGTAGTTTGTAGTTGAATATTTTACGGTTTCAGAATTAATCCTCTTCCCATCAATTTTGTATAAGTAGGTAAAGAATGGGGGTGCACCGTGCCGAGTGACCTTGACCTTGAGAAGGTAGGCGTGGTGGGGGTAATGGGAGGAGTCGACCTTGAGTCAGTGGTGGGGTTTGACCTTCGGCCTTGAATCAGTGGGGGGGTTAATGGTGGGGATTGACCTTGAATTCGATTGGTCAGGTACGGCCTTGAAAATTTCCGGCACTACTTTTCCATATATCGCGCAATGCGCTAATAGAGAGTCAGTCTGAAATTAATTCAGAGTTGTAAAGAACGACTTGTCATTTTGTTGAGAAATAGTTTCGAAATAGTTTTTGAATAATGGGTAAGTGTCAATGCTTTAATTATTTCATATTTTGTTCATGTATTTTTTTCAACACAATGCATCAATCAATTCATGTTTTTTTTTTACATTTCCAGAGAATTTATGTTTGGAAATTTTTCGCCGATACAGCAATGGGGAAGAGGGGCCATTGTTATGTATTTTGTGTGTGAGGAGTTTCAATCGAGCGTTCACAGTGAAACATCTCCACCAGCCTCGACCAGCACCAGATGAGATGCTTTGTAGCCATTGTGGTACGCAGGCGGTGTACTTCGTAGAAATGGTGGAACGCGGATGCAGGTTCAAGGCATTTCATATAGTATTCAACAATTGGCATGACCCATTGAGAAAGGTGATGGTTGGGGAGATAGATGACACGGATAGTGATAGTGGCGCAGAGAGCATGGACTCTGAACATTAGAAATTAGAATTGTATATTAGGTTTGTAAATTATATGTTATTTGTGAATATGTGTATATATATATATATATATATATATATATATATATATATATATATATATATATATATATATATATATAATATTAAACAAACAATAAAATGGTGACTTAACAATAAAATGATTATTTAACAAATGTCCATTATATATATATATAATGTTATTTGTAAATATGTATCTAATTGTAGATATAAATATATTATTAGAGAATAAATAGAAAATCTTTCAGTTCTCACGTTATACTCGTACCATACATATCATATATATAATGAAAAATGAAATGATAGATATCAGAAAATCAATGAACTCCATGAAGAAAGGTGGTTCCTTCATAAATAGTTTGATAGATAAATTACCATTTGAGTTACATTTACCAATGTATCAATTTTGTGGACCCGGTACGAAACTAGAGAAAAGACTAGCTCGAGGAGATATAGGAATAAATGAATTAGATAAGGCATGTAAAGAACACGATCTTGCATATAGTGAATCGAAAGATTTTGAGAAAAGGAGGCAAGCTGATAATATCTTGATACAAAAAGCTAGTGATATTTTGAAATCCAAAGAAGCAAGTCGAAAAGAGAAAGCAGCAGCTCTTCTTGTATTAGTACTCATGAAGGCGAAAACAAAAATAGGTATGGGGGCAAAACGAGTATCAAGAAAGAAATCACGCAAAACTAGAATTTCGGTAACACCTAAACGAGGTGGTTTTTTACCGATATTATTACCTCTTCTTGGAGCTACAGGAGCTTTAGGAGGTGGTGCAGCATCCATAGCAGCAGCGATTGATAAAGCGAGAACAAATAAAACAATGTTGAAGGAGACTATTAGACATAACAAGCAAATGGAAGCCACTAAAGGTAAAGGATTAGTACGAAGAAAGAAACGTAAGGGAAAAGGTTTATATATAGGTCCGTACCAATGGTATCAAAAAAATTACCAATAAAGCTACCAAGACACGCGTTGAGTAATGTAGAACTTGTAGAAATAGTGAAGAAATTGAAGATTCCGTATTTCAGAGGGGTTTTTATGCGAAATCAATTACCGCGAAAAATACGGAATTATGAGAGTGGAATAATTAATTTAGATGAAAGTAGTGGAAATGGAACTCATTGGACAGGTTATGTGAAACATGGTAAGGTAATCTATTATTTCGATAGTATTGGAAATTTGAGTCCTCCAATAGAAGCAAAGTCTTATTTCAAGAGCGATAATAGAAGGAACAGAATATTGTATAACAGACAGAGGTATCAAAAAATTAATACATATAACTGCGGGCATTTAGTTCTGAAATTCTTATATAATTGGTCACACATATAAAATACCAGTTGAAGTATATCTCTACTGCAGAAATTTTCTTTGTGCTAAGTGGTAAATCATCAATATTAGTTTCCGAATTCAACCCACCCATTGAAGTTAAAGATGGTCGATACGTGTTAGGTCTAACAGATTTCGCAGTGTACAATTCAATCCCAAACATTGATGATGATTGTAATTCAATAAAAATAGGATCTAAAGAAATAACAATTCCAACTGGATGCTATCAACTTCAGGATTTAAACAATTTTATTACCCATGAGCTCAAAAGTGATTCAAAATATGACCATATATTTTTCGAGTTATCGGAAAATCGTAATACACTTCATACACATATTAAGTGTACAGAAGAAGTAGATATAACAAGTTCAAATAGTATAGCACCATTAATTGGATTCAATAGAAAAATATTAGCTAAAGACTCTAAAGCTAAATCAGACAATATTGCCGATATAATTACTGTAAATTCAATATCTGTTGAATGTAATATTGTGGTAAACAGTTATAGAAATGGTGTACCTCAGCATATAATACATCAGTTTTCACCGACAGCTCCACCAGGATTCAAAATAGTAGAGTCCCCAGAACATGTTATTTATTTACCTATCAGTGTTAATACCATAAGAAGCATAGTTATTAAAATAGTGGATCAGAATGATAAACTGGTTAATTTCCAACAAGAAACCATTACAGTAGGTCTACATCTTCGAAAAGAAATATGAGTTTAGATTTCAAGAATACGTATACCCGTCGCAAGTATAAAAATGAACAAAAGTGTCGAAAAATTAACAGTAGGAAGAAGCTCGTTAAACTATTAACGTCTGAGAACAAGCAATTCTTAAAATCCATAGGTTTTGAAGTGAAAAACTAAAATGTTTAGTATACACGAAGGAATACCCACTGATGAATCTGTAGTATCATATAAATATCATATTCACGAATCATATACTTCACGATATAATAATAATGATGAAATAAGAATACCGCTTCAAGAAGATTTGTGTACATCGAAGGTCAGTTGCTGAAATCAGATGGAACAGCTTCAGGAATAAATACAAAATTTGTGAATAATGGAATTGCATTCTTGTTTAGTGAAATAAGGTATGAGGTGAATGGTTTCGTCGTTGATGTTAATACGAAACCAGGTTTAACATCCACAATGAAAGGATTAGCATCATTCAACAAGAGTGAAGCAGTGAAATATGAAAATGCTGGATGGTTCCCGGGGAAGGAAAGTACTATAGTCAAAAATGGTAGATTTAGTGTTTGCATTCCTTTGAAAATGTTACTAGGTTTCGCTGAAGATTATAAAAAAGTAATGGTCAACATTTTCCAAGAACTTATATTGATACGTAGCAACAGTGATAAATCTGCATTGAAATGTGTAGTTACCACAGATGCTTCGGGTACAAAGAAATGTTCCGCAGACGAAAAGGCTAAAGTTGTAATAGATAAAATAATGTGGAAAGTACCGCATATAATACCCGGATTACATGAAGAAGTAAATTTAACTAAATTCATTGAAAAGGGAAAAGACATCATAGTTCCATACAGAACTTGGGAACTACATAGTTTCCCATCATTGCCAAATACAACAAGACATACTTGGAATGTGAAAACGTCGACAAAATTGGAATCTCCGAAATATATTATTATGGGATTTCAGACAGATAGAGAACGATTAGAAGCTGATAGTAGTGAATTTGATACGTGTGATTTCAGTAATATAAGACTATTTCTCAATAATGAACGATACCCATATGAAAACTTGAATATATCATTTGCGAATAATCAGTTTGCAACATTGTATGAAATGTTTACACAATTTAGATCCGCATACTATTATGACTATAAATCCGAAACTGATATAACCCCATCTCAGTTCGCAAAAGCATTTCCACTCATCATTGTGGATTGTTCTAAACAAAAGACTGGGTTTCAAACACAATCAGTGGTTCTTAGAGTTGAGTTTGAAACTAACACGGCAATACTTGCTAATACTACTGCGCATATATTGATTATTAGTGATAGAGTATTTACGTATAATCCACTAACGAAGTCGGTGAAATAATGTCATATGCTATAATAGATATTCAAGGATTTATTATAAATAAAAAACATTTCTTCACGAAGGAACTTGCAATCCTGAAAAATGATCGAATTGCACATTTCATCTTCAAACAACCGTTTCAATTCAAACATCTTCCTGAAGAATAAAAAACCAGTGATGTGGCTCATACACAATCATCATTGTATTAAATGGGAAACCGGATTCGTACAGCCATGGAAACTGAAATCAATATTAACTACACTCACTAATGATATTGAGAAAATATATGTGAAAGGAGGAGAAAAAGCAAAAATAATTGGGAAATACATCAGACCTAGTAAAATTATTGAATTTCCAGAACATCCAGCTTTAATAGCTGATGAACCTGACTGTATGTTTCACGAGATCAACAAATGTTATTGTTCATTGAAAAATGTAAAGTTTCTCCAAAAAACATTTCAACATGTCATCGATAACCCTGCACAGCTCGATATGGACTATAGCGATGAAGAAAGCATTGTTCTATAATGAAGAATTATATTTTTTTTTTCTCTAATAAATATTTCAATAAGAAATGTATTTTTTTTTGTATTCACATATCTACTGATATAGACAGACGTCCGCGGGGACTTTTTGAAGGGGAAAATTTTGAAAAATTAGGTTCTAGATGGCCAGAAAATGCGTTAAAAATTCACAAATTCTCAAAAATATGACCTTGAAACTATAACGTAACCTAAGTTTTCTAAACAGTATTGATATAGATAAATCACGAAATCGGAAGTTCATTGACCTTGAAAAAATTTCGACCTTGAAAAATTCATTAAACCGAAAACATCGTGACCTTGAAGTTCTCAAAAATATGACCTTGAAACTATAACGTAACCTAAGTTTTATAAACAGTATTAAAATAGATAAATCACGAAATCGGAAGGTCATTGACCTTGAAAAAAAAATTCGACCTTTAAAACGTTCATTAAACCGAAAACATCGTGACCTTGAATTAGATAAGTCATTGACTCGGTTCAGGTAAGTTCATGACCTTGAGCACCCCCACTGTTGTTGACCTTGAGCACTCCCACCATTATCTCCCCTCCCATACATATATACATGCAACACATGCTGATTATCATTAGTTGTTGTATACGTCGCGATTATTAATTACGTCTTGCTAATTTACAAGCTAATTATTAAAATGGCCGCAAAATTTTTTAGTGAATATTGTGAAAGCCAAAGTTCTGCGTCGGGTTTAGTTGGTGAGCCAAGTGGTGAACCTGTGCTAAGTTCGATACAGGATAATGTCTCTGAACCTCAAGTAAGTTAACTTAGAAACGCATTATTAGGCATGAATCCTTATAAAAAAGTGAAAATTTTATCTAATGTGTTGCTCAAACCGGCTAATATCGATTCACCTTCTATTTCTGAAGGTGAGTCGAAATTGTTGGCTGAGAAAGAAGATCATAATGATTTATTCAGTTCTTCTAAAATAATAAACTCTCAGAAATCTTCTTGGAGTTTAATATCTTCAGGCAAACTGAATAAAAATGATTCTGAAAGCTCATCACTTCGTGAAATTATATTAAATAATATAACCGATTTCGATCTCGATTTTTTATCTAGGCCATTTTCTGAGGTTGAGAAAGAAGATCATGATGATTTATTCAGTTCTTCTAAGATAATGAACTCTCAGAAATCTTCTTGGAGTTTAATACCTTCAGACCAATTGAATAATAATGATGCTGAAAGCTCAACACTTCGTCAAATTTTATTAAATACTATAACCGATGTCGATCTCGATGTATTATCTAGACCATTTTCTGATTATATTGATATTGATAATATGGATGACTGTCTGAGTGCTTCTAAAATTACATCTGTAGATTCGAATAGACGAGTTGATAGTGTTAAGTCTCCAATACAGATGACTAATTACAATATTGATTCATCTATGAATTTTACAGATGACCTTTTAAAGTGTTCTGACAGATCCGTTCAAAATTTTGATTATGAAAATTTAAATGTTTCTATGTATTTGAATGAAGTGCCCTTGTTAGAAAATTCACAAGATGGTGGGCTAGGAGCAACACAAATTGATAATATGTGTGAAGGTTATTTAGAATCTCCAAGGGCCAATATTTCGATTAATTATTCTCCTATAAGTATGACAAAATCTGCTTTTCATTCCGATTTTAATATTTCTAATGTTTATGAGTCCTGTATACAAAAATCTGCATCTTCTACGCAATCAAGTATGTACCATAGAGATACTGTTATACACAATTTTGAATCGTTAAAAGCTTCAAGTGAAAGAAACTATCCCGAAATTAATGAGATAATCAATAATGGAGGGCTCGCACCTCTGAGTGGTAACGATTTCAATTTTACTGCTACTCAACTACCACCTGTTGATGTAGCTAGTATTGATGAAAAGACGGTATACTACTGTGGATTCAGGCATGGGAGGGTTATTGAAAAACCTATCAAAAAAAGGAAATTATGTTTTGATATGGAAACAATAACACCTATGCGAGAAGATGCAGATTTATGTACACCGGCCCCAATACTATGTCCTATTTTAAATAATGGTAGAAATCCGAATTTTTTTCCAAATTCAAAAAGCCATAGGACAAACGAAGATTTTATGGACTCAACTCATCACTCTTCAAGATGATGATTTGCGAATCATTGAGTCCTATTGGACCAAATTTTTTTCTAAATTAGAAAAAAGTAGTTCGGTACTCGGTGAAAAAATTATAGACTCGACACAGTACTCATCAAGTGAAGATGATTGTGAAGTATTGAGTCCTATTTTAATAAACGGCGAAATTATAGACTCGCCACAGTTTTCTTCAAGTGATGATGAGTGCGAATCATCGAGTCCTATTTTGATAAAAGGTCCTAGAAAAAATAGGCCGATTTTTCTTTCCAAATTTGAAAAAAGCAGTAGGGTAATCAGTGAAGAATTAATAGACTCGACACATCACTCTTCAAGTGATTTGTTTGATCGGCCTCTGAGTCCTATTTTGGCATATAATAGGAGAAATTCTAAATTCTCTTTGAAAAAAAAACCTAATTCACACATTTATGATTTTTTTTTTTACGTTTAGCGTTTCAAACTTACTTGAGGTTTTTTTTTTTTTTAAATTCACTATTCGTCATTTAATACAACAACTTATGACAAGCGTGTCGCTCCTCCTAGTGGTCTTGTCGGATATCCATAAGTGTTTAATTCATATATATAACTGTTTCGTTTCAAATTATAAATATTATTTCCAAATTATCAATTTTTTTTGCTTTATTTCCCAAATTATCAATTTTTATGATTTATATGAAACACTTATGGTAACTGAAGGCGACTTGTTTTAGCTTATTGACTTCTTAAAATTTTATTTTTTATTTTTAAAGAAACCATTCGAATGTCCATCATGTAGAGCTAAGTTTAAAACATCTTCATCACTGAATAGACATCTGAAATTCAACTGCCATGAGAAGAAAAAGCAGAAGACTCAGACTCCAAGCATGATACATTGCCATCAGTGTGATGTTGATATAACTTCCAATCTTTTTAACGCCCATCTGAAGTCTAAAGGACATAAGAATAACGTCATCATCCCCGTTGGTAATGGAGTTTCCAAAATTGCATCAGCATTCAAGAATAGGATTATCTCCTATCGTATTGATGCTGATGGCCACATTATTGATATAATAGAATTTTTCGACAAAAATACCAGCAAAATTATTGACATTATTCGGAGTAGTCTCACACAAATGACAACACTCAAACTCAACTTTGAGTTGTTTGGATTTTACGTAATTGAGAACAAAGAATTGTTTGATATAAAATCATTCAATACCGAAAATGTCATAATCACTTTGGGGACTAATTTGACAGACATCATCCACAAATTTCAGAACATAATTACGCAGAAGATGGCCGATTTTCAGGAAAGAGATTCTGGTAAGTTGAACTTTCAATTATTATATTGATATTTATTAATACGCTCCTTTTGTTTAGGTTGGGCATTAGTGAAAATATTGAATTTGGAAGTGAATATCAATCGTTACAATCCGTTGAGAGCATCGTCCTACATTGAATTGCCGAAATGTATAAATAAGAAGAACGCTGTAATCAACGTGAGGAACACCGATTACCACTGCTTTGGATGGGCACTCATGGCAGGTATTTTCACACCCGAAGGACCGAATTATTTACCACAGTCATATCCGCATTTTTCACAGTATTTTAATTTTAACGGTATTGAGTTTCCGGTCAAATTAGATAATATTTCAACTTTTTTGAACTTGAATGATAATATTTCAATAAATGTTTATGGATTAGAATCAATAATAGATAATGGTAAACGAAAATATGAAATAGTTGGTCCGCTATATTTCAGTAGTATCAAAAAAGCTTATCACATCAATCTTTTAATTTTAGACGACGATGACGGAAATTTACATTATTGCACTATAAAAAATTTATCTGGTCTGGTTTCTTCACAAATAAGTCGGCATAAGTCTAAAAAACATTTTTGTGATGGTTGTCTACAATATTTTTCATCTGCGGAAAGATTATCCAAGCATTGTGAGAAAGATTGTGGACAACTTTACGCTAAAATTCCATCAACTAATATAATCCAAAATGAATTGAAGCAATTTATTCCAGAAAATATTTTAAAGTTCAAAAATTATCAGAAACAAATTAAAGTTCCATTTGTTTTTTATGCTGATTTTGAATGCTTACTGAAACCGTTAGATAATGCTCAACCAAATCCCGATAAATCTTTCACAATGAAAACTTTTTTACATGAACCATATTCTTGCGGCTATTACATGAAGTGTGCTTTCGATGATTCATTATCTAAATATGTATTCTTTCGGGGGAATGACTGCTGCGTAAGGTTTATTACTTCGTAAGAAAATGATGTGAGGTACATTCACTCGAGATATCTGAGTCGTGTAGTTACTATGGATCCGCTTACTGATATTCAAGAGCATGAATTTCAAATTTGCTCCGTTTGTCATATTTGTAAGAAAGAATTTATACCCGATTCGATCAAAGTTAGGGACCACGATCACTTAACCGGTTTTTATAGAGGCGCTGCTCATCAAAATTGTAATTTGTTTTATAAAACATCGAAATTTGTACCAGTTATAATTCACAACCTTACTAATTATGATTCACATTTATTCATAAAGAAACTTTCGATTAATGGTGAGGAGGTAAAAGTTGTAGGTCAAACTAAAGAGAAGTACATAACCTTTTCAAAATACATCCCTGTTGAAGGAGACTGTAAACAGAAATTTGTAGAACTTAGGTTTATAGACTCATTTAAATTTTTAGCTTCATCTTTAGATAAATTATCCAGTACATTTAGTGATGAACAATGTGAAATCGTACGAAAATATTTTCCAGATAATACTAAATTCAGTTTGATAAGAGAGAAAGGCGTATTTCCTTACTCATATGTAGATAACTGGTCCAAACTAGATGATCCAAAATTACCAAGTAAAGAAAATTTTTTTGATAAATTGAGGGACGAGCATATTTCTTTAGAAAAATATTTGCGAGCTCAGCATGTTTGGAGCACCTTTGATTGTCAAACTTTAGGAGAATATTCAGATTTATATTTAAAGTCAGATGTTTTATTATTATCAGATATTTTCGAGAATTTTCGGAATACATGTTTAACTCACTACTCTTTAGATCCTGCACAGTATTTAACAGCTCCATCGTTGAGTTGGGATGCTATGTTGAAAAAGACAGACATCTCATTAGAATTGCTTACCGATGTAGATATGATACATTTCATTAAGAAGGGTATACGTGGAGGTGTTAGTATATGTGTTAAAAGATTCGCTGAAGCTAATAATAAATTTTTGCCAAATTTTAATCCTACAAAAGAATCATCATACATAATGTATTTAGATGCTACTAATTTGTATGGTTACTCAATGAGTCAATTCTTACCAACTGGCGGTTTTTATTGGTTGAATGAGCAAGAAATCATGAATTTGAATATCGAAAATCTGTGTAATAACGCACCCGAAGGATATATATTTGAGGTAGATATTACTTATCCTGAGACGCTTCATGTTTTACATAATGATCTACCATTTTTGCCGGAAAATATAATACCTCCTCAAGGAAAAACCCCTAAACTAATACCAAATTTATTTAATAAAACTAACTATGTAATTCACTTCGAATCTTTGAAACAATGTTTGGAAGAAGGATTGATTCTTACAAAAATCCATAGAGTTTTGAAATTTCAACAATCCCCTTGGTTGAAACCGTACATAGACCTTAATACAGAACTGCGAAACAATTCAAAAAATGCCTTTGAAAAAAATTTATTCAAATTATTAATTAATAGTATTTTCGGCAAAACAATGGAAAATGTTGAAAATCGACGGGATATAAAATTAGTTAGTCATTGGGAAAAGCAGGGGAAAAAATTTGGAGCTGAAACTTGGATTGCTAAACCCCACTTTAAAGATAGAGAAATATTTTCTGAGAACTTAATAGCAATTGAAATGAATAAAACGCGTGTGACATATGATAAGCCTATTTATGTGGGATTTTGTGTTTTAGATATTTCGAAAACTGTAATATATAATTTTTTTTATAATTTTTTGAAGCAAAAATATGGTAAAAAAGTGTCATTACTTTATAGTGATACAGACTCACTTCTGATTGAAGTATTCACTGAAAATATATATGAAGATATTAAGCAAAATTCACAACATTTCGATCTTTCCAATTACTCACATCAAAATATGCACAACATTATTCCAAACGTGTCACAAATAGGCAAAATGAAAGACGAATATGCTGGTCAAGTTATTAAGAGTTTCTACGGTACGGGAGCCAAGGCTTATTGTGTAGAATTATTGGATAAGGTTGATAAGAAAGCGAAGGGTATCAGTAAGCATATAGTTGAAAAAAATATTCATCTATCCGATTATAAGAATGTTATTAGCAAAAATGAATCACTTTTGTGCGTAATGTCAATTTTCAGATCTTGTTTACATGATATGTTTACCGAAATGAGAAATAAAATTGCATTATCTTCTTTTGACGATAAGCGTTTTTTGTTGAAAAATTCTTTTAGAACTTTAGCATGGGGTCACTTTGATGTCGGTTGGCATGAGAACATCGACACACTTTTGGATGAATTACTGAAGTATTGCTGATTGATATTAATGAACATTTTGTTATAAATTTATATTTGAACTTCTGTATTTGTTTTCATTACACATTTTTTATATATTTTGAAAAAGTCAATAAGCTAACCATATGTACATTTGTTAAATAATCATTTTATTGTTAAGTCACCATTTTATTGTTAAGTCACCATTTTATTGTTTGAATATTTATGTTTATACGTTTGTTAAATCTCCATTTTATTGTACGAATTTTTTATGTTTTATGAATATACAATATCAAAATTACTGAATTTTATTTTTTCCCCATATAAAAGATATTCACATGAGCACCAATGCTCAGTTTAGAATAGTATTTTGACAATGCAATTGATAAAACAACATAATACATTACCTATAACCAATCATGATTATTGTCAAACTGAAGAGAAATTCATACGACATAGCGATTTGTTAGGTGCTGAATGTAAAAGAGGTCTTTTTGTAGGTGGATCAGGGAAAGGAAAAACTAATACTTTAATTAGTATTCTATTACATCCAAACGGTTTACGTTTCATTAATATTTATTTGTATTCAAATTCGATCCACCAACCCAAATACCAATTTTTGAAGAATGTACTACAACCAATAGATGATATAAACTATTTTGAATATGAAAATGGTGAATTCATAACACCACCGAAAGATATATCCCCATATTCAGTAGTTATATTCGATGATGTTGTTTGTAGCAATCAAAATATAATCAGAGATTATTTTGCTTTTGGAAGACATTATAATATTGACTGTTTCTATCTGTGTCAAACTTATTCAGCAATCCCAAAGCAACTCATAAGAGATAATGCTAATTTAATTGTTTTATTTTCTCAAGATAAAACAAATCTCAAGCATATATATAATGATCATGTAAATGTTGATATGTCATTCGATGAGTTTGTTAAGTTGTGTTCTGAATGCTGGAAAGTACCATATGGATTTTTAGTTATTGATAAAGAGAGTGATATTAATAATGGTCGCTATAGAAGGGGTTTCCACGACTACTTTATCTTATAAATATTGATTATTGATAATCTCAATCTTAGTCTCATATAATCATTATGGATAAACGTTTGGCTTTAGAATTAGTGAAAGCAAGAAAAAATGTTAGAAAAAAACTACTAGATTTGAAACATGATTTGATAACATCACAATTGAGGTTTTCTCGATCAATGCAACCTATTACTCATCCAATCGAAAAACTGTTGAGTGAAATTAAAAAAGCTCAACCATTAGATGTGAAAACAGAAATAAAGAAAGAGCAACCACTGATTACGAAATCTGAAACCAAACCAGAAATAAAAAGGGATATTATAACACCAGAACGAGTTATTACGCCTAAGAAAGGTACTTTGAAAGTATTCTCATCAAAATTGCGCGATACTCCTAAAACATCGAGTGGTGAAGATAGTATTGAATATATTCCTGAAAATGTTGAGCCAATTGAAGGAGAACCTGATGAATATCAAGAACCCCTATCAGAAGTTGAGTTAGAAAATATTGAAGCATTGAAAAATACCGATGTTTTCCGTGAATGGTTAGACCAGTGGTCGGGGATGGGTAGGGACTATATTGAGGAAATGATAAGTACACCATTTCCTGATTTGTTTGATCATAGATACGGTGTAAGATTCCAGCCTGAAGAATCCAAATTTTATATAGGTAATTCTGAAATAGATTTTAAGAACGATAAAGTTTTAATAGACCCTAAAGGTGATAGTCCAATCGATTTTCCTATCAGTAAAGGACTCCTTGAATTATTATTCAAGAAAGATCCTGATCGATATAATACAACGGATTTGAGAAATTATAGGGATATTGTGAAGAGAACGAATGCTGATCGGAAAGATTATAATATAAATAAGCAAATATCAGGCAATGCCGGTGAAAAGTATACAACAATTATAAAGAAAATACGAATAAAAGAAACAACTTCAACTTCCTAGAGATTACAAATAAGGACTTAGAATTCGTACCTTGGAAAAATCCAAACCAACTGGTGGATAGATTGAAATTATTAATGTCCTCTCAGACTGCTGGTAATAATAGTCACTCCAATGAGATGAGTCATATTGTAAACGAGTTAAAAAATTCGAAAATAATACTATAAGTATTCAAGCAAATATCAAATAGATCATTATCGATACAAACAGTGAAGTTCTAGCATCGACATGACCATCGATAAGTTTTATAACCATATTTCTCAACACAGAACACTTTCTCAAACTGATAATTCTAAGCAGCATTACTTGCTTCATCTGCAACTCACAGGGGTGTTGGATTATGAAACGAATATATATAAGTTGAATACAAATACAAGTGAATACATATTTCCTTATGAAAGTGCTGAAGTTATATCTTTCACTGCTAATCCATCTAGCGGTTTCCATATAAAAATCAAAACAAATGATGCTGATTACGTTATGAAAAAAGGGGATAAGATTTTTTTAAAAAGGGAGATAAGATATCATTCAAGAACTCCCGTACAATAAAAGGTCAAGCTTATCTATTCGCTGAATTTATACTCAAGTTGAACTTGATCTAAAATGCAGACAGTAAAACGAGATGTGGTTAATGAACTGCATAAGCCAGTTCGAATTAATTTCCCACGGCGACGAGTAATCGTTAAAGGACTTTTAGATCTTTTTCAGGCCGACCTTGTAGAGATGATACCATATGCTCGCTTCAATAAAGGTTTCAAATATATTCTCATAGTAATAGACGTTTTCTCTAAATATGTTTGGGCGATTCCTCTGAAGAATAAAACTGCAACACATGTGAGAGATGCAATGCGTGGAATTCTGAAACAATTGTCACATCCCCCTAAAAATTTACAAACTGATTTTGGCAAGGAATTTTACAACAAATATTTCAAGGAATTAATGAATACGTCCAACATAAATCATTATAGCTCGTATTCCAACTTAAAGTGCAGTGTTGTAGAAAGAGTGAATAGAACACTCAAGTCAATTATGTGGAAAGAGTTCAGCGTTCGTGGAAATTATAAGTGGATAGATATACTCGATAACATAGTTTCGAAATATAATGCTAGGAAACACTCAACTACTGGTTATAAGCCAATGGATGTCAATAATGAAAATGAAAAAAAAATTCTCAACTCCGCTTATTCACACATTAAGATTATAGATCCAAGAAAACAAAAGTATAAAATTGGAGATTTCGTACGAGTTAGTAAAACTAGACAAGCATTTGTGAAAGGCTACACACCCAATTGGTCTAATGAAATTTTCACAATTAGAAAGATAAAATCCACATACCCAAGAACTTACCTTTTACGCGATTCTTCCAATGAGGATATCATGGGTGGGTTTTACGAATTCGAATTACAGAAAGTAAAGCATCCTCAAATTTATCTGATTGAGAAAGTGCTAAGAAGAAAAGGAAATAAACTATTCGTAAAATATTTAGGAATGGGAAAGCAGCATAATTCTTGGATCCACAAAAATGATTTGAAATGATTCAATTCTGAATATATATTATTATGTAAAGATATTGAGAAATAAAATTGTTTTTTATTTTTTACAATTTTTTATTTGAACGCATTAATACAAAGTGTTGTTACATTCAACAAAATCTATCGATATAAACCTTTTGTCTATGTTTAACATCTAAAATAGGACTCAAAATTTTCTCTAAATTAGTTACTCTATTGTTGAATCTAATTCTATCTATTACAAACATTTCCCAATAGTATTTACGTGATTCTCGATAAGCGAAATTCCAAACATACATGTTATGAATTTCACAACTATCACTGAAATGTACTTTCTTATTCATATTAAAAAGCTATCTCCATCACATCATTCACTACAGTATATGGATCGGCCTTGATTAACTCTTTAAATATGGCTGTGTTGAATAAATGTTTATACGATTGTTCTAATAAATTTTTTATGTTCACTAACACATCCCCATTCAACTTCGTCACTGTACGCGTTATCATTGCGTAGAAATCTTCAAATCCATGATATTCCAGGAACTCGATATAATCATTAATCAGCTCCTGTAACGATAGTAATTCACATAGAGTTTCTCTTCCTATGTAAATTTGACTTCTTTCATTTCTCACACCGAGAATACATTTGTTATTGATAGTTATGAAGAAAAGCGTACCGTTGTTAATTTTCTTGAATTCCTGCGACGAAACTTTAGATAAATTCCTCAAAATAAATTCTTCACTCTTCAATAGTTCACGAAAATCTTCGGTAGTGAAATCAATATGATGCCCCTTCAATGATGAACCACTGATTCTCACAACTGCTTTGAATTGGTGCGACAGACCCACAGACACATACTTTGTTTTCGATTTATTGATGAAAAATACTTTTGAACACAACATGTATGGTTCGAATACATTGGGTATTGCTTCCGAACTCATATTTATCGATATTATTCAAACCAACTTCTGAACTGAAGGAATGAATGCTGTCCTCTCATTATATACTATATAATGTCCTTGAATATTAATGGTGGGGGGTTTAATAAGCTGACCTTGAGAAATTATAGAATGGGTGGGGACGATCTGACCTTGAGAAGTTCTAAAGGTGGGTGTTTCACATACTGGCCTTGAGAATTTATAGAGAGAAAGGGACAATCTAACCTTGAGAATGCATAAAGGATTCAACAAATGAATAAGTTGGGAACATTGACAAAAATATTATGTTGAAAAATTATGATGTATTGGATTGAGAATTGCCTGAAGTATTTAGTTGCTGGTGTGTGAGCACTAGATTGCATCGAACACATTTTGCTTGACTTACAGGCGGACCATCAATATGCGTGTTTTCATCCGGTCGATTATAATGAATGAAGCATGGTAAGAGTGTCTGCAGCTTGAATGTTTCCATCATTGGTTTAGAAAGCTTATGATAAATTTCGAGAATCTCATACCATCTCAATTTCTTCACTAAATAGTCCACAGGAAAATATTTCAATTCTTCAGCACTGAAATCGGTGATATTTTTACCCATATATGCGTGTTCTAAAACAACAAGTTTAGATTTTGGAAATAATCTAAACATTATTTTCTCAGGTAGAGTTATATTATTGATTAACCATTTCCTAAATTCTTCACTTAAACGTACTAAATCTTCACAACAAACACACAATGTTGTTTTTTCACTCAGAAATGCATCACAAATGATTTTAGCTTCGTTTGTTATTCTTCTATCAGTTATTTCCAAATCCATACGCCGATTGTACTTTTTAATCTTACCATCCAATTTATTAAGTTGACATTCCATCATTTCCTTCAAATTTTTTATTCTATAGGTAATTTCAATATTATCCATCTATAAAGTATTGCAACGATATTCGAAACAGTCCCTAGGTTCGATTTCACTCACTGACAACAGCGATTTTTCACAGAGTCCACAATTTTGTCCAAAAAGCTTGATATAGTGATGTAGGTTGGATTTGTGAACGATCGTGTCAATTTTATGCGTACTCACAATTGTGTGCTCGACAATGGTAGATTCCTGTTTCTTGGATTCAAAACACCATGTACACAAAACTTTATGTGTCACGAATCTTATCAACTCGCCAGAATGATCACAGTTATGGCCTAATTGATTATTATATATGATTTCAGAAAAACTTATTCCACCTGAACTTTGCACTCTAAAATACATAACAGATTGAAATATAACCACACTTTGTTTGAACGAGTTACTTCAGCATTAATTCGCGGAAATATATAAGATCGGTAGTGCCGGAAATTCTCAAGGCCGTACCTGACCAATCGAATTCAAGGTCAATCCCCACCATTAACCCCCCCACTGATTCAAGGCCGAAGGTCAAACCCCACCACTGCCTCAAGGTCGACTCCGCCCATTACCCCCACCACGCCTACCTTTTCAAGGTCAAGGTCACTCGGCACGGTGCACCCCCATTCTTTACCTACTTGTGTAGTGAAATCAAAGTGCTAGTGATGACAATTTGCGGATAACATAACATCAAATTATAAAAACGAAATGTTTCGTGCGTACCGATTTCATCAAATTGAAACCAAATTGTGTTGTGTTTCGAGTACGCATTACACACAATCAATTTTTTTGTGAAATATATTGTAGAGGGTTAGTGTTTCGTAGGTGATTCAGTAAATTTCAAGGTTGGAATAGGTGAGTTTCTAATAAGTATATATTCTTGAAATGGCGAAAACTTTTGGCCTTCCTGGTTGTAAATCAAATTATAACAGCACCCAGTTGGCAACTAGTATCGATATAGTTTTCCTGAAAATTAATTTTTAAGGAATAAATGGATGAAATCTATACCACGGGATAATTGTGCTCTAAAAAAATATTCAGTTGATTGTGCCTTGCATTTTCCTCAAATTGATATCATCATGAAAGAGAAATTTGTTTCAACTGGTGGGACTGCAAGCGTACTTGATTATTGCGTACTAAGATTAGTCCCTCACGCGGTTCCTTCTATTTTTCCGAATTTACCGCATTATTTGAAAACTCAGATTCGATTTTCAAGATTCAATTCTTCATTTCTCTAGTAAAATAAATATTCCTGAATGTTAAAATGGATTCAGTTAACAAAATGCATTTTATTGTCATTGGATGAGTCGTTGAAAGATTTCTATTCTTGCTGTGTATGTGGTAAAGACAATAAAATTATTCTTAACATGCTGTGTTCCACTTTTCACAAATATCTTATTGTATGACTACACAAAAAAATTATGAAGTCAATCACGAGAAAATCTAATCAAAAAATAAACGAAGAAAGGTTAATACTGTCATAAAGTAGGTTTTTGGTTGCGCTAACCAGAAATATGATATTTATTTATACTTAGATAAATAATTCAAAATGAAAAATTCCTACAACGTTTCTGTCAAGTTTCCTTTTCTATCAAATATATAATTGAATAAATATATGTGATATATAATTGAATACATTATTACACTTTTTTATGTAAATAAGTCCGACTAATATAAGTATTTTCACGCAGTGGGGTTTTATCGAAAACATCGTTGTTTTCTTGCTAATGTTTTGAATTTTTTATCGCAGGAATATCTGCTCAGGAATAATATTTAGTATGTAATAAATACATCTTTTTGACTACGAAACTTTATGCCTCCAGACTATGCTCTTCATGTCTGTTTAAAAGTCGGCCATGGCGCAGTTCTTATATTTTAGGTGGTAATACACCAGCACCAGAAAACCGAGAGCGTATAGGGTCAATTCAAGTCCTGAGTCTATATAAAAGTATGTCTTCGGCCGGGATCGACCCTGGGACGTTCCGTGTGTTAGGCGGATGTAATTACCACCACACCACGGAAACTTGTTCAGAATGGAAAAACAAAGAGAAATCCCTCTTAGAATATCACATTCCATAAAAGTGATTCTGGAAGAAATACCTGAAGCTGTGCACTACCAAATCATGAAAATACCACGATATATATGTAATGTTTTATTGATTCAGCTAATCATCTGCCAACGGTGATAGATTGAGCAATCTAAAAGTGATACACTCTTTAGCGTTGAACCTTTTTTCTTGGTCACAGTCAAATACTCAGAGGTTGAATATGGTGAAAAAGCACAATATTATAATTTAAAAATTTCTAAACTGAACGAACACAATAATTAAAATGATATAAAATTATGATGATGATAATAATAATAAATAAATGAATTTTATCGAAAGAATCGTACACCAGTATTCAGTAAAAAACTCATTTTCCATACGACCCTCTCGTTACAATATCGAACAAAATCGATGAAAATTCGTAATGCAATATACCAACATAAAAAAAATAAAAACAATTTAAATTTATGAAACGAAAAAACTGAAGAAAAAACAAATAGAATGAAAATTTAAAGCAAATAAAATACATATAATTTCACACCACACCATGCATCAGATTCATGAACCCGGAGACAGATAGCTCCTTAATTCCTTCGAAAATCTCACCATGGATGAGGTCTTCTGGAATGTTTTCAACAGAGAATTGATAGTCTTGCATATATCATATAGAAACCGTTTTTGAAATAGAATAGTTCGGTGTTGAGCAGGAATGGGCAGTCCCCTGCAGCCTACATTCAGTGTATGCACACCTTACCAAAATTTTATTTCATTAGAGATATGGTGATCTTGTACTTCAAAATTTTGAAATATAACTCAATCGAAAGAAACATTCGCCGACTATCCATGGTGAGACATCGGGAGTAATACACTTAATGTGTTATCCCATGAAATGTACGTATGCCCCAAATAAACCTCAATCAACTATTCTGCATCATCCCGATACGTTTTGCATCTAACCCTGTCAGGAAAAATGAGATAGTACCAAGCATCTCAAACAGTCTGCTTCAAACTCCGCGGAAGTATGTATCAATGTGGAAACAGCATTTTCAAATTAACAAACGCCGACTTCAAACTCTCCATTAAGACATCCCCTCCTATAGTGTTCTCTAACTGCTATTGACTTAAAATTTGTTTCTCCTAAAAATCATGACCTTGGTTTTGCCTGCGTTTAAACGTGATCCATGTTTTCTAGAAATTGACAAAATGAACTGTAAGTCAGAATTAATGTTCCGTGAAGTCAATTCTGAAGCCCTACATGTGGCGTTTAGATGTTATTACACCATCCGTCAAACAGCTGATGTATAGTATACTGAACAGAAGTGGGCCCAATACAGAGTCTTGAGGTACACCGCGTTTTATTATAATAATAATCGTAATAATATTTATTTATTTAGCAATCCGCTATTTCATCACATATATTACATGAAAAAAATCAGCAAAAATTTCGAAAAGATAATTCTAAGAACAAAAAAACATTTTCTTCAATCTAACTTTGAAGATCCTTACAGTGCTAGATGATTTAACAAAAAGTGGTAACGCATTATAAGCTTTCAGACCCTCAATAAAAAGTGACCTTTCCATGGCAGTTGTGGCATATCTCTCAATTTGAAAATCCTGCGCGCCGCGCAACCCGTAACACACTGACTCTAATCTTCGTTTTAGAAACTTTTGCAAATACAAAGGTGTTTTTTTGTTTACTGTTTTGTAAATAAGAACCAGACAAGATTGAGCCACAAGCTGCTGAACGCTCAGGAAATTCAGTTCTTTAAGCATAAAATTTATAGAGGTGCGCCTATTACATGATAACAAAAATCTCATACACTTGTTCTGAAGGAACTGTAACTGTTGAATATCTTATTCAACATTTCCTATTTTCCTAGTTTCCTATTTTCCTAATTTCTTAGTTTCCTATTGAAACTAGGAAATTTCATACAATTATATACAATTCTTCTGCTCCAGAGTAAAAGTTCTTTACACACTCTATAAAAATAACCGATTTTTTTCCCAAGTTTTTTGCATAAGACAGACACATGTTGAGACAGATTCAATTGGGGATCAATAGTCACTCCCAGATATCTAATTTCAGATACAAAATTGAGTGCCATGTCACGAATTTTCACTACTTAGACTTCACTCTTAAACTTACTACAATTAGTTTCAGAACCAAGTACCATACATTTAGTTTTGTTACTATTCAGTTTCAGTTTATTGAACATCACCCAGTTATTCATGATTTCCAGTTCCGCATTAATAACACCAACCACTTCCCTGAAGTCATCTCCAGAGACCGATATAAATGTGTCATCAGCGAACAAATTCACAAAAGAGTGTTCCAAGTACCTATTTAAATCATTCATGTAAATAATAAAGAGAAGAGGACCGAGTACACTGCCCTGGGCAACTCCATATTTTACCTCCCTCTGCTGAGAGAAATTACCATCAATCAGAGTCTTCTGACACCTACCCTCCAAAAAACAGGCTAACCATTTCAACACTATTCCTCTAATACCGATTTTTTCACACTTTCGAATGAGCAATACTCTGTCAATTGTTTCAAAAGCTCTTTTAATGTCCATGAAAACACTAATAATGATTTTTCCGCTATCGATATCTTTTTTCCATTGAATAAACACCAGTTGGCACGCTGACTCACATGAGTGGCCACCTCTAAATCCAGACTGATTGACGTATATCAACCAATTTTCTTCAAGATAATTACTAATCTGCTCACGGACCACAATTTCAATAATTTTGTCGACTATGGGTAGCAAATTAATTGGCTCAAATCATCGGGTACCGTTGGATTAGACACCTTTGGAATGAGGACAACAGTACTGCACTTCAAGTCAGAAGGCAAAGTACCAGTTTCAAGTGAAGTATTAACAATATCAAGCAGGGAGTATCCAACCACCACAAACTCTTCACCAGAAATGCATCAATGACGTCATCCCCTGATTTAAAATTTCTCAACCCTTTAACAATGCTATGGAGTCCATTAAGGGATATCTTTCTGAAAGTAGATAGGCCACACTTAGTTTCAACAAAATCCTTTTCCTGGAAATCCCTCGAAACAGCTATTGTGCTAGCAATATCTCCGATACTGTCAACAAAATATTGATTTAGTTCATCCTCGACAAACAAGCCAGAATCCATCCTAGACAAAGAGTCCGGGTCAAAACTCCGATTACAAGATCCTACTAACTGTTTTAACGTTTTCCACTTTTTTTGCCATCGTTTTTGCATTCATCAATCTTTTTTTCATAGTATTTTTTCTCTTTAAGCCGCAGCAGAGTGACCACTCCATTTCTTTTTTTCTTAATTAGTTCATAATGAATCAGACGTCCAGTATAGCGAAAGGTTCTGAAGCATCTATCTCTTATCCCCTGAAGATGCTTCACCTCTCTATCTACCCAGTGTTTACTGTTTGATTTACTTATATACTGTTTTAAAGGTGCAAACTTATTTAAACTGCATTCAATATTAGACAACCATTTTATATATTTTTTATTATTGTCTTAACTATCATAATCCCATTCTTTATCTCCTCCAATCGTGAAAATCCCATCGTAGTCTGTACATATTGTCTTCATTGCAGATATGATGACACAAATTTATATAGACTCTCTAAAGAAAGCACAGTAATGCAGAATGGTCGTCATTCACTGGTGAATAATTATGCTATATTTGCTATATCGTCAGGTAATGTCAAATCATTAGCTGTTTGATTCACTCGAAATTTCCACATAACTAACCAATTATCAATAATTGATATAAACGAATGTCACTTTCTTCGGTGAATTAGCAGTCCAAAACTCATGCCGAGTGAATTGAAAAATTTTTGTGAATGACAATCGTCTGCTTGTTTGATAGAATACTTCATTGGCATATCGAAAACCTTAGAGAAGATGTAATAGATAATATTTTAATTTCAGTTTATTTCATTTGGTTATTGTATATTAATATTTCAATTAATTTTAGTTTTATCTTAGTTGAGTTCATAAATATTTATTCATGAATATTTCAATTGATATTAATATTATTTTAGTTTAGTTTATTAGTTTTATTTAGTTAGTCATTTATAGACGAAATGTAGTTTCACTGAACTATATTGCATTCATTTCTGTTGAGCACGTGTGACTTCGTAATAGATAATATTTTATTTTTAGTTTGTTTCATTTAATTATTGTATATTACTATTTCAATTAATCGTGATTCTGTTTTCGTTGTATATATTCGGTTATATACTTTGTTTTTTATTTTTTTCATCATTTTTATTCAATTTGTTTTTTTTTCCTGTAATTGTATGTATACCTATCTGTTGGGAATAAATAAACCTATTATTTTTATTATTATAATTGTTATTACGTTAATAGGTTACTTGGATATGCCGTTTGACTTCTAATCATATATGGTTGATTCAATTGAACATGCGAAATTTATTATCCTAAAAAAACTTCCGTACTATTCAGATAAAATTTAGTTTGATGAATGCAAAAAATTTATCCTGCTCTGGTCATTTTTAGAATCAATGTCATTTATAATGATCCTCACTAACTCAGAGTACTCATGTGATGAATACACTCATATCTGAGACAAATTCGACATAATATAGCTTACAAACAGAAATCATTCCATTAATTTTGCGTGTGTTAGGAACTTATAGAAACCTATATATATATATATATATATATATATATATATATATATATATATATATATATATATATATATATATATATATATATATATATATATATATATATATATATATATATATATATATATATTTATATAATCGTGTTCATTTGTGTATAACCATAATTATGTTTTCGTAAGTCATTTCGGTTATAAATTAGGTACTTTCGCTATATGTCATTCCGAAAAGTGAAAATTTTTCTTCAAGTGTGGTTGTATTCCATATTAGTTATTGAAGCAAAAAAATATAAAATACATATAAATGAATGAAAACTATTCTGAATTTCAGTATTTTACTTTTCATCACTATCCCATAACAAAATTGATGAAAATGTTCAATGAGCTTATTAATGAGAATCCTTGTTGTTCATTTGATTTATCTTTTTCGATTCTGAAACTGATTGAATTATCAATCAAAGGCCAATTTTAAAATATTGATTGATTAAAGAAGATAAACAAACGATTGTTTCCATTCACTCTCTATCATATCAGATAATTTAATTAATTGATTGTTTTCAACGCGTACGTGATTCCGACCTGATTCAAAAGATAATATCGTGTTATGTAACTGATCATCACACAAGAATATAATTGAAAACAGTTTTTAAAAAAAATTTTCGAGAAGAATTGTCTCTTAATAAACTTGGTTCATCAAAAAAATTTCAACCCTTGAAATGAATTCCAAAATAGTAAACAATTGAAGGTGAAATCTATATTTCAAATATCATAATTTAAATATTTAAGTATTCATTTAATGTTGACGTGTACTTGATGTAAATCCATTATTATTGAATATAAGCCAGAATTCAAATACTTGAACTTTTGCTTTTCACATTATCGATTATTACGACTTCTTCAGATGCTAACAGAATACCTACTCAGTATTCTGTTAGCATCAGAATACTGAGAATACTCAGTATTCTGTAGCTGAAGTCGAAAGTTCAAGTGTTTGTATTGTAGTTTATATTCAATATTTTAATTCAATTGATGATGAATTCGTTTCTGTATATTGACTGATTACTGTCATCAGTAAAAATTATTTATTTCAGAGTTTGGACAGAGCTACAATGTGTAGGGATACGCAGAAATTAATGCATTCATTTCACAGTCTGTTAATAATGGGAAAATTGGGATTGGAAAAATGAACCCGTAGAAATAGTTGAAGACATAATTACTGAAGCGTAAACGCAGATCGTAATCCTTGCTTCAAAAAATATATACAAAATATTATTCGTAACATTTCCTAGGAAACAAATTCTTTTTTCAGAAATAATAGTAATGTGAAAAAACAGTGCATTATAAATCCTTCTAATGCTTCGATTTTACCTCATTTACTGTACTTACTTAGTTTGATGTATTATTCTTCAAAGGTAACACCAAACTAACTGCAAATATTATAGATCTGGAGCATGCGTAGTATATTAAAGACAAACAAATACACGCCAATAAAATACTTACTGAAAATAACTGATTGAATACAGAAAATCTTCTAAAATATAAGGTTCTGAAATATTTAAAAAAAAATGTTTAGTGTGAATTGTTTTCTACATGGTGGCATTGTTTTTTTAAAACTGAGTTACACAGTCCCCAAACCAAACTTCCATACGAGAAACAATAGCACAAAAAGTTTCAACTTAATCCTTGGTTTGGGTATTTCACAGTTAAATTCACCATCGGCACACTTGAAATAGACCAACCTCTTCGCCAGCAGTGTTCAACAGAAACCTAAAGGCTACCCTTCAAAGAATCTGATCTATAATGAATATATAAAATGTGTAGAATAAATTATTTATATGTGTGTGCTTTTTGTAGTGGATCATATGCCAATTGAAATTCTACTTTCCTACTTTTTGGTTGATGTGGAAGATACGTGTGTTGTAATTTCATGTCACTCGATCTTCCGTTATTGCAAAAAAGGATGTGTCTACAAATACATGATACCCATAAAACCTTATGAAGACATCAAATTGATAGTCGCATGGTCGATTGCAGTTACATTGAAGTGTTGCGAAAAAAAAGGTCCATTTTCATGGATCCAAGTCATCGAGAGTTGATATTTGTAAACAGTTGTTTCAATCACTTGTTAAACGAATCTCTCAATATCAAAATGACGAATTTCGTTCGGCAAGCATATGGTATCTACACAGAACTATTGAAATATTAATGCATATCTATTATAGAAAAGATACATCATTGCGGCTAAACCTGTGCAGAATCCCGAAAGATGACAAGGTCATCTGGACCTCGGCAAGGACGTCAGCGGCGTGCAGTCGCAAAATTCAGAGGCAACTAGATGTCTACTGTAGGTGGGCCAGCAGATGGAGAATCACACCCAACCCTAGCAAAACCCAATCCATACCCTTCGACCCCTTCAATTACACAAGATCTTCGAAATTTTCAAGAAATGACGTTCGCTTGTCCCTTAGGGGTGAAAACCTCAGACTACAAGATGAAATCATTTACTTGGGTGTCACATTTTCAAAGTCAAACTCCTGGAATATCGATCTGACCAAAAGGCTCAAAAAAGTCTGAAATCGAGCAAACCTACTGTATTCACTTCGAAGTAGAATCCGAGGGTGCGATTCACGGACTCTCCTCAACACATACAAGGCATTCATTCGCCCTGTTATCCCGTACAGATGCTTGCTCTACTCAACTCTTTCGATACGTCTAGTGAAGATTATCGAAAGCTTCGAAAGAGCAATCTGCCGCAGCATCTTCAGACTTCACAGACAATTTCCGCCTATTCTTGTCCATGAAATAACGAAAATGCCCACAATTTTCACCCTCATCGAAAAGCTTCAAGTTTATTGAGCCCGAGCGACGCTGACGATCCCATGGAACAGGCGCGGACGTGTCCTTCCCAGAAAACCAAAAATTAAACTCCCTTCCCACCAGCACAGATCCTACAAGCACTTCAGGTGTCCCCAGACGATGTCCTCGACTACCTAGAGGATATACCCCCCGCATCCGCCAGCGTGCGAGATAAGTAGCAGTGTGTGAGAATACCCGTAGTGCGCGTCATCAAATTTGATGAATTTTTCAATTCATCAAATGGCAGATGAATTGAAAGTCTGACATTCGACCGAATGGCACTTAATAAAGAAGTCGGCCACAGCCGCACTTTTGGGCCTATATCCTATAACAAAATTTAAAATGTTTCTCTTTTTTTTTTGTACAAAGATAATTAAGTTGCACAGGGTTGAAGAAGGTCGCTAGACCTTGTAACTTCCCAATTTGTATTAGCAATGGAAAAAATTTAATGTAATTAATCAAAGCACTTAATAAACGTATTTTGTTGTTTTTGTTGTTTGCTAAACCTCAGTCGAATTGTTGAAGGCGTGTCTACTACAATCCAACTGATCCACTATAAAAAGTTTCACAAACTGTGGTTATCCAATACGCAGGATATTTTATTTTATTATAAATTTGTCATTGAGTAATCACCTAATACAATTGCTCCATATTCCTAATTTCGTGAGTTGCTTTTGTCTTCTTAATTGCCAATTATCAACAATCAAAATATTATCAGTTAAATTTGTATATCTCAATAGTACATTTATATTGTTTTAAAAATTATTATATACTACATTTGTATATCTCAATAGTAACTCAGTCTAAACATTGTCAGTTTTATCGTGTTTTATTCAAAAAGAGGAAATTTCTACCTTAAGTTGCTCAAATGCAAAAAATTTGCAATCATTGTAGCAATTAGGAATATCCATCTGCTGAGTTATCAAAATTTCCATACAATTTTTTAATTCTCAACTGACAGACAGAAAATTATGAAAACTGATGTCAAGTGGACTTTATTAAGGGTGGCTTAAATATGACTTTAGCTACCCTTTTTGGGAATCTGAAACTTGTTTCATTGCTGCCTCTTTGTTTCTTCAAAATTAGCTTAAATAAGGTGGAAGGCAAAATATGTTTTCCACGCATTCTAGATATTATATTCTGACCATATATAATATCTAGGATCTCATAATACTTTTCAAAATCATTAGGGATATCGATTCATTTTATTCATCTTCATGAATAGGTTTCGAATTAACATTTTTCAAGCTTTAAAACTATACTAGCGCATATAAGGAGTCAATTTTACAGATTGGTGAATGTTGTAAGTTTTTAGATTGAGACTAATATTGATTTCTAGATTGGATTAACGTAATTAACTAGAAAAAAATTTAAATTCAAATTTACATGGGCTACTCAACCAAATTAAAGCGAAATTCAAAGAGATAAACCAGTTTCAATTAAATCTAATTAATAAATAAAAGTGTTAATCATCAAATTAACGGAGAGTCAACGAAGTAGAAGAGAAGCAGAACAGCTAAAATAGTACAACAATGAAACATGAAGTCAGGTTTGAATTATGTTTGAGATATGTTAGAATTGAATTGACCAAATTCCACGAATTTCTTCGTGAAACAACTGCAAGAACAATAACATGATCCTAGCCAGTATGTTGTCAATAACTGTGTATGCTAATTTAACTGTTAAAATCCT